>JACEFO010000191.1:3000000-3600000 GCA_015342445.1 Digitaria exilis | reverse complement strand
ATTATGATATGAGTTTGCACTATCATCCTGGAAAGGCGAACGTGGTTGCGGATGCTTTGAGCCGCAAATCGCATTGCCATTGTCTTTCGGTCGAATCATATGCCGACACTCTATGTCATGAGCTGGCGAAACTCAATCTCGAGATTGTTCCGCATGGCTATTTAAACAACATATCTCTCGAGTCCACATTGCACGATGAGATCTTTCTGGCCCAGCAGACCGATAAAAAGGTCGGAATTATTCGGGAGGAGCTGGCCAAAGGAACGGAGGAACGGTATAACTGTTTCCGTCAGGATGCCCGAGGTATGATATGGTTTGGGGACCGTATCGTCGTACCTAAAGATCCGGAATTGCGGAAGAAAATTCTGAGTGAAGCTCACCACTCTAAGTTCTCTATTCACCCTGGCAGCAATAAAATGTACCAGGATATGAAGAAAACTTTTTGGTGGACCAAGATGAAAATGGATATCGCTCGATTTGTATCCGAGTGTGACACTTGCCGGAGAGTAAAGGCTAGTCATCTAAAGGCGGCTGGAACTCTTCAACCTTTGTCTATACCATCTTGGAAATGGGAGGATATCAGTATGGATTTCATTGTTGGCCTTCCCAAGACCGCACGAGGGCACGATTCTATATGGGTCATTGTGGACAGGCTCACAAAGACCGCTCACTTCATTCCGGTTAACACCACCTATGCCGTCAAGAAGTATGCCGAGATCTATCTCAATCAAATTGTGCGTCTGCACGGAGTGCCTAGAACAATCATTTCGGACCGAGGTCCGCAGTTTGTGGCAAGGTTCTGGGAGCAACTCCATGCATCTCTTGGCACCAAGCTTATTCGAAGCTCGGCTTACCACCCGCAGACGGATGGGCAGACCGAGCGAGTAAATCAAATCCTTGAGGACATGCTGAGAGCTTGCGTCATTCACTATGAAGCAAGTTGGGATAAATGCCTGGCTATCGCTGAATTCTCATACAACAATAGTTATCAAGCAAGCTTGAAAATGGCCCCTTTCGAAGTCTTGTATGGGAAAATGTGTCGAACTCCGTTATGTTGGTCTCAGCCTGGAGAGCGAGAAATATACGGACCTGACCTGGTGATTGAAGCCGAAGAGCAAGTCAGGGTTATTCGGGAAAATCTCAAAGCCGCTCAGTCTCGTCAGAAGAGTTACGCCGATCGCCGAAGAATGCCTCTCAAATTCGCAGTCGGTAATCATGTGTATCTTAAAGTCTCACCAACTCGAGGAGTCCAAAGGTTCGGAGTAAAGGGAAAGCTTGCACCCCGTTACGTCGGACCTTATAAAATCATTGAGAAATGTGGCACTGTAGCATATCGTCTACGACTTCCTGACAAACTATCAGCCGTACACAATGTCTTTCACATCTCACAACTCAAGAAGTGTATCCGAGTTCCGACTGAAGTCGTGGAACAAGAAGACGTGGAAGTTGAGCCCGATCTGACCTACGTTGCCCAACCTCTCAAAGTCCTTGATCAAAAAGAAAGGCACACGAGAAGAAGCTCAGTTAAAATGTATAAGATTCAGTGGGTTCATCACACTGAGGAAGAGGCAACATGGGAGACCGAGGAATATCTTAATCGTCATTATCCTGGATTTCTCACCACCCCACCAGGTACCACACATTCCACACTTTCTAGCATTCCCGAATCTCGGGACGAGATTCTTTTAAGGGGGGTAGGCTGTAACACCCCTGGTGTTGAATTAACACTAAACTCATGATTAAGATAAGTTAAGCATGATTAAGAAGGGAAATCAAAGAATATGGGAAAACCATTTAAATTTAAGCCAAAAACATTCAAATAAGCCCATAAGGAAAACTTTAAAAATTTCTAAGAAACTTGAAAAAGTGCAAAAATAAAAGTTGTAGAGTAAGTCAAACCAAGCAACTTTCATTTTCGGACCATAGCCTAAAAATGCTTGGAAGCATCTCAAAACTTCAACCCCAATCTTGGAATTTGAAAATTTCAATTCAAATTCAAAAACTGAAATGGAATCTTAGCCAAAACTCAAGATTTTACCACCGAACATCAAAATCTCCCAAAAGCAAAGTTGTTCTTCATCACATTTCAGAACTTTGCCTCTTTGGACACTTTGGCCAATTTTGCCATTTAGCCCCTCAAATTTCAGAAATTCAGTTCAAAACAGGGATTTACCCCTTTTTGAATTTCAGTCAAGATTTCAACTTTTTCTCCAAAATTCCAGTGCAGTGACGTGTCTAGTGAATTTCTAAACAACTTTCATGTTGGAAGATTTTCAAGTCATGTTCAAAATTCTGAAATTAGAGCCATGCCAACCGTTTGACTTTTGCACCGCTCACGGCGCGCTCACGGGATGCCAGCGCGGCGCTCGCGCGTGCCCGAGCTCGCCGCCGGCAGCTTCCGTCGCCGTCCGTCCTCGCCTGCGTCGACAAGTGACACGGCTGGGTGTCCCCCCTCACCGCGCATGCGCCTGGCAAGGTCTCACGGTCGGAGGCGCACTGTAGCGCTGACCCCGCGCTCGCCACCGCGTCGCCGCCGAGGACCGCCGGTCACTGCCGTCGCCACCGTTGCCCGCCGGTCCAAACGGCGACTTTCGCGTCCCCCGCGTGCTCCTTTCCCACGCCCTGTCCCCTCTCGCTCGCTCACGCGCGTCTGCTGGCCGCAGCACGCCTGCGCGCGCGCGTTGACACCGCGCACGGCGCCAACACGGCCGCGACATGGCTCTGTCGCCGCGCGACGTCACCGAGCTGTCCCGGCCCTCCTCTCGAGCTTGCCGAGCACCTTCTTACTCCCCTCTCGCTCCTACATAAGCCAGCAACAGTTCCCTCGCTCAAAACACCGGGAAAAACCTCGCCGGAGTCCACAGCGTCGCCGCCGAGCTCGCTCACGAGCACAGCCCTCCTCGCTGCTCCCCCGGCCAAACCGAGGCTCCCTCGAGCTTCCCCAACCTCCACTGCCGCTCACCGAGCAAACCCCGCACCAAATCCCCCACCAGAGCCCCCGGCGTAGCTCGCCGGAGTTCGCAGAGAACTCCGCCACCGCTCGCGCCCGTGCACAGCCCGTTCCCCTCCACCTCCGGCCAAACCGAGGGCACTGCTAGCTTCCTCGTGTCGCGCTGGTGCTCACCGACCACTTCCCCGACCCTCTCCGACCCCGACGTCGCCGGTCGCCGCTCGCCGGAGTTGCCGAGCCGCCACCGTCGTCGACGAGCACGATTCCGGCCATCCCCGACCTCGAGACCTAGCTCAAACGAGCCGTGGTGAGCCCCTCTTCAATTTCCCCTACTTCCCCGGCCCGGTCTCGCCGCCGTTTGGCCGGCGTAATACGCCGGCGAACTCGAGGACCTCTGTGTGTCTTCAACCTCTTTCCAGGGGGCCGAGCGCAAAACGTAGGGACCTCGTTGTAAGACTTTCAAAAGTTCTAGGGTTCTTCGCGTAAAATAGATTCTTAATTTTCGGTTTAATTCGCTGAGATGTTCAAAAATTCGTAGAAAATCGTAGAAAACTCAGAAAAATGTCAAACCAATTTTGTAGTGACCAGTGAACCTAGAAGAACAACTTCCTCTTTGAAACCTCACTCAGTTGAGCAGTAGATTTTGAAATATAAATCCATTTAGGTTTGAGCACATTTCATCATAGTTCAAAATCTACACATGCACTAGAGCTGAGCTTGGGATATGTTGTTAGGGTGTTTGTCATTAGCTTAATGCGCAAAGGGTGCACAAAAATTCCCAGTGGAATTAGGGTTATGATTTTCCAAACATATACCCTGCTGTTTTAGTAAATAAACCATAGAAAATAAATTACTCAGTGAAAAATCACACCCTTCACACAGAAATTCAATCAAGACATAAGAAACCTTAGAAAAATGAAAATGATAATTTTTGGCCACTGGAAAATGGCTAAATGATTTTTGGTATTTAAATATGGTGAAATTCCACAAAAATAACCAAAAATCAAAATCACTTGCAAACTTGCAGAGATGTCACTCTTGGCATCCTAAGCCACTGTGCCAAGTGGTTTGGACAAAAACCTTGTAATTATTTTTGTAGGATTTTAGTTTGAATTTAGGCAAAAAGATAAGAAAAATCGTAATAAATTATAGAAAAAATTATTTTAAGCCAAACCTTGGGCTAAGCTTCTGCCTTGGCATGAGTAAGCCTCTGGTCCAATGGCATCTAAAAATAATGTTCCTAAGGTCACTTTTTGAATAATGGAAAAAGGACTTAAGTGAAGGAAAAGAGAAGAAAAAAAAAAAGGAAAAGAGAAGAAAAAGAAAAGAAAAGAGAAAACCTAAACTCTAAAAATCAAAGTAAAGGTTCAAAATGAAAAGAGTATATTCACTTATAACTAATGTTTATCCTTTCCAACTTATCAACCAAGATTAAAATAAACATTCACTATTTAAATCTCGATACTTAAGCATTCCATGCATTTCGTATAGATTCGGGTCTCGCCGACGGAGTCTACGAGCTAGTCCCCACTGCCGAGGAGATCACCCAGGAGTCCGAGGTGAACGTGGTGCACGTGGATCCGAGCCCCGAGCAGGAGTACCGCTTCGAGCCGGAAGGCAAGCCCCGGAGCATAACCTAACTTTACTTACGCAATTTAATTGCTTATATGTTTGTGCATTTAAGTTCAAGGAGTTGATTGAAACCCTAGATTGCATAATCATAGGTTCCTTTGATTGAATACTAGTATGTTAGGTTCGATAGTTGCTATGCTTAAGACCGATAGAAGTCGAGTGTTTCCCGACACTCGCGAGATATAGGAGTTGTATGACTACTCATATCAGAAACACTAGAGATGATGGACGGATGGTTGTAGATACCCGTCTATCGATGATTAAGTGGAAACATGTGGTACTTTTGTGTCAAGCGTTTGAACGTACCACACATATGCACGGTTTATGGGACCGGTAAGTCCCGGTATCCGATTGATGCGAGCAGGTCCGACAGCTCATTTGTCTTGGAAACGTTATCCCATGGGCACATGAGGGTAGTTGCGTGAGTCCCAGTAGTGGTAAACCTTTACCCTGAGGCAGTGGGACTCGGGAGCCACTCGCAGAGAGAGGAGAAAGGATTGGGGTGTGTTGGCATTTCCAACCATTCCGTATGTTTGGGTTTTCCCTGGCCAGGTAGTAAATTCGGTTCGAACTGTCCGCTTCTCGCGGTTAATGAGACTGCTTGACCGATGTATGACATATTATGAAGTGAAACTTGGAAGGATGAAATCTTTGTATGAAGTAATTGTATTGCAAAACTTGATTGTTTAGCTAGGTTCACCTAGAATGGATAGACTAAAGAATTAAAAGTCAAAATAAAGAAAGTAGAAAAAAAAAAAGCTTAGTCGCTTTTGGCAAAAGAACCCCACTAGCCAAACAGCCTCTCATCTTAGGAGTCGGTGATGTAGTAATCACAAGTCGGTTAAGTCTTGTTGAGTATAACTAGTATACTCAGCCTTGCTTGTGGCTTAATTTTTCAGGACCTTCCCCTCAGGAGGTAGCTGCCTCTACGGCTTGGGCCTCCCAGCTTCCTCCTGGTTACAGCATCGAGTGGGAGCCGGCCTCTCCCGAGGACCGTGAGGAGTAGCGTCACGGCTGACTTCATCGTGACGATACTATGGATCGTCGCTAGTATCTCGTTTATTTCCGCTGCATGAACTGGAACTATTTTATTTACTTATCATTTCAATTTGGTTGTAATGACTCTAAGACTTGTTGTAATTTAAATTGTGGAATGATGTGATCTTTGGAAAGCTCGCCTTCGAGTGAGTGTATGGACGGACGATCTTCAGTAGCCGTTGGTCGAGCCTGACTCGACGGTCGAATCCGCACTTGGGAACATTTTAGTGTATTAGCACCAATGGACGGTGGAATATACTTAAGTGGGCCCATTTCTCGGGTGAGATCGCTACAGTTTCTTATTTGGACTCTAAGTCTACAATTCCCAAGGTATGAACTCTAAGATAGAGTCTGGGTTGGGACTGCCCTAAAGAAACATATAGCTCGTAAGCATATTAATCTTCAAACTTGATTGTCATTCATGGCGGTCTCAAATTAAAGGGTATACATGTTTGCTCTTCGAATTTGAGGCCAAGTGCATAACAATCGACCGGCTTATTTGAACAAATAAGTTATTACATAGGTGATAGGACCATATATCATCCTCACAAAAAGCTCCTTAGTCTAAGCCCAACTCATGTTCCCTATTGGCAGTGAAGAATCTGTTAGAATAAAAGCGCGGAAGCAATGGTGGTACTATGTAAATTCTGATTCTCAATGATAGGAAGAGTTGACAAATCTAAGCGCCAAAAAAAAAAGGAATGAGTGTAGTATGCATGGCTAGAAATACAATATAGCATCATGTAGCTATGGATATTCCTCCCATCTGTGCGTGCATACCTTGTATCCTGCACTTGTGCTAATTTCTTCAAACATGGCGCCAATCTAATCCTAACCATGCTGTAACTTGCAAGGATTGGTACATGTCTACCATGTTTTCTGCGTGCTTGCTTCACTCACCCGCATTGATCGTCCCCAGAGTACGAGGCTATGAGTACACCAACACCAGATTGAACAAGCGAGGCTGGAACTTCTTAATTATCAGCCCTTGTTCTAGTAGTGATGCAAGAGATCCCAATGCCTCCTAGGCCTACGTGCCACAGCAAAGCTAATGGAGCGCCTTCTTCCATGAATATAGTTAGCTCATTCACCACTCCCAACTTGCAAAAACTCATATAGCTTCTTATAGTTCACCTTCCCTTTTATAGATGGAAAGAAAGAGGCTAAATATATAACTTATACTAATCATGACGGATAAATGGTTTTAAACATTTGATAAATTGAGATGCATCGCACACATACATGCAAATATGATATGCACATGCACTAGTGGGCCAGAATATATTTGGATACATAAAAATTGTCAAATTCAGTGAGCTAGTGGGCCAGAAAATATTTGGCCCAAATTATTGACCTGCTTTTTCATATTGCCCCATTAATAAAAATGGGTTGCGTTGGTATCATTATAGTCTGTCTGCCTCGAAAAATTAATTTAGGAAGACGAACATTTTAACACAAACCGTCTCTCAAAATAGTCTATTTTCAGATATGGACGTTATAAGTTATCCGTCTCCTAAAATTAATTTCAGAGAAGGACACTTTGTAAGGCCCGTATGCTAAAATACGTGGCCCAAACTAGATCCGGAAAGCCCGTTAGCAATTTCATATATAACCACAAACTTAGCGTTTCCTCCATCACCTGGTCACCCCCTTTATCTCATTCCCTCCTCTCTCTCACTCACTCAGGCCGCCCCTTCCCTCGTCAGGAGGCGCACCTCTCCTCTTCCGGTAGCGAAGGACGGACGAGGCAAGCAGCGGTGCGGTGGAGGCGACACGACGGAGTGCGGCGACGAGGCATCGAGCGTGGGCGATGGCGAGGCGAGGCGGGGGCGGCGGAGGATTGAGGAGCGGTGGCACGTCTGCTGCGCATTTGGCGGTGGCAATCACGAATCCCGC
Organism: Digitaria exilis; assembly: GCA_015342445.1. Lineage (NCBI taxonomy): Eukaryota > Viridiplantae > Streptophyta > Magnoliopsida > Poales > Poaceae > Digitaria > Digitaria exilis. Next base: position 3,592,484 of record JACEFO010000191.1, on the reverse strand, counting down.
AGCGGCGCTCCTAGATAGGCTTAGCGGACCCATTCTAGGGTTTTGCCTTCTTATTTACTTTTTTTGATTAATGGAGGTGGGCAAAAAACCACCTCCAAAAGTGTCTCATTTACATAAGCCTTGGCTCGAAGGTGGATGCAAAAACCACATCCATTAATCATTTTTTATCACCTCCAAAAATTATTTTTTAGTAGTTGACACTATTCATGCGCATCATCTCTTTCAATACGTGGTTGATGTGGATATGCTACACAACTATTTATATTTGTTGTGTTAATAATAATCCAAAGTTACAGAGTGTATTCGGTTTCCGGAGGCTAGTAAAATGCATAACAATCAGCTGATCGAAACCATCAAGTTGTTTCACCAAAAGAATGTATCAATCTGACATTGTCTCCTCTATAATTACAACAGAGGGGCCGCATCTCTAACTTGTGGGCCTAAAGCCTAGCCCACGTATCATGCACATAGTGCTAACTGCAGAGCAACTTCTCGTGTATCAATCATCCCCAGGGTATGAGAACATGTACCCGACAGAGGATCCTTTGTTTCTGTTCCTCACCAGATGATTAGAAGACCCCTACAGGGTCTGCGAGTTGTGGTCGCGCGTGCGGCCCAAAGGATGGAACACATTCTATTTTTTTTTTTACAAATCAGAGATGTTTATATGTGCTACAAAATCAAACATAGCTAAGTGCATTTCAATTTTTCTTTTTTTTTTAAAGAAGTGCATTTCAAGTTTTAAAAGAGTACACAGTGGGTAGTTACCGATCCTCCATCGACCATGTGTACATATGCCTTGTGTCAAGCACTCCTTCTATGTGTGAGTCTGTAATGTCTTGGTACTCAGCGCAAATCCATTCTTTGTTCTTCAATTTGAAAGAAATCATACACATCTTCCATGCGTTCTTATGGTCCACTTAGGGGCACAAAATGCAAAGTGAACTGGCTACGGTCGACTAGGCCAATCACCTCGGGTGGACTTGGCATACTGCGACCTCCATCATTGTGGGTGATGGTACAAAAATCTCATTCTGAATAGTGCTTGGATCTAAGGGAAGCGACCATGTGACATTGCCCCTAATCAGTTTCATTATATAAAAAATAAATTAAAAAAAAACTTTGCAACGCAGGCCTTGCTAAGAAATAATTGGATTCGGGACCTCAACCACCAACACACAGGATTCACTTCATAGCAGTTTTCCAAGGCCGTAGAGGATTTATCCACCTTCACCCGAAGATGCAAACGCACCCGAGATCCTTGCTGCTAGCTGATGATGTAGACAGGGAAAGAAGCAAGTGCTCGGTTCTCACTACCTTACATCACCACCACCTCCTGCAGCAGCGCAGGGTAGACCAGTCTTAGTTGACCTCCTGACGCCTCCGACGCTTACCGGCTTTGGTATTGGTGTGGTGTCACACCAAAAAGCAACTGGATGGAAGGGCCAGAAGCGGCATATACGTGACTGGTTCGTGTTCATCTCTCGCCCGATATAGCACCGGCCAGCTTTATTATCCGCCTTCACCTGCTCCTTTATAGACAGAAGAAGAATAACGGAACTATATATACAAAGACAACCAAGGCGTGACATGCAACATTTAATAATCTATCTGTGCAACTGCACCTGGCAGTTGATGGTGCTTTAATTTCGCTATCAAGTTAAACAAAACAAATAAACATGCTTTGGAATTCTTTACCCCTTGGGCATCGAGGCAATGAGAGAGCAATGGAGACACTATAGGAAAAACGCCCATTCGCCCCCTTTCAATCAGTACCGGTTGCTTACCAACCGGTACTAAGGACCATTTAGTACTGGTTGGTAAGCACAGTACCCCGCAGGACCATTTAGTACCGGCTCATAACACCGTCCAGTACTAAATGGTGACATTCAGTACTGGTTGGTGTTACGAGCCGGTGCTAAATGGTCCAGGGGGGTTCCCGAGGCCCCTTTTGCATTCAGTACCGGTTGCGGTACTGAATTTCACCATTCTGTACCGGTTGGTGTTACCAACCGGTACTGAATGCACCACCTAGGGTTACTTTAAAAAGATAGCATCCTTCTCTCAACCACAAGTGCTCTATAGGTGGGGTGGTTAAGGAAGAATTGCGCGAGAGGGGAGGTCACGAGTTTGAGTCCCACGGACCGTGCACGCGCATTTACGCGTGAAAAATTCGCGTGACTTGTGACTTCAAAAATTTCTTTTCTATTTTTTTAGGCTCAAAATCATTTGATACCGGTTGATATTACCAACTGGTACCGATGGGCGTGCCCATCAATATCGGATTGCCGATACCGGTTGCATAATCGGCACCGATGGGTGCCTAGCAACTGGTACTAGGGCCTTTTTTCTGCTAGTGGGAGTGTCACAGGCTGGCTACTGATTTGGAGTGAGTTCTTCATTCTTGAAGGATGAAGTCATTACGAACCTCGCTGAACGTTGGTAATTGTCAAGCACGCTTGAGATGTGTGTTCGTCCAAATCGCAGAGAACATGGACAAACGTAACGAGAGAGTACGATCAGTGCCATGCTGTCCGGAACACACGGACCGTTTCCATGAGCTCAACGGAGACAACGCCAAAGATTCATGACAGGATGACAGCACATCATCCATGTGTCGCCATGCTGCTGGCTCGTGCAGGTAGGATGTGAGGACACGATCAGAGAGGACTTATCGCTTTGGGTGATATGCTGTTAGTTTACTTAGAGGTGGATGCAAGCATTCACAGATCGAGCTAGCTATCACGGCACCAGGATCCCTTAACGTGCCATGTACACACTTGCATGTATTCAATTTCTATATAAAATTAATCTGCAGGAGCATTATTTTGCCCCTACAATGACAACGAGCGCTCAGTAATTTTGCCTGTAGTCTGTACTACTCAACCTACATACAAATAGGTAGGAATAATAAATTCTTCTCAAGCCTCACGGTGCCTCTTGCGATGAACCAATGAGAATCGGAGAAGAGAGACAGAAAACATGGTTGGTTGTGTTCTTTGGGAGTGAGATGCAGCGGGAATCCTGAGACTAGCAGAAGACAAAAGTGCAGCAGGAGAACCCAGGTGGCTAACAGCCCAATCTCTAACTCTCAACAGGCTTGTGAAGTTGCACTCTCAGCGGTGGGCTCTCGCAATCTTGCTAGAGCGGACTGGCAGCTCGAACGAGGCGGTATCGCCAAAGTCATCGCCATGTGGCACACACGTTGCCAGACGTCCAACTTGCAATGTATTCAGCTCCAGGCTCCGGCCCTTCTCTTTCTGCTTACTTTGACTTACACATCTTTATAAGACCACGTAGATTTAGAATCTTATAAAGACGTAAAGTCAAAGTAAAAAAGTCACCATTTTAGCAACTATGTAAAAAAGAAGTGATGTGTAATACATCCCTCCTAATATAAGATGATCGCTTATTAAAAGTGGGCAACCTAATTTGCAAGCGGATAGTTTCTTCAAGATTGGATAGTTTAGATATGTGCTATAGCTGCATGGAAAAAAGGATGGAGTTCCTTAGTTCCGAGCTACTGGGTGAGGAACTAAAGTCCCTTTGTCATGAAGTATACCAAACATAGTTAGTACCTCTATGATAGCAAAGTGCCTTCTTTTTAGAGTTTCTTATAACCAACAGAGAAGCATAGCACAAGAAAAGAGTGATTTTCTATCGATCGATGGGTCGTGGTCCTGTAGGGATTTGAAGACATCGGAGTGGGATGCATTGGAAACCCGCAGACGACAGGGCAGCAAACCCCAAGTGCGAAATGAACGTCCGATCTATCTGCCTGGAATCCTTGCAGTGGAAACACAACACTAGGGAACGAGGACATGCACTTCTGCCACACGCCATCGTTAGCGGCCAGTGGGAAGCTGTCGAGCAGCTGAAAAGAATCAAGCGGCTGGCTGTTGAGATACTGCCTGTCTTTCAAACAATAATACAAAAGTCAATTTACATACATGCAACTTGAACCCAATCCACAAAAGCTTGCATGTGTTAACCAATTTACATGCAAACAATTTGTCTAGTCGCAAAATGTCATTAATTAGCATGGGTAACTAAATGTCCAACACATGATGATGAGTACGTACAACAAGCACAATAATAAAGTGTTGAGTTGTGATCCAATTTCATCACAAGACAAAGGCCAACTTTTGATGAAGCGTAGCGGAGGCCCGTTGCCGGAGGCAGAGCAGAGCGGTACACATTATAAGCCCCTAGTTAGAAGTTAGCCTGCACGGTACACATTATAAGCCCATAGTTAGGGTTTCCGCCGAGATTGATCCATTATTCTTATAAGCCACCGCCGTGGCGTTGTAACTAGACTCCTCGACATAGTGATGTTCTTACTGGCTGGCGCCCGTAGTTTTTTCCTCACGCATTGGTTGGGTTTTCCACGTTAAAATCTCTTGTCCCATGTGGTGTGATTGTTTATTCACTTGCGCTTATAACATAAAGGGTACTCAGGTCTTTTCTACTACAATAAGCTGATAATAAACTCAAAGAGTAATAAATCCCCCTTGGTTGCTCCGTGCACCAGTAAACGTAGCGCTTCTTGGCCAGCAGCTGAAAAGAATCAAGTGGTTGGCTGTTGAGATACTGTCTCTATCTTTCAAAGAGTGCTCTTTTAGAGTCTGAGTCCACAAAATCTTGGATTGATAGGTTTCAAACAATAATGCAAAAAGTCAATAAACTCAAAGGGGTGAGTACGTACAACAAGCACAATAACAAAGGGTAGTTAGGTCTTTTCTGCTATATTAAGCTGATAATAAACTCAAAGGGCAATAAAGTCCCCTTGGTTGCTCCATGCACCAGTTAAACGTAGGGCTTCATCACCTCTATAAATAACTACTGCTTTCTTCTCTGAATTTCTTGTGACCAAAACAAAAATAGCATAAGAGAACAACGGCTGCTACTGATCGTTATAGGTTGTGTTCCTGTAAGGATCGGAAATCGGAGTGGGATGCAACGGAAAACCCGTAGATGATGGGGCAGCAAATACCAATAGCGAAGTGAATACTCGATCTCCAATCTGGCACTTGCGGCAAACAGTGGCATGATGCCATGCGTGTCTTTCTCACTCCGTCAGTGGCGGCCGCAGCTGCAGCATAGCTCGACCCTACTGGCCATGTGGGAGCAAAGAATCAAGTGGCTGGCTGGCTGTTGACGTGTTGCATGAGTTATGCTCTTGGGCCAGATGGAGGGAACCCAAAGACCCAGAAAGAAACCATTGAGAGGGGTCGGTGGGTCGTCTTCCCGGGAGTGAGATGAATTAGGATTTACTCTTGCCCTCTCTCTCCGACTTTGGTTTGCACTGTCTTGGAAATCCAATAATCTCGCAGTTCCATATATATATACCTTGAATGTCTCCATTGCCAATGCGAGGCAACAGTCTATGAAGGGTGCGGAGCATACTTGGGACTTGGGAGATGTAAAGATGTAGAAACACAAAGTTTGGACTGCAAAAACTCCTTATCTCACACACTTGGGTAGTCATCATGAAATTAATAGCTCTCGGCCCAACATTGGCTTGTAACAACTGTACACTACTGGAAATTGGAATTCCCCTATATAGAAAATTTAAACTATTGATGGAAAAATTGAAAAACAATTTCCCTGATGGTGGACTTTTCCTGTGTGTTGTTTGAATTTCCCTGTGCGTTTTAGAGTACCTACAAGAAAATTAGCAATTTCCCAGTGTGTTTTTTAAACCTCTAGGTAAATGCGATTGTCCCTGTCTGTTTCCAAAAAAAAAAAAAGAACAGTCAAGGAAATTGGGTACGCACAGAGAAAACAAAAAACCAAGACCACAACCTGCTGTGGCCACACATATTATCTGCAGCCGTTCATCTTGCTTTAATTTTCGTGCTACATCTGCCTGTTCTCTTTCCAGCGTTGACTGCTCCCCCGGCCCCGCTGCCTCACGGCCGTGACATGCGTGCCTCCCATGACCACGCTTTTGCAGATAGCTCAAGCAATTTCGGGTACACTGCCATCAATGTAACGAGCTCGTGAACACTTTCCCATCTCCATCCCCATCCTCGGATTCCCACCTGTGACAAGCTCGCCCCCTCCCTTCAGCAGGCGCTGGTGGCTGTGCCGAGCTCATTCATCCCCTCCCCTCTCCAGATCTAGCTGACACATAGGAGCAGGGGAGAAGAAGATCAGCACCTCTCGGGTGGGCTTGTGTTCTTCAGCTCCGATGTACTCTCCTTCGAGATTCGGGTTTATGGGTTGGGGGATTTGTTTCCCTTTCAGTTCCAGTCTAGTCTTCGGCGAGATTCGGTTTTAAGGGTGTTGGGGTTGGGGGTTTGGGTTCACGCTTCCTTCACCGTCTCCTACCTTAGAGGAACCTGGGGGTGGAAGGCCGGCCCGGCGGTGGTGGTGGGCGCAGGGGCGGTGAGGCTGGCAGCGATGGCGCAGCCGGCCTGGTGGTGGTGGATGGCGGATGGGCCTGGGTCGGGGCGGGGGCGGTGATGACCATTGCCACGGGAGGGGCCATGGGGGACAGCCTCTGGCACAGTAGGGTCTCGTCGGAGGCCCGGCGACGGCGGCGTCGCCGGGCCTCCGACAAGACCCTACCGCACCAGTGGTTAGGGTGGTTGGGCGGTGGCGGGGGCGTCAGGGCGTAGAAACAGAGGAACAAGTCTCTTTGTCAGTTGTTGGTAGAAGGTAGAAGACGATATGGTAGTTCACATTACTGACATGTTGCTGGTTCCATTCCCATTGAGATGCTATTATTTTTGGTAGTTTCAAAGATGACCCCCCTAACTAGTATCCTCAAACCTCGGTTGATTGCCCCAACCTCATTGTGATGAACCATGAAGTCCGACGACGTCTTTCATCCACATATCTGAAGTGGTCTGTGTTCTCTTGGTTTCCGTCCATGGAGAAAGGGGACAGCAATGGCGGAGAGGATAGAGCTTCAGACCCACCAATGGCGGAGGAGGTAGGAGACAAAGGTTGAAGACAACGGGGTAGAAGTTGGTCTGTGTTCTCTTGGTTTCCATCCATGGAGAAAGAGGGCAGCAATGGAGGAGAGAACAGAGCTTCAGACCCACCAATGGCAGACGAGAGAGGATAGAAAGGTTGAAGACGACGGGGCAGCAGTTCAAAATTCGCAAAAGTCATGGGGCCGCTGGGAAAGGAATCTGCCTCATGGATGCAGTGCCTAAATCTTTACCTGACTGCTGCTACAGACACCAGGGCGAGGCAAGGAGCAGGCACATGCAAAGTTGACTTGCATGAATCGCAAAGTAAGGAACACCCCACGATTACGTGTACTGCAACGCACGGTAGTGGACAAACCTGCTTGGAGAGAAAAGAACGGTTTCCAATAGTGGTAAGCACTTTTGGGCTATGTCGGCCGCCTGCACTCTTTATCAGGAGCATCAACCGTCATTGTAGACGAAGAAAACCATAATAAATTATGGCATGTCTCCATCCCTCATTAGTCAGACGAAGGCATGCTAATCTCCAGAGATATGTAGTCAGTGCCCGAAGGATGAACTTTGATGCTCTAGCACTAGTCTTCTAAGGGAGCTGTACACAACCTGCACTTTGTGTGGCCTGGCCTTCATTTTATCTGCCACCCTTGTTCGTATATCAGCTGAGGTTGGAGGACTGAGTTCTACTTCTTCACCTTCCACTGCCCTGTGTACGTGCAACCATCTAATAGACTTGTGCATGGCTGGCTAGCAGCAACGCGCGATAGATGCTACCTAGCTTGTAGTGGCCGTTGTTCATCCACTAGCTGAAGCAAGAGATCTCCTTGATGCTTCCTGGTCTTTGGCGTCACATCAAAGCCACACTGGAGCGACCAGCAACCTCTATGAGTAGTTTGTTCATCTCTCAACAAGAGTAGGATGAGAGCTACTACAGATGCGCAATATTTAATTCTACTCGATCGTGCAACGGAACTTGTTGCATGTCTTTAATTACGTGACAAAGTTATGGAAAAAGAAAATAAATATCGGGATTTAGTTCTGACAATACTGATGCATGTCGTCCTTTTGAACATGCGCAACTGGTGTTTCTTAACTTTTGGCGAGATGGCACGGTCCCTTGTCCTTCACCAGGCAAAGTAATGAATTGCCAGAAGAAACATAAAATGTTTAGTTTCATTATTCGAAGGTGCATCATAGCACTAAAATTAAACTTAGTAGAATCCACTAAAAACCTTAACATGTGTTATTTCTATTATTCTACTGTAACTCGTTTGGCAAGGATTCAAATTACTCAAGAAAACAGCTTTTGCACTGGATTCTCAGGTAAAATAGCTTATCAAATTATTCTGAATTATCTGGCTTGTACAGTTGTACTACAGAATCGTTTGGCAAAACAGCTTATCCATAAGCTTCTCAAGAAGGCAAGCTGCAAAAAGCTATTATTTCAGCTTGTGTAAAACAGCTTCTCCTATTACAAAATGGAAAACAACTTATGGCCGTAAGTTATTCCTCTTTTGATGTGTTTGGCTAAATTTTGGCTTATGAGCTATAATCTATAAGCGAAAGTTGTTCTATAAGCTCTACCAAACAGGCCTTGTTCGTCAGTTTTGTTTGGTTGTATTACCCATTGTGGGCTTCATCTTCTTCTCAATGTAATCGGTAGCTCCTCCTGCTTGGTTCATTTTTAAAAAATCAAATTTATTAAGTTTTTTAATTATTTATCCCTTTGGGATCTCATTCTGTTGTTTAGTTCATGTTACTGCTGCTACAACTCTATTTCCTCACTGAAGAGAAAGACATGGTGCACAAAGCGAGGAAGCTTGAGCAAAAAAATTAACTGGATATATATATCTAGCGAAATGTGAGGAAGAAGCCATAGGTTATTTAGCCAAGTCTACCTCTAGCATACTGCATACCCGAGCAAACTAGTTCATTTGAGCTAGGCAAGGTTTATTCCCTTGGGAGTTTTTGTTCCTTTAACTCACACGTTACTTGCTTCACTTCCGTGATTTCTTGCGGACGAGAGCTAGCAAATCTTGCTCTCCTTGCTCGGTCAGGTAAGGCTGCTAGAGTACCTCTTGCCAAAGATCCAAACGCACCCGAGGTTCTTGCTGCAAGCTGAGCACGTAAATAGTGAAAGAAGCAAGTGTTGGGTTGTCACTGCCTTACACCAACTCTTTCCCACGGTTATCTTGCAGCAGCGCAACTCTTGATGCCTCTCCGACGCTTACCGGCTTTGGTACTGGTGTCATACCAAAGCTACTGGAAGGGTCAGCGGCATATGTGACTGATTCGTTCATCTCTCGCCCAGCTATATATAGCACTGCCTTTACCTGCCTTCGCCTGCTCTTTTATAGACAGAAGAATAATGGACCTATACAAGACAACCAAGGCGTGCGACATGCAACGTTTAATATATATCTGTGCAACTGCACCTTGCAGTGATAGTTCTTTAATTTCGTTATCAAGTTAAACAAAACAAATAAGATGCGTTCGAATTCTTCACCCCTTGGGCATCAAGGCGATGACAGAGCAGTAGGGGATGTCACAGGCTGGCTGTCTTAGAGTAAGTTCTTCGAGGATGAGATCGTTGCAAGCACCTTTGAGGTGGGTTCTCATGTGTTTAATTTGTTCAAATCGCAAAAAAAAAAACATTGAGAACGAGAGAGAACTCTCAGCGGTGGGACATCGTAATAATCTCGCTAGATTGGACTAGCGGCTCGAACAAGGGTGTATCACCAAAATCATTGTCGTGTGGCACGTGCCATGCCAGATGCCTAACTTGCAATATGTATGCGGCTCTTGGTTCTGCCCCTTTTCTTTCTGAATTATTTATTACTCTGACTTTATGTCTTTATATGATTCTACAGTAAGGACAAAGTACAAAGTCGTCATTTTAACAACTACGTGAAAAAAGTGTGATATGTAATACATCCCTGGTAGGATGATCGATTATTAAAAGTGATCAACTTAATTTGCAAGCTTATAGTCTCTTCAAGGTTGGATAGCTTAGGTATGAGCTATACCTGCTTGGAAAAAGGATGATGGTGTTGCTCAGGACCGGGCTAGTGGGTGAGGAACTAAAGTCCCTCTGTCTCTCAGTGCACCAACTACACAAATTATGTCTAACATATACCTCTATAAATAAAGTGCCTTGTTTTCAGAGTTTCTTGTGACCAACAGAGAGGCATAGCACAAGAGAAGAGTGATTACTATCAACCATGGATCGTGTTCCTGTACGGATTTGAAGGCATCGGAGTGGGATGCATTGGAAACCCAGAGACGACGGGGGAGCAAACTCCAACTGCGAAACAAACGTCTAATCTTGGAAATTATTTGCCAGGGATCCTTGCGGTGGCTGCAATAGGTCATAGGGACATGCATATCTCTGCCACGCCATCAATGGGAACACTACTGGAGAAACTAGCTACCAGGCTAGAGACACCATTTAGTATCGGTTATATACCAACCGGTACCAAATGCACGTGGACGAATGTGGCGTTTCTCCAGTAGTAGTATCTTGGCCAGCAGCTGAGCCGCAGCATAGCTCCACTGTTCTGACCGTGTCGGAGGAAGGAATCAAGCGGTTGGCTGCTGACATATTGCCTCTGTCTTTCAAAGAGTGCTCTTTCACAGTTTGAAGTCTTATCCTACAAAATATTACCCAAAAAGGTTTCAACAATGCAAAAAGTAAATTCATTAACTTCTATCCAATTCACGAAAGGGTGCATGTGTTGAAAAGTTTAGATAGTACAATTTGTCCGGATGCAAAATGTCATTAATTGGCACGGATTAAGTTAATGCCCAACACATGGGGTGAGTACATATAACAAGCACACTGATAAAGCGTACTTAGGTCTTTTTTGCTACACTAAGCTATTAAAAGCACTAAAGTCCCTTGGTCGCTCCGTGCACCAGGTAAACATAGGGCTTCATCACCTCTATATATCAATAGCTAAATAGCCAGTGCTTTCTTCTCAGAGTTTCTTGCGACCACCACAAAAATAGCACAAGAGAACAAGATCTGTTACTAATCGGGTTGTGTTCCTGTAAGTATTGGAAATCGGAGTGGGATGCAACGGGAAACTCATAGACGATGGCGCAGCAAATACCAATCGTAAAATGAATGTTCGATCTCCGATCTGCCAGGAATCATTGAGGTGGCCGCACTTGCAGCTAACAGTTGCAGGATGATATGCATGTCTTTGTCACTCCATCAGTGAACCAGGATGCTCGGCCACAACTAAAGCGCATAGCTCGACTGTTCTGACCGTGTGGGAGGAAAGTATGAAGTGCCAGTCTGGCTGGCTGTTGACATGTTGCATGAGTTACGCTTGGGTTAGTTTAGATGGAGGGAACCCAAAGACCCAGAACGAAACTGTTGAGAGGCGTCGGTGGGTTGTGTTCCTGGGCTGGAAATAAATTCTTGGTATTGTCCCCACTGTTTCTTCCCTGCAGACCCGTGCCTGATGGTTGACGCGTGGGTATCACAGCAATCCAGCGCTCACGACGGACTCATTCTCCAATCGCTTTGTGGCTCCATCACACGAGGACATCGCCTCGCTCGGCTCCAGGGGTTGTAGGTCAAGGCTCACAGTGTAGATAACGCGGGGATGCCCACGTGTCCACCATCGGATGTGGATCCGCACGGAGGAAACCGTGGGGACAGCTCCACTGAATTTATTTCCTCCTAGGAGAAATGAATCTTATGGGCGTAGCAAGCTGTTGAGCATCATCAGCCTATTAAGGCTCATGCCTATTATTTTGGGGCCCTCGTGCGGTACATGAATGTGCCCTATTTAGAAAATATAAACAATTAAAATGTATTTAGACTTTAACCTATATAATTACCATATATAAGACATGAGAAATAATAAATAAATCTCTCTACGTCTTATGAATTACAAACTAAATTAAGAAAAAACTACCGGTGACATACCGAAGGTAATAGACGATAAAGGGATTTTTTTTGCTTATGGTCGAAACTCAATACTTTGATGCAGAGTGACTACTCGAACTGGAATGGAAGCCCAACATTGTGATCCAGGTTTCAAGCCCAGAGGACCTAACCCTCTGATTAGCAATCATCGCTACCGCCCAAATATGTAGTATAGTCGTCCGGATTAACCATGATGAGTTAGCTACTCCATGAATTATTGAACTATACAGCAAGGAAACAAATCTTGGAAGCAAACATCTTCCGCCGGATAGAATGGGATTGGAGTGTAGAACTGTTGTCCAGCGCGGTGCCCACGGCGTCTCTTCTTTGCCTTGTCATATATTGCTCTGCTTGGCTGATTTGTTGAGCTGCTGCGCCAGATGTCGTGGCTGGAGAGCACGAAATCGCCTGCCCTGGTGATCGGCTAAGAGCACTCACACCCATTATCAAAGGAAGCACAAGAATTCCCACTGCATCCCAGTCACTACGATGACCCGCCAATGGCAGCTGTCAGTATATATCTTCTTGTGTCCCTCCATCTCCTATTCTCCCATGTTTAGCTTGTTGAGAGCTCACTGTCAAGGCAACGTGTGAGAAACACTATAGCCATTTATGGAGAGATTTGCATCGAGTTCTTCAACCACTGTCGTTACAATTATAAAGTCTAGAGTAGTGCATCATTCATGAGGTGCCCAATATAAACATATACTAGAGTTACAAAAGGAGTAGTATGAAAACATCCGGTAATTAAGATTAATTGTATGCTCGTCCTGTGATGAGTGCAATTTGTATTTTCCAGATAGATCAGTGGTGATATGAAAAGACTTTCATTCCTTTGCATGCAGTAGTAAAGTTCAACCACCGCCATGTTGCAACTTTAACCTTGAACTTTTACCAATTCACGAGTGAATTAATAACCAACAATGATTACTACATTGGCGAATGATAAACGACGGGTGGCCGCTTGGGGCAGTCGATTCCCGACAACCCCATGTGTGCGGGCCCACCAGCGACTCCCATCTGCCTCCCCTGGTTCCTTCCCCTTTTCTCCACCTCCTGTCTCTAGATCCAGACCGCCAGCGGGAGTAGCGGAGACGACGCGGGCTGAGGCAAAGCTCGCCGGAGGTGTGGCAGCCGACGTCGAAGAGAGGAGCGTCGGCCGGCATCGAGGCACGGTGTGCGGCGGCGGCCTACGGGAGCGGCAGCGCCCGGATTGGCCGAGCTTTTTTTCTTTTGTCTTTATTCTTTTTGATTTAGTTCCTTTCTTTTGTAAAAGTTTCTTTGATTTTGCAGCAAAAGTTTATTTACAAAAGTTTTGTCAAAAAATTTTGCTTCTCCAAAGGATTTTAAAAAATGAATTTACTAAATTTTTTATTTTGTGCTTTTTATTTTTGATGCAAACGGTTTTACAAACAGTTTTTTATGTTTTGGATTTTTGTTGTAAAAGATTTTACAAATATGTTTGTTACAAAGTTTTATTTAGTTTTGCTGTAAAAATTTATTTTTCGAAGTTTTGTAAAACTTTTTTATTTTTCCTGCAAGTATTTTTGTAAAATTATTTTTAAAATACTTTTTACAACTTTTTTGTAAGTTTCTTTGATTTGGCTGAAAATTTTAAAAACATTTTTTTGTAAAAGTTTCTTTGATTTTTTTGCAAAATTGTATTTACAAAACTTTTGTGAAAGTTTTTTCTCCTTTTTCATTTTTTATGCATTTTTTCTGCTATAATTTTTTAATCCATTTTTTTGCTGCGTGAGCTGATTTTCTTGTGACTGATGAATAAAAGGCCTAAAATGGGGGGTCGGTTTCCGTCTGCGCTGGTCGTTTTCTCGTGTCTACTGAAAAAAAACCCAAACTGGCGGATGAGCTTCCTTTCCCAAAAGGGAAACAGGGCCTGGTAGGCAATCGACCATCGGGCCGCCCTCTTGGCGGCCGACCGGTGTTTTGCTGTCCCCTACTTCTTCCTCCGTTCCAAATTATTAGTCATCCTAGGTACCATTTTGAGTACTAGTATAATGCACCATGTAAAATACCTCGTTCATTAGACATGGTACGATATTATAACATGGCTTATAGGTTTTCTTTTACAGGTATAGTATGACCGAATCGTGACTAGGTATCTGTGAAAAGGTTCTTTTGACATAATGTGCTGCTCAAACAGCAAGCTGATATTTTGCCATGCTGGTTGTCTGCAACTACCCAACCCAGCCTATTTATATCTTTGTTTTGTACGATAGGAACGCGTGTGCCCACCATGTTGATGAGCTTCGGTGAAGGAGCCTGCTTCGCACCTTCGCCCTGCATCCAAGGTGCATCCCACTCCTAAATACGCAACACCACGTACACAATTCATGACCCCTTCCATCTCCCCCTCCCATTCTCCTCTTGGGATGAAACCGTGAATGGTATGTACAAAGCTTTCCCTCCCTCATACATGTGTTCATCACAGCGCCCCCAATGTAGCGGCTAGCAAACTACTACAAGTATCTATTTGTAGGCCAGGAAGGATGCAGATGCAACTGCTGCATTCTGCACAGCACGGAGGGTGCACTACCGGATTCATCCTGTTTGCCGTGAGCCCTAACGCTCACGGCAAAGGGGCGAAAACTCACGGCAAAGGCTTTGCCGTGAGCCGGCTCACGGCAAACCCCGCACGGCAAAACTCCTATCGGCAAAGGGACCTTTACCGTGAGCCATATATCACGCTCTCGGCAAACCTTTGCCATGAGCCAAAAACACCTTCGGCAAAAAAAAAAGTGACGATAACGGCGAGCCAACGGCGTGAGTGGGGCCCGCTCGGATATTTGCCGTGAGCCTCGGCTCTGGCTCACGGCAAAGAGAGGATGTTTGCCGTGAGCCAGGACTTTGGCTCACGGCAAACAGGCATCCTTTGCCGTGAGCCTGGGCCCTGGCTCACGGCAAACAGGCATCCTTTGCTGTGAGCCAGGGGCCAGGCTCACGGCAAAGAGCCCACAAATACCGAATTATAGATGCTGCAGTGCAGCCGTGCAGGGACATATTGCAAGGTAAGCTACTTAAATTTCATTTTAGACATATTGTCATGGGGTACTACTAACTTTGTTTTAAACATACAGTAAGAGATGCTAGAGTATACTGCCAAAATCTGAAATACCATTAGACATAACTCAGGTTAAATAACTTATAGATGGAGCATCTAAAAATGCAAATAGGCTCAATCCCCCTAATACGGAATAGAAAGCCATCACCAGTACCTATCGAAGCACAAATCGCGTAAACCTATGCAGCAGGAGTTATGGATCATAACTGGAACACATAGAGCCTTGAGAAGCTCCGGTAAAGGTTGGCTGCTGGCTTGCTTGATGTTCTCCATTGACAGTGGTGGGGCCTGAGATGGCTGGATCGACGATGATGGTTCTCAACGACCAGTGGCATGTCATTGAGCAGGCACTGGGCAAGCCTATTGCTGGGACTGGTGACACATCATGCCTGAAATCAGTTAGTTGATGAGGGGCCATTCGACCAGATCAATTACAGATGACTGAAATCAGTTCCTGAGGGGGCATTCGATCAAATCAATTACAGATGAGTAGTACCTAGATGTATTTTGCCTCCCATGGCAGCGAGGTGTGGATCTCTGAGGGGAGATATGGCAGCAAAGAAGAGCGATATGGTGGTCCAGGGGTGGACGCAGACGATGGTGGAGTTGGAGAAAGAAACTGCAAGGTGGTAGCAGAAAAAAATAACATGAAACATGTGTAAATACTACCAGTAGAAAGCATGAGCATAAATGCTTGAAAGGTAAGCAATATTTCACAATTGTAAGCCATCATCGTGTTTTTCAATGCAAGTTTTAATATCTGTAAATAGATAAATCAATTGGGTTAATCCAGCACTAATCTAAGCAAACATTTTTAGTCAACAGGAGCAGCCAAAGTTGTAGATTATTGTTAAACAGAGGTAAAATGCTATCTAATTGTGCAAGATTACCAGAGAGGTCTTACTAAAAAAACCATCTATGCAATAACAAATTTATAAAATTCAGTACTTGCAATATATCATGCCACTACTCCACATTGCATTTACCACTTTTTTTTGTGCACATCACACAACCGGAAAGTGTGGCAAGGACCATCAGTACCATGCTCGTTGTAGCGCCAGCAGAATCAAATCAGGAGCACTACGGGGATAATTAGTCCAGTTGATGGAGTAGAGATCAGGCATCTAAAGCTCATGAAATGGTAGTCAAACTGTAGTATTGTAAATAGGCATCTAAAGCTCGGCAAATCAAACCTGACGCAATGGGGAGAGACTTCCGTTCTTGCCAAATTTGTTGCCTCCACCTACTGAGCTTGGATCAGATTAGTGTCCAGCGGCAGACTGGGTTAGTCGATGGAATCAATTTGTACCGGAGGGGAAAGATTAAACAAATCACAACCTAGCAGCAGCGAGCTTCGAGTCCCAGTCGCCCGCCGCCGCTACGCCTGGGCTCGGCGCCTGCTCCATTGCTGGTTCCAGTCCCCGCGCCCTTCCCCTTGCCTTTCCCTTAGGCCGTGGTGGTGAAGGGAGTCGACGGGAGTGGAGGGCACGCACGTAGTTGTTCTCATCGTCAACGCCTTTTGGTCCTGCTGCGGAGCAGCGAGGAGCGGCGTGCACAAAGACAGAGAGGGAGAGGGAGAGACGGAGAGGGAGAGCCAGGGGGCTAGGGTTTCACGAGTGGACCGCAGGGCCGCAGGACGTGACTGCGCCGGACGTGAAGCAGTAAAATTGAAATGGATGAAAACTTCAGGTCCGTCAAAAGGAGACGTGGCCGCATTTTTGAACACGTCCCCTCGAGCCCGCGTGGAGCGCTGGGAGGGGGCTTTGCCGTGGGCAAGATCTGGCCCACGGCAAACACTCCTTTGCCGTGAGCCAGATTGGACGGCTCACGGCAAACAGGCAGCTTTGCCGTGAGCCAGATCTGGCGGCTCACGGTAAAGAGGCCTTTGCCGTGGGTCAGATCTGGCTCACGGCAAAGGCTGCCCACGTGTCAATTTTTTTTAATTTTTTCTCCCATTAAATTTTATTTTTTTTTATTTTTTCTACCCAAAAATTGATCCACGTGGTCTAGGGGACATGTTATTTGCCGTGAGCCTTTATAAATACTCACGGCAAACAAGCAAAACACCCTACTTTTTATTTTAGTTTAACATGTTTTCATATTATTTCTTTCTTATAAAGTCACTATAATAATCAAACTATTTCGTGGACTTTCATTTAAATAACTTTATTCATATTTGTTTGCTTATTATTTCATTATTTTCTTCACGTCTTAACAATTTTTCATTATTTCGTGTATATTTTAAATACAAATAAATATCAAATATATCTAAAAAATTACTAACCTTTAAGAAGGACCATATTATAGTGTCTATATCGTATACACAATGTTTTCAAACTCAAATTCAAACTTAAGCTTCACTTTGACTTTCAAAACTAAAAATCCCTTCTCATGTTTATGAAACTTCTACGGACATCTTCAATTTTGTGCATCGTACGAAACAAACTTATGCGAAACCGTGTCAAACCTTCTCCACAACATATGTGTCTGATACTAGTAGACATCCACAAATTTTATGATTTTTTTGACTTTGTTTTTCTATTTTTAAATAATTATGAAACATAATATTTGCCGTGAGCTTTATAAATGCTCACGGCAAAGGTCATGTTTGCCGTGAGCATTTATAAAGCTCACGGCAAACAACCGCTTTGCCGTAAGCATTTATAAAGCTCACGGCAAACAACCTCTTTGCCGTGAGCTTTACAAAGCTCACGGCAAACTATGGCTCTAACGGCTGTTAGTGTCGTTACGGGAGGCGACATTTTAAATAATTTTGCCGAGAGCCTTGTTATTTTAGCTCACGGCAAAGAGAGCTTTTGCCGTGAGTTTTTGTTAGCCGTGAGCTTCTCTTTTTAAGCTCACGGTAAAGAGAGCTTTTTTGCCGTGAGTTTATGTTTGCCGTGAGCTTCCTTTTTTAAGCTCACGGCAAAGAGGGCTTTTGCCGTGAGTGTGTGTTTGCCGTGAGCTTCTGACTTTATGCTCACGGCAAAGATGTGTTTGCCGTGAGCTCGATTTTTGGCTCACGGCAAATAATTCAACTCACGGCAAACAACAATTTTCCGGTAGCGACGTGGTGGTAGACAAATAGGCCGATCGAGGCTGTCCTAACAGAACAGTACGACTACACCAGCGCCAGATAAAACTGCGAATGGAGCGCTCTTCCATCAATAGTTAGCTCATTCAGCAATCCGGCCGCGTATTGGTACTGTCCAGGGCCAGATAAAACTGCGAATGGAGCGCTGGGCTTCGAAGTCACTCTTTAACGATTCTAGCTGTGCATCTTTGAGACTGTCAGCACTGACAAAATGTTGTCTTGAGGCAGTTCCAGACCTCTTTCGCCGTCTCATCTCTTCGCCACCTGCATAAAGAGGTCCTCTAGGAGTGCTTGGAGAATATGCGACATCGCCTTCCTATCCGTCTCAGGCTGATAACCTCATCTCCTACCGGCTTGATCGCTTCCCTGACTCGATCAGTTGATCCTCCATCACTGCTTGAACATGAATCACCCAACTGGTATAATTTGTGTTCGTTACCTGTGGGAAAACTTTTTCGCCAAAGTCTCGGCGAAATTTCTGACATATCATGTTTACCGCTGCATAGCGATAATTCTTTTTGTTACCGAAATCTAGTACAGTGAACCATGAAATGTACTAAACTTGTGATATATTGACATACTTCACAATTGTTATACATGGAAATAGGATATATGGTGTTTTAGAGGTTGTTTCTAGCAAAATCATTAAAGAAAAATTGAGAATTTTTTTGTCCGATATTTCGCATTTTCGGTAGGGTACGATAAATTTCTTTTCACGAAATTTTGAACCTGTGGGTACTAGAACATACTGCCGCTGCCGCTCTGTTTTGATATACCCACGCCTGTGATGATCAACATCAGATTTAATCAGAGAACTTTTGGCGTGCAACCCGCCTCTCATCACCAAGTGATTTTTTTTAGCATGAACATGGTATCTCAATTACTCAGAAACAAGGTTACAATCGGCTTTGGCTACCGAATTAAGTCTATGGGGAAAGCCTCAGACTAACAATGCTTCAGGTTTGACATCGAAGTTAGCTTAGCGGACACATGTGTTGCTTCGGCAATTGGTATTACCAACGGAGACTAAAAAGGCTCTGGGAGGTCCCCACTTTTAAACCGGGCCGGCAGCTTTAGCCTCGGGTTGTAACACAGACCGGGACTATTGTCGACTTTTAGTCTTGATTAGTTACCAACCGGGACTAAAAAGACCTTGAGAGGTCCCCACTTTTAGAACCAAGACTAGTGTCTTATTAGTCTCGGTTTGTTTTTCCTACTGAGACTAATAGTGCCCAGACTACTGAGCTCTGTTCTACTAGTGAAAAAGGAATTTTGCCAAGACATAAGTTCCCTAATTGTAACCTGCATAAACTTTACACATAAAGGCAAGCGACTCGTGGTGGCTGATACTCAAATATCAAATGATCAGACAAGAGTTTATGCTGTGCACTCTGCAAACTTAGAAGGTTGAAGTTAGTTTGTACTTATTCTAAGGTCATGAGGAAATAATTATTCCATTATATATGCTTGACAATAAAACCTTGATTATGTTTTGATTAGTCAAAATAATTTTTTTCCAAGAGAAGCCCAGCTACTGCTATTGAAAGGACAATAAATTAGATTATTCTAAACTGATCAGACTAAGTTTTTTTCTAGTGCATTAGCTGTCAACAGCACTATGAGAATGTCCTGAGTAAGATACTCACTTAAGCGGGATGTTTTGGCAGAACCAAATCAGTGATCGACAACTGAAATAAATTATTTAACTCAGATGCTAACTACGCAAAACTAAGAGCAATTCTTGCGATGATCAGCCGTAAGATTCCCGAATCAAAGACAGCACGATAATAGTAAGCTGCAGTTTCTATACAAGTAGGTGCAAGTCCTGTGACAGTCAACCGTCCTGATGACACTAAGTATAATTTCTTGCGAAGGATAGACCCCATGATCAAAATGAATTATTATTGTACAATTATTTATGGATACTTCATTATGACAGGATTATCATCCATTACTTTCGTGATCACATTAAACTTCGATGGCATTGATAAAGCCAACCTGAAGATCGCCGCCACTCCTCCACGCTGACACTAGGCACGACCATTCCGACTTGTCAGTGCCGCTGCCTTCCTGAGGGATGTCGCTACCCAACTCATCGTCAACAACCGAAGGAATCAGCTCCATCGCCTCTCCGAATCAAGGTCTAGGATCAATCCATTAATGTTCTTTTGTGTTCCTATAATCTAGACTAGCCTAATTCATATGTTCATCGTGTAATGGAACTAACGAGTGGTAGGACTATCACTGCCTGACTGTCTTAATGCAACGCTCTCGCACACGCCCTTCCTGCAGCAGGTAGCCTTCCCTGTCGCAGTAGAGGGAAATCTCCTGATGCCTCTGACGCCTACTTACTGCCACAGGAAGGGACAGCGGCATCTGTGTGTGGTTTGTTCATCTCTCCCAGATATAGCATGAACGGCTTCTCTGCTGGCGTCTGAGCACGTAGACAGCCAAAGAAGAAAGGGATCGGCTGTCACAGGATTAACGCAACGCTCACGCATATGGTTGTCCAGCAGCAGCTAGCCCTTCTTGTGCAAGTAGAGGGAGATCATCCTATGCCTCTGATGCCTACTGCAACTGGAAGGGACAGCAGCATCTTTGAGTGGTTTGTTCATCTCTCCCAAGTCCCAGCTATAGCATCGGCTCCTATGTCTTCCCCCTGTTCTTTTATAGACAGCACAACCATTCAACCACCACATGATATGCAATTAATGTTTATAGTCTATCCATTGACCCGAAGCTAACTTGTGGCAGTGCTTTAATTTCCATCATTACCAAGTTATACAAAACAATATAAAGAAATGTTTAATTTAAATTCAGATCGGCACAACTAAGGCGTGTCCTTTGTTTTAATTTGTGCCTCACCTGGTTATGTTCTAAAAATGATCTTTCTTACGATACTCCAAAATCTCCGTGGACCGTTGATCTAAAGATGTATTACCTCCTAAGAGGTAATAGATTTAATGTTTATTTATATGTTAAATAAAAACAAAAATCCATAATCCTCTAACTTCCATGCACGTGTATTATATCTAAGGGTGGTCGGCCATTGCTATTTGTTAGAAAAGAACGTGACATGAGTATTTCTTTTTCCATGATACACACACAGAGATTTGCTAAAAGCAGGAGACATGATGGGTCGTTAGATAAATCACATATCACTTATGATGTGTAGAATGTTCCTTTTACCGAAAAAAACTAGCGAGAGGATAAAATAGAGATCATGTCTAAACTTGTCGTGCAGGCACACATAGGTACATGACAAACAAAAATGCACGTATATAGGCTACTCAAAACAATGTTGATTCTACACATGTACATGAAATCATTTTCTTTTCTAGGTGCATATCTGGAACCTGAGCGCGTGATCCATGCGTCATTGATCTACCTTGCAGTGGGTCGCCCAAGGTTCCATGTATTCACTTTGGCACAACTGCCCCAGAAAAACCCCGTACAACTACAAGAATGACGTGCGGAGGGAGGATGGGAGTTAGGCTTGGCGCCGAACTTGCCGTTCGTGTGATTCAGGACGGTTTCACAGAATAGTCAATTAATATTTCTTTTATAATGTTTCTTTATCTCTTATAATTCAAGGGCTTATCATCCATTATTTTTGTGATGATCACATTAAACTTCGATGGGATTAATAAAACCGACTTGATGATCGCCGCCACTCCTCCACGCTGACACTAGGCACGACCATCCCGACTGGTCATTATTGCCGCTGCCTTCCTGAGGGATGTCGCTACCCCACTCATCGTCAACAACAGAAGGAATTAGCTCCATGGCCTCTCCGAATGAAGGTCTAGGATCAATCCATTTATGTTCTTTTGTGTTCCTGTAATTTAGAGTTCTAGACTAGCCTAATTGATATGTTCATCGGGTAATGGAACTAACGAGTGGTAGGGCTATCACTGCCTGACTGCCTTAATGCAACGCTCTCGCACGCGGGCTTCCTTGAGCAGCTAACCCTCCCTGTCCGAGTAGACGGAAGTCTCCTGATGCCTCTGACGCCTACTTACTGCCACAGGAAGGGACATCGGCATCTGTGTGTGGTTCGTTCATCTCTCCCAGATATAGCATGACCGGCTTCTCTGTTGGCGGCTGAGCACGTAGACAGCCAAACAAGCTAAGTGCTCGGCTGTCACTGCCTTAACGCAACGCTCACGCATATGGTTGTCCAGCAGCAGCTAGCCCTTCCTGTGCCAGTAGAGGAAGATCATCCTATGCCTCCGACGCCTACTGCAACTGGAAGGGACAGCAGCATATGTGAGTGGTTTCTTCATCTCTCCCAAGTCCCAGCTATTGCATTGGTTCCTATGCTTTCCCCCCTGCTCTTTTATAGACAGCAGGATGGAGCCATACAGTACAACCAGTCAACCACCGCATGATATGCAATTAATGTTTATAGTTTATCCATTCACCCACAACTAACCTGCGGCGGTGCTTTAATTTCCATCATTACCAAGTTATACAAAACAATATAAACAAATGTTTAATTTGGAATTCAGATCGGCGCAACTCAAGCATGTCCTCTGTTTTAATTTGTGTCTCACCTGGTTATGCTCTCAAAATATATATTGTATATATAATTTGTATATATATTTTGGCCCGTGAACCTGCTCGGCCTGCCTGCGAAAAATCACCTGATGGGAACCTGCAAGCGTCTGCGTTTTACTGACGGGCTCAAAAGATAAGCCTGCTAAATCTCGCTGAGGCAGGCCTGCGAGGCCCGCACAAACCTGCACACCTCTCCCTCTCGGCCTCTTCTTCCTCCGTCTCCTACAGTCCTGCAGTGCTTCTGTTCTGTGACTGTACTGCAGCGCCGCCCTCGCCCTAGAGCACCGCCTTCAACCCAGCTACAATTGGATCAAAGCCTTCACTTCTTGGCTTACCCATTGGTTCTATGTGAGGAAACCCTAATTCCCCATGTCTGGAAGGTGTTGGAGAACACGAGAACACGCCAAGGTCGAGAAAGGAGACTGTAGTTCGTGTACATGATGCAGCACCGGCATCGCCACCCAAGGACTGGCCACTGATCCACTTCTTTTCTGAATTTTGGCTGGTTCCTGGCTTGTGATTTCATGACACGATTCAGGAGTAGTTTAGTACTACCTGGTCTAGCTATCAGATAGGATGGAATCATAGTTCATGAACAAAATTATGAAAGATGGTAAATGCTAGCTGCCAGGTAGTAGTACTCACACATGTGTTAGTAGTCTTGCAGTACCTACTTTACTTACTGGTAATTCTTCTATGCTAAACGGTTGTTAGTGATAATTTTATTTCAGCTTGCAATGGGAAATCAGCAAGAGTCTCCAACCAGGGTTAACCTTACCGGTAAAGGAAAAATCCGGAGGTCACTGATAAACACGTTTATTGGATTTCTCGGAAATTTTTTGGATTTATTATTTCTTTTTGGATAAAATTTAGAAAAAAGAAAATATCATTTTGTACAGAAAAACAACAAAGACTATTTCTAAACAATCTAAAATGGAAAATAAGACAAGACAGTGCATAGAAGTGA
This sequence comes from Digitaria exilis, assembly GCA_015342445.1. NCBI lineage: Eukaryota > Viridiplantae > Streptophyta > Magnoliopsida > Poales > Poaceae > Digitaria > Digitaria exilis. The sequence goes on along the minus strand of JACEFO010000191.1, from coordinate 3,568,907 downwards.
GGAAATACTAATATCACACAACAAAGCAGGTTTATCCAATGTAGTTTTAAATATCGCCGAGAATTCTATAGAAACCGGGGTCCAGTGAGAAAAAAAAGGTTTATTGGATTTCTCTTTTTTTTTTGCGAGAAAGTTTAACCTGTCTCCAACACAAAGGATTCAACAGAAGTCACCTACAACTTCCCCAATGAAGAAGCCAGCAGAAAAGAGTAAACAGAAACGAGTGGCTGCAAAGAGAGCACAATCTCATACCCTGGGAAATCAGCAGGAGTTTTCTACTGCTGCGGGAAATCCACGGAGTGCCAGTATTTGGTGACTCATGCTGATGAGGCCATCTCCCATCACCATCTCTTTCCTGATGGTTGGGCTGGACCTTCTCACCTCTGCTTGCAGCTTTGGTCATCACATGGGACATGGTTTTTAGTTGGGTGCTCTGCCCTGTATGTATCCTTGAAGGACGCTGTAATGGCTCCAGATGCATCACCCTAGCTCATGCCCCTCAGTAACCTCCACGGCACCTGTGGCTCCTAGGGAGAACCTTGGTTCATAAATTTAGAAGCACATTTGTACCAGGAGGGCTCCTAATGCTTCCCAAGCCTAATTGTAGCAAATAAGTTTGGTGGCCAGCAAAAATTTCGCATTCAAAAGGACAACATTAAAAGGAGGCGTTCATACTCTCAGCTAGACAGCTTTGATAGTGGCGTTGTGCTCCCTCGCTACTCCTTTATATGATCCCAAAAACACCATCTCTCTTTACTCTTGGATTATAAAAAGGACAAAATTAAAAGGAGGCGTTCATACTCTCAGCTAGACAACTTTGATAGTGGCGTTGTGCTCCCTCTCTACTCCTTTATATGATCCCAAAAGATAGCATAGCGATGTAAGATGCCCTGTGATCCCATCCAAGTGTTTAGTCGTTGCAATTCAGTTGAACGTGCACCTACCACACCATATTTGGTTAACTGCTGAGCTCAGCTGGCGTCTTAAGACGAGATGGTAGATGGCACACTGTGTAGTCGTCAGGCGATTGAATAATGTAGCAAGGAAATTCAGTTGACATTGAATAAGCTGACAATTATAAATAGACATCTCCTCAAGTTTGATTTCGGAACCGATTTCTTGGCAGCAATTCTAGAACCAATAATCCTGTACACACAGTAATAACAAGCAATAAGAAGCAGCAGCAGTCCAGTATATAAGATGTCCTCTGATCACATCCCACTGTTTTGTCAATGCAGTTCTGTTGAACGCGCACCTGCCACACCATTTTTGGTTAACTGCTGAGTTCACCTAGCTTCGTGATACAATATGGTGGTTGATGGCACTGTATAGTCAGATGATAAAATAATCTAGCAAGGAAAATTTGTGATAAAATAATCTAGCAATGACAAAGTTGATACTAAATAAGGTGTCAATTATATATAAACCTCTACTCAAGTTTCATTTTTCAGGCAGCCATGCTATCATTAATAATCCTATAGAGAGTATTAGCAATCATGAAGAAGCAGCAATCCCGGTAGTATTTCCCGGTAAGCAATGACACACCAATCCAGAATAGAGTGAGTCTAAGGATCGCAAGCAAAAAAAGAGCACCAGCTGAAAAGAACAGAGTCCAGCAAAAAAGAGTACCAGTGGAAACTCATTCATCTTTCAAGAGCAGAGTCGTCAATCCACCTCAGCAATCGAGAGCCTCATCCGACAGATCTACCCAGAATTTGTTCCTTTTGAGGTCAGATATCAGGAATCAGCAGGATCCACAACGAGATGACTTGAGAAATCCTCGGCTCGGGACAACTCGACATGCATGCGGAGGAGCAAGGCTCAGCCATGGGGTCGCGTGTTGAGGCAGATAGACACGCGGCGGTATCACCAAGCACGGCCTCCTGAACTTGCAGATGGAATTTTTCTCCCCTCTATGGTTGAAGAATTCTCGATGCTTCCTAGGCCTACATGTGCCACCTCAGATATAGATGGCCATGCAGCCCGTGGCCCGTTGGCACGGCCCACGGCACGGGAATTTGGCCCGGCCCATGGCACGGCACGGCACGGTGGCAACGGGCCCGTGCCGGCCCGGCACGAGGTGTCGTGCGGGCCATGGGCCGCCACCCCGGCCCGTGGCACGGCACGGGCACGGCCGTTGCGGCCCGGTAACCCAAACATTTCGGTTAAACAGTTTCAACATTTATATTAAACAACTTCAACACTTCGGTTAAACACGTTCAACATTTACATATGTTCAACTGTGAATGTTTGAAAATGTTGAAGCAAGAAAAATGAAATGTTGAAACAGAGAGAACGTAATGTTTAAAACGTTATAGCAGGATGTTGAAAGGAGAAAATGGAGTGTTGAAAATCAAGTACACCTTCTCCATGGCCCATGGGCCGGCACGGCCGGCACGGCACGGAAAATCGGCCCATGGGCCGTGCCGTGGGCCGAGACCTTGGCACGAGGCACGGATGCGGCCCGGCCCGACCGGCACGACGGCACGGCCAGGCACGACGCCGTGTGGCACGGCACGGCCCGGCGGGCCGTCGTGCCGGGCCGGCACGGCCCGATGGCCATCTATAACCTCAGAGGTGCGTGATGGAGTGATCTTTATGAATTGCTCCATCTCTCGGCTCTGCTCTGCCAGCCACTTCTGCTTCAGCTACTCTATTATAGAAGGAAGGGAAAAGTCTAAATTACTCCTCTAGAAAAAGTTTGGATAGCCCCTTAAACTATGTATTGGTTCAGTTTAACTATATCATTTAGGTTAATTTACACATTAATACATGTTTGTTAAATTTTAACCCATGTTTGGTTTGGATTTTGGAGCACTTATTTATCTAATGCAAACGAAGTACAAAATTTCCTTACGATGGAGTTAAATTAGACAGCTACCTATTGAAACATCACTACCAAAGTAACTAACAGAGGAACATGCATTCAGTTAACCTTGCCCAAAAAAGTTGAGCTCTTTTACGGTGCCTCGTACTAGGTCATACTACCCTCTAAAAAGGACCAGTATGAAAGGATCTAACGGTCCAGAATAATTGTATACTACTATAAACTTGACTAGTAGTATAGTATGCCCTGGTAAGTATGGATAGTATAGGGGTATTATAGACAAAAATTATAATGGTAATTTTGTAATATTTCGTTAATACTATAGGTATCATAGACAAAAACAAAAAATGTCACAATTTGATTGACCGTTTTCATCAGTAGACTCGCCTGCTCTCCTCTCCCCCATTCATCAGCTCGTTCATGCCGACGGTGGACCCATGACCGCCAGCTCCGGCGAGCCCCGCCGACTCGTCGTCTTCTCAATCTCAACCCCCTCCACCCGCGCCGCCAGGCTCCCCCGCCTCCTCATCCTCCGTCTCAGCTTTGTGGCGCTCAGGGCCCTGACGCACCCGCGCCCCCAGGCTCCCCCGCCTCCTCATTCTCCGTCTCCGCTGTATGGCCGTCGGGGCACCGACGCACCCACGCCCGCAGGCTCCCCCGCCTCCTCATCCATCGCCAAGTCGCTCCTGCAGCTCGTGGGACCCGGATCTCTAGCGCGCCTGCCGCCACGGGTTCAAGGCGCCGCCCAATTTGGTGGTCCTATTCACGGCCGCCTAGGTCGGATCCAGGAGGGCGGCCCAGTTCTGCTCGCCGAAGATGCGGACAGAGGCGGTGATGGGCGGCCTGCCAATGGAGGGGATGCGACGGCGCTGGAGATCGGAAGGGCATCGGGTCGGGCTACGTTGGATCCGGCCAGAGCGCCCTGTTCCGTTCGCCGGAGATGGCACGGGGAACGCAATGTCAGCACGGAGGCTCAGGCAATGCTCACTTTCTCTGCTCATGCTCTTTGGTTCAGTTACAAATTCGCGCCATAGTTTAACTTTTAGCGTGATAGCTTATGAATTGCAATTTTGTTAGTTGATTGACTAGTAGGGTATGTTAGCAAGAGAATTATTGATTCACTGATCCAACACTTGTGCTTGTACAATGTCCAGTGCGTCCTGTTCTGGTTCGCGTTAGAAGAAAATGCAATTATAACACTGGAACTAGCTGTGCAGCGGTCGTAAACAATGCTTGTTCACTTGATTACATAGAGATTGGTCAATCAACTAGTGTCTCAATTGAGGTCTGGAAATGAATACACAATTGGATTTAGTTAGCGCAAGTGCTTAATAATGTTTGTAATGAATTGCGATTGTCTTAGTTGAGTCACTAGTACCGTATGGTAGCAGGAGTTTGGAGAATGTTTGACTCACTGCTATAAAGCATTTGAGGTAGTCTTAAAAATTAAGCAACGATGGTTCGCTCGATTACATAGATAACTAGTGTCTCAATTGAGGTCTGGAAATGAAAAATTTACTTTCTATATGACAAACAGCACACAAACACATATTATGAGATGCCATCTCTCCTTACGATTCTTGGTGAATTCCGCGGCCTGGGAGCGAGCCACGTCGCCGGCGAATCTCGGCCGTCGGATCGGTTGGGCGGACGGCAGGGATCGTCCTTCTCCCGGCAATTTTGCAAAAAAACCCTCGGCTTCTAAGGAAATAGAACCCGCCGTCCTCCCCTCTCTCACATGACATTTTGCGAATAAGCCATCTAACTTATCCGAAATCAACCCGCACTCCACCAAACCGGCCAAGCAATATTTCCATAAAAATCCCTGAACTTTTATAAAATTAATCCGCCATCCTTTGTACCTCACAGCATTTTGTATGAAAAAACCCTCGAATTATACTTAAATAGGCAAAACCCCATACTACTAGCTACCTCCATACAAACAACACTAAACGTACCATTTGACCATCAAAACGCGTTCGAATCAATAGATGTCCAACATAAAATTTGCTCACAATTTCGAGATCTATAATTTTATTGTAGTACATATTTTTTAACCCAAAATAATTTTGCTACACATTTATATAGGACTTGTTGTACCTACGATTTCGATAGCGGAACATCCTAAAATTAAAAAGTTTTCACAAAAAAACTCAACATTTTAAAAAATCTTGGTATGTAACAAAATTTTAAATTCAAATTGTTTCCGTAATTCATTTCCACCTATGATTTGGATACCAAAACATCTCCAAATTTAAAAAATTGACCACTAAAATGGCTCAAAATTTAAAAAACAAAATCATATTGTACAAAAAAAAATGAAAAAAAACAAACTCACCTTTTCAATTCCGACCATTATAACTAACATTACACCGTAAAATTTTAAATTCAAAGTGTTTCCGTAATTAGTTCCCACGTATGATTTGAACACTAAAACATCTCCAAATTAAAAAAAAATAACCATGAAAACTGCTCAAAAAATTAAATTAAGAACATTTGTTTAGAAAAGTAAAAAAACAATCGAACTCACTTCAGCAATTCCCCCATTATAGCTAGCTTCCGACCACCAAAACGAATTTGAAAATCCAATACATTACAGAGCAAACCATAAAAATGGAACTCATTTCTCTAATTTCCTCATTATAGCTAACATTTCAACACCAAAATGTTTATAAGTTAACACCAAAAAAATTTAAATAAGTGTTTTTTGAACATCAAAATTCCTCTACAATACTAAAATCTACAAAATTCATATGTACCAAACGTAATTTAATGCTCCTTTGTGATTCTCTTGCAGAAACTAAAATCCAGTCTACAACGTTTCCATATAGATTTTTATGGTTAAACCCGCTTTGCCATTTATTTCTCAAAAATTATTATACGACCAAACGTTAAAAAACACCGTAGCACAGGTACATCCACTGGCCATCCGCGTCAATGCCGTGGCCTTTTCTAGTATGATCTATTCTTTGTCATCTTCTAACGCATAGGTCTCTGCAACATTGCTAGGCTTGTAGCCAGGACTTGCCTTCACTTCATTCCACGGATAGTTAACCAATATGACGGCTAGTTTCAGCCTGAAACTAGTCATATCCTTCTGCACATCAAAAGTTGAAATATTTATCAGCTATAGTGTACGATGCTGATGGGTTGAATTAGGATATTTTGGAAAGTTCAAAGTACCTGTGTGAATAAGGTAGATAGGGTATTTCCTGTCCAAAGCTCCATATATTTCAACATGAATAGTCCACAAGATGACCTGAGAGATTAGTATAAATGTATAGTTAGTAAAAATAGCAATGAAGCCAGGTACAATGGGAAGTGTTTTGCAATTAGCAGTGTGCATGTCATTTTGCATGTTTTGTTGAAAGCACTCGACGACAGGCCATTTATTGACTTTAGCATCCTTCCACTTGTGTTGTTTGAGTAATTTAAGGTCTTTTAGGCGCTGCACACGGTTCTGCAACCCTATCATCTGAGTTCAATATAATCAATTAGTTGGTAGGTATAGATATGTTTCATATGCAATGTACAAGTTTATGTTGCATATTAGTTGATCCACCAATTTTACTAGTTCCGGCCGATGAGTCGCAGGCCCCTTTGAGTCTAGCACCTGTATGACGCGTTTTGTAGCATTGATGACCACCAAATACCAATGACTTTTTTTAACATTGATGGGAAAGAAGACCTGAAAGCGTTAGTAATGAAGGTTATTTTAAATATTTTCATGTGAACAGATACTTAGTAAGTGGTAAGCATAAGTTGGAAGTACATTGTACCATATCATGACGGAGATAAGTTAATGTCCGCCTCATACGGAAGCTGTGTGCATCTTTGACTCTTAGTGAAGCCACGGTATCCCCGCCTATCAAGTTGGCATCATATGACGTCTCTAGGTAAGCACCTCCATCTTCCCTTTGCTGGATATCGGTTCGTGCTTTTAGGAGCCGGATGTATGCATTAATTCCCTGATCGGTGTAGTAGGATTATGCCATGTTTATCTGAAATTTATACGTTTGCTTAGGATGATATATGTTTTCCATGCTCCGCCTACAATTGAGAAGGACATGACCACACCTAACTCCATGATTGTTAACAGCTGCAACGAGATCAGCAGTAAGCTTACTTCCTTAGAGGAGTCAGTGAGGGAGATGCAAAGGAAGAACGCTCACTTGGTGCCGAAATCTCTAGAGGTAATTATATTCTATATGATATACATATATAGGACTTTGGGATGGAGTAGATTTTTTACTTTGCGAATATACATAGATTTGTGCCTTATAAACTGCCTTAAATGTATGTCCCTTGTAGTATGACTTTGAATCATCTGAAGATCACTCAGATTCTGAGTCTGGAAAGAACAACATTGCAGCACGCACTTTGAAGGCAGGCAAAAGAAAGGCAAAAGTAACTGGCGATACATGCTCAAAAAGAAAAGGTTTGATCCGCATTACATTTTATTATTTAGTTAAGACAAATGTGTATGCAAATCTGATTGTTTCCACTGAATTTTCAATGCAGATAAAAAACGTGGATGATGCTGATCATATCAGAGAAGCGTTTAAATGCACTGGAGAATAAGGGGATGACGATGAGGACGAGACGGCGGGTTTATGAGGAATCATTACATCTGTTTCAGATTAGAATCTTAGATTAAAAAAACTTTAGTATATTGCAGAAGTTAGTTGGTGATGGTTCCTGCCTTGATACACTACCAGTGATAATTTTCATACTTTGTCGGTGTTAGTTTAAATTTCTTAGTTTAGTATATTGCATAAGTTAGTTGGTGATGGTTCCTGGCTTCATACTCATTCAGTGATTTTTTTCATACTCTATCGGTGTTAGTGATCAGTGCATTTTGGGCAACACAATTGCTCAGGCAAAAAGGGTGTACGACAATCCCCTTCCTCCAGTTCTGTGATTGCACGAATGAGAGCGCGATGCTCCCCGTTGAATATTATTAATTACAGTAATATTCCTTTAGCTTCGAACAACGGAACCGTTTCAACATGTTTTGCTATGTTCCAACAGCACAGTCTCTGACTATGTGCCAACAAATATAGAATCAAAAAAAAATGACAACAAATATCACATACGGAACATTACTATGCCTTGGTAAGAAAAATGCATATTTGCAGTGCATGGCACTTGCTTTGGCAGTCGGCCAGAGCTGCCATCAAAGACTAAGTTCAGAGCTGCATGTTATTCTATTCCTTCACACTAATTGCTCAAACTGATGAGACATAAAACAGTGCCATTCAACTGTTATTCCTTCATGCTCCAAACTGGAAATATCCCGTGTACTTAAGAGACCAGAAAGAAGGGCACGATAATTACAGAAACTGATGAGTACACAGGTGCTAACTGTAACATACTAAGATACTAAGTATGCCTAAATTCGTGGCCTGACTTCCACCTTTTGTTAGACCGGGGAGCACCTTTCGTAATGATCTTCACTGGATCAAGTACGTTGGTGCCAACAGGTCGACTTGCCCCTGAGAAATGACTCGGGAGAGGCCCATATGAAAGCTGATCTTCTGCTGTGTCATCCTCTATGTCTTCTTTTAAAATTTCATCAAGAAGCTGCATAACCTTCTCAGTCTCGCCTCCACTCTTGGAAACTTTGAAGAAAGCACGATTTCCCTTCTTGCGAAGGCCATGAAAACGATCCATTTGTTCTGTCCATACGTGTGTATTGGTAACCATATCTGTTGGGAAAGCACTCTTCGCATTCATCGTCCACCTAACAAAAACACAACAAGGAGGGATACTGTCTATATGGCAATATTTCGAGACACAAAAAATATGACCACATGGTATTCCTTCACGCTCCAGCTTACGACATTGGCAATTTGCATCAACCAAGCATGACCCAAAGGTGCAAGTGACATGAAAACAACGCTGCCTATTGGCTTCCAAAGCAACCTCATACCTGAAAGATCCATTGTGGAAGGTCACCTCTGTCACCGACCACTTCAACGCTTTTTCAATATACAATCTGACTTTTTTGAAAATTTCTGGTGTGAAGATTTCGGCTGCACTTTTCCCAAGGTGATCTGCTGTAATCTTAGTGAATGGGGTCGAAACCATTGCTTTTGCATCACGCTCGACTTCATTCCTACGAATGCGTGACAAGCAGAATTCGTAATGCTCCACCAAATCAACTAGGGACATCTTGCGGTCCAGATGGTTGTGAAGCCTAGAGTTCAAACTCTCGCTCCTCTGATTGCTTTGCATGCCCAAGAAATGTCTCCCTCTTGTGTATGTAGCAGCCCACTTGTTCCTGAGTTCATACATCCTATTTACCCAGAGGTTGTCTTCTTTGATTTTATGAGTAGCTCTAAATTCTTTCCACAGTCTCTCAAATTCCCCAATCTCCATAGCATGGTATATGAACTTTCTAAAATCGATAAGCTTAGCACCACGGAATCGTTTCAGCATGTTCTGCTCTATGTGCCAACTACAAAGCCTGTGATCCGCTCTAGGCATAACAATCTCAATAGCTCTCGCCATCGATGCATCCCCATCCGTGATCAGAGATTTTGGATGCTGCTGGTGCATCGCCTCCAATAATGCCTCCAGCATCCAGACATAGGATAAGACAGGCTCATCTGACAATATACCACAACCAAATACAACTGTACTCCTATGGTGGTTAACTCCAATAAAAGGTACAAACGGAAGATTGTAGCGGTTCACACGGTACGTGCTGTCGAATACGACCACATCTCAAAAACACCATAGTCTATCTGAGATTGTGCATCAAACCAGAATAGGTTCTTACGCCTGCCTTCTGCATCCAAGCTGTACTTATAAAAGAACTATGGGTCATTCTCTTGCATCTGGCGCATATGATTCAACACATATTCTGCATCGCTTCCTTCAACCTTTCCCTTCTTGTTCCTTGAAAAGAAATTATACAAGTCCTGCGAAATAAATCCCGTCTCCCCTGGACCACCATGGGTTGTCTCCATTACATCCATGATCTGATATGGACGAAGCCCACCTAGCCCCAGCTCAATTGCCTCAGCTTTCTGAGGATCATTAAGCCCTCGGTGCGACCGCAATGCAAAAGCATGCTCTGGTTTTGCAAGGGCATGCGTCTGGACATCTAGAAAATCCTTCACAAACCATATGCCATCCCTTTCGCTCATCTCCACATCAAGCCTTGCCTTACAACCGCACCGGGTCAGGGCACGCGGCTGTCTTTTTTGATCCGTAATTTCAAAATACTTCAACGATCTGTACCCTTCACATGAGCACACATATCTCCTCCATATGACCTCATCAGTGCCATCCTTGAGTTTCCTGCTGTCTTTTCTGACGCTAAACCCCTTGTGGTATGCATACTTGTTATAGAACTCATAGAATTCTTCCTCCGTTGTAAATGTTTGTTTTGCAATGTTGTCATATTCCTCAAGTTCCTCCAGGCTAACGTACCCTTCAGCCTCCATTACGGTAACCTGCAAGTAAACAATAAAACATCAATTTTTTTTACACCAGTACAATTGTTTCAGTATAGCTTCATGTGTCAGCCAGGAGCTACAAAAACTGATGCACTCATATTTAGGGGGAACCTATAAAAACTCCTTCCTGAGTAATAGTTAGCTGTTAATTGGTTGTTGGTGAACACTGACATTTCTGTTCTCACATAGTTTTCCCAAATAACAGTCAATTTTATTTGGGTGCAGTACATTCACTTGGTTATATGATTAACCGTAATTGCCCGAAGGCCAGAGCGCAGATTCGATATGAAGGAACCTATGATTACATTCACTTGGTTATATGACTAACTAACAACACATTGGATATGAAGGATCATCTTTGCTAATTTCAAGTCACTGCTAAAAAATACGAGTAACTTTAATGACATCGTTGTTTATGATTCCATCTGATGTCTCTTATTGAAGGCTAAATTGTGCATTTGTGCAAGTTACCAACAATTAGTAGGCTGACCAATGGCTGTCTGCAAATATTTCAACTGCAAATACGGCAATACCCAATTAAGTCCTCCTTTAATTTTAAAATAACCTAAATAACTAATTCAATACCAAATAGCCTATTTGTACTACAGCCATGCTTCTAATTTCTAATTTCTCAATAAAATGCATCACAAATGTTCTCGGTGCTTCAAGATATTCTGTCCATGCTCTACTGACCTTAGCGAGACTGCAGATCGCTTTAACGCCGGCAATGACAGACTCGATTGCTGACCTCTAAATCAGCCTTGCTTTCACTCCCCCGGTGCTCTGCCAGTCATGGGCTGCCGACCGGCGAGCGATACCCAGACAAGGGAGGCGCGGGAGATCACTGCGCCATCTAGATCGTGGACGACTGTCGGCACGCGGAGAGGGAAAGGCCCCGACTGCCCCAGCGACCGGCGCGGCCTCCAGACAACACCGTCGGTGCCCAGAGACGGAAAGGGCCTGACCGCATCGGCGACGGCTCTCGCGGCAGATGGCTCGCAGTGGGGACGTCAGGGACTGGATCGCCGCTGCGGAGATGAGGGAAGGGGAACCTCAGCCTTGGAACAGCAGCGATGCCGCCGGCGACCGGATCGACGTCGTGACGAGGAGGACGGCGGCACGAGAACACCGCGGAGGGGAATCGCCAGGGATGACGGGGGAGGAGAACACCGTGGAGGGGAATCGCGATGGGAAGGAGAAGATCGACACCGCGGAGGGGAACAGCCAGGTATGACGGCGATTTCGCGACGGGGAGGAGAAGACCGTGGAGGGGAATCGCCAGTTGGTGACGGGAAGGAGATCGTGGAGGGGAATCACGAGGGGGAACACTAGCGGGTGGGCCTGGTCCAGTAATGAGCCGGTGGAAAGTTACTAAAGTACCCTAATTGATGCATGGTTAGATTTGATCCATACTCCATACTACTAAAGAGTAGTATGAGGCACTGTAAAACAGCTCAAAAAGTTAGAGCTTAAACATCAAATTTATCCAGAGCTAGGCATATGATGACTAGCCAGAGAACAAGAATGATAGTATCTCCTAGACTTGGCTTGCTGCTAGTAATACATAGGGTGCGTATAGTTCCCCCCAGCATTTCTCAGAAAAACAATATTCATATAACTTTTTCCTATTCATCTTATTCCTCCCACTCACAGAACACGCTTTCCAGCACGACCTACAATGTTTTTCTGAATCTACAGTGTTTTTTTCTCCCAATCTAAACTCACCCTTAGTAGAACTAGGCGGTAGGCACAATTCCTCCGGTGATGACTAGAGTGTCTATAAACACACCTGGGTTGATAAGTGCGGCAGTATCTTCAAGAATTCAAGGGATGTCGAATAAGATCAGTGCGGAAGTTTATCCAAGATTGTCATACATATGGTTACATCATCAGTGAACCACCCAGTAATGCAAGCGCGACACACTAGGCAAAGATGCCAGCGGAGGACCGGTACCCAGCGGCCAACGGGATAGAAAGGATAGGAAAAAGAAGAGTCTGTTGAATAGAGATTTTGAGCTCTTTTACGGTGCCTTATACTACCATCTAGTAGTATAGAGTATAGATTAAATCTAACCATCCATTAATTAGGGTAGCTTAGTAATCTTGCAGCAGACCCACCTGTGGCCCAATCCTCATCCCGGTTCTTCTGCCTCAGGCCCGTAGGCACTCACGGTCTCATGGATCTCCCAGTCAGCGACGCACGAGGCACGGCTCCCGTCCGCCGTCCTCCGCGCCGATCATGGCTCCGACTCCCGTCCGCCGTCCTCTCAGCTTTGACTTCCCTCAATGGTGGCACAACTGACCTTCCATGGCCTAGCCTCCCTTTCCCTCCTCTCCGCGAAGGCGCATTGAATCTCGAGTGACGGCCCCATCGCCTCCCATCTGTCGCGAGGCAGCCGCCCTTCTCTCCTCTTCGCCCGTGACAATTCCCGGCCGCCGGGGCTGCCTCGGGCGCCGCCGCGCCATTATAATTTTTGGTCTGTAATACCCCTATACTACCTATACTTACTAGGGTATACTACGTATACTACCAGTCAAGTTTCTAGGAGTATACAATTATTCTGGACCATTGGATCCTTTCATACTAGTCCTTTTTAGATGGTAGTATACTCTAGTATAAGGCACCGTAAAAGAGCTCGAGATTTTAGAACAACTAGTCTAAAGTTACCTAATCAAATTAATTTACATAGTTTGTTGGAGTTGCTCTTACCATCCCCCATCCCAACAGTAATACAAGACATCCCAATGCCTCCTAGGCCTATATGTGCCAGTGCCACAATGCAAAGCTACTGGAACGCTTTCTTCTATGAATACTTAGCTCATTCACCTCTCCCAACTTACAGAACTCATATAGCTTCTTCTAGTTCTCCTTTGCTTTTATAGACTGAAAGAAAGAGAGTACAATAGCTCATGATAATGTTAATTAACTTATACATCGGACAAATTGAGAGCCACCGCATGTCCATGCACATAGACATTCACATGCACTGACTTATATATGGACGATTCCCTTCTTTTTTAATTCAGAGTTATCATTTCACATATGAAAAATTGACATTCGAACAATGGCAATCTAGAGTCATAAACACGAAAACAGTTCACAAACGACAAGGATGCTGACAATTAGCTTTTTCTGCTAGTTAGTGAACTGATCTACAAACAATTCTACATCAAGTTGCTAAGGCCATTGCATCAGTAAACTATCAGAAGCATCGATTATCACTACAGTATACAAATACACTGGATGTAGCCTCATGTGATGTGAGGTCAAAGCTGGGTACTCTTTTCCCATTATCTAAAAAAACAGTATACAAATACACCAAAATGGAGCTCTTCTATATCTTCTGGGCTTTTTTTTTATACTTGTTATGTATATATTATAATAATAAAGCAGCATTACAATTCACCTTGTAAAAAGGTGAGAAATACAAGCTAAATCTGATTGGACCTCGAAGAGGACGACGCAAACACCAGTGAGAACACCATCGTAGACTGACATCAGAGACATCAGAGTGGTAAGGGCCTCCTGCTTCTGAGAGCTGAGGTTGAGAAGGGGTCACCGAGACCAAAAACGACGAGCATCTTCGGCGAGACAGATGTGGTTGAACAATAGCGCCGAAGGGTAAAAAGCTGGCTCGATGAAACCCCATGATGGCCGACGACGAACTCTGGGGGCATTGACGTAGTTGATCTTGAGGACACGGTAGACAGCTTGTAGGCAAAGTTGCAGTTGCTGCATGGAGACGAACTGAGCCCACACAAAGATATGAAGAAAGTCCGGAGCTTGACTGACCAACGGTGTGAATCCAGGACCAAAGAACTCCCCTAACAAGCAAGCAAATAATGCACCCAGGGCTTGCATGTTGCACACGTAGTGGCTCGTAACCAACAGGAAGCAAAGCCCGCAAGTCAACGAGAGACATCCCAGGTGGGCCCCGCGCACACAGCACGAGACGATGAGGTGCAGGCCAGGGAGGGCCCCACCACCGAGCCGGCCGTGGCAGGTGCTTGCCAACGACAGCGGAGCCCATGGGAAGGCTGGCCGCCGGAGCCAAGCACGAGCAGATGAAGGCGGTCTTGGCTCGCATGATGGAGTCAGCAAAGCTCGGCATGGCGGTGCGGTTGAAGCTTCGGAGGCATGTGGTGGCGTGGAGCTCGATGGAGAGCTGCCTGAGCGCCAGCCGCTCGGCGAGGAGGGACCCGAAGGCCTCATCCAGGACGAGGAAGCCGACGAGCAGGCAGACGACGCAGGCAGCAACGCTGCGGACGAGCACACCCAGCGCCAGTAGGAGTTGGAGCAGCACGTCAAGAACGCCAAGGACGCCCGGAGGTGAAGAAGGCGAAGGAGATGGGCGTTGGTGGCGGAGATCCCGGCGTCGGTGAAGGATATGATGGAGGTGGTGAGAGTGCAGAGCGAAGAAGCGAGCCTTGCCTCTAAGAATCGTTGTTCCGTGTAGACCGCGGGTGGCGGAAGGCGGCATCCGGCCTGGCAACGGGGCGAGCAGGGTCGGCAGCGGCGGCGGGCACATCATGTCTCCGTCTTACTCCGGATTAGGCCTGCTAATTGGGCCTAAACCCAAACCTTCACCGCACCAATCTGTTCTCGTATTGGCAGCAAATAGAATCCACTCCAATCCAAACTTCCGCCGTCCCATACCAAACCAACCCAAACTGTTCAACGTAGAATATACAAACCAATAGTCTAACTAGTGTTTCAACCCATTAAGACACCGTTTGGGAAACTATGCACTCGTCTTCCTCCCTCGCCCTCCCTCGGTCCCTTCTCTCCCCACGGAATCGAGCGCTGCTTCCTGACGCCGGCGTCGAGCACGCACTGCGGGGAGCTCCTGCCTTGGCGTAGCATGCGCCATCATCTTGCCCAGGGAGAGGGCATCTCGTGCGTGAACCCGCGGATAAGCACGGAGCGTCCGGCGGCAAGGCCGCCGACCTCCGTCTACGGCACAGAGGTGCGGCAGTACAACGGTCATGGCGGAGCTATTGTGGCGGCGCGGAGGTGCAGCAGCACTCGCGGCCATGGCGGAGCTACAACAGCATGGTGGCCAGGGCGGAGTTCTTGCAACGGCGTGGTCTGCGCGGAGGTGCGGCAGCACGACGGCGAAGGCGAAGCTGTGGCGGCGGCGCTGAGGCAACCCTCCGTTTACAACCCACACCAAACCCAACCAAACCGCTAGGAACTAGAATCCAGGTCAAACCAGCTCATCTACGTCATTGGCCCATTAGCACCCAACCCAAACGAGCACATAGCAAAGTCCAAACTATTAAAGTTATTTCAGCCCAAACCAATTAGCAGGCCTACTCCGGATCGAAGGTGGCGGCGGCGGCGGCAGAGAGCTCGTCGTTGAGAAGGCCTGGATCTTAGTGTGAAGTGGGGTGAGATTGGCGCTACACAGGGGACGGTGCGCTTGAGGAAGAGCTTTTTCGTCGGTGGCGATGGCGATGAGGAGGGCGAGGAGCAGGAACCTTGGTCGCCGGTAAAACGACGACCGATGGCCCTTACGAAGCTTCATAACCCTAAAAACTACTTTATTAGCTGGAAGGGAAAACTAACTACCTACAGAAGGGGGCCGGCCCACCTCCCTCTCGCCGCCGGCGAGCTGCCGGAGGAGGAGAGGAAGGGGGCCGGAAGCTGGAGCTGCTATAGTCTCTCCTATCTTCTGGGCTTGTGTCCTGCGACCAGTGGCCATGGTATTGTAACGGAAGTATGACACTTTGAGTTCTATTAGTACAAGAGTCCACCCAAGGCAATCAGCCGTCATAATCCTCATCACTGGCAACCGTGCGGCCTGGATTATGGTGATCGTTTGGTTCACAAATGTCCCCATTAATATGTTATACCACCGGTGCAGATGCCTCCATGTATGGTTTGTTCATCTGTGAGCTCATATACTGCTCTTGCAGGACTATGTTCAGCTCCTTCACCTACAATTGCATAGAAAGAGGTCGTGTTTCGTCGGCGTGTCATTTTAGTGCTCCCAATGCCTCCCCAAGCTACCTTAGCAAGTGAATGAACTGATGGAGTGACATCGCTCAAAAAATCATCTATGTTTCTATAAGAATAAATAAGTATATAAAAAACATCAGATAAGAATATACATGGTTATATATATGAATCCCTACCATTATTTTCTGCCTCCAACTCAGTAAAGTTGGCCGATCAATAATAATGTATTAGTAAATGAATGAACAAATGCTGGGATTTAGGTCTGAAGCTATTCATGCAAGTCATCTCTTTAATTCAAGGTTAACTTCTTGGATATGTTGCACAATTATTTCTATTTGTTGTGTCAATGACAATACAAAGTTACAGGGCACGAGAACCCGGGACAGAGGATCCTCTGTTTCTCTGTTCCTCACCAAATGGCTAGAGCATGCTTTGTGCCTGCGAGCTGGGGTCGTGCTGTCCAAAGGGTTATAACATGTTTCTTTTTTATAAACGTTCAAGAAAATAAACATAGGGAATTCAATTGCATTTCAAATTTTCAAGCAGTGGATAGCTATGGATCCTGCTTCCACATGTGGTGGATCGGTGTATACGCTTTGTGTCATGCACTTCTATCTATTAATGCCTTTCACACTCAGCACAGAACCATTCCCATACACATCTTCCATGCTTTCTTATCGTCTAATTATCAGCTATGATTGTCCCCATAAACAAGAGTACAGCAGCACCTGGTCCCAAACAAGTGAGGCTGAAACAGCTCAATTACCAATTCTCCCTCCATGAACAGTTTGTTCATTCATCTCCTTCAAGGCAAGACGTCCCAATACATCCTACGCCTATGTGCCACAGCGTTGCTAAATGCGCTTCTTCTTCCATGAATAGTCAGCTCATTCATCTCCCAAAATGCAGAAGTCGTGGCTTCTTTTTCCTCACCTTGTCTTTTATAGATGGAAACAAAGATACTACAGGGACTCATGAGTCATGACAATGGTTCCTATTTTGATCAATTCATCAGGAACTATGCAAACTGTAGAGGTACATAGCCAGCTCAAACAAAATGATATTCCAAAGGTACACAGATGACTGCGGTTAATTACCATTTACTCAGGCTTATTCTGTGCGCCATTTTTCCTCTTCATTGAAGAGAAAAAATGGCGCACAGAATAAGCCTGAGTAAATGGTAATTAACCGCAGATGTCTTGTGGAAACTTGCTGAAGAAGCAAATCGGAGGAGAGAACTGCATGCTTGCTGCCGGATGAGCATGTAGATAGTGGCATAGTGCAAGAACTCGCTGGTCGGTATCGTTACTGGCTTGCACCAACTCCTACCTATAGCTTTCCTGCAGCCGTGCACTCTAAGTCAGTATTGGCAGATCTCCTGATGCCTCCAACGCTTACTGGCTTTGGTGTCACACCAGAGCAACTCAAAGGGACTGCAGCATCTGTGACTTGCTGCCCGTCGTTCATCTCTCCCAGCTATAGCATGGCTCACAGCTTCACCTGCTCCTTTATAGGCAGCAGTAGAATGGACCTATTAAATACAAACCACCGCGCAAGACATGCAAGGTTTATCTAATTGTGCAACTGCAACTTGCACTGGTGCTTTAATTTTGTTTAGTTTGCCAAGTTAAAGAAAGCAAACAAAGAAATGCTGGTATTCAGATTAGAACTACTCATGCATAATGCCATCTGTTTGAGTTTGTGGTTCACCTGATTATGTTCCGAAAGTACAATTCGTACAGATGGGGATCCAAAATTATGCAGGCTGTATTTGCTCTTCAAATAATTAACACTAATATTATGCATACAAAATAATCGACTTATTTAAACGATCAGGTGGTACATCAGGGAATCAGTTAAAACCTTTGAAAAAAAGAATAATCCTTCTCCATTGTAGGTTATCTGTTCGATTATACACTGGCTCAGTACTTGGGCTATATTACAGAAGTCTGCTTTACAGGATTTGGTTGCTGCGGCATCGCTACGCTTGGCACAGGTGGCCAAGGAGTTTTTTTACCCCGGCACATGGATGGCGGTCTAGTCTACGGATCAATTACCATTAGTGTGTTTGGTTGATCTTTATTATCTCTTTATTAGGCTGTGTGCATCCCGCTATGCAGAGGTCGAGGGTGTTTCAAGACTTTGTATCAACTCGATGTAATGCACTTGAAATTAATAAAACTTCCTTTATCGAAAAAAAACATAACGAGCAGCGGAAGCCTGACTGCCTGATCAGAACTGTCCAGATATTGCTAGCACCTAGCAGAAGCCCACGGATTGGAAGAAACCATTGGAGGGGAACTACCGCAGGCTGAGCACGTAGACAGACCAAGAAGGAAGTGTTATGGCTGTCCCTCCCTGACTACCAGTAGAGGGAGATCTCCTGATGCCTCCGACGCTTAGGCTGTGTTTAGATGAGTGGAGAAAAAAAATCTTTTTTTTGGATGCGTGTTATGTGAGAGGGATGAATATGAAAGGTGAAAAAAAAAATTTTGGGGATGTATGTTCTGTGAGGGAGATGAATAGAAAGTAAAAAGAACTTTTGGGAACTAAACAGCCTATTACTACCACGTACTGGAAGGAACAGCGGAATCTGTACTTGAGTGGTTCATTCATCTTTCCCATCTATAGAATTGGCTTCCTCAGATGCCTTCGCCTGCTCTTTTATAGACACAGCAGGATGAGCTCACCACCGCGTCACATGCAATTAATGTTAGTCTATCCATTCACCGGCAACTAACCTGCGGCGGTGCTTTCATTTCGATCATTACCAAGTTATACAGAACAATATGCGTGTCTCTGTTTTATTTGTGCCTCATCTGGTTATGTTATGAAAATATATATAATTTTATACAAAGATGGGGGATCCAAAATTATATTGCAGGCCGTGGTTTCTCTTCAGATGCTACTATGATGCATGTGAATATTGGCTTATTTAAACGATCAAGTGGGTATATGTCGCTATCCCCACAATTCAGTGATTATGATATAATCAGACCATGTTTCCTGTAACCCATGGGTAGCTCTGTTGCCCATGTTATCCTTCTTAGGCTGCAAGCGACACCAACTGTAATTATTCTTTCTTGGCGGTGTTCGGTTGGCTGCTGCTAGGCTGCACTGTAGTTGTTCGGCAAATGCAAAGCAGCCCAGCAGCAGCACACTGCAGCAGGCAGCAAAATAATAGCTGAGCAGTCGCAGCCCAGCGAACACCCTGTAAGTCATGCCCGTTGCGGCCACGGTCCTCTTGATTTGCCCTTTGTCACTATAACACTAAACAGCGGTTCTAGTACCAAATGGCCACGTCTATTCTTACAATCTTACTACCCACATCCACTCTCCCCCGAAAGAGAAAAACATAGCATGCAGCGAACGCCTGAGCAGAAGGTATCCAGATATTGCTAGCACTCCATGTTTTCAAATCATATTATCAAACCTAGTAGATCGTAAGAGCATTGATAAGATGACTAATCGTGATTAGTCGCTGATTAGGTTGATTAGTCGGTCCTGGTCGGAAGTCTAATCGTCATGTATATTCCACGACTGATATACTAGTCGGCTTAATCAGAACTCAGAAGGCTAGTATTTTATATACTCTCAGTTCTCACTTATGACAGCAATAAAAAGTGAACAGGTAGAAAGTTTAGTCTCTTGCTTGATCTTTTGTCCATGTTTCGTCCATTAAAGCACAGAGCAGAGGAGACAAAGAATCTAGAACAAGAGAAGAGAGCACAAAGCAGCAGCAGTGAAGCACAGAGTATAACAGAGCTCCGTCCATTAATGCACAGACCAGTAGTAGCTTAGAGAGAACAGAGCACCGGAGGGGATAACAGTTAGGCCTCCTAAGGCAGCTCTGGCGACATGGCCAGGTGATGTGGAGCTGAGAGACAATGAAAAAATGATAAGACATTGCCATGCTCTGGAATATTTTTTATCGTTTGCCTTAGTTGGGTGCATGTTTACGCGTTGATACTTTTTGCTCCTTTTAAGACTGCCTTGAACTTTGTAATATTTGGCTGTGTACATCTTCGGATGTAGAGGCCAGATTTAAGCATCCATTGTCTAAAAAAAAATGCTCTTCTATTCAAGTGCTCAATCAAGCAAACCTCTGTGCACCGGATCAGCAGGAGCCAGCGGATCAGAAAAAGCCATTGGAGGGGAACTGCTGCCGCCAGAGCACGTAGACAGACGAAGAGGAAAGTACTAGGGCTGTCACTGCCTGATTATCTTAATGCAATGCTCTCGCACATGCTAGTTCTGCGGCAGCTAGCCCTCCCTGCCCCATGTCTTCCACGACTACTTACTGGCACTAGGCACTTGGACGGACAGCAGCGCCATTTGTGAGTCGTGTCGACGACCAAAATTGGTTTAGGTAGTCAAAACCGAAACTTCTGGTTTTGGAAACCAGAACTTTCGGTTTCGGCAGGGAGTCCGACAAAAATAGGAGATTGTGTTAGATTCATATTTGTAAAACGATTCCTTGCGGGGCAAGACCTCCCCACCATATAAATATAAAGGGCCACGGCCGATTGAGGGTATCACAATCGATCAAATCAATTTACCTTTTATCTTTTACCTCTCTTTACCCTAACCTTTTCCAACCTTATTGCTGTTCTTCTCTTGTCTTCATGGCATGAGGAGGCGTCCTAGCTGGCCTGCTGAGCCTAGGACAACCCAAGGTGCGCTTGCCCCGACGGGTCCCTCCCGGGTGGGCGTTCTTTGGTTTCTCGCCGGTCTGCTGGCAGGAACCAGAAGTTCCGGTTTCAGAAACCGGAAGTTCCGGTTTTGAGCTACGGCGCTGCAACATGCGCCACCGCTCGCTGCGCGTGCTAGTGCTCTCATGTGTTGGTCCTAGATTTGCGCCAACACATTTTGGCGACTCCACTGGGGACGAGAATCAGGCTACCATGGCCGATCAATCCAACTCCAGTAATATGATGACACTTGAAGGCTTACCGGATGACCTACGCAAAGGCATTGAAATAAATATGCATTCTCACTGTTATCGGGTAACGGAAAGAGGCGTCATCATAACGAAGATATCTGCCGTCAACGGGTACAGGATGTTCGATCTACCAAAGCATTGTAAGTCCACAGCTGATTTTATAACTGCTTTGCTTGCATTTTGTGGATGATCTGCTTAATAGAAAAAATAGTGTAGATCTTATTCCTACTAATCAAGAGTCGGCCGTTGACAAGCCGACTAGTGCTATTATTGATCCTTCTAATGATTTGCTAACTTGTGATGATAAGCATAATGTTGATCAGGAAGTTCGGCCGTCTCAAGCTGAATCTATTGAAAACATAAAGATCACATCTAGTAGTCCTATACTCGAGGGGCAATGCAACAAGTTGAAACCAAAGATGGTTAAACCAAAAAAACCCGAGATAGGTGTTTGGAAAACCGTTGAATCTAAAGGCCGTCCCAAGCATCAAAAGGAAAAGCCGAAGCCCGTTCTTGGAGAACTTCCGGCTAAATCACAAAAACAAAGTAATGATGCTAGTCGGCCTAACAATTCCGAACAATCCAAATCACTTCCAAGACAGCGATTTAATGATGGGAATCGGCATAGAGATAATTTTTCTACATCAATGCTGACTTCGACATATGGATCGTCTATGCATGTACCATATGGGCCTTATTTTAGCATGCCTTATTCTTGTCCACTATGGTCTTTTACTTCGTTAATGCCGTCTATTCCTAGATATTTTTGTCCAGATTATATTACTTATAGAGAGCCGGTAATTAATGAGTCATCGCCTATGCATAATGACTGTATTGATCAAAAGAATCGGTCTATTAAGAAAAATAAGCGTAAGGTGGTCAAACAAGTCTATCGTGTCAAAAAGAATGGTAGATTAAATAAAAATTCAGATTTGACACTAGACATAGAAAAACCGAACATTGAAGAATCATCGGCTAGCTCTATTGATCCAAATGCCCCCAATGGTGATAATGTTTTAAATAATATAGTTGAACAACAATCAAGTTCGGTTGGGAGGCAAGATGATCACAAAATAGCATATTCAAAAGAAAAGGTGATGAGGAAGAAGCCAAGCTTTGCTGAATTATTGCATAAATATCAGAAAATAGCCGAGCAAAAGAAAAACAATCGGTTAGGAGATGACCAAAGTAGCAATTCTTCATCACCAAGAGCAAAGAAGCGTCAACGGTCATCATATTGGTCTTCGGTGCATGCGCCATGGAATACATATTCAGGTATATTTAATTATAACCCGTGGCTTTGGTATAATCCTTGGTTCTCGTTTAATAATTATTATTATGCTTATGATTTACCAATGAGCTGCAATTGGTCACCATGGCCATATTAGGACTTCACTTATTAGATGTGCTGATTAGAAAGCCGAAATAGTAGTCTCATACATGTTATACTCATAAGGATTTTGTTTCGGCTACAAAAGCATTCATAAGATAATTTAGAGATCATCATATGGCCGATGTATTGTTCATCATTGTTTTTGACAATTTTGGTCCAGAAGTTTGTTTCTTGGTACCCTAAGCTTTACCAAGAAACAGGGGGACTTATGTTGACGTCCAAAATTGGCTTAGGTAGTCAAAACCGAAACTTCTGGTTTTGAAAACCGGAACTTCCGGTTTTGGAAATTGGAACTTCCGGTTTTGGCAGGGAGTCCGAGAAAAATAGGAGTTTGTGTTATATTCGTATTTGTAAAGCGATTCCTTGCAGGGCAAGACCTCCCCACCCTATAAATATAAAGGGCCACGTCCGATTGAGGGTATCACAATCGATCAAATCAATTTACCTTTTATCTTTTACCTCTCTTTGCCCTAACCTTTTCCAACCTTATTGTTGTTCTTCTCTTGTCTCCATGGCATGAGTAGGCGTCCTAGCTGGCCTGCCGAGCCTAGGACAACCCAAGGTACGCCTGCCCCGATGGGGTCCCTCCCGGGTGGGCGTTCTTTGGTTTCTCGCCGGTCTACTGGCAGGAACCGGAAGTTTCGGTTTCTGAAACTGGAAGTTCTGGTTTTGAGCTACGGCGCTGCAACGTGCGCCACCGCTCGCTGCGCGTGTTAGTGCTCTCGTGTGTTGGTCCTAGATTTGCACCAAGAAGTGGTTTGTTCATCCCTCCCAAATCTAGCACGACCGGGTTCTCTGCTGCCGGCTGAGCACGTAGAAAAAGCCTAAGAAACAAGTGGTCGGCTGTCAGTGCCTTAACGCAACGGTCACGCATAAGCCTATCCTGCAGCAGCGATCCATCCATGTCACAGTAGAGGGAAATCTCCTGATGCCTCCGACGCTTACTGCCACTGGAAGGGACAGAGGCATCTGTTAGTGGTTCATTCATCTCTCCCAGCAATAGCATCGGCTTCTATGCCTTTGCCTGCTCTTTTATAGACGGCAGCAGGATGGAGCTATACAATACAACCACCGCGTTACAGGCAATATTAATGGCATCTAATTCATGTTTAATCTATCCATTCAGCGGCAACTATCCCAGGGCGGTGCTTTAATTTCAATTGTACAAAGTTCTATAAAATGTTGAAACTGTAAAAACTAAATGTTTGATATGTGAATCTGAAATGTTGAATGGTGACGTGGGGAGCTCTTCCCCGGCAAGTGGCGGTGTGGGGCACAGCCTTCAGAGCAGGCGCGGGCGGTGGAGCACCCGCACGGTGATCTGGCCACAGGCGGCAGCAGCGTAGGGGGTGACACATTTCTTGCAAAATCATTCTTCATGCTCTTCTGAAAATGACAAGGTGCTTTTTTTTATTGAATATGTTCGTGTGGAGAAATTTTGTGTTGTTCCGACGATATTGTCCACAAAATTCATGTTACAGTTATGTGTTAAAAAATGATTTTGTAGGTTTGTTTCTATTTTGCTTATTTTAAATTTTGTATACGAAACTGTGTATCTGAAAATAATAATCCATTTTTAACATTTCTTCCAGTACCTTCATATGTATACAAAAACCATTTTGGAGCTGGATGGCTGCTACCAGCTGTACGTCTGTGTCCAGAAATAGAAAAACATTGTATGCGGAGAAAAGCTTAAGCACTAGGGAACGTAATAGCACGAAGAAACGGGCAGAAGTAATGAAACCAAGGTGTCTGCTTCATGCCACACCCATATATATCTGAAACTTCTAATAATTGGAGGCCATGTACCTTATGTAGATGTCGGAATATTTTCCATTTTCTAAACAAATAATGCGACACCCATAGACTGAGTAGGAAGAAGTGTTTACTCCTCACTGAGTTATCGTTAGCCTTACACGTGGCTGGCTAGTACCAATCCCCTTTTGAAGCGACACTATGCACGCGTTTGCTCATCCACCAATGGGAGATCTCCCGGTGCCTACAATCACGAATTCACGACATGATCTTTTATAGAGAGCAGAATGGGCCTATAATCACGACTTCATCCATGGTCGTGCAATGTTTGATCGATATCTTCATGGCGCTACATCTTGCGGTGCCTCTTTAACTATATGGCCGGTCAAGCTAAATAACAGAAAACAAAAGGATCAATGTATTTCTTTTCTTATTGATTTGCCAATTAGAGATCTTTATATGTACGAGAAGATTAGACATAGGGAATGCAGTGTTCATTCGAAGCAAAACACAGAGGATCGCTATGAATCTGCTTCCTTCCAAGTGTCCAACTGCCCTTGTATATACATTCTGTCTGGCACTTCTGCTTCCTTCAAATTCGGCGCTGGTCATTTATTTTTCATGCTGCGAGTCACGAGGATTTGCCATGGTTTGTTGTAATCAACTTGGCCACATTGAGCATTCCTGGAGTATGATTGCAGCAGCACCTGTGGAAGTAGCTGAAGATGAAATTGCAGCACTTCTTGGAGTAGTAGCAGTAATGCAAGATATCCCGGTGCCTCCTAGGCCTGCATGCCATTGCGATGCCAATGGATCGCTTCCATGAATTCCTAACATACTACATCTTTTTCACCTTCTAACAAACTTGCAAAAGTAATAGATCCATCTCTTTCACTTTCTCTTTTATAGATAAAAAAAACAGACCACATCTTTACTATTGAACACATCTCTGCTGGCTTAACTCTTTAGATCCAGGAATTCCTAATACCACAAGAGCACATCGTACAAATGAAATAGTTATGAACCATAACACAACTTCTGAATACTGAGCAGCAATAAGCAAGGATGAGTACACTTATTGTTGGTACTCAGCAAGGCCACCGAAATAACTAGAATAATTTAAATCATCAACTTCAAGTATATTTAATCATGTGAGGCTCCAGGCCGTTCATGACCGCGAACACGGCTGTTATAACAGTTTACACCCTGCAGAGGTTGTACACTTTCACCACAATTCGCGTAAAAGCTCCGAGGAACTTTAAACCCAACCATGCTGTGCTGGTCAAAGCACGTACCACACATCCGAGGTGTGACTGCATAGGGACGCTACGAGGCCTTTCCAAAGAATTCCTATATTAACGTTGAGAACGAAGCTATGGTTGGAAAGGTATAGCTATGGGGAGATTTATGTTACAAAAGAAATAAAAGACTATATGCTTCTTTTATTTAATTAAGAAAAGGCATTTAATGAATATTTAGAGAAATATTCAGTATTAAATTAATCAAATTATACTTTGATATGAAAATACGGGTTAAAGCTTAATCAATTTTATTTGCAAATATTTATATAATGATTATACCAATTAAACATTTATCTTGCAATAAAGGATGTGAGAGCATCTAGCGTTCAAATTTATGTGTAATGTTCAAATAGCCATATTTGTTATTCAGAAAGAAATTATAATAGTATTAATCGTATTAGATTTATTCATAGAAACGTGGTTCAAGCCTATTTTTCTTTTAATTAGAAAAGCTAGTTAATAAATATTAATCAGGTTAATATTTATTTATAAAAGCCGATGTATAAACATAGTCATGTTTTATTTAGGAAAAGTAATTTCAATATTGATCATTAAGCAAATTAATTTTTAGTCTATGAAAAGCGTTATATGTCCTAATTAGATTTTATTTGGAAGAACAATGAAGCAAGTATTAATCAAATTAATATTTTATTTTATTAAAGAAATTATAAAACAGGGAACATTGCTTCTAACGCGTTGTTTAAGTTGATCTTAATCTATCTCAACGAGAACGATATTAAACGGAGACTAAACGTTAGAACTATGAGCTTCTAAAGGCTGCAGAGATCTAATCGTGAAGGACTACACGTTTCAGGGGCTATCTGAGAAGATTTGCAAGACACATAGAACAGTGCTTGCGATTAAATAAAAGGTCAGGGTTAGATCTATAAAAGGTGCTCGGTTTGGACTGGACTGCGAGGATCTAAACAATCCAGGGTTTTTCTGCCGATTTAACAAGACACAAGGAATAGATGGAATAATAACAAAAAGAACAGGGGTCCTCCTGTAAAAGCTCCAAGAGCTTGCTACCATGGCGATGGGCGGCTCTGCTCGTAGGGGACGCCGGCGATTCGGTGGTCTAGAGCCTCTGATAGTCGCAAGAATCGAGAGAGGAGATGAAGGGGATCACGTAGAAGTGCCCACCAGCGGCAGGGAGGCGACCAATCGGCCGGAATCGGAGGTTGCCGGTGGCGCTCAGGAAATTGATCTGGCGGCGGCGCTCTGATGGCGGAATGACGACGAGGACGGGCTAAACGGGGGAGTCTCGGCTCGGTGAAGCTCGTGGTAGGGTCGATTTGGCCCAGCGAGCATCCTTGGCGGCGAATCAAAGTCGGTGGCTGGCGGCTTTGCTCTGGCGAAGTCCTGGTGGCGGCGCAACACAGATGGAGGAGAGGGAGGGACGCAGCGAGCACAGGGGATGCTAGGGTTCGAGCCGCGCTTTGTAGGGCGCTGGAGGCGAGGCTAGCTTGGCGCGGAAGCCAAGGATGGCTGGCGGCGGGTGCACGGGCTCTGCTCGAGCCTGAGTTGGACTCAGACACGGCTAGAGCTAGAAGATGACGGGCTGGGCCCACGGTTCAGTGAGAGAGAGAGAAAGAGCCGGTGGAAAAGAAGGGAGGATGACAAGTGGGGCCCGCTGGTCAGTGAGAGGAAGGGAGAGAGAGGGAGAGAGGGAGGCCGGGTTGGGCTGGGAGAAGGAATGGGCCGGCAGAAAAGCTCGAGAAGGAGGTTGGGTCGGCCCAAGAAGGAGAATTAGATTTTATTTCGAGAAATAGATTTCTAATTAAAACAAGAAAATTCTAGAGATGCATTTCAACCATGGAAAATTCTCTCCAAAGCTCCAAAAATCTCAAGAAAAATTCTGGAGATAGAGTTGGAGACTTTGAGCCAAAAATAAAATATTTGGAGTTTAAGAAAAAGATTTTAAAGCCTTCCAAAAATTAGGTTTGACTCTAGGAAAAGAGAATTAATTCCCAGAAAAATCTAGAAAATTCTCAGGAAAGATACGACCGACATCTAAATGCATTTTGAAACATTACACCCATAAATAGATGATGCAATTCAACATGAATGCAACACTTCAATTAGGACAACATAAAGCTTATTTATTTGTTTAGAAAAATGTTTATTTTCTTATAGTAAATTTTCTGTAAATTGAACAAAGGTTGGAAAAGTTTTAATAATTTGTGAAAATTATTTATTTAATTTCTCTTTCTAATTCACATCCCGAAATCCCAAATTTTGGGGTGTGACAATAAACATGAGTAGGTTTGGGCCGAGGGACCCGAAGCGGCTAGGCGGAGTCATGGGCGACTCGCATGATGCATGGATCAGAAAGGAAGCATGGGAGAACGATGAAGACGAGGTCAGCCAAGTCGGGCAAAGAAAGACGATGGCAAGTCGAGTAGGTGGCCTGTGTGGTGGGAGCACAAAATATTTGAAGGTGTTAAGGCTCGCCAGAGATAGGACACACGTCGACATCAGCGAGGTCATGTGGAGGCCAAGTGAAGATGGACGATTTCAGTGTGTGGGTCTTGAAACCACTTGGCTAGTAGGTTTTCCGGTTTGGGCCGCAGAACTGGTTACTGAGTTGGCTTTGTCAAGGTTCGGGCAGAGGGCACGTGAACATGGCATCATCTTCGAGCTTGCTTTGAGACGAAGAGAAATTGGGAAGAAACACCCCTGCATGGGCTTCTATCTTAATTTCAACACTAGCATGTATAAATAGGTAATGACTGGTTGGGGGAGTATATATATCTGTCCATCCCTCTGTCTTCCACCCTTGGTTTAGTTTTTACCTAAGGCTAAGAAAGGGCTTAATGCTAGACTAGCTAGAGATAAGGGGATGATTACCCTAGGTTTAGCACCTACTTTTCAAGAGGGAATGATGATGGGTGGCTCTTATCCAAGACTATGCATGAATCATCTTTAAATCAAGCACTTATGGTTGATTCAATATTTCCATCTTGTTTTTTTATTTTTGGAGATACTTTTTATGCATTTTCATTTCACTTGGTTGGATGTGATTTGGCTCCACCTTTTTGGTGGATATTGGTGCTAAGACGTCTGCAAACATCCCTGGAGTGATTCACACTCAAATATTGCATGAGCACCACAAATCTTGGATCCCTCCACGGCCCCACCCCTCCAAAAAAAAAACCATCTCTCTTTGCTCTTGCAAAAAACTCATGTAATTCATGGGGAAATCTTGATCTCTTTGAGATCTTTTATGGAAAGATTCACCATGTTGTGGCCCAGCTCTGGTCAAAATTTCATGAGACTCAGAGGTAGTTCACTCGAACTTTTACTTGGCATTGTTTTTCCTACGTCCAAGCTGCAACCGGATGATCCTACTTTTGTGATTTGCACTATAGCACTTAGAACCGGATGATCTGATTTTGAAAAACTGGATAATCCAACTTTTGTGATTTGCACTATGGCATCTAAAACCGAATGATCTGATTTGCTATTTCTGGATTATCTCTGCAACATGATCTTTTCGAAGTCTGTTTTCTAGCTATGTTTTGTCTCACTGTTTGATGACTTTCCATTGTGCCTCCTAGCTTGGATTAGAGTCATAGGCCAGATTTCTCGTCAGAGAATTTTTAGTCCATCGGATATGCTCAGTGTGGACTATATGCACGCCAATGGAGGTGTCTACTGAACAAGATAATATTGCTAGATTGAACTTTTTGTATCCAAGGAACCGTCATGTTAACAAATTACAGCACCAGCACAGAAGCTCTGTTTCATCAAAGGTGTGATCTACTTACTGAAACTGTTCGACTATGTAATGCAAGAGCTCCTGATACCTCCTACACCAACTTTGTACTACATAGCATGCATGGGCACTAATTGAAGCAGTCTCCCTGATCAGGCTCATCCCCTGGTTTGCATCACTAGCAAATGCTGTTTCGCTTCCTCTTTTGTATACCACGACAGCTCTTGCCATCTCTCCAACAGTCGTGAAGTGCCGGCGATCTGGTGGGTACTTTAAGTATCATCGACCGATTCGAGTGAGGGGTCTACTTTGGCATAACTGGATATGACAAACTGAATGCACAACCCATATATTCATATGCATGTCCCGAGATTTTAGTAGAATCATCTTCGCACATTGTATATCAACGGTTGAGAAACAAAGGGCACATACACTGTACAAGAACACATAAAACCAGGCAGAGAGATCCTTTGCCTCCCTTATCTCAAGTCTGTCTATAGCAGATCTATTACCGACCCACACATAAAACCTTTGACATCTAGCTTATGCTAGCAGTGGCATTGTTTCAATGGAATCAAATGAATCCTTTTGGGAGATTTGTAGAAGTTTTCACCTGTGAACAAGTTATACGTATATTCTCTAGTGCACAAGACGACCCTTGTAATTTCTTTCCCTGGTACGAATGCTGTTTGGCTACTATTTTTCTCTGGGAACAAAGCTAAGAGAACAAAAAAAAAAGGAAGTGGAAACAAGCTGCAGTGGAAGACATTAGCACTACCCTAAAAATTGCCAAGTGCATCCAAGGCCTGCAGGTTGACCGGTGAGCTCATCAGATCCGATTGCCAAATGCAAAACTGAAAAAACAAATTGAAAGCATGGCACTAAATTAATGTAAAATTGCGCCCCAAATCAGAAGCACAGATAAATTCAGATCGAAGTAATTGGAGACTGAGGAGCTACGTACTCTGGTGGATTCGTCGCCATTATCGTGCATGGACTTGTGGCCAATCAAGGGCTCGGCCCGATCACTAGTGAACAGGCGTGCAAAGGAAGCCTGGGCAGAAGGTATCCAGGAATTGCTAGCACACTTAGGGCTAGTTTGGATGGAAGGGGGTAGAAACCCTGTGAAGGAAAGTCCTAGAGGGGGATTTTTGTGTCGATTCAATTCCCTGGGCAGTAATTCACGGTTCCTGTTGCCATTTGGGACACACTCGCCACCGCCCCCGTCGTCATCTCTCTCCTCGTCTCCTTCCACGGTTCCGCCGCAGGACACGCTCGCCGCACCACCGCCGTCGTCATCTATCTCGGTCTCTCCTCGTCTTCTTCCCTCGCCTCCTCCACATTAGGTCCGAGAGTTCTTGCTCCGCGCCAAGGCTCGCAAGCTCCATCGCGACCTCGCCGCCGCTTGCCACCGCGAAGACGCCATGCGTTGCGTTGCCCGCGCCGTCACCCGCCACGTCCGTCGCGTCGCCCGTGCCGTCCTCCGCACCACCATCATGTCGGGCAGAAATCGAAGCGAGAGAAGCCGGAGCTAAGGAGCCACCAATGGAGGAAGACATGCGAGACGGAGGTGGAGGCTCATGAGCAAGAAGGCACGAGCGAGGAGGGGATGTGGAGAAGGCTCCGAGCAAGGAGAGCAGGTGGAGACGGCGGCGGTGGCGGCGCGAGCGAGGAGGCAGAGACGGAGGCGGCGGTGTGAGCGAGGAGGCGGAGAAGGAGGCGGCGTCGCGAGCGAGGAGACGGAGACGAAGTGGCGTCGCGTGCGAGGAGGGGAAGCGCCGCCCGACCTGATAGGTCGTGGATTTCTCGCCCGCGGAAAACGAAGGGAACGGGGTCACGTATCCTTGTCGCGTGGGCTTCCAAACGCCGTGGCAATCTGCACCGGGGGGCATTGCCCGTGGGTTCGCTGACCCAGGGAAAGGATAGGGATCCCGAAGGGATTTTGAGTTTCCAAACTAGCCCTTAAAGCAGAAGCAAGTGGAAGAAACCGTTGGTGGGGAACAGCTGCCCGATGAGTACGTAAACAGCCAAAGCAGCTGGAAGCACTCTGTAAGCGAGTAGAGGGAGATCTCCTGATGCCTCCGACGCTTACTGCCACGTCCTGTAAGAGACAGCGGCATCTGTGAGTGGTTCTTCATTCATCTCTCCCAGCTATAGCATCGGCTTCTATGCCTTCACCTGCTCTTTTATAGAAAGCAGGATGGTTATGTCCAGAAAATTTATATAATTTGTAAATAGATGGGGATCCAAAATTATATTGCAAGCCGTGTTTGTTCTTCAGATGCCACTATGATGCATGTGAATATCGGCTCATTTAAACGATCAATTGGGTACATCAGTGAATCAGTAAAAAAAAAACAGTGATGATCAACCGTTCCCACTGCCTAGAATACTCCTTGCTCCGCTGTCCCTTGCCAGCTGGCTGGCAAATGGCTTTTCTCTGGCGAGCTGCCGACGGTCGTGGTCTCCACAGGACCAAGTGTGTATTTTGTTGGCAGGCATTGATCATGCCCATATTAGTACGAGTACACCAGCACCATATAAAATAAAAGATCCCAATGCCTCCTAGGTTGATACATGTTTGTTTGAAGTGTTAAAATTTGCTTTTCTAGGATAATTTTACTTTTATTATTATGCATTTTGTATAAGAAGCTATGTACGAAAATAATAATATCTTTTTCTCCTTTTTTTAAGTACCTTTCACGTTTATACGAAAAGTAATTTGGAACAGATGTCTACTACCAGCTGTGGATCTATGTCCAGACGGAGAAAAACATGGTGTGCGGAGGGACGTGATATATAGCACGCAGAAACGTGCAGAACAAGTAGTCGAACCAGGCAATCAACATTGTGGACGTGCTCGCTGACCCACTAATGCGGAATCTCCCGATACTTCCAAGGCCTAGGTGTCACATCAAAGTGATTGGAGTGTCCACCCGGCCTTTGTGAGCAGTTCGTTCATCTCTCACTGCTATAGCAGTTTGGCACTAGCTTATATCTTCGTTCACATGCTCTTTTAGGCTATGTTTAGATTGTAGGAAAAAATACTGTAGCATCAGAAAAACACTGTAGCATGCATTGGGAAACGTGTTTTGTGATGGAGAAATAGTGAAAAGTTAGAATAAATAGTGAAAAGTTGGAGTAAATAGTGAAAATTTAGGAATCTAAACATGGCCTTACAGAGAACAGAGATGTTCCTACAATCACAACTTTCTTCGTCTTTTTTTTTTTTTGCCAAAACAGAGCTCTTTATATATATGTACAAACATAGGGAATCCAATGTTCAAACTTTGCGCTGATCCTATCTTCTTGCTGATGCGAGTCATTATGAGGATTTGCCATGTTTTGTTCTAATCGACTTGGCAGCATCTAGTGTTCCAATTCCCATTCTCTTTTATAGACGAAAAAAACAGACTACAAATGTCTGCTGGCTGTGCGCCACTCTTTAGATCTAAGAAGTCCTAATGTCACAGGAGCACAGCGTACAAGATGCAATAATTATGACCCATATCATCTAAATAGTCCAAGATGGAGGATTTAGTAAGCTGAAATTTTTACTTCGCTTCTTCTTTTATATACCATACTCTCCAAGAGTTGTCAAGTGTCATTGAAAAACTGAATGCCCGAACCATATGGAAGTAAAGGCAATCAATGGAAGTTGCCAGTATATACGAAATGCAAACATAAAAAAAAGTGGGTTAGAGAGAATACCAACGTAAAATTTCTATATGAAGGGTCTCATTTGGGATCAATGGTCCACTTTATGCCATGGAGAAAAATTGTCATGCATAGAAAATGGAATCAACCTATACGCGTTCGTCTTAGTACCGGTTATTTTAAATCTGGTAGCAACACATATTTATTATAGGTTCTATAGCACAGTACCCCCGGACCATTTAGTAACAATTTATAACACCACCCGGTACTAAATTGTCACACCCCAAAATTTAGGATTTCGGGATGTGAATTAGAAAGAGAAAAATTAAATAAACAATTTTCTCAAGTTATTAAAATTTTTCAACATTTGTTTAATTATCAAGATATTTAGTGTAGGAAAATAATCAATTTTCATAATCAAATAAAAATGTTTTTTGTTGTCTTAATTGTATGCCAAGTGCATAATGTGTTTATCAGTGTAAGATTTTAAAATACGTTTAGACATCGATCAAATCTCTCCTGAGAATTTCCTAGAATTTCTAGGAATTAATTCTCTTTTTTAGAGTGAAATCCATTTATTGGAAGGCTTGAAGTTCCCTTTTATTGAGTTCCAAATATTTTATTTTGGTTCAAAGTCTCCAACTCTATCTCTGGAATTTTTCCTGGCATTTTGGGAGATTTCGGAATATTTTCTATGGTTCAAATGCTTTATCTGGGATTTCCTAGATTTATTTTTGCACTGGAATCTATTTTCCGAAATAATAAACTTAATCTTTCTTCCTTTTCTTTTTGGGCCGACCGCAACCCAGTCCACCTTTTCCTTCCGGTCTTATGGCCCAGCTCGACCTAACTCTCAGCCCAGCTCGGCCCAGCAGCCCTCTCCTTCTCTTCTCTCGCCGACAGGTGGGCCCCACTTGTCATCCTCCCTCTCTCCCCCTTGCTCTCACTGAACTGCGGGTCCCACATGTCATCTCCTACCTCCTGTCGTCCCCAAACCAAACTCTCGAGTAGAGTCCGGCCACTGCTCGACGCGCCGCCAGCCATCCTTGGCTTCCGCGCCAAGCCAGCCTCGCCACCAGCGCCCTATTTAACTGTGCCGTCGTGCTCTCCTCCAGCTCCCTTCATCCCTTAACCAACCCTAGCACGCCACCGCCGCCGTCGCGAGCAGCACAGCCGCCGGCGCCGTTCTTCCTCCGATTCGCCCTGGTCCAAATCAAAGGGAGCCAATGAACGCCACCGTGAGCTTCACTGATCCTAGGAGCATCCAATTTGCATCTTCTTGTCGCCCTCCTGCCAATGGAGGGGCTCGCCGCCGTGAGACCCACACCAGCGCCACCGTCTCCTCAAATTCCGGCCGCCACTGCTCCTCCCGTCGCCTGGTGAGAATCTTCCCGTGATCCCTTCCCTCTCCTCTTCCGACTCCTCTATCTAGCTGTGCCTCTAGCCCACCAAGTCGCCGGCGAGCGGATCGAACAGAGCACTGTCCGCCATGGCTGTTCTTGAAGCTTTTGTGATTGGATCCCTAGACTCTTTTGTAATTTTTTCATCTATTCTATGTGTCTTAAGCAATTTGCAGATAACCCCCTGGATTGTTTAGATACTCACAGTCCAGTCCATACCGAGCACGTTTTATAGATCTAACTTTGACCTTTTATTTAATTGCGAGCACTGTTCTATGTATTTTGCAAATCTTCTCAGTTACCCCCTGAAACCTTTAGTATTTCACGATTAGATCCCTACAGCCTTTAAAAGCTAATATTTTCCACGTTTAGTCTCCGTTTAATCTCGTTCCGGTTGCGATAGATTCATATCGACTTAAACAACGTGTTAAAATCTATGTTCCCTATTTTATAATTTGTTGAAATATTAATTTGACTAAATAAATTGCATAAAATCTAATTAGAGCTCCAACTCCATGTTTTATAATTTATTAAAAATATTAACTTGAATAATGCTTACTTCATATGTTTTTCCAAATAAAAGCTAGTAAGGTTATATAATGTTTTTCATAAACTAATAATTAATTTGCTTAATGCTCAATGTTGAATCTTGTTTTCTAAATAAAACTTGACTAGGTTCATACATCGACTTTTATGAATAAATGTTAACTTGATTAATATCTATATTTACTTCACTAGCTTTTCTAATTAAAAGTAAATTAAGGTTTATACCATGCTATTTCATAAACAAATGATGTTAATATGATTAACAATTATTGAACTCTCTTTTCTAGTTAAAATCTAATTAAGGTTAAAGCATCGATTTTGTGTAATTTAGATTAATATGAATAATTTCCAACTTGAATGTGCTTTCAATATAACTTGTTTAGTCCAACACGATACATGAAGTTATTCGTCTAAATGTTCTCTCATGTTTTATTGCAAATTAAAATATTTAATTGATATAATCATTATATAAATATTTACAAATAAAATTGGTTAAGCTTTAACCCGTCTTTTCATATCAAAGTATAATTTGAATTAATTCAAATACTGAATATTTCTCTGAAGTATTCATTACATGCCTTTTCTTAATTTAAATTTAAGAAGCATATAGCCTTTTGTTTCTTTTGTATTATAAACCTTTCGATAGTTGTATCCTTTCCACTGTGGTTTGGGTTTCAACGTTTCTTGCGCTTTCGTGATCGTAGTATCGAGCCCCATCGTTTAGTACGTTCTTTTAAAAGCTTTTCTTTTGATTGATGTATTGTTCTTACTTGTACCTATTTCTTTGCTTGCATGTTTGTGCTTGTGCTCGATGTTTGCTACGATTAGAGGAGCATCGTTCCGAAGCTGTCAAGAACAAGAGTTGAAGACTGAGCAGTGGTATTCTTTTGTGGAAAGGCAAGTGTCCCTAACCATCTTTCTATATGTGCTTTATAAGATCATATGTGTTAATTGGAACATGGAGAACCACCCAAGATTACCCGTACAACCATAATACTATAATGGCTCTGGTCTTGGCTAATTAATTACCGAAAGGACATGGGGGTGGCGGTTGACGGTGTATAGCCCGGTCCTCTTGGGAAGTGGGCTTAGCTAAGACACTATGCCCGTTAGGGAAGGTTATGCCTGCTTCCGATCCGGAAACCTTAGCGGGTCGTTTCTAAGTAGGGAATCTTTGTAAAGGCCTCGTAGCATCCCTATGCAGTCACACCTCGGAAGTGTGATACGTGCTTTGGCCGGCATAGCATGGTTGGGTTTAAAGTTCTTCGGAGCTTTTACGCGAATTGTGGTGAAAGTGTACAACCTCTGTAGAGTGTAAAACTGTTATAACAGCCGTGTTCGCAGTCATGAACGGCCTGGACCCTCACATGATTAATATACTTGAAGTTGATGATTAAATTGTTCTGGTTATTTCGGTGGCCTTGCTGAGTACCAATCATAAGTGTACTCATCCTTGCTTATTGTTGCTCAGTATTCAGAAGCTGTGCGAAGTTGTTGAAGATGATGCTAGGCGTACGCAATCCCAGTCAACTGCCTGTGGTGAAGAGTTCAAGATTCCGCTGCTAGAAAACGTTTGTAATGTATTTATTTTATTATTTCCGCTGTAACTTTGTGTGTCTGTATTCATGGAGTCTATCATATGTGTCAAATTTGATCCTGGCACACATATGAGATGCATCTGGTTTTCTTTCTAAAATCAGGTGTGACATAAATGCAATCATTTAGTACCGGGTGGTGTAAAAAACCGATGCCAAATGATCCTCCCTAGGATACTTCAAAAGGATAGCATCTCTCACCCATTAACAAGTGATGTGTGAATGTGATCGTAAGGAAGGCACGTGTGAGGCCGAACTGTGCACGCACATTTACGCGTGACTTTGCTGGTCAAATAATAAAAAGTTTGGTTCAGTATAACCATTTAGTACGAGCTGATATAAATGTCTCGTTTGGTACCAGTTGCATGACTAGAAATAATTAAGGGTTTGTGACCAGTACTGATGTCATGTTTTCTAGCCACGTAAGTTGGTAAGGGAAAACCTTAGAGATTTCTTACTGATCCTTTAATCTTTTTCAAATTATACATTTGAATCTATATTCCAAAATTAAGAGTATCATAGGCCATCTCCAATGCACCACCTCATAGCCGGCACATACCTTTTTTAATTGGTAGAAAAACAGTGCACGCTAGTGCGCTGTGTAGCACTGGCACGCACTCTCTCCGACTTGTCCCCCTCTCACTGCTTCGATACTGTGCCCTCGTTTTATACCATGCGGCACTGTGCTGATGAGATAGCAGCCGGCTCTTCCATCTGTTGGAGGAGGCCTTATGTGAGATTGGCGATTGTTATCATATTTATTAAATGAAATATATGACTAGAATCTCGATATGGTAATGAATTTTACAGCCTCTTCAGAAACGAGAAGACCTTATCATAGCAACTATCTTTGACTGTCTGACTCTGAGCAGCACCAAGGTCATGACGTCCATCCTATAGATTATTCTTCAAAGTAGAGTTACGATGTGTTAAACCGTCCACGTACCTGGGGGATGAAGAAGAGAGTCCCAATGCCTTCCAGGCCTACCATAACAAGACGATAGAGTTTTTACATTCAAATGTAAGTAGCACTCAGCATGAACCATATATGCTTTCTGTCTCTCCCAACATAAGAAATGGTTTTATATTTACCGAGCAGAAGAAAGATAAAATTGTATTGGAGGCCCACAAATAATTTGTTCGGTAAGTGCACTCTGTGCATCTACCATGATCAATAAATCGATCAGTTATATCCCCTGGTCCCTGAATTTTGTTTTTAACAAACCGGCCAGATAGCTGCCTGTTGTACTAAAATAAAGAGATTCCAAGACGGGATAGTACAAAGCGGGGCGGCAACAGCCATGGCCCTGCAAGGGAAAAAAATGGAATCTATACACCCAACTTCGCGTCAGGATTCAAACAGACACTATAAGAGCTCAGCTGTAACACTGTAGAGTGGCAAGGTGTTTTACTGACCAGGATTTAGATGTCCAAGATTATTTATGCCTTGGGGACATTTAATTGCCAATGGAAAGAGTGCATTACACCAAGATAGCCTGGCAGAGTTAGTTTTTTTATGCCTTTGCCATATGCATACCCGGCCTTCTCTAGGTAACCAATAGAGTAGTCAGTTTCAACAAGCGTCTCAAAGGCATTGGTATTGCTCCTGTTCAAAATCTTGGAGTCCATTCTCATAACTTTGTCTAAATTTTAGAGAATTAGGCATAAGTAAAATACTTTGTTCTGGATTCAAATTTCAAATCAGGGCTAGAGAATCAAGTAGCACATTAACATTAAAAAACAACTTAAATTATAGAGGTGTTTATTATATTTAACATATGACACCCAGTGATGCTGTCTCACATGCTGCTATGAAAAGTTTTTTGATAATTGAATATTGAATGATTTTATCAGTAAAGTTTCGAGCTTCTTCTTTTTAGAAATCAACAGTAGGTTCCTCTTAAATATGTCATTGATGTGGTGAATGAAAAGGATGAACTGAGGAAGCTGAAGAGAGGTGTGTATATTGCCGTAAATGTTACAAAATTTTCTTCATTTCTATGTAATTGAGAGCATAACGTAGGCTCAACTGTGACCTACAACACGCACACACATGTGCCCACACTCCTCAAGATCATTAGTGGATATGGGTGCACAGACCAGAACTTTCTTCAGCTATAGTTAGTCATGACAGGTCTCAGTTGCAGTATATCCTTGTGTATCTATTTTTTTCTCCAGAGTCAAGACACTCAAGGTAAAATTGATCCGTTCTTTTACGGTGCCTTATACTAGGCTATATTGTTGTCCAAAAAGGACTAGTATGAAAGCATCGGACGGTCCAGAATACTTGTATACTACTAACAACTTCATTGGTGGTATAGGCAGTATGTAGAAGTAAGTATAGGTAGTATAAGGGTATTATGGACCAAAAATTATAATCATATTTGTATAATGTTTTTACGATGGTAGAATCATTATGGGCAAAAAATAATAATAGCATTTGTGTAAAATATTTAGTGACTGTACCTATTACAACCCATCTACTAGTTCATCAGTCTCATCTTCTCCTCTCCCGTTTCACATCACTCTTATCCACTCTTCCGTTCATGCATCAAGGAGCGGTTGGCGGCGGCGCATGGCTGCAGCTGGTCGCCACCCCCTCCCGCTCCTCCTCAGCCACCATGACGGTGCCTCCGACGAGGCCACCTACATCTCGACTCCACCGCAACCGCGCGGCCGGCCCCGCCCACCGCGGCCTTCGAGGTCACCGACCACCGCGGCGCTGTGCTCCTCCGTGGGCACTCCACTCCGGTGGTGCCCACTGCCCAGATATTTCAATCAAGCAATCAGCTCTGTGATTCATTGTAAAACTAAACTTGCATTGCCTATGGGTGGATGAGGATTGATAGATGTAGGCAATTTATCTGTACTTGCATGTCCTGGCATCTCATATTTTTGTTCGGTTTATGGATGACGATTGATGGGCGTTGTTTGCTGGTGCTTGCTACGGACGAGGATCAGCACATGGATGCGCTCTTGGACGGCTGCCACTCAGGAGCGTCAAGGGCATGGGGAACATGCAGACGGCGGCGGCTGACGGGCAGGACGTAACGAATCCAACCGGTGGGCGGGGGACGGCGGTGGTTAGGCAGGCAAGTCATTAGAACGAATTCAACCGTGAACTAGGGAGCATCCATGGATACTCGCGATGCGGCGGCCAGGGACCTTCATCGGCGACGCCAGCGGACGTGAGTCGGGAAGGGGGAAAATTAACAAAAGAAAAGTTACCAAAATATCCCTGATAATGGACGGTTAGATTTTCTTTATACTCTATACTACTGTTTGGTAGTATAGGGCAATGTAAAAGAGCTCAAATTGATAAGACAAGGGCATAGGATTTTTCTGACCAGTAATGCAACTCTCCTGAAAAATGGTATCTTTCAACGCAACACGTTTGATATCGATGTCCATGTACATCAAGCAAGTAGTTAGTTTCGATTAAAACCTATGGACAAGACAACTAGTAAAGTAGTTTATCCAACTTTGATCGATACATTCCCTGGCTTGAGTGGAATCGGACAAGGCACTGGTTTTGATTCTGCTTCCAAGGCCAGATGGAAGTACCCGCTGGACAGATCCCCCGGTATTTTTTCCATTTCAAGAAATCACACTGAGTTATTTGGCTCGTAATAAAAGGCTCCTAATAGGAAAGCTCCTGATGCCTTCCAAGCCTGACATAGCAAAAGCCTCTCTTTCAATTTTATCGGTAAAGCATATATCTCAGATTGGTGTTGTGCTCGTTCATCTGCACTTTTATGGACCAAAGAGAAAATGTATAACACAATAATGTACCGGTTGTTGGATCATTTAGATATATATGACCTATCCTTCCTGAAAAAGAAGCTGATAATTTTTGCAAAAAGAAGGGCCTACCACTGAATCATGCCCTATTTGATATAAACGCATACACTCTGATCTCTTTTATGCAGTAGTGATATTGGATCCATGTGAACCTTAGAGCTATTCCAAATCACATCTGTGTTAATCCAAGATGGAATCGGATAGAATTGTCAAAAAAGAAAATCACATAGTGAATTGGTCATGCATGTTCCATACATTCGGAGCTTTCACTTTCCAATCGGCTCATGCACCATAAGCACGGGATGTGAGTGTCGAGGCCTTGTGATCCCCGTGGGAGGACGGCAAGTTGTTTCTATCTAAAGTTGCATAAACAACTGGTCGACGTCATGCCACCAAAAATTCTTGAGCAGCACAAGGATCACTGATACTTCTGTAAGAGATACATTACCCTGATGCTTCCCAAGCCTAAAATAGCAGAGATGTTGGAACACATCCACAAACCTTTGCAGCACTAGAGGTTTGCTCCTACTGTACATTTGTGCTTTTATAAACCAAACGAGAGAATATCCAATAAAAATGCGCTGCTTAGTCTTCTATTTAAACATGTGCCAAGCAATGACTTCTTCTTGGAAAACAAACATATGAACACTCTCTTTAATTTGTTCGGTGGACATACTGGATCCATGCAAACCAAAAATCAATGCATCCAGGTGGGGCAGCTTGCGGAGGGCCGCAAACCGTGGTTCAGAAGTATGCACAGTAGAAAAGACATTGTATATTGCCTTAAAAATGAAAAAATAATAGAAAACCTGGCATCATGCGAAACAGAATCGCCAGCCATTCTACTATCTGAAATCAAGTGGAAATAAAGAAGACACCGTCTCTAAATTAGAACCGTCACATATCATTCAAATTATATCAACGGTCATTCTGTAGAAGTATAGCATATGTCATTCTGATCAATTCTGAACTGAAGAGCATATATTGGAAACAAAGATATGTTAGTTCAAAAGGGCATGCAAATATGCAATCATCATACAGGATACAAAATCATCATTTGAAGTAGTTACATGCAGACACTGTTATTCAGAGTTGAGAGCTCTGGTTTCAGAAAAATAAAATCAAACCATGTAAGACCTTGTACATCTGAAATCAAGTTGAAAAAAAAGAAACACAACCAAATTAGTGAAAAGGTTAAAAAAAGTCCTGAAACTGATTTGCCTGAAATCAATCGAAATCTGAGGAAACTGAAATCAAGGGATGCCTGAAATCTGAGGAAATCTAAGCAGTCAATAAAACCAAAACAACTATGTTGATGTTGACTGCTAGTGCTAACACATCTGTCACTCTCATATGCCGATTTCAGTTTCACAAGTTCCAGTTTCAGGGAGTTCAGTAATCAATGATCATATAAAAATAGCTGATTCCTTTGATTTCAATGCATAAGCTTATGTCTACCTAAGCTTTCAGTCTACTGTCAAGGGCAACTGATCAATTAGGAAGATGTCTACTCCATCCGTGAGGAGATGTCTACAAGCCTATAATTTCACGGGCGAACCTTGCAAAACAGTAAAAATCCAGACTACTGCCCATTGGGGGAATCACATACGCAGAATCACATGCAAGCAACGTTAGTGGAAGAGGAGGACGCGTCTGCTCTGGGAGTCTTGGGAGCCACCTGGCGAGTAGGGGCGGCCGGACGGCGATCCAGCAGCCAGCATGATATGGCAACAAAAGCCTTCCCAGCTTCAAAGGGAGAGGTAGTCGCTGAGCCCTTTCCCCATATGTTGTCGTCCTACGCGAGGAGGAGACGGGCGACGCGAGAACGAGGAGCTGGGCGGCAGTGGTGGCGCTTGTGGATTCCTGTGGGTTTACTATGTTGTTGGTATGCTTTTGCGGGACGAGAGGTTGAATTTTTTCATTTTGGCACTTTTCTCGTAAGATTTTTACATATGGACACCTGGGCGAAAGATTTTGAAAAATGGACCCGAAGTTAGGCGCCAGGTCCCTTAGCGCCCAGGTTGCACGGCCTGGCGCCCACCTTTGTCACGTGGGTTCCAACATGGCTGAAACCCTAGATCGGGTGCGGGAGACCCACCCGTTAGACCTAGGCGCTAAGGCACCTGGCGCCCACCTTCCAGATCTCAAAACCGCCGCCGCCCCCTTTCTTTCTTCCTCTCCTCTCTTTCTTTTCTCTCTTCTGCTCCAGACGCTCCCAGGCGCCGCCGCCGGCGCCCCTTCTCCGGCCGCCGGCCCCCTGCGCCGGCGCCGACGCTCACCGCCGCCGCCCTCCTCGAAGGAGAAAGGTAGCCTCCCTCCTCTTTTCCTTTTTCATCATTTTCTTGTTGTATTTCTAGTTGAAAATGAATACCCTAGGTTTTGAATAGGTGCCTTGAATCTTTGATTATTGCGGGGATTAAGTTGAATTAGCTGTGTAGATGGTCAATGTGGATGTGTGTGAACGTTTTGCTAGCAATTTTATCAATTTCTATGATATTTGTTGTGTTGTTTAGCAAAATAAATATGAAATCCCCTATGTCTATCGGAAATATATAGGAATTTCAAATTGAAAGTTTGATTTGAGGTTCATGCAATATTCGTGATACAATTAAATTGTCTTTGTTGTCTTTGTTGCAATAGATGGATAAATTAGTTACATTGCGTTATGGTGGTAACGTGAGGACAAATTGTATGGGGGATTTTGAATTTGAGAAGATGGAAGTGGTTTCATTGTTTTTCAATGCTAGACCGTCGTATGGTGTGCTTGTGCGACGAATAAAGGATAGTTTGCTATGGTCAGAGTCTGGTGTTGATGTTGAGGTTCAAGGAGTCATTGATGTCGGGTTGAATGGGAGAAATAACAAACGACTGATCCCAACTGCTGGTGAAGTGGATTGGAACAATTATGTAACTCTTGTGATGAATAGTGAAATTAGAGTGTTGGATTTGATTGTGGGGAAGGTGGTGAGACAATTATATCGAGGCTTGGTGGCTGATCTAGGTCGTTGTGAGGTTGCGGTGACGCAAGTACCGGAAGAAGATGATGTGGGAGGTGGTGGTTGTGATCAGGATATGGGAGGTGGTGGTTGTGATCATGATATGGCAGGTGATTTTGCTGATGATATGGGAGGTGGCTTTGCTGATGATGTGGTAGGTGACATTGCGGATGAGCTCAGAGGCGGTGGTGGTACGGATTATGAAAGGGAAGGTGGTTTAGATGAAAGGATAGGTGGCTGTGATGGAGCAGGAGGTGCTGAAAACCTTATTCAATTAGCATTGCCAACAGACGTGCCTGTGGCTCCAGCTTTGATAATTCCAGATAATGGTAGCCCTTTGAATCGTGGCAATATCCTAGTGACTGGCGATGACGAGACTTATGAGACCGCACGTGCCCTTGATTCTGATGATGACCGTGTGGTGCCTCCTGTGTCACCACAAACTGCTCAAATAATGAGGCAATTCCTTCGTGACCGTGATCCTCTTGTTCCTGATTTCTGTGACCTCAGAGATTCACACAGAGCTGTAGCTGATGGAGGGGTAGTTGAATCTGTCATTCCGATGCCGGAGTCTACCACAATGATTCGGAAGGGGCATGTGTTTCCGAATATTGATGCACTTAAGATGTGGTTGAAGGAGTACGCTATCGTGCATAACAGGCCACACCGTGTGAAGAACTCTCAAGCCGATCTTTGGTACACCCTTATGTGTGAGGATAGTAATTGTGCATGGAAAGTGTGTGCTAGAAAGATTAAAGACTCTCCACAATTCAAGATCACTACTGTTGTTGGACCTCACACTTGTGGTTCGGCGAAGATAAATCAGAAGCATCGTCAATTGACTTCAAAGTTCATTGCCAATCGCATTACCTGTTGTTAAGCTTCAACCTCAGTTGCCCATTAATGCGGTGATTGGGATTGTCAATTTTAAGTGGAAATACAAAATCAAATATGGAAGGCCTGGAGGGCTCATCAAAGGGCTTTGAGAATGATATATGGTTCTTGGGAGGAGGCCTTTGAGCGATTGCCTGTGATGCTGAATGCAATGAAAGCTGCCAATCCCAGTATGCACTATGAGTATGACCCCATTCCAAATGTCATGAAAAATGGCGAACAGATCTTTCAACGTGCATTCTGGTGCTTTGGTCAGTGTGTAGAGGCATTTAGGCACTGCAGGCCTGTTTTTTCTATTGACGGCAC
This sequence comes from Digitaria exilis, assembly GCA_015342445.1. NCBI lineage: Eukaryota > Viridiplantae > Streptophyta > Magnoliopsida > Poales > Poaceae > Digitaria > Digitaria exilis. The sequence continues at coordinate 3,524,348 of JACEFO010000191.1, read as the reverse complement.
ATTTTTAACAGGCAAGTATACGAGGACACTCCTGGTGGCTATCGCGATTGATGGAGACAATCATCTCCTTCCTTTGGCCTTTGGTCTGGTTGAGAAGGAGAATAAGGGTAGTTGGTCATGGTTTCTACGTTTGGTTCGGATCCATGTTGTAGGTCCTGGGAGGCCTGTTTGTGTGCTGTCAGATAGACACGCCGGTATCTTGAACGCCGTGACTGAATCGATTCCAGGGCATTCACAGGTTGTGCATCGTTGGTGTAGTCGGCATCTTGTTGAAAATTTGGTGAAGAAGGATCATGTAAAAGAGAACTTTGAATTGTTTGAGGATGTTGCAAGGCAACTGACTATTAAGTCATTTGAAAAGAAACTAGAGGATTTGAAACCAAAAACGAACGCAGAAGGCAGAGATTGGCTACGAGGATTGCTGTCTGACGTGGAGAAATGGTCTAGGGCACATGATGGTGGTTGGAGGTATAATTTTCAAACAAGCAACATGGCCGAGTGTTTCAATGGTTTGCTCAAAGGCTCCAGGCAGTTGCCAGTTACTGCCATACTTGCGTTTACGTTTTACAAGTCTGTAGAATGGTTTGCAAAGCATGAAGGGCAGGCTAGGAATTTGTTGAGCAAGGGTGAAACCTTGAGACCGAAGTCCAAGCATTATCTGGACAATGCCAAGTTAGCAGCCAACGGTTTTGAATGCAGTCTATTCCATCACCAGTCCGGGACATATGAGGTTACTGAGCCAAGTGGAATAAATGAAGCTGACGAGGCGATAGAGGGTCAGAAGCACACCGTTTTGAGTAATACATGCACATGTGGACGGCCACAACAGTTCCATTTCCCTTGTGGGCACATGGTTGCTGCTTGCAGAGCACGTCGGGTGTCTGTAGAGTCGAAGATCCCTCATGTTTTCTCCGCCCAATGTTACTTGGACACTTGGTCTGCTCGTTGGTTTCCTTTACGTGACGAAAGTGAGTGGCCACCATACGATGGGCCAAAGTACATAGTCGACGAAACACACAAGTGGCAAGGCAGGGGAACGCGGAAAAGAACAAGATACAAGATGCAAATGGATCGGATTCCAGGGAAAACTCGTAGGGGAAAAGAGAATCCCTTTGTAGTCGACCCCATAGAAACACAATGTGGAAAGTGTGGTGGTCTTGGTCACAACATGAGAACTTGTGAACGACGGCAGGTTAATGTTTTGTTTTATGTCTTTGTACTTTTCGTATATTTTTCAAACTCCTTGTAACTGACATTTTTTCTATGCAGGATGACGGCTCAGTTTCGGCTCCTGGACGAGCACTAGGACCAGAAGCACCGCGCGAGGCGCATCGAGGCCAACCCAGACCAGGTATAAAAAAAACTAAGTATACAATATATGTAATCATGTTAAATTTACTGATTCCTCGTGTACACCTTGCTTTCAGGCCCTTCCAATCCTTCGGCCCCGAACGCATGAGGGCATCGGAGTCATACACAATGACCACCGCTACACGCCACTCCTCCAGCGTGCTGGCCTGCACGTTATCTCCTCAATTGTGAGGAGAGGTCTGCCGCCGTTCAACCCAACTGCCCTGACTGCGCTGATCGATAGGTGGAGGCCAGAAACTCACACTTTCCACCTTCCGTGCGGTGAGATGACGGTCACGTTACAGGATACAGCTATGTTGTTGGGGTTGGGCATCAAAGGGCGGCCAGTCTGTGGATCAGCTGTCTCTGCTGGATGGAGGGCACGCGTGGAGGCGTTCTTGGGCACAACACCACCCACCTCCGATATGGGGGACGACGAACAGCCGAGACGTACACGGTCAGCTGGCATCCCATTACATTGGGTTAGAGGGACTTTTGCCGTGTGCCCAGACGATGCAGACGAGCTGACAGTCACCTACTACTGCCGGGCTTGGGTGTTGAACATGTTCGGCTCCGTTCTTTTCCTGGACAGCACCAGAGATTCAGCTTCTTGGATGTACATCCACTGTCTCCAGGACTGGGACGACGCAGGTACTTTGAAATGTTTGTCTCATTTACTATTTCCAAACTATTTGCATAATATTTGTTGGTACTTCCAATTGTTGGTCTCACGTAATTATAACTTCATGCAGGCACGTACAGCTGGGGGTCAGGAGTACTTGCGTTCCTTTACCGTCAGCTTTGCGAGGCGTGTCGGCGGCAGGCAAATTCGTCGAGTGTTGGTGGTTGTACTTTCCTCCTCCAGTTGTGGATGTGGTCCCGGCTTCCAATTGGCAGACCTGAGGTTTTCCCGCCTCGAGCTTGGGACTTGGGAGTGCCAGACCTTAGACCTACGGTCGCGTACCTTTGGGACATGGTGTCTACCCCTTATGCCACTCACTGGAGAGCGTACCTTGACTACCAGAACGAGCTGGATGCCCTAGTCCCTTCCTCTGTGAGTACTCCCTACATTGACTGGTGATTAGTGTGATTCTTAAATTAAACAATGATGTGTTTCTTTTCACAGGTCATTTGGGAACCATACAACAATGAAGAAGTCCTCACCATGCCTTTGAACGTTATGTGCAAACGTGACCAAGATCTTTGGAGGATGCGGTGCCCTCTGCTTTGTTTCTACGCGGTGGAGATTCACCTACCACACCGTGTTGAGCGACAGTTTGGGTTTCCACAGACTTTTCCACCGGACGAGGTCTCCACGTCAATCGAGCTGCATAAGTAAGATAAAACTGAAAACTAGGATATAAGTTGATGAAAACTTTCCATTTCTTCGCTCACGGTCTTCATTGTGCAGGTTCGATCGGGCCCGGCAGAAGAAGGTGACAGATTTCCTTGACTAGCACCGTGAGAGGATCGAGTGGTGGAACAGGATGGACGACAATGTCCGGCCCCCGCCGGGCCCGCATAGCAATGCTAACTTCAGAGCTTACTTGGCGTGGTACCACTCGGCTACTCGGTACAGGCTCCGGACGGCTTGGACACGGGATGCCTACGCGGAGATTGCCTCATCAGATGATGAGGACACACCTTACGACTTGCGAGGACGTGCCGGAAGAGCAGTGGACCTAGGCCCCATCCTTGATAGAGTGGTATGTCAATTTTCCAGCAAATTATAGTCATGCATGATAGATATAATATGGTAAATATATTGCCATTATATTGTAATTGCAGGGAACTTCTATGAGCTCGTCGGTTCGTGACATCGATGCGGTACTTCAGTCCCCTCCTGGTGACCCGCAAACTGAAGGCCGCATGAGGGCATTGCTACAGGTATACATCGTGTTTGCAATATCCTCTCCACTTGATATTTTGCAGAAGTTACGGTCCCGTTTGATATTTTGATATTTTGCAGAAGTTACGGACCCGTTTGAGTTGAGCAGCTGCTCGTGTCGGTTGTCGGACTCGGCCTGGGGATGTCCACGTACCGTACAACTTCCAGCCGTCCGCTTCCACGTCATCCCACAGGACGACGACAAGGAGCAGGCAAGGGGCGTCATCCTCACGTGCAACCACCTTCACCTCTCATCGTGAGGAGAACGAAGACTCGGAGGAGGAGGAGGAGGACCAGCACCAGGAGGAGGAGGAGGACTAGGACCAGGAGGAGGAGGAGGAGGAGGACTACGACGAGCTTGGCTCGTCCCAGCTTTCCGGTGCTCCACCAGCCACGCAGCCGTCACAGCGCCCTCGCCGCACTCGTCGACCTCCTCCACACCACACGCCGGGGACCGACGCACTAGGCAAGCGTTGGTCGAAGTGACTTTCTTATGTTTGTACTCGACTCCGTATGTGTTGGGCTTGTGACTTGTATGGAGTTTATGTGACTTTAGTTTGTATGGACCCTATGTGCCTTTATGTTGTATGAACTTTATAAAACTTTGTTTATGTGTCAATGTGAACTTTATTTTTATGTGAATGTGAACTCTGTTTTTCTGTTTTTGTGTGAATGTGAACTTCAACCTCTGTGAATGTTCTGTTTTGCCATCTAGGCGCCATTACCATTGGCGCCTAGTTTCAAACCCTGGGCGCCAAAGATAATGGCGCCCAGCCCTGGGCGCCATAACCTTTGGCGCCTACCTGCATAACATGGGCACCACGGTCTTTGGCGCCAAGGCTTAACAACTCAGGTGCCTTCCAGGTATGTAAGTTGGGCGCCAAAGGAGTTGGCGCCCACATATCTGCAGTAGGCGCTAACTTAATTGGCGCTCACCCTAGTACCCTAGGCAAATTGGAACCCTTGTCACAACAAATTGGAATGGCAAAGGATCTCAAACATTTCTGACACATTTGTTAACCACTGCAAATACAGAACATAGAGGTACATAACTTGTTCACACATAGTTCAAACATAGCTCGCATAATCCGAATACAAAGTTACACAACTCACAAACATAGTTCAAAAACATAGTTCACACATAGCTCACACATAATCCGAATACAAAGTTTGAATATATAGCTGACACATATATGCCAGACCTCACACATAGTGCAACATTCATTCTTCATCAGGCCTAGGTAGGTTAGCAACAAGTGACTTCATTAACTCTTCTTGAAACTTTTGTGTTGATGCATCTTCCCTTCTCTTCTTGTTGTTCTCAACCTTCCTATTATGTGGATCCAAACTCCTAAGAATATTTTCATTTGACCTCCTCCTAACATTGTTCTGGCCAGTGCTATCCTTTCTACCATTAGATCTAGGCCATAGTCCCCTTCTTCTCGCTTCCTCAATTGTATCTTTTTTACGATGCCTGACATATCTGTTTAACACCCAGGATGGATTCCCTTGTTCTTTTTCAACCAAATCTGAGTGTCCACTGTTGGCTTCTCACCATAAAATTCAAACTGACACTTTCGAGTTCGCTACAAGCAAAAACATAAAGTTTGTACCTTAGACGTGTCAAAGAAATGAAGGAGTGTATGAAACATACAGAAATAGAACACGAAACTCACCAAATCATCCCCAACCATGTGACCGCAATAATCACCAATTCCAAGCTCTGATGGCACTACACCATAGTTAGCTTTGATCCCACAATAACATAGTCTATACGGTGCGATGCACCTCTCTTTCTCATTTTTCTTGCTACCTTCCTCATCCTCAGGCCAATATGACTTCGGGCCATAATCATACTCAGAAAAAGAACATAACGGATATCCACTCTGCTTTGAGAAATACAAACAAATGTAGAAACATCCATGCCAATCTATCAAGGTGTCGTAACCAAAGTTTAAGTTAACTCACTTCTGTTCTGTTGCGACACTCAAACGTTAGGGTGAAAGAACAATTCTTCACGGTGCGATGAATCTGAGCAGGATCACCACAATGGCATAATGGTGGTGTTTCCAGACGTCTCGCAATGGTTTCTTTCTTCTCCTCATTAGTCATAGGTGGTGGGTTAGGAGGAGGAGGGAGCCATCGCTGAAAAGACTCGTAATTCTTGGACGAAGATGGCCGAAAGAGAAGGATGCGTTCATCCACCTTCTCAGGACCATCGATCCACTGAAAGAAGTTGCATTGCTCCCAGTCCTGCATCAAACGTAAAAAAGTTACCGAATGTGTTAAGAATATTGTATCCACAAGTACGAATCTAGGATGACAACTACTTACACGATGATCACCGTACTTGTAGTACGCTCAAGCAGCAGTGTCGGGATGCATCGATTGAGTCACCCGCGCGGGCTTGCCACACTCACATTGCGGACTAGGGAGAGCGGGAGGGACTGGGGCATCCTTGGAAGACACATCGGGATAGTTCTTTTGAGCACGATCCTTCCACTTCTTCTGATGCCACAAGTCATCCATAACTAACGGTTATAAAAACAAAGAAAACATATTAGGCTCTCATTTTTCACAACTATACCTATCACTTTTGTACCTAGCAATGTAGCACAAGTACACACACATATTTGCCACCACATACGTTAACATTCTAGACTCTTCACTTCTCCTAAAACCACATACACTATGCTATTTTCAAAAAAATTACTAGACCTAGGATTTCATGTTTTTCAATTGACAAGCAAAAAAACTAAACCAAAATGAAGGGAGGAGAGTGACCTTACCTTCCCCAACGTCGTGGGGGTCGGCGCTGGCGCAGGGGGCCAGCGGCGGCAGAAGGGGCGCCGGCGGCGGCGCCTGGGAGCGTCCTGACGGAGCATAAGAGAGAAAAGAAAGAGAGGAGAGGAAGAAAGGGGGCGGCGGCAGTTTTGAGATCTGGAAGGTGGGTGCCAGGTGCCTTAGCGCCTAGGTCTAACGGGTGCTGGCGCCCAGCTCCCGCACCCGATCTAGGGTTTCAGCCACGCTGGAACCCACGTGGCAACTGGCGGCCACCCGTGCAACCTGGGCGCGGGACCTGGCGCCTAACTTCGGGTCTATTTTTCAAAATCTTTCACCCAGGGGTCCATATGTAAAAATCTTACGGGAAAAGGGCCAAAATGAAAAAATTTTACAACATCGGGCCACTAAAATTTCATAGCTGGGCCACATTAGCTACAAACGATGGTTTTGCGGGATGGTTTGCGGGCTCGTATAAAAACCCACACCATCTGCATCCCTACTCAAATACCACTACCGTCAATAGAGCGCACAAGCGCTGCAACTGTCCCTCCCCGATCACCTTTCCTTTTCATTTGTTCGGATTGTTTCCAGCTGTGTCGATTTTTGTCCATTCCCACTTGGTGTTGGTTACCAATACAATTAGAAAAATCTCTCGGCCGGCGTCCCTGTTATTTCAAAATTAATTTATCTCTTCCATTTTCTCGGGCTTTGCCACAAATCCACCACGGCTGCCGCTCTCTCCACTGGTTCCTCCCTGCTGCCACTGCTCCCTCTATCACCATCATGGGATTGAAGTGAGCCACATAGCCGGTGATTTCGCCACCGCCCGGCCACCTGCTCCTCCAACCATGTTGAGGTATGTGCGATACATTCCTCCGGATCTCGCTGACTACTCTTCATAACTAGAGATAGCAACGGGTAAAATCCCATCGGGTTTGTTATCCACGGGGACACGGGTATTTTGTGCATGTTGCCATCTGTAGTCATAACCTCGTCGATCTCACCGTTGTTACATCGTCAGTCTATTTCGACCCCCACCGATACAGTAGCTTTGTCCTAGGGTGAATTGAGCTGAGGCCGCATGCTTCCTCGTCGATCTCACCGCCTGCTTCCTCGCCGATCATTATTGCGGCCTCCTCGTGCTCCTACGGTTCGGCCGCCGCATCCTCACCAGCCTGCTCTATCTCGACGACGTACCAAGCTTCGATTCCTTGCTAGTGAGCGTCTTAGGCTTCTGACATTTTCGTCTGCACCTACAAGGGAGGAGAGTGATTCAGCCTAGCAGCGTGGTGTACTTCTCCTCCTCTGGTGGCCTTCTTTGCATGTGGCCACTGTTCTCCTTGGTTGAGAACCTGTAACATCCCAAATTTTCCCAAAACCCGAAGGCTACTAAAATCATAAAAACAAATACAACTCTAGGAGTTATTCAAAATTTTGACAGAATCTCCCTTGTAACTAGACGTACTGGACAAGCAGTTCATATAACAATTAGCCAAATAGCATAGAGATGATAAACGGAATCACAACCCATACCAAAGCAAAGTAAAATACCACGATCAAACCAGAGACCATATGAACCAAGACAAGGAAGTTTAGACATTTATATTCCAAGAATTAACTAAGACACACTAAACATGTGAAATAAATGCATGTGTTCTTGAAGATCATGCTACTCCCAATTCCCATGCATGTTGCAAACATATGGTACCTAAAAACCAAATATACTCAGCAAGTACAATTAGAATTTTAAGGAACATCACATATTATTGGAAGGTGAAAAACGGCTTAATGTCGAATTGAACACCAATGAAACAGTAGTTTCTGTCTGAAACGGACACAACCTGAAACATCCTTAGCATTTACCGGTAAAGCTGAACAAGTGGGGCTAGCACTTACTCACAGGAACATGAATATAAGAACCAAATTGCACATCCGGATCCACCAGAACATGAATGGAATGTAAATGAAAAACTTGAACCACGGCAACAGGAACATAAGAAGCAAATTGCACATCCGGATCCGCCGGAACATGAATGGAATATAAATGAATAACTTGAACAGGAATATTGAAATAAGAACACCATGAATAGAAACATCTTTGGAAATCTCAGATAATAACATTCAACCAAACACATCACATAGGTTCATCATGCACTTTCCTTAACCTTGACGGGAACCCGGCGTATTGCATTCAACTCTAGAACTCTGCAAACCCAGTGGAGTATTCCGCATTTAGAAACTGGAAGAAGATAGACAACCATAATTATACTACACTAGCCTGGAGTAATCCCTCTAATGAATTTAATTGGTGTCATCCAGAAATTCGACTATCGGCAGCAAGGCTCACTGTTTTGTCAATAATTTCTAATTCTCTCAACCGAATACAGCAAATGGATGCAGCATAGATATCTAGTAAAAAATTTCCAACAACTTTCATTTTGGTGACCAGAACAAATTCTGCTTCTAGCAAGGGCCAAAATAGATGAGGAGTTTCCTGCGTGCAGTTAAACTAATAGAACAGAGGCACTACTTCGACCATTACTCGTAAACCACAAAGGGGCTGGAATGACACAAGTGCTGCTAGAAATATAACAAAGGAACCTGCAACATTTTTATTTACTGAATATTAATTTTTCTGAACCAACTAATACCAGATTTAAAACAAAGATCCCTGCCTGAATTCAGTCAACTAGAAACCAACCAACGCTAACTGAAAATCAAACCATCTAAATCCCTCCAGAGGGACCCAGGGACTGATTTTAGGTTACCTATCACTCAAAGAGAACAATCTATGCGGGAGAATATATAAAACTCACAGCCCCAAGGCAGGCGTCAACTCCTTCCTCCTATGCTTCTGTTCCTGTCTGCTACTCCGCCCTCCCAGGACGTGGACTTTCCTGAGCACCAGCCCTGCAACAACCACTGCTCAACCAATCGACCACGCACCACCACAGCCATAGATACATCCTAGTAGCAGTACAGGACAGAGAGTCCGGCCGAGAGCCAAATGCAGATACCAGGAACCATAGTAGTGGCAGGAGTATGATGACGACGGCAGCGAGGTAGTGCACGGATTCGTGGCAGGAGGGCAGCGCACCAATTTTGGGGACATGGCTGCAGCTGCAGAGGGAAGGAAAAGGGGTGGAGATCGAAAGAAACACGAGACGGCGGCGGCTAGGAAAACAGATCGAGCTAGGAGTTAGGAAAAGGAAAACCTAGGCCATATCTGACGGCTCAGTTTGATCGGCTCGCCGTCAACCTCCAGTTATCCAAATGTGGCATGTGAGTAGTAAGCTAGATTCGTTTCGACAAGCTCTACGCATTCACGATTTCCGATCGTCCATCTGAGTTACAGTTCAAAAAGTCAACTTTTCTCCACATTAATTAATTTGGTCAAAGTGTATTTTTTTTATGGTGAATATTACAGAACCTTTAGACCTATCTTGGTATAAAAGCATTGATCTGCAGCTAGGTTACCAGGATTCTTTTTTCCATCATTAGAAATGATGAAAAAACAAATGCTGCATTACGCTAGACACAGTTTTCCTATACGTTTATTTCTAGATATATTTTGGTGTATATTCTTAACATTATATTAGCTAGCATATTTCACAAATATGAAAGATAAAATAGCACTTTATCACTAACATATGCATCAAATTGGTTGCTGCTAGTGGACTTGAATTTGGAACTTTATTTTCCTTGGCCTGTCTGTCCAGCAAAGGAGAAACAACTACAATATTTCCGAGAAATACTTCTACTTGGCGTATCACTTGTCACACAAAAAATTTAAACATCCACACATCACCATTTACATGCATAAGCATCCACACGTCACCTTGCCAATGAAAACTTTACAATCATAAAATATTTTGATCATCAAATCATGCTTCTATAGCATTGTTTATATAATCCAACATGTGCTTTCTGTGTTCTAGAAAGAAGTCGGCCGGTTAGAAACATACAACATCAAGCAACCTTAGCTGCTTTGAGTCTTCACATTATTTAGTAGTATATGTGATGCATTGATACATAAAAGCACAATACCATTTCCCTTATCTCCTGCAGATCCTATACATATATACATCCGTACGGATTTTATTTAGGGTTATGTTTGTATGGTGGGCTGGGTATATAATATCCCCTAGCATAGCCATATAGAACTTGTTTGTCACTATGTTATATGCTTACACGGACTCATTTCTCTTTCATTGCACGAAGACGACGGCGATATTCTCCAAGAGCCCAAATAGGGAATGCATTGCGGTAATTGGGGTAATTGAAGATAATAGCACAGTTGTAGCTTCCAACATGTTCCTATGATCCAAATGTAAGCAAAGTAAAACAATCAGATGGACATCGAACAGTAAATATGAACACCTACCATGTGCGTAGCTATAGATACATACTGCCACTAGGGAGGGTATGGGCAAACCCACTCTTGTTCACACCCAAATCCAAATAACAATTATCCACTACTTACCCTCCCCAATCCCACCCATATATAATAGATAGTTAACTTTGCAATAGATTATAAATATACCCAATGGATAAATTACCCCTGTTGTTAATGGATAATTAATTTTCTACACACACTCTCCCGGGTTCAAGTGGTTATGGATACCCAGTGACAGGTATATGTGTAGCACCAAAAGGCACAGGCTTGTTCAAATTCTCTAGAGTATCCCTATGATCTGGTTACCTAGCTTCTTAATTCTATGTGTCAAGTTACATATTCTACTCGCTATGTATCAACTGTTTGATGACAATCATACTTGGAAATAGATACATCAAATCTCGTCACTCCTTCAATAATTCAAATGGTATATGATAGTTTTTTTATGTCACCAACAGTTTGTCCCATCAAACGTCTACTGAAAGTAATTGAATGCAACAAGTTCACTTTTTTTAGTGCCACGACCAATACAAATGAAATGGAAACCTACTTGTTGGGGAAACTCTCCAGTTTCCAACTGCATATTGATTAGTTCTTTTGCAGCGCGATGTAGTGGTGTTGGATCTCTCTCCATCTGGTGTTCCAATAAAGATCATGGATAGTGTGTACTTGTCAAAATATATGTAAGGAACGTACAATTCATACCTGTCCAGCATAGAGTAAGGCCAGCATACCCCATGCCGTGTTCACTCCATGAGCACGATTGCCTTTGATATTTTCATAAACCTTTTAGTTTGACAAAGACGAAGATATATGTCAAAAGATGATTTATGATGCTACATCTCGATATTATAAACAATTGGTGTTTCAGTAAACCAATTGAACAAGTATAATTCCAAATGAAATTAATTGAGAAAAGGAGGTCCAGGAAAATAGAAGAAATCTTGTAGATAGATTATTTAAATCTAAACTCCAATCCCTCCAACCCCAAAATGAACCATTCTCATGAGCATGTGCATTCAATCATGAATCATCATATCGCCCAATATTGTTAGATATATATTGGGACATATCATAGATGGAGTTCTAACAAATTAACATGATTATTCACCTAAAAATATTAAGTCCCCTTACCAGTTATCACCTTCCTATACTAACAACGGAAGAAGGATCTAATGCATTAATTATATATTAGGAAAATCGGCTACCTCAGTTCTCATAGACACATGGCTTTCTCCCCATCCACCAGTAATGAGCTGCTTTGACAATAGGAAATGGCATGCATTCTTGATGGAAGAGCTATTCTCATATGTTTTTCCAGCATCTACTAATCCTTTCACTGAAAAGAACGCGGCATAGGTGAAACATACAGCCCAGGTACCTAACCTGTCAACAAATAACTAAATATGTTACTAATTATTGGAGTATAACTGTAGAAGAGTAGTGTTTTGAAGTAGATAGGGCAGTGAATGTTGCAACATAACAAACCATGAGCCATCTTCTCGTTGTTTTCCCTCCATAAATTTTGCTGCTCTTGAAATACAATCATCTATCTCTTTTTTACGGTAATAAGGATAAAATTTGGTGAAAAGTGCCAGGCCTTGAATCGCTGAGGAAGTGCATTCTAGAGATCTGTGAATTTTCCACACCTCTTGAATTACTTCTTTGAACTAAAGTATAAATATGTTAATCATTTTTTAAGCAACGTCATGTGCATAACTTACGGATAATCGACCATCACACTTGGAAAATTCTGACAAGGGCTGAGAACCTAATTAAGTAATAGAGAAAAATTAATCTCAGTGTAGTGGAACTGGATCAAGTAATTAAGATAACAGGATACAAAATACATCTACTAAATTCTTAATACTTAAATGCACATGATTATCAAAATTGTGAAACTGAAGGTGCATCCAAGCTTCTGCAAAAAATACTAGAAAAGTGATACCGTACAGAACAGTATAAATATAATTTCATGAGTAATTAGCACAAAGATGATATTCAGAAGATACGTGCTAATAAATTGAAGAGGGTGTGTTAAAAGTTCAAGACAACAAAACTTTTTCTTCCAGTAGTCTTATGAATATATATAATGCTTCGAGTTGTTATACTTACATACATGAGCTTAGAGTCCAAAGTGATAGTGGCTAACTCGCACACGCATCAAGAAAGATGTGGGGCATGGAGAACAATATGCCAAGCGCCCATGGCCCCACGCTATCTTTGGTCCTCGTCATATCCTTAGGGAGTGTTTGATTCCATTGCATGTATAACGAACCCTCTTAACGTTTGATTGCTTGGCCTCACACTTAATCCAGGCTCGCTCATCTAATGCAAAGCTGACCTTTCTGGCTATCTCCGAATGGCATGTGTGGTATAGGCCACATGTCAGCGAGATAGAGAAAGATATGTAGCAAGGGAAATTTAGGTGATACCAAACTACAGAAGCCTATTGGTGGGTCTTAGAGGCATTAGAGACATAGAAATTGCATGGTTCAGACAATTGCATCACATGAATTGTTAATTGCATGGTTATAAATACTGAATAGCAATGGTTAGATTTTGCTACAGTTGGCTCTAGGCTAATAAACACATTTTGTGGGTCAGTACAAACACTAGAAAAATCTTAACTGTGAATCCATATTGTTTGTTTAGGTTTATCTTGAGTATGTTTTTGTTGAAGCCATGTGATTAGATTTTAGTTGTCATAATTCACTCACTGCCCTCTTAGGCCAAGTGTCCTCTATCAGACGTGCTTTCAATAATTCCTAATAATGCACCGGACTGAAAGTGATATACCATTTATTTTGTGCTCAGTTAATTTGTGATAATGAAGAGAAGTATAGAGAAAGGGAGAAAAATTTTATGCAAATATTCAATTATAACTTAATAGAACTAGCCATAGTGCATTTACAAAAAAGTAAAAAAGAAGAATAGAATAAAATGTAACATTATACTTTTACTAAGGATATAAAGTTCGTGGGAAGAGTTGTTTGTACCAGTGATGTCATGCCATCTTCTTCGAGCCACAAGTAATCAGGTATCCTCGCAAGGTGACGCTTGAAAGCGTCAGAATTCGGATCTTCTACCCAGCAGCAGACCATGTTTAGAGGCTAAATAACAATAGAAAATGAGCTAATTAGCTAGCAACAAGCACCAACCCACACTGCACTTCTTTTGTAAAATTCCACACTGCACTTTGTGATTAATTAGCTAAAACCATTATATATACAACTGAAAATGCAATATATCATAAACCAGTAAAAACACCAAGACCAACACAAGAGCACAAAAAAGTAAAGCAAAACCTCCCTTACTGCATTTTGTTAAGATAACTACGTAGTGGAGCCTCAGTTTCCACGGAAGCCATTACCTTGCTTACAGCATCTACACAGATATAGTTTGTGCTCTCATCTTCGTAATGGACATGCTCCATGAGACTGCTCAGAGCTCTCTCCCTCAGCTTGTTGACAGGCCAACTACTCAATAGTGGCTCCACACCCTTGTATAGTGAAGTCCAAATTACATCCTGCAACATTCCACGTGGACACAGGACGTCCTCCTGAAATGACAAAAAAAAAAAACAGGACAGACAATTAATTACTTCAATAAATTAATTCCTCCCAGTTAAAACAACTATTTACCTATTATTGCACCTAGTGTTTTTACAGTTTTTACAGGGCACAGCAGATGGGATCTTCTTTTTTTTTTGTAGTATTGCTGGCTTGCTGCCTGTAGGTGAGCGATTACATTAATCAAGATGTAACCGACACATCCAGCAGTGAACTAGAAATTCACAGTTCACTGAGAAGCCTGTCCATCCGTGTGTGTCCCCACACACACACATACACACTTTTTGCTCGTCTTTGATCGATAAATCTCTTCCTCCGTAAGTAAAGGGGCTTACCTAACACGTAAACGCCGATATTATCGTCCTGAACCGAAAGCTAATGGTCCTAGCGCAATAGACCTAGTCAGTTCAGCCAATGCCCCACGCGACAGGTGGCGGATCAAATCATCAAAGTAGTGTTGTTCGTGGTGGCTTCAGACTTCAATTTTTCGCTTGCTGTATTTCAGATGACCATGGGATAGAGCTGTTGCTATTCATGGAAACCGTTTACACACTTAATAATCAGGAGTAACTTTTAAACTTATTCACGTGTTCCGAACTGATATTTTGCCTTTTTACCTAAGCTTTGCCATTTTGCTAATCGATCCGTTGCTTTTCACTGCATGTCTATCTATATCAGGTCTGTAGAAAATATTGGACCACCGAAAAAAAGGAATAATCCGATCAACAAACCTTTGCACAGGCACTGCGAGCTTCGTTCCAGTCAATCTTGTCGTACGCAACGGTATAGATCTCTTCTCTTAGAGCTAGTATAGTCGGTGTAAGTTGTCCAACAAATCTCTTGCCGTAAAGAACGGCTACTGGTTGATAAAGCATACGGCACAAGCACCAGAGTTTCCCTGTAGTAACGATTATTTGCAGTTTAGACCTCAGTACATATCCATGACATACACGTTCCTAGCTACTTCACCTTTAAGATACTACAGATCCAAGTTATACCTGGATGGAATGGAAGAAACTTTGGAGCGATCCATAGTTCTGGGAAAATTGGGTTATTTCCAGACCAATCATACACACCAAGCACCTTGAACATATATAATACCGATATTATTAGAGAGCTTGACGCTGCCGAGCACACTGATGTGATGTGTGTGTGTGTGTGTGTGTGTGTGTGAGAGAGAGAGAGAGAGAGAAGACTTGACTCTTACTGACAGCCATATTTTCCCCCATTCGGGTATTAAAGTTGCACCACCATGGGACAAAATCCAATCACGCCCTTTAGCCAATGCGGTATTCTTGTCATTTGGATCCTCGCCAAGCAGCCTCAAGGTTACGTAGTTTGTGCATGTTCCAAACATGGTGCTTGAGCACCGGATATCCGTGCCCCATCCACCGTCTTCATTCTACACAATGCAATTTTTATTTCCAACATTAATTTTTATTTTGCCAAGCTATATATAAATAGTTAAGGCCTTTGTATTTTCTAATTTGCAAGAGGAACCAATAATTAAGAAGGTAAAAATTAATTAAGTTCCGTGAAGACACAGAAGATATATATCTAAAAACAGAAACTAAAATACAGGTCGTTTTTTATTAAACAAAAATACAAATCGTTGCTATATCTAACTAGGGAGAAGCGCTAGAGCAGAGGAAAAAGAATTTTTTTCCAAGGCCTTCAACATATATGTTCAGTCGGGAGATATGAACTTTGCCATGCCTGATGGTTGTAGATGTAGCGGAGTATCTCACGGCGATGTTCCCCCGATATAACAGCATTGAGTGATCCAGTGACATACAAACCAAATATCTGTAACCACATGCCGGATTCAGTGGTTTGATCAATTAATTAGACAATATATAAGCTTGCGACAGGAAAGCTCCGATCCAAACACATGGGCAGTTCTGTGTGCATTTTATTTCTTGTAAATAAGAGAAACTAGAAGTAGTTGTAAGGCCATCCCCAACCCTCCTGCTAGGATGGTGTCCGTAGAAGTAATTATAGTGCGACATAGGATTTTTAGGTGATGTGATATGTATTAATTAAAGAGAGAGGAGAGAAGGAAAGAAAGGGTGTTGCATGAGACTCATTTTCTATGATAAAACCAGTTTAATATTATTGAGGGAGTGTGTTGTCCACACTGTTTGTGAGAAAGCAAGATGATTGTTGAATTGAATGCTTGAAAAAAAAGAGAGAATGAAGTGACTAATTAATTTCTTAGATTCTTGATAGATACAATAGATTGGATGTCACAGTTTTTAGAGTAGTATCTATATTTTTTTCTTTGCGAGGAATAGAGTAGTGTATATATGGCATGGAATGTATAGACATCACTTGGTGGGTTGGGCGGCGAGAGCGTGTACCATGCCAGGCAAAATGAACAGAACCCCGCTGTAACCGGCAGGCCAATGCCCATCTCTCGCTTGCACACTAGAGAACTGATCCAGTGCTCGTGTCAAGGAGTCGAGCACAATGCCTTCGGTCATCACCTCGTCTTCTCCGAGCTTGACTTGTTTGGGCGGCAGATCATGACGTCGTCGGTGAACCCGGTTTTCCTTTTCATGCTGCAAAAAAATGCATCATGCAGGAGTTGAAGACACACACACACACACAGAGAGAGAGAGAGAGAATGTGTACCTGCATGCGCATGAGGAGGTCAGCAGGCTCCCTCCGGTTGAAGCGGTGTTCCGTGAACTCGTGACGCACCCTCTCCACCTCGGCGCGTTCCTCCGGCGTACCGAGGTCAGGCTCGAACTCCCAGAATGAACGCCCGACGAAGTTGTTGGTGGATCTCAGCCACGGGCCGTCACCCTCGGCCACCTTCAGTCTCCACATGATGCTGCCTAGCTTCCCTCTCCCAAACTTACCTCTTCCGAGCTGCCAAGAAATTAACTAGAAGATCATGGTCACTAAAAATCATCACCATTACCGCTGTGAAAGGATAATACGTTTTTGCATGGATATATCTATATATGATTAGATCATTAATTTGTGCATGGATTACATGCTGTAAAAAAAGGCGAGTCACTCTACCTTGAGGCTAATTGAGGGAGATACAGCACCACTCTCCACTACCTTGTGGTAAGGAGACCCCTGCTACTGTGTGTGTTACATCGTTAGCCCACATGTGTTTTCTATTATAGACGAGCAGGTGCATTTATGGCTACTTAATAGATGAAATGATGCATGATGGTCGGCTCCATCAGACAGACGATGTTCCAGTCGTACTCTCATTAATTCCTGTCATACCATAACGAGTACCGGTCACCAACTACTTGTTATAGTAGTGCATGGACAGGCTTTCAAAAAAAAAAGTCGATGGATGGCAAATTAATGGAGAAGGTCGAGAACCGGCCACCAACTTTGTTTGACTACATTCATTCCTTGCGGTGTACCGGCCACCAACTTTGTTTGACTATGGGTGTGTTTAGATTGTAGGAAAAAACACTGTAGCATAAGAAAAACACTGTAGCATTCGCTGGGAAACGTGTTCTGTGAGGGAGGAATAGTGAAAAGTTGAAATGAATAGTGAAAAGTTGAAATGAATAGTGAATAGTTGGGAATCTGAACATGGCCTATATTCATTTTTTTTTTTGAGGAAAGACTATAATCAGTCGTTGGGGTAGGGAGTGTTTTAAAGGAGCGAAGGCGAGACGAGGAACCTAGTGCGCCTTATCGCCAAGACAATAACTAGGTGAAAAGGCGTAACTAGGACCTTTAGAAGTCCTAGGTATGCTTGGACGCCTTGCCGTGGTACTACTCTCTTGCTTTCTAAGTATATGTATGTCCCGCTTCTCCAGAAATAACTATGACCAATCATATATAAAAATGGATTCAAATTTATGGTACAAGTTAAATATCATTAGATAGATATTTGAATCTAGTTTTTTCAAAAAATTAATTGAAGATTTAAATATTAAACATATTTACTATAAATCTAGTTAAACTTGTGACATGAACACTAAAAATGACACTTAAAAGGTAATGGAGGAAGTAGATTGCATGCACAGCAAATAGGTACCTGCAGCATAATATATATTGGTCCATAAGAATGAGTTAGTGCGTACCGGCCACCAACTAGTGATGGAAATTCAATGTTATGGACTGTTACTTTCTCCGTTCTAAAATATAATTTATTTTGATTCTTCTAAATTTATATATATGAGTAAGTTTCATGAGTTCCATGAAAATTTAGACATATATTTCATCAGTGCCACAAAACGTTTCACATTATATCTGTCAGTGCCACAAAAAAATTTCACAAATTTCACTTACACTATCAGTGCCATTTCCGTCCATGACCTGTTAATAAATTTTAACGGAATGCTTGAGGGAGAGGTGTCTCAACAAAGTAAAATGTCCTCTTTACCCTCGAGGACCTTATCCTCTTCCTGTCAAGCGGCTCCGGCGACGGTCCGCCTCTGCCTCCTCTCTCTGCCCCCCTCACAGCCCTCCCACACCTCGTTTTCACGCATGCCGGTTCCGCGCGTCACTAAGGAGCTGACGCCAAGTCGCCGCCATGGCCTAGCCCGCATGACGAGGACGCCGACCCAACCCGACCTAGACCGTGCCAAGCCCGCACGAGGAGAGGACGTCGTCTCTCATCCCACACGGGCAAGCGAGCTCGAGCGTCGCCGCTCCACCTGATAGGAGAGATCCAGATCCACCATCGATGGTTCATAAGCACCGCTGCCGTGAGGCCGCGTCGTCACCCATGATATGGGTTTCTCGTCGACGAGGTGCAGGTGCGGCGCACTAGCCATGGCAGGACGACGGCGCCACGGCCCTAGCACAACAGCCAAGTGACTGGCGAGGAGGACGGCAGTGGCCTTGGCTCATGTGCTTTCCGTGTAGATGGAGGTATGAGAAGAGCCTTACATGTGGGGCCCGAGGCAAAATGGTCTTTTCCACCTCAGTTAACATCCTATTGACGGTATGGATGGAAATAGCACTAGTGGCATAAGTGGAAATTTCTGTGGCACTGATGAGAATGTGAAAACTTGTATGGCACCTATGGAATAGGTCCAAATTTTTGTGGCACTGATAGAATTTTTGTGGCGTTGATGGAATTTTGTGGAACTGATGGGAATGCCCAATTGCCCATGCACATAGGTATAACGACGTATGTCTAGGTGCATAACAATATATATATATATATATATATAGACATTTGCGTAATATGATTTAGGGGAAAACAGTTTACAAGAATTATGTAGTATATGAATATAAGAATGGCAACGTATCAGGTGTAAACCAACCTCTCAGTGGAAACTATAGAAACTTCAATCTTCGTCACACGATGTTGATCTAAGAGGACGCTCAGGAAAGGTGGGAGGGGTGATTTGATCACCCATATTGGAGTTTCCATAGTTTCCACGAAGAGGTTGGTTTCCACATGATATGTTGCCTATAAGAATTAACTAAAGACAATTTAAATATGATGTCAATGAAACTATTGGTTTTGCAACTAAACAACGCGACTAAGCCAGCACCTAAAATTGACACAATCAAAACAGAGCTGTACAATCTGTAGCCATAATAAAATCACCTGCCAATTCCATGCTGGAAGTCAAACAAACAAAAAAGCACCAAAACTGGATTTCCATTATGTATATATATCTAATCAAGGGGAATCGGCTAATATAGAGGGAATAGGCTGCTAATCCAAAGGGAATCAGAACGTTAGGAAATAGTACGGCAGAGTTGTACTCAATCATTGCCTCAGAGTAAGGGAAAAGGCATTATTACAACAAAGATGGCAGCAGTAAGAAACAAAAAATTGTAATAATAGGAATCGGCTAGGATTCAGCTTGATATTAAATTAGTACAGCATATTTTTGCGCCTGCTCATCTCAAAACTGGTGGGATCGAGGGCGTGTATGCTATCGGCGGCCAAAACTGGTGACTGGGCCTGGTGGCACGCTGAAATAATCGAATGATATGTGCGTCTCCGGTCTCCTCGCCTCCTTCAGCCATGAGTGCGCCCAATCGAACGAACTGGACCACCACTGCGTACGGTTCTGATTCTTCCCTGATAACGTGTGACGGAGATTGGTTTGAAGGTCGGTCAAAGACTCACATAAATCGTGCCGGCCCAACAAACAATCGGTGTCCGTCAAACAAAACAAGAATTATTCATTCTGTCGCGCTCGAAAATCACGTGGCCGGGTACTACCATGAAGTCGATACGGCGACAATTCAAATGCCATGAGATGATTTTATCAAAAAAAAAAATGCCATGACATGATAAGCCACAATCATTTTTTGAGTAATCAGTGACTAGAATGACAAATTGCTTGATATGACTAGTAGAATGGGGAACTGCCACAATTTTGCGTCGATCTGTTCCAAAGAGCCCAGGGAAATTTACCATGTCATCACAAGAAAAACATTTAAGTTTTACGTACGTCATTGAATGACCAAAACGTTGTCTTCAATTTTCTTTCAGTGGTAGGCGACGTGCCCGTCAATAGCGAGGCGCCTATGGTGACTTCGTCAATTTGGAGGATTTGCCGGCCCAGTCTTTCGGAGGTGCTCATAGAGGGGTAGGGTTGCGTGCGTATGTTTGTAGGGGCAGTGTGTGTACGTGTATATGAGTGTCTGCGTCTGTACTGTGTGATTCGAAAAAAAAATTTAGGGCTTGTTTAGATGGGTGGGGTAAAGTTGGTGAAAGTTGGCGAAATGTCACATCCATCCTTTTGACACTAATTAGGAGTACTAAATATAGACTAATTATAAAACTAATTACACAGATGGACTCTACATCGTAAGACGAATCTATTAAGCCTAATATGTGCCGTCATTAGCGCATTTTTAATGACGGGTTACTGTAGCACGACAGTGTCTAATGGCGAATTAATTAGGCTTAATAGATTCGTCTCACGATTGGAGTCCATCTATGTATTTAGTTTATTTTTATAACTATGTTTAATATTCCTAATTAGTGTCCAAACATTCGATGTGACAAGTTAGCAAAATAAGTTGGCGAAAGTTGACGATCTAAACAAGGCCTTACTACTCCCAGGTTCCTCTCAAGCACCGTAACAATTAAGTCTCTCTTTTATTTGGAGCTCAATTTTTGCGGCCCAGCAGCAATGCGATAGCCTGCAGGCAAAGGACACAGAGCCGCCACCAGCAGATTGCATCGTCTTCAACCTTCAACCAAAGCAGCGTGGCTACCTGCATCCCCTGCCACTCACTTCGTCGCCAGTGGCGGAACTGGGGGGTGGCCGGCAAATAAAACAGAACGGAAGGATTATAGAAGGGTTAGGCAATTACCGTGGATGATTTGTTTGGAACGAGCCTTCCCGAAGCCTCCCAAGCCTACAACCGCAGCGAGCCACTGCAATTGCCCCAGCGAATAGCTCTCGTCTCTCTTAGTTGCCGAGAAGCATCCATCTCTGACTCGTTCAAAAGCTTACAACAATCACTCTTTTTTTTTTGCCCCTTCAGCTGCTCTTATATATATGGAGCAGTAGAGGCAAATACCACACTGATTCCATCAGACAATTCAGTGCCTACCACTGATTTTCCATGATAAACTCCTCAGTTGTGTATCATGGAACATCAGTTGTAGGCGCCATTCAATGAAAATGTACTATCTGATTACGTTGAATTATTTTCGTATCTGGCATTAAGTATCTCACCTAACATTTCTTGGTGTCCTTAAACAAGATTGCTGGTGCCAATTCTCTTAGTGCTTTTCAGGCTGATCAGGTGGGTTTTTACTTTTGTTTTCTTAAGCGATCAGCAGAAGAGCTGCCCAATAGCCAAAGCTTTCTTAAACCAAGAAGAAGACCCAATAGCCAAAAGTTTGTCTCATTCTTTGTACATAAAAAAGTTTGCCCAATAGGCAAAAGTTTTTTATGTACAAAGGATGAGACAAATAAATCGTCGATAAAAACTCAGCCTCTACCAACTAGACGAGTTTCGCTCTGGCCTGAATCCATATCGATGTCTTATCCCTGATTCTTGCTGTGACTACGAATGAGGGTGCCTCTAAGTAGTAAAAAAAATTACAAGCGTTGTGTTTCGGCCACACCTCCGAGCAAATTAAGATGACAAGCAATCTTAATCCCTTGCATGTTATTCCAAAATAATCTGGTGACTGATTAATGTAAACTACTATTGTGAAATTTCAGCTCAAAATGAAATGTCAAGTACAAAATCTACACATCGGAGATTATATATGCTTCGGTCGACGTTTCAGCACTTCACTTACACATGGCCACATGTTTACTTTTAGAGAAGTTTTACATTACAGTGCTTGGAAAAATAGAGAACTGTCCATTCCCAAAGATGTAACGGTGGTAAAATGGGAGGTACCGGGAGGTACCCAAAGAAAGGTACCTGGAGGTACTAACTAAATATATCTTTTTTATATTAAAATAAATACTTAGCTAAATATTCAATTAGATCAATGGCTAGCATTAATCAGCCACAAAGTACCCCGTGGTACCTTCTGATACCTTCCAAGCATTGTAAAATTCAACGCTCAAATAACTGCAGAACATACTGTGTTCGTGTGTTCCAAATAACCACCAAGAATCTCTGTAAAACTGGACAGGCAGCATCATGAAAAGTTTCAACTTGGAATGAACTTGGCGAAGGGAGAAGCAAAAAGGAGAAATTCTGGAGATGGCTGCTTAGGGGATTCATCAAACCCGGACCACACGGTCCTTGGATCCATTTAATTAAGTGCAAGAACGTTGGAACCATTGTATTTCTGTGTGATGAAATGTCTGGAGGTATTTCAAAAAAGAAAAAGGTAGAGAGATGCAGGTATTGTGGTGGAGAAATATCTAATGACTGCATAATCAGATTTATTCTTGAGATTTATAAATGAAAAGGTTAAATGTCCATGAGGGATGTGCATTATTTGGAAAGTCTAGAAACCAGTATTGCAGTTTCTCATCATCAGAAATTTCACTCATTAGAAGAATTCGCTTGGGAGAGGGGGGAGGGGGGTTGAGGGATATCAAAAATGGAATTTGACTGATCTTAGGAAATCACACAATGGCTTCAATTATTTCTGCAGGTTTTTTATGTACTCCAAAATTGTTTCTGTCCAAAGGCCTCATATGAAGTAATAGGGTCATACATGGTTCACGATTTGTTTTCTTTGCTTGGAAATCTATAACGAGAGAAACAAATACATTTGGAGCGGGAGTCATCTGATTTTATTTAATTGGATACTCAGTCTCTCCTTTCGCGGAAAAGAAGGTTCTCTCTTCATGTTGCAGCGACAATTGTAGGAGGGGAAGACGAGTACACCCAAGTTCAGAGGGTACGGATAGAATCCGCTGGTCATTCTCCAAGCCTCTGCTGGGCACCACTCAGCTTCGCAGCAAACGTCTACTGAAAGTAATTGAATGCAACAAGTTCACTTTTTTTAGTGCCACGACCAATACAAATGAAATGGAAACCTACTTGTTGGGGAAACTCTCCAGTTTCCAACTGCATATTGATTAGTTCTTTTGCAGCGCGATGTAGTGGTGTTGGATCTCTCTCCATCTGGTGTTCCAATAAAGATCATGGATAGTGTGTACTTGTCAAAATATATGTAAGGAACGTACAATTCATACCTGTCCAGCATAGAGTAAGGCCAGCATACCCCATGCCGTGTTCACTCCATGAGCACGATTGCCTTTGATATTTTCATAAACCTTTTAGTTTGACAAAGACGAAGATATATGTCAAAAGATGATTTATGATGCTACATCTCGATATTATAAACAATTGGTGTTTCAGTAAACCAATTGAACAAGTATAATTCCAAATGAAATTAATTGAGAAAAGGAGGTCCAGGAAAATAGAAGAAATCTTGTAGATAGATTATTTAAATCTAAACTCCAATCCCTCCAACCCCAAAATGAACCATTCTCATGAGCATGTGCATTCAATCATGAATCATCATATCGCCCAATATTGTTAGATATATATTGGGACATATCATAGATGGAGTTCTAACAAATTAACATGATTATTCACCTAAAAATATTAAGTCCCCTTACCAGTTATCACCTTCCTATACTAACAACGGAAGAAGGATCTAATGCATTAATTATATATTAGGAAAATCGGCTACCTCAGTTCTCATAGACACATGGCTTTCTCCCCATCCACCAGTAATGAGCTGCTTTGACAATAGGAAATGGCATGCATTCTTGATGGAAGAGCTATTCTCATATGTTTTTCCAGCATCTACTAATCCTTTCACTGAAAAGAACGCGGCATAGGTGAAACATACAGCCCAGGTACCTAACCTGTCAACAAATAACTAAATATGTTACTAATTATTGGAGTATAACTGTAGAAGAGTAGTGTTTTGAAGTAGATAGGGCAGTGAATGTTGCAACATAACAAACCATGAGCCATCTTCTCGTTGTTTTCCCTCCATAAATTTTGCTGCTCTTGAAATACAATCATCTATCTCTTTTTTACGGTAATAAGGATAAAATTTGGTGAAAAGTGCCAGGCCTTGAATCGCTGAGGAAGTGCATTCTAGAGATCTGTGAATTTTCCACACCTCTTGAATTACTTCTTTGAACTAAAGTATAAATATGTTAATCATTTTTTAAGCAACGTCATGTGCATAACTTACGGATAATCGACCATCACACTTGGAAAATTCTGACAAGGGCTGAGAACCTAATTAAGTAATAGAGAAAAATTAATCTCAGTGTAGTGGAACTGGATCAAGTAATTAAGATAACAGGATACAAAATACATCTACTAAATTCTTAATACTTAAATGCACATGATTATCAAAATTGTGAAACTGAAGGTGCATCCAAGCTTCTGCAAAAAATACTAGAAAAGTGATACCGTACAGAACAGTATAAATATAATTTCATGAGTAATTAGCACAAAGATGATATTCAGAAGATACGTGCTAATAAATTGAAGAGGGTGTGTTAAAAGTTCAAGACAACAAAACTTTTTCTTCCAGTAGTCTTATGAATATATATAATGCTTCGAGTTGTTATACTTACATACATGAGCTTAGAGTCCAAAGTGATAGTGGCTAACTCGCACACGCATCAAGAAAGATGTGGGGCATGGAGAACAATATGCCAAGCGCCCATGGCCCCACGCTATCTTTGGTCCTCGTCATATCCTTAGGGAGTGTTTGATTCCATTGCATGTATAACGAACCCTCTTAACGTTTGATTGCTTGGCCTCACACTTAATCCAGGCTCGCTCATCTAATGCAAAGCTGACCTTTCTGGCTATCTCCGGTGGTATATATAATCCATAATCGAGTGTACTAATGTAAGCCAGACTTGTACGGGCTTCAGTGGTTACGTGAATGGCTTCATCTCTTGTGTTACCACCCTCATGCAGCACCGCCGCCAAGCTCATATACGCCACCTTATTTCAACTCCTGAGGCAGCAGTAGCCGATCGAGCTACAATAGGCTTGTTCGGTTATTTTAAAACCCAAGGTGGTTGAGGGGGATTGGAGGGGATTGCGAGTGATTTTGGCTTGTAGAGGATTAATCCCTCCAGATCCCCTCCAACCCTTCAAATTCCCCCTAACCGAACAAGACCTACGGGGCTGGTCTGACGACCATTAGCACTGACCAGTTAAAAGACGGGTTGCTCGTGGTGGTGGGATTGGGACCCTGAACAGTAGCCACTAACCAGGGTGATCACAATGATCTTGGCTATTTTATGACTCGTATGGGGTGAAAACGGGATCAGGAAATTCCTTGTATGATTGTATCCTAACAGATTCCATTTTGACCGCGAAAACATTGTGTTCGTTTTGCCTGCCTCTCGGCATGCATGTGCATGGTGGCCCAGATCACTGGACGGGTTTGGCCATTATTTTATTTCTTTTCCCTTTACAATCTCTAATTTTGGTGCTTCGTCATATTGTATAATGATTAAAAATTAACATCTGTTGTTCTATTGATCTATTTTGTTGTGTTGTTGCAGACTATACCTATCTATGGACTATGATACATTTTGCCTCTCGACTTTTTGTTGATTGTATCCGTTGCATTGAGTTAAACTGACTTGAACGTTGCAAGTGGTTATGTGTCTCAGTGTTCCGGATTTTAATAATCAATTCCTGACCACAATTGTCTTTTTCCTGATTGGATTGATTGTTTTCCCACATCCGTATAGATCGTGATTGGACTAACTATTGGTTGCCAAATTTTTTGTGGGCGGGATTCACTTTAGATCAACCATGGGTGCAGATTTGGATTGTATGATCTAGTTTAAAGTTATTTTCTCTCTGTCTCTCTAGCTGCACACGCCAAATTATTTGTCAGGGGTGAAATCCATAAGTACTTTAAGTCAATAGCGGACCCAAAAACTCGATAAAAAGAAATTAGAATATTTCACAGAATAAATTTTGGAGAAATGAACTAGAGTAGCATGCATCATAATTAATCATCTGAACCACGAAATACAATTAGGTACTCTCTCGATTCCCTTTTATAAGGAGTGCACGTATTTGAGAATTCAAACTTTAAAATATTTAATTTGACTAGCAATTAATTTAAAAATATATGACTTTAGAAATGCAAAAGTAGTACCATTAGATTTGTACTTCAAAATACATACTTATGATTATGGTTTTATATGAGTAACAACATATATTAGAAGAGTATTTTATGATCAAAGTAGATCTTAGAAGACCTTTGTCAAATCAAAATCACGCCTTATAAAGGGGAATGGAGGTAGTGCCTCCTTAGATTCGTAGTCTTACAAAACTTACCTCTAACCATTCGTAAGTTCTTTTACATTCATACGTCGAAAAGGAACCATCTTTGTTCTACATGTAAGAAATATTAACCATTAATCTTTGGCGACACAGGAAAAAGAAACTAGAGAGTTATGAAAGAATGATATAATAACAATAGTAGTTTCAGTAAATTTTATAGTTTATCTATCGAGAATTCAGTAAAGAGTTGTGCAGATTATCTGCAATAATTACAGTCAGATTTATAGCCTAACTCATCAATATTCGATTATTTAGGTGCAGCAACAATTCTACACCTAGCAGACGATATTGTTGAACAATAATTACGCAACAAATTTTTTAGTGATAATTACTGCAACTATTACGAAATAGATAATTTCTGATCAGCATGGGCAGTAATTTCACTTCTGGGTGCAGGGTAAATTCTTCATTTAAATATTCCATGAAGTATGGCAGGAAACTAAAGATACAATTTGTCACAGTGTTCCCATGCAACATGGACAATTTTCATGTCATGCACATATGTACATTTTGGCATGCAATGTATCAATTTTCACGGTGTGAATGAATGTTAGGATATTATAAAATTATGTGTGATGACAATGACACTATGTTAGCAAAATGATCTATAATTCCTTACCATAATAGATAGAAGGAAATCAACAGCATCATGCAACCTATCTCTCTGTATTGGATCACCAACAATGTTGCTCTTCATCATTGATAGTAAGAGTACAGCCTGGAAAAAATATGTAGTAATGATTTTCTATAATTACAAATTGGAGAACATGGGATGGACAAGAAACCAAGCTGAGTGTTTGCCTGTTTGGTTAGTGTGCTATAGACTCCACAGATACTAATAAATTCAGGTTACATTTTTTTTGTATCCTTATTATCTGATGTAAATTGTGAACAAGAATAAGGTTATGTTTATATTAGCTCGTGTCCTTCAAGATGTAAAATGTGAGCATGAATATATGACCTTGAGTGCTTCTCCGGTATTATCAGATACACCCCATCCATTGTCTGCAGTTGAATGAGCCCATGAACCCTTTGTTATATGACGATGCCAGTAACTTAGGTCACCAGGATGATTCCACAAAACCTTCATCAAGCAAGACCAAGCATGCTGTGTTATTAGATCGTTTATAGCAGAGTGATTACTTTTTGTATGTTAGATGCTTTAAAGATAAAAAAAACCTGGGAACGTTTCAAGAAGTCATGGGCTCTCTGGACGGTTGGACCATACTCGTTTACAAGATCAGTAGCGCAAAATGCTTGAATTATGAATGAAGTTTCCCAGCAGTTACAGCCATCATATACCTATATATCATGATAAAATGTCCAAATCACTTTCTGAGATGAGCAAAAACCTGTTTTATAATCTCAGTGCACATTAAATGTTTCCAATATATTGTGGACACTAAATTCAGTAGTATTGAACAGTGAAGAAATAAGAACTTAGCGAACATCTACACGTTGTATATGTGACAAAGAAATGTAGTTGAATACAAGGCTGAGGTTTTGTATAGTGTATAGGCCGGCCGGACAACCAAGGAATGTGGGGGGGGCAACATGAACTTTATGAGTTATACGGAGAATGCGAGAAGTTTAATAGTGGCAATTAGATACTTTTTGGGCCACATCCAAGCTTTAATATTTTCATATGGAAAAAATTATCCCCACTAGGTCCCTTGCCTCTAACCCAGGTGCATTCGCTCTTTGTTTAGTTTTCCCCCCAATACTTGTCATCCTTTCCTGAGGCTGGTGATGCCTCCATCCTCATTCTTCAAGGGCGGGCATATCGAAGGTCGTTCGTGCCCCTGACTCTCCCGCCGGTAGTGGCTACCATTGAAGGGTGGGCACATCAAGGAGCACAATGACACTCCTCCACTCATGTCCCCATCCCCACAAGGACAATATATATCCTCTCCTTGCTCGGCCTCACCAATCCAACTAGCCGCTACCAACCACTTAGCCTACTTAGCCTTGCCAAGAAAATTCTAGCTAGGCGCAGCCCCCGTCCTTGTACGCACTACTGCTACTATGCTACTAGCCATGAAAGCAGAAGAGGTTGGCATAGGTGTAGGCTTGAACTTTAATTAGTACTAGGTGATAGAGATATATCCTGGTGGCTCCATGAAATAGGTCCAGAAGGAGTAGGAAGGGGAGGGGTATGGTGGTGTGATGGTGGACACAGTCGAAGAGGGTGTGGGTGCCCTCTATATATGCCCTCTCCAGACTCCAGTCATCACATGTCGCTCCGCTGACACCTTCGCTCGGGTTTGTCACCATAGCAACCTCCTCCGCTTGCAGCTCCCTCCACCGGCCCAAACCAAGTAAGAACCACCCTCCACTCAGCACTTGTAGATCCCTCTAATAGCAATTACCTTCGCACGAAGCTCAGAGGAGGAGCACGCAGCCTCACTATCTGCATTCGGCGGCTGCTAGGAGCCACATCGTAGACAAGGATATGAGAACACTAAAAGAGCGGCGCCCCGCATGAGGAGAAAGCCATTGCTAATGTTCTCTATGTTGCATGGGACGAACGGATATGGAAAGGAATGGCATGTGTGGTGCACATGTCAGCGAGATAGAGAAAGATATGTAGCAAGGGGAATTTAGGTGATACCAAACTACAGAAGCCTATTGGTGGGTCCTTAGAGCATTAGAGACATAGAAAATTGCATGGTTCAGACAATTGCATCACATGAATTGTAATTGCATGGTTATAAATACTGAATAGCAATGTTAGATTTTGCTACAGTTGGCTCTAGGCTAATAAACACATTTTTGTGGGTCAGTACAAACACTAGAAAAATCTTAACTGTGAATCCATATTGTTTGTTTAGGTTTATCTTGAGTATGTTTTTGTTGAAGCCATGTGATTAGATTTTAGTTGTCATAATTCACTCACTGCCCCTCTTAGGCCAAGTGTCTCTATCAGACGTGCTTTCAATAATTCCTAATAATGCACCGGACTGAAAGTGATATACCATTTATTTTGTGCTCAGTTAATTTGTGATAATGAAGAGAGTATAGAGAAAGGGAGAAAAATTTTATGCAAATATTCAATTATAACTTAATAGACTAGCCATAGTGCATTTACAAAAAAGTAAAAAAGAAGAATAGAATAAAATGTGAACATTATACTTTTACTAAGGATATAAAGTTCGTGGGAAGAGTTGTTTGTACCAGTGATGTCATGCCATCTTCTTCGAGCCACAAGTAATCAGGTATCCTCGCAAGGTGACGCTTGAAAGCGTCAGAATTCGGATCTTCTACCCAGCAGCAGACCATGTTTAGAGGCTAAATAACAATAGAAAATGAGCTAATTAGCTAGCAACAAGCACCAACCCACACTGCACTTCTTTTGTAAAATTCCACACTGCACTTTGTGATTAATTAGCTAAAACCATTATATATACAACTGAAAATGCAATATATCATAAACCAGTAAAAACACCAAGACCAACACAAGAGCACAAAAAAGTAAAGCAAAACCTCCCTTACTGCATTTTGTTAAGATAACTACGTAGTGGAGCCTCAGTTTCCACGGAAGCCATTACCTTGCTTACAGCATCTACACAGATATAGTTTGTGCTCTCATCTTCGTAATGGACATGCTCCATGAGACTGCTCAGAGCTCTCTCCCTCAGCTTGTTGACAGGCCAACTACTCAATAGTGGCTCCACACCCTTGTATAG
Source organism: Digitaria exilis (assembly GCA_015342445.1). Lineage (NCBI taxonomy): Eukaryota > Viridiplantae > Streptophyta > Magnoliopsida > Poales > Poaceae > Digitaria > Digitaria exilis. The sequence goes on along the minus strand of JACEFO010000191.1, from coordinate 3,493,937 downwards.
TGAAGTCCAAATTACATCCTGCAACATTCCACGTGGACACAGGACGTCCTCCTGAAATGACAAAAAAAAAGAAACAGGACAGACAATTAATTACTTCAATAAATTAATTCCTCCCAGTTAAAACAACTATTTACCTATTATTGCACCTAGTGTTTTTACAGTTTTTACAGGGCACAGCAGATGGGATCTTCTTTTTTTTTTGTAGTATTGCTGGCTTGCTGCCTGTAGGTGAGCGATTACATTAATCAAGATGTAACCGACACATCCAGCAGTGAACTAGAAATTCACAGTTCACTGAGAAGCCTGTCCATCCGTGTGTGTCCCCACACACACACATACACACTTTTTGCTCGTCTTTGATCGATAAATCTCTTCCTCCGTAAGTAAAGGGGCTTACCTAACACGTAAACGCCGATATTATCGTCCTGAACCGAAAGCTAATGGTCCTAGCGCAATAGACCTAGTCAGTTCAGCCAATGCCCCACGCGACAGGTGGCGGATCAAATCATCAAAGTAGTGTTGTTCGTGGTGGCTTCAGACTTCAATTTTTCGCTTGCTGTATTTCAGATGACCATGGGATAGAGCTGTTGCTATTCATGGAAACCGTTTACACACTTAATAATCAGGAGTAACTTTTAAACTTATTCACGTGTTCCGAACTGATATTTTGCCTTTTTACCTAAGCTTTGCCATTTTGCTAATCGATCCGTTGCTTTTCACTGCATGTCTATCTATATCAGGTCTGTAGAAAATATTGGACCACCGAAAAAAAGGAATAATCCGATCAACAAACCTTTGCACAGGCACTGCGAGCTTCGTTCCAGTCAATCTTGTCGTACGCAACGGTATAGATCTCTTCTCTTAGAGCTAGTATAGTCGGTGTAAGTTGTCCAACAAATCTCTTGCCGTAAAGAACGGCTACTGGTTGATAAAGCATACGGCACAAGCACCAGAGTTTCCCTGTAGTAACGATTATTTGCAGTTTAGACCTCAGTACATATCCATGACATACACGTTCCTAGCTACTTCACCTTTAAGATACTACAGATCCAAGTTATACCTGGATGGAATGGAAGAAACTTTGGAGCGATCCATAGTTCTGGGAAAATTGGGTTATTTCCAGACCAATCATACACACCAAGCACCTTGAACATATATAATACCGATATTATTAGAGAGCTTGACGCTGCCGAGCACACTGATGTGATGTGTGTGTGTGTGTGTGTGTGAGAGAGAGAGAGAGAGAGAGAGAGAGAAGACTTGACTCTTACTGACAGCCATATTTTCCCCCATTCGGGTATTAAAGTTGCACCACCATGGGACAAAATCCAATCACGCCCTTTAGCCAATGCGGTATTCTTGTCATTTGGATCCTCGCCAAGCAGCCTCAAGGTTACGTAGTTTGTGCATGTTCCAAACATGGTGCTTGAGCACCGGATATCCGTGCCCCATCCACCGTCTTCATTCTACACAATGCAATTTTTATTTCCAACATTAATTTTTATTTTGCCAAGCTATATATAAATAGTTAAGGCCTTTGTATTTTCTAATTTGCAAGAGGAACCAATAATTAAGAAGGTAAAAATTAATTAAGTTCCGTGAAGACACAGAAGATATATATCTAAAAACAGAAACTAAAATACAGGTCGTTTTTTATTAAACAAAAATACAAATCGTTGCTATATCTAACTAGGGAGAAGCGCTAGAGCAGAGGAAAAAGAATTTTTTTCCAAGGCCTTCAACATATATGTTCAGTCGGGAGATATGAACTTTGCCATGCCTGATGGTTGTAGATGTAGCGGAGTATCTCACGGCGATGTTCCCCCGATATAACAGCATTGAGTGATCCAGTGACATACAAACCAAATATCTGTAACCACATGCCGGATTCAGTGGTTTGATCAATTAATTAGACAATATATAAGCTTGCGACAGGAAAGCTCCGATCCAAACACATGGGCAGTTCTGTGTGCATTTTATTTCTTGTAAATAAGAGAAACTAGAAGTAGTTGTAAGGCCATCCCCAACCCTCCTGCTAGGATGGTGTCCGTAGAAGTAATTATAGTGCGACATAGGATTTTTAGGTGATGTGATATGTATTAATTAAAGAGAGAGGAGAGAAGGAAAGAAAGGGTGTTGCATGAGACTCATTTTCTATGATAAAACCAGTTTAATATTATTGAGGGAGTGTGTTGTCCACACTGTTTGTGAGAAAGCAAGATGATTGTTGAATTGAATGCTTGAAAAAAAGAGAGAATGAAGTGACTAATTAATTTCTTAGATTCTTGATAGATACAATAGATTGGATGTCACAGTTTTTAGAGTAGTATCTATATTTTTTTCTTTGCGAGGAATAGAGTAGTGTATATATGGCATGGAATGTATAGACATCACTTGGTGGGTTGGGCGGCGAGAGCGTGTACCATGCCAGGCAAAATGAACAGAACCCCGCTGTAACCGGCAGGCCAATGCCCATCTCTCGCTTGCACACTAGAGAACTGATCCAGTGCTCGTGTCAAGGAGTCGAGCACAATGCCTTCGGTCATCACCTCGTCTTCTCCGAGCTTGACTTGTTTGGGCGGCAGATCATGACGTCGTCGGTGAACCCGGTTTTCCTTTTCATGCTGCAAAAAAATGCATCATGCAGGAGTTGAAGACACACACACACACACAGAGAGAGAGAGAGAGAATGTGTACCTGCATGCGCATGAGGAGGTCAGCAGGCTCCCTCCGGTTGAAGCGGTGTTCCGTGAACTCGTGACGCACCCTCTCCACCTCGGCGCGTTCCTCCGGCGTACCGAGGTCAGGCTCGAACTCCCAGAATGAACGCCCGACGAAGTTGTTGGTGGATCTCAGCCACGGGCCGTCACCCTCGGCCACCTTCAGTCTCCACATGATGCTGCCTAGCTTCCCTCTCCCAAACTTACCTCTTCCGAGCTGCCAAGAAATTAACTAGAAGATCATGGTCACTAAAAATCATCACCATTACCGCTGTGAAAGGATAATACGTTTTTGCATGGATATATCTATATATGATTAGATCATTAATTTGTGCATGGATTACATGCTGTAAAAAAAGGCGAGTCACTCTACCTTGAGGCTAATTGAGGGAGATACAGCACCACTCTCCACTACCTTGTGGTAAGGAGACCCCTGCTACTGTGTGTGTTACATCGTTAGCCCACATGTGTTTTCTATTATAGACGAGCAGGTGCATTTATGGCTACTTAATAGATGAAATGATGCATGATGGTCGGCTCCATCAGACAGACGATGTTCCAGTCGTACTCTCATTAATTCCTGTCATACCATAACGAGTACCGGTCACCAACTACTTGTTATAGTAGTGCATGGACAGGCTTTCAAAAAAAAAAGTCGATGGATGGCAAATTAATGGAGAAGGTCGAGAACCGGCCACCAACTTTGTTTGACTACATTCATTCCTTGCGGTGTACCGGCCACCAACTTTGTTTGACTATGGGTGTGTTTAGATTGTAGGAAAAAACACTGTAGCATAAGAAAAACACTGTAGCATTCGCTGGGAAACGTGTTCTGTGAGGGAGGAATAGTGAAAAGTTGAAATGAATAGTGAAAAGTTGAAATGAATAGTGAATAGTTGGGAATCTGAACATGGCCTATATTCATTTTTTTTTTTGAGGAAAGACTATAATCAGTCGTTGGGGTAGGGAGTGTTTTAAAGGAGCGAAGGCGAGACGAGGAACCTAGTGCGCCTTATCGCCAAGACAATAACTAGGTGAAAAGGCGTAACTAGGACCTTTAGAAGTCCTAGGTATGCTTGGACGCCTTGCCGTGGTACTACTCTCTTGCTTTCTAAGTATATGTATGTCCCGCTTCTCCAGAAATAACTATGACCAATCATATATAAAAATGGATTCAAATTTATGGTACAAGTTAAATATCATTAGATAGATATTTGAATCTAGTTTTTTCAAAAAATTAATTGAAGATTTAAATATTAAACATATTTACTATAAATCTAGTTAAACTTGTGACATGAACACTAAAAATGACACTTAAAAGGTAATGGAGGAAGTAGATTGCATGCACAGCAAATAGGTACCTGCAGCATAATATATATTGGTCCATAAGAATGAGTTAGTGCGTACCGGCCACCAACTAGTGATGGAAATTCAATGTTATGGACTGTTACTTTCTCCGTTCTAAAATATAATTTATTTTGATTCTTCTAAATTTATATATATGAGTAAGTTTCATGAGTTCCATGAAAATTTAGACATATATTTCATCAGTGCCACAAAACGTTTCACATTATATCTGTCAGTGCCACAAAAAAATTTCACAAATTTCACTTACACTATCAGTGCCATTTCCGTCCATGACCTGTTAATAAATTTTAACGGAATGCTTGAGGGAGAGGTGTCTCAACAAAGTAAAATGTCCTCTTTACCCTCGAGGACCTTATCCTCTTCCTGTCAAGCGGCTCCGGCGACGGTCCGCCTCTGCCTCCTCTCTCTGCCCCCCTCACAGCCCTCCCACACCTCGTTTTCACGCATGCCGGTTCCGCGCGTCACTAAGGAGCTGACGCCAAGTCGCCGCCATGGCCTAGCCCGCATGACGAGGACGCCGACCCAACCCGACCTAGACCGTGCCAAGCCCGCACGAGGAGAGGACGTCGTCTCTCATCCCACACGGGCAAGCGAGCTCGAGCGTCGCCGCTCCACCTGATAGGAGAGATCCAGATCCACCATCGATGGTTCATAAGCACCGCTGCCGTGAGGCCGCGTCGTCACCCATGATATGGGTTTCTCGTCGACGAGGTGCAGGTGCGGCGCACTAGCCATGGCAGGACGACGGCGCCACGGCCCTAGCACAACAGCCAAGTGACTGGCGAGGAGGACGGCAGTGGCCTTGGCTCATGTGCTTTCCGTGTAGATGGAGGTATGAGAAGAGCCTTACATGTGGGGCCCGAGGCAAAATGGTCTTTTCCACCTCAGTTAACATCCTATTGACGGTATGGATGGAAATAGCACTAGTGGCATAAGTGGAAATTTCTGTGGCACTGATGAGAATGTGAAAACTTGTATGGCACCTATGGAATAGGTCCAAATTTTTGTGGCACTGATAGAATTTTTGTGGCGTTGATGGAATTTTGTGGAACTGATGGGAATGCCCAATTGCCCATGCACATAGGTATAACGACGTATGTCTAGGTGCATAACAATATATATATATATATATATAGACATTTGCGTAATATGATTTAGGGGAAAACAGTTTACAAGAATTATGTAGTATATGAATATAAGAATGGCAACGTATCAGGTGTAAACCAACCTCTCAGTGGAAACTATAGAAACTTCAATCTTCGTCACACGATGTTGATCTAAGAGGACGCTCAGGAAAGGTGGGAGGGGTGATTTGATCACCCATATTGGAGTTTCCATAGTTTCCACGAAGAGGTTGGTTTCCACATGATATGTTGCCTATAAGAATTAACTAAAGACAATTTAAATATGATGTCAATGAAACTATTGGTTTTGCAACTAAACAACGCGACTAAGCCAGCACCTAAAATTGACACAATCAAAACAGAGCTGTACAATCTGTAGCCATAATAAAATCACCTGCCAATTCCATGCTGGAAGTCAAACAAACAAAAAAGCACCAAAACTGGATTTCCATTATGTATATATATCTAATCAAGGGGAATCGGCTAATATAGAGGGAATAGGCTGCTAATCCAAAGGGAATCAGAACGTTAGGAAATAGTACGGCAGAGTTGTACTCAATCATTGCCTCAGAGTAAGGGAAAAGGCATTATTACAACAAAGATGGCAGCAGTAAGAAACAAAAAATTGTAATAATAGGAATCGGCTAGGATTCAGCTTGATATTAAATTAGTACAGCATATTTTTGCGCCTGCTCATCTCAAAACTGGTGGGATCGAGGGCGTGTATGCTATCGGCGGCCAAAACTGGTGACTGGGCCTGGTGGCACGCTGAAATAATCGAATGATATGTGCGTCTCCGGTCTCCTCGCCTCCTTCAGCCATGAGTGCGCCCAATCGAACGAACTGGACCACCACTGCGTACGGTTCTGATTCTTCCCTGATAACGTGTGACGGAGATTGGTTTGAAGGTCGGTCAAAGACTCACATAAATCGTGCCGGCCCAACAAACAATCGGTGTCCGTCAAACAAAACAAGAATTATTCATTCTGTCGCGCTCGAAAATCACGTGGCCGGGTACTACCATGAAGTCGATACGGCGACAATTCAAATGCCATGAGATGATTTTATCAAAAAAAAAATGCCATGACATGATAAGCCACAATCATTTTTTGAGTAATCAGTGACTAGAATGACAAATTGCTTGATATGACTAGTAGAATGGGGAACTGCCACAATTTTGCGTCGATCTGTTCCAAAGAGCCCAGGGAAATTTACCATGTCATCACAAGAAAAACATTTAAGTTTTACGTACGTCATTGAATGACCAAAACGTTGTCTTCAATTTTCTTTCAGTGGTAGGCGACGTGCCCGTCAATAGCGAGGCGCCTATGGTGACTTCGTCAATTTGGAGGATTTGCCGGCCCAGTCTTTCGGAGGTGCTCATAGAGGGGTAGGGTTGCGTGCGTATGTTTGTAGGGGCAGTGTGTGTACGTGTATATGAGTGTCTGCGTCTGTACTGTGTGATTCGAAAAAAAAATTTAGGGCTTGTTTAGATGGGTGGGGTAAAGTTGGTGAAAGTTGGCGAAATGTCACATCCATCCTTTTGACACTAATTAGGAGTACTAAATATAGACTAATTATAAAACTAATTACACAGATGGACTCTACATCGTAAGACGAATCTATTAAGCCTAATATGTGCCGTCATTAGCGCATTTTTAATGACGGGTTACTGTAGCACGACAGTGTCTAATGGCGAATTAATTAGGCTTAATAGATTCGTCTCACGATTGGAGTCCATCTATGTATTTAGTTTATTTTTATAACTATGTTTAATATTCCTAATTAGTGTCCAAACATTCGATGTGACAAGTTAGCAAAATAAGTTGGCGAAAGTTGACGATCTAAACAAGGCCTTACTACTCCCAGGTTCCTCTCAAGCACCGTAACAATTAAGTCTCTCTTTTATTTGGAGCTCAATTTTTGCGGCCCAGCAGCAATGCGATAGCCTGCAGGCAAAGGACACAGAGCCGCCACCAGCAGATTGCATCGTCTTCAACCTTCAACCAAAGCAGCGTGGCTACCTGCATCCCCTGCCACTCACTTCGTCGCCAGTGGCGGAACTGGGGGGTGGCCGGCAAATAAAACAGAACGGAAGGATTATAGAAGGGTTAGGCAATTACCGTGGATGATTTGTTTGGAACGAGCCTTCCCGAAGCCTCCCAAGCCTACAACCGCAGCGAGCCACTGCAATTGCCCCAGCGAATAGCTCTCGTCTCTCTTAGTTGCCGAGAAGCATCCATCTCTGACTCGTTCAAAAGCTTACAACAATCACTCTTTTTTTTTTGCCCCTTCAGCTGCTCTTATATATATGGAGCAGTAGAGGCAAATACCACACTGATTCCATCAGACAATTCAGTGCCTACCACTGATTTTCCATGATAAACTCCTCAGTTGTGTATCATGGAACATCAGTTGTAGGCGCCATTCAATGAAAATGTACTATCTGATTACGTTGAATTATTTTCGTATCTGGCATTAAGTATCTCACCTAACATTTCTTGGTGTCCTTAAACAAGATTGCTGGTGCCAATTCTCTTAGTGCTTTTCAGGCTGATCAGGTGGGTTTTTACTTTTGTTTTCTTAAGCGATCAGCAGAAGAGCTGCCCAATAGCCAAAGCTTTCTTAAACCAAGAAGAAGACCCAATAGCCAAAAGTTTGTCTCATTCTTTGTACATAAAAAAGTTTGCCCAATAGGCAAAAGTTTTTTATGTACAAAGGATGAGACAAATAAATCGTCGATAAAAACTCAGCCTCTACCAACTAGACGAGTTTCGCTCTGGCCTGAATCCATATCGATGTCTTATCCCTGATTCTTGCTGTGACTACGAATGAGGGTGCCTCTAAGTAGTAAAAAAAATTACAAGCGTTGTGTTTCGGCCACACCTCCGAGCAAATTAAGATGACAAGCAATCTTAATCCCTTGCATGTTATTCCAAAATAATCTGGTGACTGATTAATGTAAACTACTATTGTGAAATTTCAGCTCAAAATGAAATGTCAAGTACAAAATCTACACATCGGAGATTATATATGCTTCGGTCGACGTTTCAGCACTTCACTTACACATGGCCACATGTTTACTTTTAGAGAAGTTTTACATTACAGTGCTTGGAAAAATAGAGAACTGTCCATTCCCAAAGATGTAACGGTGGTAAAATGGGAGGTACCGGGAGGTACCCAAAGAAAGGTACCTGGAGGTACTAACTAAATATATCTTTTTTATATTAAAATAAATACTTAGCTAAATATTCAATTAGATCAATGGCTAGCATTAATCAGCCACAAAGTACCCCGTGGTACCTTCTGATACCTTCCAAGCATTGTAAAATTCAACGCTCAAATAACTGCAGAACATACTGTGTTCGTGTGTTCCAAATAACCACCAAGAATCTCTGTAAAACTGGACAGGCAGCATCATGAAAAGTTTCAACTTGGAATGAACTTGGCGAAGGGAGAAGCAAAAAGGAGAAATTCTGGAGATGGCTGCTTAGGGGATTCATCAAACCCGGACCACACGGTCCTTGGATCCATTTAATTAAGTGCAAGAACGTTGGAACCATTGTATTTCTGTGTGATGAAATGTCTGGAGGTATTTCAAAAAAGAAAAAGGTAGAGAGATGCAGGTATTGTGGTGGAGAAATATCTAATGACTGCATAATCAGATTTATTCTTGAGATTTATAAATGAAAAGGTTAAATGTCCATGAGGGATGTGCATTATTTGGAAAGTCTAGAAACCAGTATTGCAGTTTCTCATCATCAGAAATTTCACTCATTAGAAGAATTCGCTTGGGAGAGGGGGGAGGGGGGTTGAGGGATATCAAAAATGGAATTTGACTGATCTTAGGAAATCACACAATGGCTTCAATTATTTCTGCAGGTTTTTTATGTACTCCAAAATTGTTTCTGTCCAAAGGCCTCATATGAAGTAATAGGGTCATACATGGTTCACGATTTGTTTTCTTTGCTTGGAAATCTATAACGAGAGAAACAAATACATTTGGAGCGGGAGTCATCTGATTTTATTTAATTGGATACTCAGTCTCTCCTTTCGCGGAAAAGAAGGTTCTCTCTTCATGTTGCAGCGACAATTGTAGGAGGGGAAGACGAGTACACCCAAGTTCAGAGGGTACGGATAGAATCCGCTGGTCATTCTCCAAGCCTCTGCTGGGCACCACTCAGCTTCGCAGCAGAGGCGTGAGAGGACAGGGGCAAAGATGGCATGCTGCATTTGCGTTGTATGGTGACGTCAAATATTTTTTGTTACATTTTATGATATGATCTGCGGTGTCAAATAAAAGAGGACATAAGGATTATAAGGGTTAGACAACTACCTAGGGTGATGAAACTGAAACGAGACCTCCAAAAGCCTCCCAAGCCTACAACCATAGCTAGGTGCTGCAATTTTTCTCTTCGTTGCAAAGAAGCGTCCATCTCTGACTCGTTGAAAGCCTTACAACACTCTGTTTTTGCCCCTTCAGCAGCTCTTTATATGCAGCAAAAGAGAGGACAATATCAAACAGGTGCACAACTGTGCATGCTAGCATTTGATTCCATCAGACTATTCAGTGCCATTCAATTTCATTGAATGGGCACCCACCAACACTGTCGTTCCATGATAAACTCTTCAGTTGTGTATTCAGAGTTCAGAGATGGCCCCTCCTTCTGAGGTGGTAACTCTTGAAAAAATCATGTGAAGTTTCAGCTGCTACCTCTATTCGCTCAAACAGCAGACAACAGCCATATGTTAAGTAAAAATAAACCAATGCATTTAACTGGGAGTCATCATGAAGTAAGGTGCTATTCTTCTGTAACCCTTCCCAAAACCATACGTCAGGGCACATAGCTCTACATTATCATGTAACCATTTCTTAGCCAAGGAGGAGTAAATAAAAGCAAACGGGCCGTCTTCAGATTCAGGAAAAAGTACTTCTCCAACAAGTTTTTCCTATTCATCTCACTCACAGAACACGCTTCCCAATGCACTATTAGGGCGTACCCAGTGCCGTAGGCTCCCGCACTGCGCGGGGTCTGGGGAAGGGATGTATGTGCACTTCCCAATGCACTATTCATCTAGAAAAAGTATTTTTTACTTCCAATCTGAACACAGCAACTTTCTTGTACCCATATCCCACTAGAACGTAGAGAACCACTCATATTCGATTGTGTTGGGAAAACCACCCTAACACAACACGTTAGTGGAAGCGGAAGGGATTACTTTCAGCAAGAACTGAGATTAGCCCAAGATGTCAACCTATTCACGAAGGGCAACATATGCATCACACATATATGGAGGAAATCGCAGCAGGAATAACATCAACCAAGAGACACCAGATTTAACGTTGAAAACCCTAAATCGGGGAAAAATCACAGGACCAAGCCAGCCAAATCTTCTTCCACTATTATGCTTGTGGGATTACAACAAGTTCTTCTCTAGATAGCACTAGAGGCTCACATACATCAAGATTTTACAACCTTGGACAGCAACAACAAGATTTGGTGGCTGCAAGCTTGAGTATAGGAGGACCTCACCAAAGAATGGTGGAACACCAGATTGGAAGCACAAGGATGTGGATCTGAACCTTCACAACCTTGAGGACGAATCCCTCTTGCTCTCTTGCAAGTTCTCCTCTCCAACGTCTCTTCTCCTTCCTCTCCTTTCTCTTCTCCCAACTCTCTGTGTGGAGCCTACCACTGGTATTTTCATGGCTCTGTCTCTCTCTGTTTTCAGAGGCTTCTCCCTTCTCCTAGAAGGCAACACACAATGTGCTAAAGTCACCCAAGGTTGATCCAAACCTCAGGGTGTATTTCCCTTACACGTGGGGCTGCTCACTAGGAGCATTTACTCTCCTCACTGCCCACATCATGAGGAGGATTCCCCAACAGATTGTAATAAATTGGCTAATTCGGTTTAATATCTTTATTATTACCAGCACAAGATGACCACTCATACTCGTATGCATTCATATATAAGTCTAGAAAATGCATGACAGCACACAAACATTTTTGTTAATTACTCCCTCCAGACCTATTTCAAGACGCGATAGCATTTTGTAGAATGGCCAATGCATTAGGCGCTGGGAGCTACAATTAAATAACGCCCAGCATATTTCAAGGGACTTTTTTTTTAGTTTAGGCTACATGTATTTTTCATGTACTGGCGTTGCAGCAGTGGCTACTTTTTGCAATAACTGTGGTCTGATGCATCCTCTTTTGTGGATGTCTGAAGATGGAATTTCATCCATTATATAAAAAATTAATTACAGGAGTCCATAAAAAGCATGCTTCGACCAATCAGGCATGAGGCTTTCCCAGACTCATTTGCATGCAATTAAATCATGGGTTGGGACTGCCCTAACAAACCGGTCTGGACAGTGTTGAGGAGAGACCTTCCGGCCCACGAAAGTGACTGACGAGACAACCAGATCCTTTTGTTTGGGTTTTTATCTGCAGGAACTTTGGGACTCGACGGAAGAGCCACCGAGCGCTACAGACAAGAAGGCTTCGTTCGTCCCGGCGAAGGCCCCCATGAGGCGCCAAAGGCCTCACTTCGACGCAGCGAACACTTGTGCCCCGTGTATGCTAAGAAGGCGAAGGGTCCAATAGCAAGTAGGGCCTACCATGATGTAACAATACTATAATGCTCATGGATATGCAAGAATATGCCCTGTATGTGTAAGGAAAAGCCTGTAATGTCAATGTAACATTTGGTGTTCGCCTATAAATAGAGAAAGATGGACAGTGATGGGACGCTTGGTCCTAGGATCAGTAATTTCATTTCATAGCCTTCTTATCCTGTGGTTTCCTACATTTACGGCTGTTGGTGATGAAGTCCACTCCGAGGTCGTCTTCTACCCAACACACAGTAGCATTATACTTCCGGATTCATAGCACTCTCTCCACGAGTCGCAGTTTCCATCGCCATATGGTCCTTGGAGTTGGATGTCTCCTGCTGCTGCAGTCTTCTTGTAGCATTCCCATTGCATTGAAGAATCAATACCACACATCATGGTTTTCTGGCAGTACGGCATGAGCTCCTGATGTCTCTCAAGCCTACTATGGTAGAATTATAGAAAGATCCTTGGTGTGGGCTCCATGAACTTCACCTCTCGACCGTATAGCAGTTCTACCCGCACCTCCTAATTTTATGGATCATGGAGATTTCCCTCATATTTTTTCTGAACCAAAATACAGCAAACCACGCTTATAATTTGGATGTATTTATATTCCATCACATGGATTTCAGGTGACTTTGGTTCCATTAAATGTGCACCAAGCCAACAAACGCTCATGTTCTATATTGTAATAAAATGGCTCGCTCGGTTTAATGTCTTTACCAGCAAAAGATGACCATGTCTTATCGGCTTATCTCACTTCCTCCACAAAGTGTGAGGATATTTTATTCATTAGGTACCTTATTTTCCCTTTTGAAAAATTGACAAAAATATAATTTCATCTGTTCATACATCAGTGGTGGTATAAATTTTGGATGACATGTTGACAAGAACATAAGCTGATAAGCATGACATCAAACTGCCGGTGCGTGCACGCTAATTGGCTACCTGTTTCGCATTGAACACCGACAGATTGCATCACCTTCAGCCTTCAGCAAGAGTTGTCTCATTGCTAACAGAGCCCTGCTAATCGTATCGTCTCTGCTGCGGGACATGTCCCATCTTCTTGGCTTTGGCATCCGGTCACCACTACCTACTACCTAGCAGACTTCCAGTTGTTCTAACTTCCGGCAGAGCCAAGTGACTTCCATGGAGCTAGAATCAGCACACATACTGGCCGGAAGAACATCAGGAACTCCCAATTGTTAGCATACATTGTCAGGATTTGTTTTTGTGGCTGCAGAATTTATGCCGCATTCTTGATTTTCCAATGTAGAACCAGAGCTCCTGACTCCAACCATGCCTAGTACAATTTGCAACACGCATGCAAGACACACATGAGAATAGTCACTCACTGCACAGACTACTCTTTGCTTTCAGAAGAAACAAGCATTCATCTTTTTGAGCGTGTGGAACTTGTTTTAAGTTTCTCCCTCTTCTGTTCTTTTATAGACCAAAAATAGCAAATTACTGGATCATTATTTGGATGCCTTATATATTCCATCACACTGTCTCGGTACCTTTGGCTCATTTAAATCTGAACACACCAGTCATTTATGATAACTCTCAGCCTTTCTACAGAAATTGTGCAGATCATGAGCTATTTCAAGCAAAGAAAGTAATCGAAACAACCATATTTGATATGTGTAGTTCTACTCGTTTTGCCCATTGGAAGGGAAACCAAAGAACGTTGCAATCTAGATTACACTGTACAACAAAAGCAGAAATTAAATTATTTGATTCCATCACATATAGACATGCCTTCTCTTTAAAGAGCGAGATCACAAAAGAATGTACTATTTGATTCCATCGCATTATTTAGTACCTTCAGCTCAGTTAAACCTTAACTAACGCTTCGGCGATTTCTTGAAAAAAACTTATGTAGTAGCTGAAGTCAATTCTTTCAGTGCCTTGAGTATGATCGAGCTCATAATCTATCTATACTGAGGCTGAGGTGATTGGTTACTCTGTTACATGTGAAACTTCAGTTCACGATGGCAGATCAAATACAGAAGCAACATCAGTGTCTTAGCCTCTGCAACTGCACTTCAAGTTTTTATATAGCATTATTAGCTCACAAGGCTATTGCAAATAATTGGAGATATACACTTTGGTTTGGTCAACGAGGTCACCTGTTTATTATTTAGGACTTGTAAAATACCTTATACTAATAATAACCCTTTGGTGTCCAGTCACACCGAGCAGATCGTCATCTAGTTGCACTACTACCTTCCAGCATAGCTGGGCGGCTGTGCCAGTTCCAGGGATCTAGGAATAGCACGATGACAAGAACAGCAAGAACGCACGTCTATTAGCAATTTCAATATTTATTGACATGGCTGCATATCTGCAATAATATGTCGAGCCAGTGCTGATACTAGTAGTAGGTGAGCTCCTGATTCCACCCAAGCCTATTGCAGCACAACATGCATGACACATAGTAGTATGAATAGTTCGGCCCCCTCTTTCTATCGTCGAAAAGAAACGTTCTTCTTTCTGAGCCTGAAAAACTGGTGTCGAATAGTTCACATGTTCTTTTATAGGCCAGGAGACAGAAAACTGCAACCATGTGGGGCCAATATATATATATATATATATATATATATATATATATATATATATATATAGGGAAAATCCTTTCTACTCCCAAGTGTATATATAACGCGTTTTTTCTACACGCGCGCGTAGCTACACCTTCGTGCGATGCTGGGTTCACATGCGCAGCCATAACCCGCTAAAGAAACTACCGGAGCAGCTCCATTTTAGGATCTGGGGTGTGCGCTGTGGATAAATAAAATAATATCGACGCTACAGTATTCCCGTGATTTTCGGTAAGCTGAATCCAAAGGCATTTGACAACCGTATAGTATATTTGTGTTTTCGAATATGAGTACGTAATTTCCAAGGTAGCTTGAGTGTGCATATTTGCACATGTCATATTGCATACTTAGGACAACAAACCAGAGTATGTCCACATACAAATTAAATTAAATGTGTACGTTGTTATACTGCCTAAAATGGTATACGTATTTATCTTTGGGAGTATGCGCACATACTTGTATTAAGGGGAGTATGAGCACATACTTATATTGAGGAGAGTATGATCACGTACTTTGTATTAAGGAGTATCAGTACATACACGGTAACATAATCTAATGGGTATATACTATTCCAGCTTGTACGTATATTACAGCATCGTTTGCACTTTGCCCAAGCAGAAAAGAAAATCGTATGCACCTATACTCAGAAACGTATCAATTCATATACTTCATCTGAGATAAATTATGAAGACGTACGGCAATTTCTAAAAAAAAAGGATCAAGTGATACTTCACATTTGGAACAAGTATGAGATGATACTGTAGTCAGAAAAGGCGTATTAAATGGTACTTGTCGTATGCGCTTGTGAACGGATCGATGAGGATGAGCAAGTTGGTTGTTCAGTTTGGTTAGTCCGGATATCTCTCACCGAGACTAAAATTCCTGGCCAGATAATGATGGCGCGGAAGAATAATTATCGTGGAAAAGATCGCGTACATGCAGCTTCCCCGGTTAGGGCTCCGGAGTGAACGGACCCGGGAAGGCACCAGCGCCTAGACGCGTTTACACTGTAGAAGATGGGAGGGGTACCATACATGTAAGGTAGTACAAGTCAGGTCTAAAAGCGCCAATGCTTCGCTCCCTCGTTGTTGAGCTTGAAAAAGTGCACGGTCTTTAATTTGCTCCCTCGTCTGTTCTTTTTTAGACCAAAAGATATCAACTACCAATATTTGGATGCAATGCATATATGTTCACCATTGTGGTGACTTTGTTTCATTTAAAGTTGCACCAACCACTCATCATATTTGGCGATAAATTCCTCGCTTTGTTTAGTGCTTCAGGAACTCGGCTTTGTTAGCATATATTGTCAGGAGATTCTTGTGTAGCTGCATTCTTGATTTTTCACTGTAGAACGAGAACTCCTGACTCCACTCATACAATTTACAACATGGCATGCAAGACACACGCGAGAATAATGACTCACTACACGACTACTCTTTGCTTTCAGAAGGATAACTCTGTGGATATGTGGATGCGTTATATATTCTCACACTGCCTAGGTGCCTTTGTCTCATTTAAATGGGAACATACCAGTCATATATACAATATCTATGAGCATTTCTACAAAAATTGCATATATCATATAAGCTAGTTTCGCAAGCAATGTAAGTAATCGAAACAATCATATTTGAAATGTGTAGTTCTACTCGTTTTGCCCATCCGAAGGGAAACCAAAGAACGCTGTAATCTAGCTTACATTGTAAAGCAAAAGCAGAAGTTATTTGATTCCATCACATTCGGACTGGACATTCCTTTCTGATGGACCAGAACAACAGAGGTAGTTTGGTTGGAGGAGAAGTGGGGAAATACACTGTAGTAACTTTTCTAGAAAGCGTGTTCTGTGAGATGGAGGAATAGTGAATTTCCAATAAATAGAGAATACACAATTTGATTCCAATTTCCATCACATCATTCGGTACCTTCAACTCAGTTAAACCTCACCTAACACTGTTTAGCAGAGTCTTGAAAAACCTAGGTACACAGTTGGTGTTCATTCTTTCAGTGCCTTGCTGATCGAGCTCAAGCTAAGTAGCTCACAAAAAATACAGTAATAAGTCATCATCAACAATAGTATTCTCAACTGATCAACTCACAAGCCTATCACAAATAATAGAGGATATAATTAATATCATCTGGCTGACGTCACATGACTACACTTCACAAGGGTCACCTATTCTGTAAAATACCCTATACTACTATACAGTACCATATGCCCCGATACCGCTTCAGGAACAAAGCTATTCATTCCTTTGTTATTATTTTCGTTGTTTCTTGACGTGGCTGCAGAATTGATGTGGAGTCATTGTCCACTGTAGTAGTACGAGGGATCCTCAGTCCACCCAAGCCTATTGCAGCACAACAAGCACGACATATGTGAGCAGTCTCTACGAATAGTTCATCCCCTCTTCGCATCGTCAAGAAGAAAAGTTCATCTTTCTGAGTCTAAAGAACTGGTGTTTAGTTTGATACATCATCTGTTCTTTTATAGGACAAAGTATAGCAAACTACCACCAGGAGGAGAACACATATATGTATTCCATCATATCACACAATTACTTAGGTGCCTTTTGTTCATTTAAATGTGCACCAACCGCTCGTTATTCGATATAAATATTTTCTCACCTCAGGTTAGTGTCTTTAACGCCCTCAGAAAAAAAAGGTTAGTGCCTTTAACCAGCATGACGGTCATGCCTTGTCTCAAATTTTCCATAAGGTGTAATGTTACTTTATTCATTAGGTGGGTGTGTCTCATGTAATTTATAGGTTAATTCCGTGAACAGATAACTGTTAAACTGTACATGCATCTCTCAAGAAGCTACTTCCTCCGTTCCAAATTATTAGTCATGCTGGGTGTCATTTGGAGTGTCAAAATTCATGACATCTTCTATGAGCCTATACATATAGTTGTCTAAATTCATAACATCATCAATGAATCTAGTAAAATGTCAGGATGACTAATAAATTCATAACGGAGGGAGTATAAAAGAATATTTGTGCACATCATCTGTGGGAGAGCATCATTGAGAGATCGAGGCACTAAAACAGTGCGAGCATTTGACAAATCCCAGGAGTCAAAATACTAGAGTAATTACAGCTTCTAAAAGAGTCCAGAAAATGACTACAAAAACATTTTGTTGATTAGCATTGTAACACCGCATTCATCGCAGCATTCCCTCTGCCGCTCGCTGCAAGTTCGCCATATCTCATGTCCTTCCGTGCCTCCTGTTGTTGCAGCCTTCTTGTAGGGTTCCTCTTCCGCAGCTTGCTTTCTCGAATCAAGAAAGGCTGCGTATTCCAACCCTTGTTTCCATTGTGTGGCCCAATCAAGCACACGACGCAGGCTCCTGACGGTGTGACATGAGCTCCTGATATCTCTCAATCCTATCATTAGCATTTAGCAAAAAAGCCACTAGTCTGGACTCCATGAACTACTCATCTCACAACCATAGCACTTCTAACCATTCACCTGCTACTTTTATGGACCAAGGAGATCACTGTACTATCAGTGATGGTGTAGCTACGATACTATGCGACATTTTCAGCATATATAAGGCCAACTCATGGCGCTCTCTGCTATGGCAAAATGTGCACCATTTCGTTTGATGTCAGATACAAACCTTTTGGGCTGAGCTTATTTACCATCATTGATCTTATAGACTTCAGACAACATTCTGACAACACCACAAGCACGAGATCAAATCACAGGTGCATGAGTGCATTGACAACTTCAGCAAAAAATGTCTTGCCCTGAGAGGAGCAGTATAGTACAAAAACCTTGACTACGCTCATCAACCTCTTTAGTAATAAGAGGATTACAAGCTAGATGAAAACTAGATGTTGCAATAAATGCAGTAGTCCAACACAATATGTAAGGATTTATGAAAGCATCTCCAAAACTCAAGCACAAGACGAACTGGCAATTATTGACAAGTAAAAGCTGAACGAGTTTGCAATTCAGCACACGATAATTTATCAGTGTCATGCAGGTGTCAATGAATTGGAAGAACATGTTGTGCTCGTTATCGCCAACAAAAGCCATCGATTACACCACAAGCTCAAAACCATTGCATCTGCTAGAACTAAACTGTGGTCACATCCGAGCTGAGCGCTCAGGAAACTTGGGGGTGTTTGGTTCGTTGATCCAGCAAGCCTGGCTCGCATATGCCAGCCAGTTTGAGCTGGGGCAGGCTCTAGACATGCAGAAGCTTGATGTTTGGTTGCTTGAATCAACTTGTGCATGTTAAGCTGATCAGCTATTTGGTTGAACGCACTAGTATATGCTGCATCTAATTAAAATAAAAAAAACTATAAGATAATATTTATTTTGTTTGAATGGACAGTGTAGTACTTATATTTTTATCATGTTACGTCTTAATTTTCTTTAGAATATACTAATCTAGCTTAAAATATATTAATTATTTGTCAATAACATCATTAATTTGCTAATCTCTTGCATCCGACGAGCCTGGCTCTGGAGAAACGGATTTCAGTCTCATTTCCAGAGAGCCAGACTCGGTCGCTGGTTTTGCACGCCAAGAAACAGGCCCAGGCCTCTGCACGGCAACCAAACATGCAGAGCTTGCATCCGCTGAGCCTGGTTGGAGCATATGCACGCAACCAATCGCCCCTTAGAATGATATCTTCGGCCTGATTGGTTTCCGTATCTCCCCAGCCTGCATCGCACGGGAGAACAAGGCTCCCCACAGCCAGGCCCTACCCATGCAAGAGCACCATGTTTGGTTTACTGTATGACTTGAGCCAGGCTTATTGGGATTGTGATTGGTTGGCCAGGTGCTCACACCGCTTATCTCTGATTTGGTGCAGCCACGCATGCATCCATGCATGTCGTGAGCCAGGCTCGCTAGATAGGCAGATACGACCATTTTTTCTGCATCCCGGGAGCCAGGCTCGGGGCCTCCGGTTGCACCTCACGGACAAGGCCCAGACCATAACCCAGGCAACCAATCAACCCATATTACACTCCGGGAGCCTGACTCGCCTCAAATCCAGGCAACCAATCAGGCCCTAACATGAGACATCCCACCTCCCAAGCTTACTATCCTAGATAGAAAGTTAGTGGGACAGCCTATGCTAACCATCTATCTCTGTTCTTCCATCAACAAGAAAGTTACACATCTAACATCTTCCTCTCTCATCTCGCAGAAGGGCCAATGGTGCTGTGCTGCTACAGTATATCTTCTCTTTTTGCATACTGGAAATAGTGCAAGATAATAAGAGCATGTCCTATTTGATTGTCACATTATTTAATATCCAACCTTAGTTAAATCTCACTCGCCTCATAGAGAAACAAGGATTTGGATGTTAATTCTTTCAGTGCCACAAGCTGATTGAGATGAGTTACAGCGGTGACAGATTATTACTCTAGGCATAGCATGTCAAAAATTCAGTTCAAAATGGCATATCAAGTACAAGAACAACACGAGTTCGATGTGTACTATTTTGGTCGACCTTGCATCACTATACTTCACAGGATCATCTGTTTATTTTTTGGGAAATTCATTTTTCAACCTTCAACTGATACAAAAGTCTAATTTTCATTCCACAACTACGAAACCATAACCCGAAGACCATTCAACTATCCAAACCATACAAATTTGGCCCTTTGGGTGGTTTCTAAGGTGGTTTTCTATTTTCAAACATTAGAAAAATAATATTTTATTTAAAAAAAATCATAACTAATTTATTTTAAATTATAAAAATATGAATCGGGTGCCATTTTTTTTTAAATGTGACCTATATGTTGGTACACCATTAGAAGTTATTTATATATTATATACTTTTATTCTAATTATTTTTGAAAAACAATAAGACACTATTAATATTAAAAAAATAATATCAAATAGTGTGCCAATAGGTTGGCTCCATTTTAAGATAACTTTTGGCACCGATTTCATATATTTGGGGTCTAAAATGAATTAATTATAAATTTTTAAGTTTAAATAACATTTTTTCTATTTCAATAGCATCTAAAACCACCTTCATAACCACTCAAAGGGCCAATTTTGCACGGTTTGGATAGTTGGATGGTCTTCAATATCCGGTTTGTTGTTGTCGGTTCAAAATCGGACTTTTGAAATAGTTGAAGGGTGAAAACAGACTTTTCCCTTATTTTTTTTAAGGGCCGCTATATGTGTTAGTTAGTCAAGTCAAATCTGACATGGTCGGTGCTTCGTGATGATTTAGGTCCCGTTTAGATTGGTTCAACTTTACTATTCATTCATTCTTTTATTTCACTAAAAATCGTGATCTCTCACAAAAAGTTACTGTCACAAAGTTTTAAAATTAAAGTTTTGCTACAGGAAATTTCGCAAACTTTCACAATCTAAACGTTAGTTATATCAAGGTTCTGGGATTCAATTTACAAAAAAATTCGGAGCCCACCGAATTGGACGAATTTTGGAAAATTCAAAAAATTCAGACCGAGATTCAAGGTAGTTGACCAGTCAAACTATTCGCATTTGAGTAAATTTTGTCCGAAATATAACGAATTTTTGACAGAAGTGTAAAAATGGTCTGATTTAAGCAAGAACCAGTAAACAAGTGATAACAGAAGCAAGTGACGACATGGCACTGCATCTTTTGCCATCGAATCATCACTTCATCACTGATTTGTGCTGCCAAACGATTGGAGAGAAGATAAATAACAGAGGGGAATAGGAGGAGCTGGTGGCGCCAGAAGCAGAACAAGAGGACAGGAGCTGATTGGTGATTGGGAGGAGGCCGACCAAGCCACCAAGGATTTGTGCTGCACTGCTGCCGACCAAGCCACCAAGGATTTGTGCTGCACTGCTGCCGTGCCACTGCCTCCAGCGCCCCTTCACGGGAGCCGCCGCCGCTGTCACCAGGAGGGAGAGGAGGAAAAATAAAATGCTAGGGTTTCTAGGGTGTGACTCATGCTTATATACTATAGGAAGGGATATATGGACCGCAACTGGTCTTGGGCTAAGGTAAAAATTCAAATTGGGCCGAATTATTTTGGCCGGTTTAATTTTGTTTCGGGCCCGGCCGAATTGGACGAATTTCACTTAAATTCGGCCCATTCGGCCCGAATCCCAGATCCCTGAGTTATATTACTCTCTCCATTCGTAAATATATGATAGTTAGGACAAGAAAAATCAGTTTATTTTTTAACTAGCTTGTCCTAAACGTATATGTTTAAGGACGAAGGTAATATTAAGTAATTTAGATTTTTTTTCTTCCGCAAAAAAAGTAATTTGGATTTTCTACCGATTTGCCCTTTATAGAGTAAACAGCATTCCTTTAATTTATTTGGTGCTCAATTTTTGCCACCCAGCAGCCACGTGATAGCTCACAGCCTCCAGCAGGACATGAGTCGCCACCGGCAGATTACATCACCTTCAACCTTCAACCAAACCTTCAAGTAAAGAACTATAATATGACTGGGAGAACAGACCTCTGCTTTGCTAGAATTTTTAAGATCTGTCGACCAGGCTGGAACAAATGTGACATGTTCTAAGATTATTGTAGAGCAAGAGCTCCTGACTCCACCCAAGCCAATTACAGTATAGCACGAAAGAGCCACAAGATTGTCTCCAAGACTAGTTCCTCTTTGCATTGAGTGGAGAAATGCATGGTCCTCAGTTTGCTCCCTCATCTGTTCTTTTACAGACCAAATTAAAAGGTATCAAACTACTACCATCTAGATGAAATATATATGAGTCATTAAGAAAAAAAAAGATTTGGTCCCTTTGGTTCAGTGCACCCACCACTCATTTTTAATTATGATGTGTTGCAACATCATTGAACTGCATAAGATATATTACAGCACTATTTCGGTGCCTTTAGTTTACTCAAATGTTCACTGACCTCTTATATGCAAGTTGCAAATTATACCAAGAGGAAGCACAATGGCAATGCCTTATCCCACATCTTCCCATAAGAAGTCCAGAATTGTTAGCATAATAGTACCTCATCCACATTCATGATGGCGTACAATCGATGAGCATATACTATTAACAAGCTCATACTGCATATGTTCCATGTGGGCCACTGCGGGCCATAGGGCCCAACCAGACCGTGAGGCCTGTTCACATACCCTGCCTGGCTGCCTCGATTATATACGGAAACAATTTTCCAGATGCTCAGAAATAAAAAAAAAAAAGAAAACAATTTTCCAGACCTAACCCATCCACCGAGCCTGGCGATCCGTGGAAGACATCAGCAAGGTCCGTAGCCGTCCGGCGGTGTGGACGCACCCCACGGGAGGAGGGAGGAGGGTAACGCAGAGTGCTAGACCATCCATTTGCTAGGATTATGTCAGCAACAATTGCCCACTCCTTATATGAAACCGACTGCTACCTTCTGTGGACTTGCTGGGGATGAACTTTGTTTCTTCCACATTCTGACTGAAGGCATGGCTAAGGCAGCGGAACCTCCAAAACAGGAAGCGGCTACGGCATTGATTCGCATCGTGGGGGGCGATGTCTCACTAAACCATGTCCCAAAGCCTCCCAAGCCTACAACCACAGAGAGCCACTGCAATTTTTCTCTTCGTTGCAAAGAAGGGTCCATCTCTGACTCGTTGAAAGCCTTACAACACTCTGTTTTTTGCCCCTCTTCAGCGGCTTTTATATGGAGCAAAAGAGAGGAAAATATCACACAGGAGTACAACTGCACATGCTTTTGATTCCAGCAGACTATTCAGTGCCATTCAATTTTCATTGAATGGGCACCCACCAACACTGATGTTCCATGACAAACTCCTCAGTTGTGTATTCAGAGTTCAGAGATGGCCCCTCCTTCTGAGATGTAGCTCTTGAACAAATCTTGTGAAGTTACAGCTGCAACCAATCTACTCGCTCAAACAGCAGATCAACAGCCATAGGTTAAGTAAAAATAAACCAATGCATTTAACTGGGAGTCAGCAACAAGTAAGGTGCTATTCTTCTGTAACCCTTCCCAAAAACCATACGTCAGGGCATAGAGCTCTACATTATCTTGTAACCATTTCTTAGCCAAGGAGGAGTAAACAAAGCAAACGCCCTAAACATTCTTGTACCCATATCCCACTAGAATGTAGAGAACCAATCACTACAGGTCACAGGAGTAAGACTACCAAGAACAAAGAGATGTACATGCGCGGCAGCAGGTAACAGCGCTCATGAGAAAGTCAGAGGAACCGGCTCGGGACGAAGTCATGAACCCTGATCGGAAAACTGTAGAACTCCTCGTTTCTCGGGTCCGAGTAACCTTTGTGACGGCGAAGGAATGGCATAAACCATGAGAGCCCCCGGTCAGACTCGCCCTTAGCCTCCAATGTGTTATCCAGAACAGATGCAACAATCAGCGCCACCGTTGGGCCAGAAGCAAAAACGGTGTTTATAATGTCGTTGAACTGCATAAAGATACATTTTTATATCAAAATTCAGGTATAGAGTTCAAGACGCAACATGGCATGACTGAACAATATAGTTATAGTGCTATAATGCGGGATGCAGAAAATGCAATATATGCAGATGGTACATGCGTGATTGCAAGTAAACAAAAATTGTTAGTGTAACAGGGTAAAAGGAGATGCTTCAAATACCCATCCAGCGTTTGTCCGGGCAGGTCCACGGCCAGCAGAAGAAGTATATTCATTAAAGTATTGTGGGACTGAGATGCCAAGGAACAACGAGACACCAATGATGTAGATGTTCCTCATCGAGTTCTTGTTAGCAAACTGCATGAATGAGACTCCAACCGCAGCTGGTGCCAACAAAAATCTATTGATTAGTCTATATGCACAACAAATCTGCATGGCTTTACACTTCATCTGTATAAAAGAAGGAAGTCCTACTCACCTACGATGCCAAACAAGATGCAGTAAATTGCAGCAAAGATTGGCAGCGGAATTGATGCAAAGAATGCCCCAAACTTCCCTGCAAGAATAGTAGTTCACAATTTTAGCAAAAGATTTCTGACCTTTTCTTAGCAATCAAATGTAAGAACAAAAAAGTACCAAATATGGAGAAAAATATCATAAATCCAGTCGATATCTGGACCACTCTTCTACTTCCAACTTTTGTCAGCCCAAGGAGGCCAATATTTTCCCTGCATCGTTTAAAAAATGATTTTTTTCAGCGTAAGTAATAACATTTCAGCATATCTTTTAACAACAATCCTTCAAATCTCATCCGGATATAATGGGATAAGATCTGTCAGAAATGGAAACATAAAATGTTCTAAAATTGAATTCAGTAAAACAATCTGTTGAATATTATCTATCATGGGTTAAATCACATTTTTGCTACTTGCATTTTTCAGAACCAAGATGGAAATCATAGGTGACAGAATGTGATTTAGAATTTTTTTAAAAAATATTACAGGTAGGGGACGAAAGCTAAGACTACTTACACCGATGCAGATGAACCTGCTGGAGCACCGAAGATTCCCTCTAGGAACATCCCAATACCCTGCATGAAAACATTTTACTAGGAGGTTAAAACATTTGGTAAGCACAAGAAATTATCACATCAAATTTGTGCAAGGAACTACACTAGAAGCCATATCCACCAGTCCAAGCATTTTCGAAAGTAACAAAGGGAAATCGCTAAGTACAAAGAACCAAATTTGAACACCTCATTTACGGTTCAACAAAGATAAATTAGTAGAATTAGTTTTCTGAATCCATCTTCAGATGGAAAGCAGAGCTTTTATTTAGGACAGTGACAAACGGTTTAACACTACAGTGTAGCAACCAGTCCTTATAAAGAAACTCTGGAATAGGTCCAACCTGCAAGCCAACACTTCGACTAAGGACATGACCTGGAGGTGGTGTAGCACCCGCTAGACGTGCAGTTGCAAAGTGTGCTCCAGTTGACTACAAAATGTGTAACATCGTTAATTAAGAATACCGAAAAAGAAGATGCAACAAAAGGATATTGAGAGATGAGAAAAGCATCAGGTTTAAATTTTAACCTCAAAGGCTGCAACAAGCACAGCACCCATCATCCCAAATGAATGACCAGCAGTGAAGATTGGTGTACCCCAATGGAAAGGGTATGGAATTTTAATCCTACAAGAATATGAATGCAGAAAGTAGATTAGATTGTTTCTTCATAAAGTGCAGCTCTTTAAACCTACATTAAGAATCATCTTTTTGGACCATACCATGGTGCAGATGACATGAGGAAAGACTTATCGGTTCGGCAGTGCAGCTGTGTCTTGGGTGAAGCATGGTTGTATGCACCCGCAGCAGTAAGGATAGCTGCAAATGCCCACACAATCCCGATACAAAGAAGCAACGAATACCTCTCGAACAAAAAGGTGATCCGTTCATGGATGTGACTGAAGTGTTCATGGATGTGACTGAAGTAGCGTGGCACATACTGCATACAGCATATCAAATTATTGGTCTCCTAGCTAGTTTTATATCAGTGATACGTAGGGCAATTATATGAACAGATTTTCACTCAAAATATATTTTACAGATATTAAGCCATTACCTGCTGCACGATCACTGCAAGAATTAGCATTGGCAGCCCGATCTCCACACATTTACCAACCTAAAAAGACAATCAAACGTTATATAATACTTTCTCTTTGTTTTCTCATGAGCTGCATTATTTTGCTGTAAAAGCACAGGAACAATACCTGGGGAAAGCCAATTTCAAATAGTCCAAGACCAACGACACAAACAACAGGAGTCATTATTACAGGACTGAATTTCCTGCAAATGAAATCATTTCAGATATAGCATGAATGGACTAATATTCTCACTCAAAGAGCAAGTACTATAAGATGCATACTTGGCATATGCCCCCCATATTGTGCTGAACCCAAGAATCATGTTGAGGATGGAAGCAACGATCAGAGCTCCTTGCGTCGTTCTCATTGTGTGGATAAATCTCTGCAAACGTCCTAATACGTTACAGGTACTTGTATTACAAACTCAAAAATGTTTAATCAGTAGATTCTAAAGAATTGATCATGCTCGAAGCAAAACTCCCCATATCCAATAAGGAACCTTGATAAGCATCCACTTCGAACCCAAAACTAATGATTAAGCAAATGAGCACAACTCTACCTCGTGATTATTTGCAAAGTCATTTGGATTAATCCCTCTGGCTATTGACAGCACTGGGACAACAAATGCAAAGGAAGCATTCATAACTGTTGGAAGTCTCGTTCCAATAAGAGTTTGCAGCAGTGTATTGATGCCACTCATAAACAGGAATGATTGAATAACTCGAGCCTTGTCCCCCTGTAGGTAAGAAGCACCAACGTAAGGTGTAACACTAAACCTTCACAAGGAAATTAAACTTATGTGTGAAAGCAGGTAACTGCTGAACCAAGCAATGAATACTTACAGCGTTACCGCCCATTTGCGGGACAATAATTGATGCAAGCATAACGGTAGAGCCCAACATCACAAGATAGTGAAGGAATGCAAGTGCAGCCACCTGAACTGAAGATTGGGACAATAATAGTAACTTAATAAGCATAAACTTTCCATATCCTAATCATTTCTGGGATCACATGAGTACTTAAGTTTCCAGAAGTTCAGTTTGTACAAACTATCTAGATATCCAAAATAAGTCAATAATAAAGTGGATGCAACTTCCGAAAAAAAAAACTAGGTATAAAATTTGCTCACCGATACACTAAAAACTAGGGATTTATTATCCATGCTGGTTACTTTCAGTACTTTCAACGAAGAAAATGGCAACCTTTTCTTTCGATAGCAATGGATAGAATGGTTCGCACATCATTAAGTTTCATGTCCAACTGAAAATACTACTCTACCAGTCAGAGGCTACATTATTCGAACAACTTACAGATAAGCAAAATATACACCAGTAGACGACAAATTCTTAAACAAAAAAAAGGGCTTTTGCAACGTCAAAAGTCAAAACGTAAATCCACTGTGCTACTCTACCAATCAGCCATTACATTATTCCGAGAAAAGCTATCTACGGATAAGAAAAATATACGCTAGTAAACGACAAAACTCATAAACAAGACAGGGGCTTTCATAACATCAATGTGTCAATCCACATAACATGCTTGCCGTTACATTATCCAGAGGAATGCTACTTACAGATAAGAAAAATATACACTGGTAAACGACAATTTTTAAACGAAACGATGCTTTTGCCATAAATGTAACGACTATTGCGTGGGAATTTTCAAAAACAAATACATCAACAGGCAGCTGCACTAAGAAAGTCGCATAAAAAAGTGAGGCAAGGAAACATTTTGCATGTCAACTGCTATAATACAGGCACAACAAGCAACAGAAACACCCGATTCAAAATCCATTCATCGTGATGAAATCATCTGCAGCTATAACCCAAACAGCTCATAATCAAGTATTTCTCCTGCTATCTTTGAAATTATTTCTTAGTTATGCTAGGTGAATAGGAGGGGAAACCAAGTACAAGAACAGAGCAAACTCTGCCTACACAAAAGCATTGAGCTTCCTCACTCTAGTACACCAAAACAAGCATGTAACGGTGCCTTACCCCAGGACGGATTGGAGTGGACGCAGTAGGCGAGATGGTGGAACTGCTCGTGGGGCGGGTGAACGGCGCCGGCGCCGACAGCCGGCGCCATCATGGGTGGCATCGGCATCATGGGCGGCGGCGCGGCCACCTGCGGCGGCGGCGGCTGGTTCATCTCCCCCATTGGATCAGTAACGTCACGCGAACGCCCAACTCTTCCTCCGACCAGACTGCTGCAACACAAGAAATAGGAACCGAATTATAAACCTAAAAGCTTCCATCTTTTTCCAGGAAGATTCCTACTATTAATTACTCGGATTGGCCTGGCGTAGTTACGGCAATTAAAAAGATGCAATTTCGAGCGTTCTCTGCGGAGAGAAACCATCAAAGGAAACCGATTACGGGCAGAGCAATACTCAAAGTTCGCAACCTTTTCTTCTTCGCAAAGGGAGAAAATGGCAACTTTGTTGTGAAGATTGCTCAGGAAAGAGGGCGCAAGACCTCCACCTTTGCTGCTCCTATTGTCTCACGCTAGGCGCGGATGGAGTGTCATGCAGCAAGGGACTCCGTGGGCGAGAAAATATTTAGATTTGTGGGAAGATTCAGACGCAAATCTTGGGGAATCGAATCAAAGACTAGACCTTTACCGATTCCTCTTTTATTATCCCACTATTGGCAGGACAGAAACAAGCAGAGGAAGAACGGGCTTGATGGGATGGGAGCTTCACTCCAAAGATTCTCGGGAGCTTGTGTCAACGAAGTATCTCTAAACAAATGCAGTGAAAAGGATACACGGATTCAAAAACCAACACCTCACATCAGCACGCCGAGTAAAATAAGAGCAAACTAGGCATAACACCAAACAAATCCCGCATACAAAAATCCAGGAAAGCAAAACTCACGAATTCAGAAGCTCAGACCGCAGCTGGTTCTCGAAAAGCAAGAACTTTCCAGGGAATCCTCAGCGAGGGGAAAGCTGTGCGAGGAGCAATCAGGAAAAGGCCTCGCCTTTCTATTCCCCTTTCTCTCCTCGCTTCTTCTCCGCCTTTCTGTCTCTTCTTATCTCGTTCCTACGGCCCCCCCCTGCCCCCTCTCGATATCCAGCGGCGGCGGGACGCAACAGGACAAACGTGGGATTTGTAGCCTTGCAGGATGTCAGGAAAAAGATTCGCGAATTCGAAAATCTCCTCCTCCACCACCTTAATCGTGGCCCTGTAATTACTAATTAGCCGTGTTTCTTCCAAATCACTCCTCCATTAATCACAAGGATCCAAAGCAAAAGCGAAGCACTTCTGCACTTGGCGATGGTGAAGAGCAAGGCGCCCCGTTCCACTGTTGGAGGCAAGCGCTGTGCCTGTGTGCTGTATTCAGATTACAAGTAAAAAATTCCTTTTCTAGATAAATAGTGTACTAAAAAACGTGTTCTGTGAATGGATAAATAGAAAATCTTGTTGGAGAAGTAATTTTTCATGAATCTATACACAGCCGTGAACTTGTGATGGACGGGTGGATCTGGATCTGGGAAGGAGTGAGGGGGACTGTACTGCATTTAACAATTCTTGGTTTTGGGAAGATGTATTGAATGCAACAGATTCCGATGATGGGGAGAGTGTCTGGTGCCATTGAATCGCCGTGTGGGCAGTGTGGTGGACTGGTGACTGGCCCCAAGTGAGCAGTGAGCTTCAGACCACTCTGATGAGTCGGAACACACCACACCGCTAGCTCAGACCGCTTCAGAAAAAAGTCCACACCGCTTCCTCTACGGCTGTTTGGATGCCGTTCTGGACCATGGAGCGGTGCCCAACCAGGATCCTGGCCTAGGCTGACGAAATCGATGGCCTGGATGTCCTGCCTGGCACAGTCTATCAACACATCCTTCTATTAAATTTTTACAAAGTATTTTTTTCCTTATAAAATCTAAATACAATGAAAACTAAGTTGTCCAAGGTATTTCACCTAATCAGATCATCAAAATATACGCATGAATGCACAATAGACCATTAATCTTTAACACCTAATCAGATCTTCTTCTTTGTCTTTAACAAAAGAAGAAGAAGACGCCTTCTTGGCATAATTGAACTCTCAAATTGTATGAAGCTAACAACTTTACCGCTTTACAGCGTGTTTGTCGATAGCTCGCGTGTTTCTCCACCGGGTTTCGGCAGGAACCATTTCGAACTGAACGCCACACGATCACACGCAGGATCTTGCCGCCACAGAAGATCATGAGCTGGTGCCGTTACTACTACTTCCCTGACAGGTTAAGCATGAGCCTTTCAGGTAGCCAGCATTTGTTTAGCGTGTTTGACCTACAGTACCACGCTAGCTATAAGCTCGTTGACGCCTCGCTGGCCACTTTAATTTGTTTCCAACCGTTAAAAAGCCTCGCTTGACAACAGATTAGGGTGTCACTAATCAAATGATCAAGGTCCCATGATCCTGGCACTACACTACACTGCAAACTCGTTACATTTTTTTTAAAAAAAAACAAAAGAACGAGCAGTGCAAGTACGTATCTTTTACACTTTGGATGGTAGGGACCTACCCCTACCCTTGTGCGGCTGTGGTGTGCCAGGTCAGATGAGTTGTGGGATTTGGCCATTTGCTTTTTTGTAGGTCCAAAGTTGGCATGGAAAGGGAGAGGAAGAAAGGAGGAGGCAAAAGTTGTATGTAGCTGATGCCACACCAGACAAGAGCATGTTCCTTGGTAGCAAATGCTGATTTCTTTATTTTTTATTTTAATCTGGCTGAGAAAAATGATAGTTTCGTAGTAGTAGCAGCAGTAATAGCATATTGGTATCTGGTTTATCTATCGATTTAGAGAGGACGCGAGAAATGCAAAGTCGGCACCGACCAGGTGGTGAGGTATTGGGCATCGGGCAGGGGATTTAGCCGCAGTTTATTTATTTGCTTATCTATTTTTTATAATCATGACTTTAGTATTTTATCGAGAGAGTGATTAAACAATTGTATTTGTCGAATTGAACTGTCGGGTTCAGTTAACTAGTGGCACGCCGTACATCAGGCGCCACATCATCGAGAAGCTAAAGTGGGGTTGGACCCTTGCGTTGCAATTTAGACGCACTTCGTGTATTGACAATCTGCCCGGCTGTGACACAAGAAAACAGGGGCTAATATAAAAGGGGTTATTAGACTATTAGGATGCATGATTAGGAGAGACATCACAGTTCACATACGAGATCTCTCCCCGGTGATGACAGACAGACGGATGGATCTTTTATCCGCCGCAAGCGCAAACGCAACGCAGATAATGTTGGCCGGGAGGAGGATAGGATCGATGGCGACGAGATAGGCCAGAAATTAAAGATGCAGCCAGGGCGAACGAAACGTGTGCTACACCGTGGACGAAATTGGCAGTGATGAAGTGATGATGGGTAGTGACTAGTGAGTGACGACGATGGATTAGGCACGCCGCTTTTTGCTGCTTTCAGTGTCAAGAGTGGCGTCGCCTCTCTCTCTCTCTCTCTCTCTCTCTCTCTCTCCGGTTTGCAAACAAATCAATCCTTCTCCTTGCACACGACACGACGATTGTTTGGACCCTTTTTTTTCTGTGATCGTTGGGAGCTTTTCTTACCAATCCTATCCTCCTCTAGGGCCCGGCCGGATGGACTCTCTGACGACGACGTCTCTCTCCACCACCTACCTAGGCCTGGTAACAATTTGAACGTTTGATTCATTTTGTAAGTGTCACGGCCCACCACAAGAAACAAACACACCAGTTGATCATTCCATCGGCCGGGAAACCAGCCAGGCCGGCTAACTGACTGGGTCGACAACATGGGCTGGTCCGCCTGCATTACACGTTTGAGCCCATCACCAAGTATATTTGTGATCATCTATATATCCTTTTTAGATGATGGACACCCGTTATCAAGAAAAAAAAATGATGGACACTCGTCTGGCTCTCCGGCCCAAAATTTTACTAGCTACTAGTTTAGCGTTCAAAAATGTAACTGTATCATGGAATGGAACAGACGTAGTAGTCTTTCTTTAGGACGCATCATAGCACGAATTAGAGAAGTAAACATACTATGTTGCAAAGAGTACGTAGCCACGACACACGTTGCAAATTAGAGAAGTCAACAACGCACACGCACGGGCCTGGCAACAATTTTGGACCTCTGATTGATTTTGCAAGCGTCACGGCCCAACTTTTCATCAATGTTGTTGTCGCTGCTGCTGCTGCGCGCGCGTATTCAGGCACCGGTACATTGTAATTAGGCCATGGCATGCATGTCTGATTGACGGGCCTCGGTGGGCCGTGCAATCGCCCTTCCTGTCCTCCCGCGGCCGGGCCGTCATGCTGGTGGTAGAAGCACAAGGCCTGCTGCAGCCACCGGGCCGTCCGGTTGTGCGGGCTGATGGGCTGGATGTAAGATTAAATGCGTGTAAGATTTCGATCCGAGTTACGATCCTTAGCGGGACGTTTACAGTAGCTAGGAGTACTAAACGAAGCTTGTCGAAGAGCCGGTGAAGCCAGAAATTTGGGAAAAGGCCCGTTCCAGTTCCATTTTGGCAGGAGAGAACAACACGGCTTCAGCTAATAGTAGCACTACAGTAGCTGGAATAGTGTCGGTGTCATAGAAGGCGGAGCACCAGAACTCTAGAAGCTCCACCAGACGTGCCACTACACCATGGGCAGCCTTTCCCAACGCTTTCTAACCGTCGGGGTAGAAGCCGTCGGGAAACCTTTTGCCGACAGTTACAAGAATTACCGACGGTTAATCTGTGGCTATTGATAAGACCTTTGCCAACAGTAATTATCTTTGCTGACACATAACATTTTCGCCGACGGTTGACATTGCCGACACTTTTTATGTCGGCTCATAGTACTTCCAACACAACATCGTATTTAGCTTTGCTTGCAAAGTAAGTGTCGGCAAAAGTGTATAATGGATTCATAATACAATGCAATATTAGTGATATAATAAATCCATTTCTCTACATCCAAACAGATTCGAATATTCCACGAACATGACCAAAATACAGAAGCTTCGTTCATTTCCAAATCACTACACATAGATACATGGTCTCATATCCATCCAAATCAGAGGTCATAATAGTGTAAAGGTTTAGACAGCAAGCTGTTTCACATAGCCTCTAGATTCACAAGTCACACAAGCATCTAAATTCATTTCTTCCTAGCATATTAAAGTTTGCTAGTCCTCACGATACTAGAAATCTGTTCATGCACAAAAGGTTGCCATTGTTGCACAAAAAGATCGCCTCTCCAGTAAACTGAAACTTTAGCTGCTGCACAAAAGATTTCCTCTCCAGCACACCTTGTCGCCAATGCACCTACAGAAAATGATGCCATTCTTTCAGCACAAGGCTTATAGTTGATTACAAATAAAAGCATTCAGACCACTCTATACCATAATTTATACTTCATATACAAAACAATTAGTCCAGGTTGTAGTCCAACAAGTAAAAATCCATATATCTAAATTATAATTGTTATGCTAGTTTGGATTTTCTTCTAGTTACAATCAGGATTATCTAATGGAACAGTGCACACCTCAGATACTCTAATTAATTTGCTCATGTTCCC
This sequence comes from Digitaria exilis, assembly GCA_015342445.1. Taxonomy (NCBI): domain Eukaryota; kingdom Viridiplantae; phylum Streptophyta; class Magnoliopsida; order Poales; family Poaceae; genus Digitaria; species Digitaria exilis. Next base: position 3,460,471 of record JACEFO010000191.1, on the reverse strand, counting down.
AACGTATAGCATTGCACTGTATAATCAAAATGACACCTAACTATTCAACAAACTGAAACCTGCAGTGTGACCTGCATGCATGTAGGAGCACAGCAGCAAGCCACACCACATGACAAAGCTTCATTATTTGTATCATGCCTATATATTTTTATTTTGGTCAACTAGAACTCAAAAGAAAATGAAACTGAAACAACACTTTCAAATTCCTTGTTTGGACAGGAAGCATATTTTATTAAAAAAATAGCATTTCAGATGAAGTACCTTTGAGGTGGGACGCCCTTGTTCCAAAATCTAAGGTTTTGACTGCCTCGATGACTTCTTATCATCCTTCATCTGTAGTAAATTACGAGTAATAATTAATAGTGCCTGACCAACAATACACTGCAAATATAGAGAGGTATAGTTGGTATACTCTATCACGTGGCCACGCAATACACTTCCCACAAGCTTGACCAATGGTCGTCACCGCTCCATATGGGCGAGGCAAGATAGCTTCTCTTGCAAACACATGGTTGACTACAACTTCACTATACTGAACTCCAAGGCGAGTACCCCCTACAATAGCACTTGGGTTTGATGTTTGGACAGTTGCTTTGGCCACAGGTACATCATATGGCCTCACTACACTATATAAGATAACATCTCTTCCACCCTAGAAAATAGAATATATTTCAGAACATAATTTAGGACAATCTGTTTACACTATAAAAGGGAAATTGAGATGGTTCAGAAATTACCTCTACATGTTGCTCTTGCTCTTCCTCTGGGCAGGCCACTCGCTTGGGCATAAACATGTCTTCATAATCAGTCAAATGTTCTTCTTCCATCTCATCCCCTGCAAATGATCGCACGTCATCTTCATCCTCATTTAGTTCTTCATCAGCACGACTTGGTCTAGTCCATGAGTTCTAAATAAAATCACAAATATTGAACTAATGTTTCAGTTATAAATTAAAGAGCAAATAATGAACAATATTACACGGAAAAAACTTCAACAAAGAAAAAGATCATAAATTACCACAAGCAGTTCATTGTTTGATCCATGTGGAGTGCTATTACTATTTCCTTGCTGCTCAGCTAATTTATCAACTACTTCATCAAATGGTCTAGACGAGACTCTAAAAGTGCCACTCTTTGATCAGCTTGTCGGCGAGCTTCAATTTCCATTTGAAGTCATGTAGATGTGTATCTTTTCGTCCCAGGCATTTCCATGTCAGCTGGAGTTGGTCCCAAACCTACACAACGAACATATCCATTCTTCTCTGGTCCACAAACATGAAAAAAAACATCCCCTTCCTGAATACTCTTCTCTTTCAGCTCAGGTTGATTTATAGCTGCATCTTTAAGTTTATTCTGCAGCAACAGAAAAGATTACAAAAAAATAGAACGCACTCTTGGGGTACACCATTTTGGATTATCAACTTACAATTGTGGTTTCAGAACCCTTTTGGGGTACACCATTCCTGTGTGTGCGCGCTTGGATAAACAGTTCATCTCTACGTGGGGTGCGCCCAAGCTTCTTGGCCTAAATTTAACATTTTACATTTTGGTTAAAAAAGGCTCGAGGGATTAGATAACCATTTCAGCAAGGAATATAATGTACATACCATTTCAGCAGCGAGACGTGCATGACTCTTACTCCCGCTCGTATGGTTTTGGCTCAGCTTTGAACGACTTGTTTTCCCTCTTAATGAATTAACCTATCATAAAGTGTTTCAATGTCAACATTTAGAATGCATTGCATAAATCGAAATAGGATAGATTTTTAAGTGTGCAACTTACAATTGCTTCTGGAGACCTCCAATGATCAATTAGCCACTTCCAGTCAGTATCATGAACTCTCTCATCGCACAAGGCAAGAAGTTCATCCTCCTCCATGTCATCATCATACTTCTTCATAAATTCTTTCTTTTGATCTGCTTTAAACTCCTTCCATTTTGCAGCTGTTGTCGCCATAAACCAACTAAAGACACCTCGATCTAATAACCGTTCTCCAGTATTGAATAAATGCTTCAGATTAACAGAAGTGATCCCAAACTGATCAGTTTTGATCCATCTTCCTTGTACACGGTTGTCAACCGAATCACACTTAAAGAGCACTATACTTCCTTTGTTGCGATAATTCAGCTCAATGATTTCTTTAATGATGCCATAATACATTTTGTTTCGCACTACTGGGTTCTCATTTCCACCCTCAAGCAAGACGTTTGGGCAACCAGTGCTACTCCACTACTTTGGAACGGTCGGCCCACATCATAAGAATGTGTATGGAAATTGAATCCATTTATGGTATAGCTACTATACATTGTAGCAGTCATGAAAGGCTCATTGGCCAAAACTTGTATTTATTCTGATACTTCTTCACCATTTTCAATCAAACCTTCCACCTAAGATATAGAATGATACAACAAATTAAACTACAATTTTTATCTAAAAACATCAGTTTGGAGCACAAATAGTTGGTTGTGTTATGCCTTACATGCTTTCTAAACCACTCATGAAACATTTCATGATGAATACGGTTGATTTCTCATTGAGTTCAATGACCAGCTGAGGATAGGTATTCAATATGCTTGCTGCAAATGTTTGATAAGTTTATCCTTTTGTGCAATGGAAAGAATAAAAAGAGAAATTCAATAAATAAATTAGTAGCCAGCTTACTTCAGGTATGGTTCAATTTTGTCATAGTTAGACAAGACATATCTATGTGCTTGAAGCCAAGTCTTGTAGTCTAACGATGTGGTGCACTTACCACCCAAAGCTTTCCCTTTACATCTGAAGAATGGAGTGGTATTGGAAGATTCATTTTCAATTGGCTCACCATTTCTTGCTTGGCTAGTAAACCTAGTCTCACATCCATTCAAATATTGTGAACAAAAGGTAAGACTCTCATCAAATTTATGACCCTCACAAATTGATCCCTCTGGATGACTTTTTGTGCGGACATAGCCTTTGCACCTCATAAAAAACCTAAGAAGAAATATACTTCATTAATTTACCCTACCTCATCAAAAAAAATGTACTGCTTTCAAAAAAAAGTGTTACAATTAATACCTCTCTACTGCCCACATGCTACGGTACTGCACAGGACCAGCAATTCTTGCTTGAGTAGGAAGATGGACCATTAGATGCACCATCATAACAAAAAAGGACGGTGGAAATATGGTCTCAAGAATACTTAGTGTCTTAGCTATTTCAGCCTCTGGCTTTTCCATATCTCTAACATGAAATGCAGGTGAGTAGATTTGCTTGAAGAAATTGCTCACACGAATCAGTGCAGCAGTTGTTTGTGTTGGCAATATGTTTCGTACAGCAAGTGGAAGTAAATCTTGTAACAAAACATGATTGTCATGGCTCTTTAGTCCAATTATCTTCTTCTCCTCAACTATCACATTACGGCTTATATCCGATGCATAACCATCGGGAAACTTCACTCCCTTCAATATTTGGCAAAACAACTTCTTCTCATCAGGATTCATATTATATAGGGCTGGAGGTAAATAAAAACTGCCATATACTTCGATGGGATGAAGGTTAGTTCTAATGCCAAAATTCTGCATGTCCATGCGAGCATTCAAATTGTCTTTCGATTTCCCATCAATCTCTAAAAGTGTGTTAATAATGAAATCACATACATTTTTTTCAATGTGCATAACATCAAAGTTATGTTGCAGCATCAAGTATTTCCAATATGGCAACTTAAACCATATAGAACACCTTTTCCAAACAATTTGTGGCGAGTTACCATCCTTCCGTGGCTGCTTGATTGGCTTCTTCGACACTGGATCCTTCCCAAAAGTCCATTCTATATTTTCTGTCAGTTTGAAAATTTCTTCTCCACTAAGTGGTGTAGGTGCAGTCCTATCCTCTATAGTCCCATCAAATGAATCTGCATTAGACCTAAATATGTGGTCAACATCTAAGAACCTACGATGGCCCATGTACACGTACTTGCCTCCCTTTTTTAGTTGGACAGAACATATATGTGAGTGGCATTCAGGACAACCAAGTTTTCCAGAGGTAGAACATGAAAGCAAATGGCCCAGTCCTGGTAGATCAGTGATGGTGCATAATATGGCAGCACGCAGCTGGAACCATTCCCCCTTTGAAGCATCCTTTGTACGTACACCATGAATAAACATATCTCTCATATCATCTATTAGCGGCTCAAGATAAACATCCATATCAGATCCAGCAGCCTTACGGCCAGGAATTAGCAAAGATAGGATGAAGTTTGTCTGCTTCATACACTTCCAAGGTGGAACATTGTATGGAATCAAAATGATAGGCCATATGCTATAATTTAAATTCATTGTTCTATAAGGACTAAATCCATCCGCAGCTACAGCAAGTCTCAGATTACGACTATCTTCAGCAAACTTAGGATATCTAGAATCAAATCTTTCCAAAAAGGAGCATCTGCTGGATGCCTAAGCAAACCATCCTTCGTGCGTCCTTCATCATGCCACCTTGCATCAGCTGCTGTTTTGGAGGACATAAAGTACCTTTGCAGCCTTTTCTTTATTGGAAAATAACGAAGCACTTTCTTAGGAACTTGATGCACATGTTTCCCATTAGGACTGGTCTTTTCAGATTTCCATCTTGAAGTGTTACATCTTGGACACGAATTTAAATGTTCATGTTGTTTCCAAAATAGGATGCAATCATTCTCACATGCATGAATATTTGTGTACCCAAGGCCAAGGTATTTTACTGTATTTTTGGCTGCATTGAAGTTTTTAGGAAGTGAAGGGCAAAACATCCATAAGTAACTCTAATAGCATGTCAAAACTTTTGTTACTCCATCCCCCGATAAATTTGATATGGAGCAATCTAACCATAAAACGTAGCTTTGAGACGTTTCTACAGCCTGGGTATAGTTCTTTACCGGCATCTTCTAACAACTTGAAGAACGTTTCCATATCGTCCTCTTGTTGTTGCCCCTCATTTACCTCTAAATCCCCCATGTCATCTAAACCGTTTGCTAAATCTTGAAGTAAAACAGTAATATCATCCTCTTCATTTGAACTCTCCACTTCTACACTATCACTATCATACTGCATGTTATTTGGGAAAACACTAGTACTTGGCTCTCCATGATTCACCCATGTTATGTAACCTTCTGCAAACCCATCACATATCAAGTGCTCACGAACAGCATCCCTAACTCTCCAACAGGAATTTTGACATATCTTGCAAGGACATAATATCTTGTCTCCTTTAGCTGAATTACTAAAAGCAAACTCTAAAAACATGTTCACTCCTTTCATATATTTATCACTTTGCCTACAGATAGTTAATTACAGCATATTAGACCCAACACCAAAACGAATCTTGTATCTAACACTTGATTACGATTTATTGTATATACCTAGGTTGATTCATCCACCTTTTGTCCATGATGAGCCTTTAAGCAAAACTATTTCAATGGCAGAGCACACAATTAATATTTGCATCCCAAGAAAATAAGCATAGTTTCTTGAGTAAAAAGAGTGCGTACCAATATCTTTTAAGTGACTGACGCCGGCAAAAGAACCTCCAGTCAGGCTTTCTCTACTGAATTTGAGGAGAGGTACAACCTGACACCTTATTTAACCAAATCTGGTTATAAGGAATCAATAGATGAAAGTGAAAATTTGTTTACAAGAAAACTCTATTGTGATAAAAATGTGAACGTGCTCTTGGCACAAGAAAACATTTTTTTTTGAAGGAACTTGGCACAAGAAAACTTACTAGCAGCTTTAGATCCAAAAAGAGCAAAGTGTTAGCAATGAGCAGTCAAATCCTTCAGTTCTTCAACTCAAATATGATGAATTGTAGTTCTCTGCCGAAAGAAATGCTATCAATCGACGAATCTGTATGCCTTATCTCTTGTCCTATTGCAACAAATCCAAATAAAAAAAGAAATTTACCTTTCAGAGGCAATACAGCTTCGGGTGGAGCTTCAGAAGCAGGCAGAACTTGACTATTGACTCACGCGGCCACCGACACTTCGGATTCACCTTGAGAAGCAGGTAGGACTCCGGATTGAGCTTGTGCGAGGCCAGGCAGATGCACACCGATAGCCTGCGCTGCTGGCGTCGGGCAGCCCCACCTGCGTGGGCAGCGACTGACCGCGCGAGGGGCACCCGGACGGAGGCCGATGGGAGGTGCGGCGTTGGGTGGGTGGCCTGGATGGAGAATGGAGACGACGCTGGGTGGGTACCAGAGGGAGGTGTGGCGCTGGGGCGTCGGGGGATGGGAGCTGCGGCGCGGATGGGGCTGCGGCGCTGACGGGAGGGGCGTGCGCGTGGATGGGAGGGGCGCGTGCGGTGGATGGGAGGGGCACGCACGCTGGATGGGAGGGGGCGGCGGGCTGCAGCGCGGATGGGAGGGCGTGGCGGCGCGACGGATGCGAGAGGGCGTGGCGGCGCGGCGAGGATTGAACCGGAGGGGAGGGTGTCGGCTGGACTTGGAAAAGGGTGGGATGGGCGTCGAGTGGGAAAATTTTGGGGACTTAGGCGCCAGGAACGAGCGGGAGAGAGAGAAAAAAGCGCGCCTGTGGGCAGCGCCAACAAAAACTATTACGCGTGACATAAAACTTATACCCGACACTTTAGATGTCGGCGAATAATATATACCGACAGGTTATCCGTCCAGCTATCTATGCCGACACTTTATCTGTCGAATGCAACAACACCGACGGATAATCTGTAGCCTCTTTCAAGCAACGCCGACACTTTCCTTGATGGGTAATGTCTATACATTTGCCGACGGTTAATGGGACAAGAATAATCGTTCTTTCCCAACAGGTAAGAGTCGGGAAAGGGTGTACATGGTGTAGTGTGTCCTCCTTGTCCATGCTGAAAATTAGCTAGGTCATCCTATCCAACTAACTGTTTTCCGGTAGACCGGTATGAAGTGTCAACGCGGCTACAACAAGAGCGCACACACACAAAAATAGTCACCTTGTTGATCACTTTTATGGTTTTGCACTGCAGTATTGACCAGCACACACGAGATTCATATTATATTGTCGCTAACAAGGTCCAAATTAGTGATCAATTAACAGATGCTACCACCATGCACGCGGTAAGAAGCGTGGAATTGATCGATTAGGTAGCTAGCTGGAGTTGACCCGGCGGGTACTCAGGTCGCTCTCTTCTGCTTTCCGTTCCGTGTGGCGCACCGGATAGATCACTGGATTGGGATTTGGATGGTCAGACTCGAGTACTCGACGTGCCGCGCGCGGCGCGAGTGTCAAGTGTGTTCACTCGTTTCAGCCTTGAGTGCACTTCCTGTGTGCCAAAGCTGCGAGTGCTTCGCCCTGGGGGCAGCGATGACGTCACACCTCACGCGCCAACACGTCACGGCCACCGACCCACAGTAGAGATCTCCTGCTGCAAGTGCTACTCCTGTGCTAGTAGACTACTACTCCAAAAAGGCTAGAAAGGTACGCCCGTTTGGCTGGCTGGCGGTTGGAGTAGTTAGTTGGCGCCGCCCAATTTTCTTTCCAATTTCCATCTCTATGGATTCGTCGACTACTCTCGACTCCGGACCGGGTCACGATCCGGTCCTACGATCCTCCTCCCCACTGATCGATCACTACTGCCTTCCAGCAACCTTCCTTCCTTGTACCCCTGCACGCAACAAACAAAAGCGCGGCGGCGGCGAGCAGTCGAGGCTAAGCTATCTCTCACGACTCTAGCCCCATCTGCCAGCTAGCTAGGTTAACTAACGCGTCACTCTCCTTGCCTTGTGTTAAGCTTCTAGTTCTAGCTACTCTCTACTCATCTCCCCCGGGAGCAAGTAATCCTCACACGTACGTGTCGCCACCCCAACGCGTGCAGACGCGGTGGACGCATCCCCATCCGCTCGCTCGAGCGTACTACGTACGTTTGACTTGACTCCCGCCACGGCCACGACTCTTCCTCATCCATCAATCCAATCAATCCATCCTAATCCTTGTATAAAACCACCACTCCCCTTGCCCTACTCTTCCACTCACTATCACTTCCACAAGCAAACTTCTTCTCCCTTCTTATTGCCTTTGTCCCCAAGCTCAATCCCCCCAGTTCAATTCAATCGACCATCAATTAATCACCCTCTAAGTCTGTAACCAATCGATCAACACCAACCCCCCATGGCAGTGGACGCGGTTCTCAACCTCGACACGTCACCACCACCGCCGCCGCCGGAGATGGCGCCGACGACGATGAGCAGCACCAGCCAGGAGGAGGAGGCGTCATTGTCCCTGTTGCAGGAGGAAGCTGCCGACGTGTCCACCAAGCGCAAGCGCTCGAGGCGGCGCCGCATGGAGCAGCTTCCCAGGGAGCCAACGGAGGAGGAGTACCTCGCGCTCTGCCTCGTCTCGCTCTCCACCGGCCGCCGCGACGTCCGTGCTCCGGCGCCGCCGCTCGACCTCCACCCCTGCTCCGTCTGCGGCAAAGCCTTCTCCTCCTACCAAGCTCTCGGCGGCCACAAGGCCAGCCACCGCGCCAAGCCTCCTCCTCCTCCGCCGCCATCCTCACCGCAGCAGCACGCGGTGGCGCCACCGTCATCGTCGGGCTCCGCCGGTGACGTCGTCGCCGTCGTCTCCGGCGACGGTGGGAAGGCAGCGGCGCACGAGTGCAACGTGTGCGGGAAGGTGTTTCCGACGGGGCAGGCGTTGGGAGGGCACAAGCGGTGCCACTACGACGGGACGATCGGAAGCGCCGCCGCGCGGAGCCGCGCCGCCTCGACGGCGATGATAGCCGGAGGCGGAGGGGGAGGAGGAGGGTTTGACCTGAACCTGCCGGCGATGATGGATGTTACGGAGAGGTGTGCGGTGGCGACGGAGGAGGATGAGGTGCTCAGCCCGCTCGGGCTCAAGAAGCCGCGGTTCATGATCATCCCGGCATGATTGATTGATTGATCAAGCTCTCGAATTGTGATATCATCATTAGTCGTTGATCTTAGATTGGTTGTTTGGTGTTTAGTTTAGCTTTGGTTGGTGCTGGTGGTGATTAGTGAATTGGTCTGTGTACATACATACTGTGTAGACATTAGTAGTGTTCATTGTACATGATCTTCATTGTTCGTTAGTGTGTTCAGGTAGGGATCCAGTAGCCAGCTAGATGATTCTAGTTCTGGATCAATTCTTTCATTGGTTGAGAAGAGTTGGTGTATATACATATGTCTAGTATATAGGTATGCATAATAATTAATAAAAATACAATAAAGATCAAACTATGTATTCCTTTTCTTCTTAATCTTTTTTCTGTACAAGAGATAATTAGAGGAGGACTATACGACTGATGGTTAAGAATGTGATACATGGAGTGGGATAAGGCAGTTGCTTGCCGTGTCAGCCTGGTAATAAAATTCAATCACGAGCTGTATTGCACATGGCATAGCTTGTGTGCACACCTGGGCAATGCAAACTCAAGTTGCAAACCGCAGCAGCTAGCTAATTAGGCTTTTTCAAAGCTGCAGGCACGCGTGCACATCTGTACATACTGATTACGACTCTTTCCAAGAATGATCAAGTGATCGACGACGAACACTATTCCAGATGGCAGAGATGGAGAAAACCTCAAGGACAGAGAAAAAAAAAGAATCAAAGACCAGAACGCTAGGCAGCTCGTGACATGTCGTCGGTCCGTTTGATGATGTGTTCCGGCCGGTTTCGAGAAGAGTGTCGCTGCTTGGTTGCCGGACGGAAAGGCCTAAAGGTGCAGGTAGCAGGTAGCCACGGCATCGATCAGGAGATGAGGAGATGCGTCTCGGCCACGGCCAGTGATTGATGCACTGGTTGGTCAGCGTGCAAGGCATGCAACCGACAGATCGGACGGCTGTGCATGGAGATGTAGTGATCAGTCGTCATGGTCATCAGCTAATAACTCCTGCTGACGGCCGGTTAGGGGCAGCTAATCTAGCTCAGCTATTTGTACCTTTAATTTTGCTCCGCGGTGGATATGAAAAAGGGAAAATTAATTTGCACTATAGTCGCACTTTTTTTCTCACGAAAAGTCAACTGTTCGGGTTGGAGAGAGCAGTACATCAAATTAAATACGTCTTATGACTCGCAATTTAAAGAAAATACAGTCAAAACACACATACTGATACTGCAGGGTTTGTGAAAAATTTCAAACTTCGACTACCACCACTCCATGCCACAGGGATGCATCATGTCATACATGACAACATGAGCATTAATTAGTTCCAGCAGTCAAAAAACCACCACGAACACGTCCTCAATGACTAGTACCTCTCTTTATCTTCCTAGGATGCTTCCGCGCGCGCATAAAAGGATGGGGCTTTGTTTGAAGTCTACAAAGATCAAGGTATGCACGAGTAGGTAATTCGTGATTTGTTGTTTTCAGTAGCTCATTCCAACAAATATCGTGTACACATTTCATCTTTCGTACACTTCGCCATGATAATACCGCCGTACCCCCGTCTCGTTTCACAAGGGGATTTATCAGCAACCGGGCTGCACATCCTGCTGGGCTTTATAAGCGTGCTATGGACTGCCAAACATGCATGTTACATACGAACTACTGCACCACAAAACCATGTTTTGGTCCATGACAGGTCCTTTGAAATATTTCGACCTCCCAGCACAGCTAGCAGAACAAGTATTTTACTGTGGCATGCAGTACAAAATTATATATCACCGAGCAATGCAAAGAGTGTTTGCTGCTTTTTATCATTAATTCCTGAGGACGTACGCGACGACGGACCCAAGGAGTGTAACAAAAACTAACAATTAATCATGTTTGGCTGACAAATGACGGAACAGCTGGAGCCTGTAATTAAACAGGTGCGACGATATGATTCCACACCATGGCAGCGCGCAGGCCGGTACCACGTTACATGGATCACTTATGCAGGAGAACTGTAGTGAAAGACAAATGGTACATCGATCTAGTAGAGCTAGTAACAAGATCCAAGATCCAACTGGAGCAACACTACCGCCTGAAGCAGTTGAAAGAACAAGCACATGATCCATCCTCACTGCATGTGGCACACGGAGGAGAGCAGCCTACTTGCCCCTTGGTGACTAAAGACATGCATGGAGAAAATCACAGGTATTTTATTTCAAAAAAAAAATCACAGGTACCAATTAGCTCTCCATGCAATTAAGTTACCAAACAAATGGGAACTTTATAATAGTTCCACAGAGAGAGGATGTGGACTGTGGAGGGTCGCCATAAGGAGAACTAGTTGCATGACCCAAACAAGGAGGTAGGGTTGCAGGCGGGGCGGGTTCTTAAATGAACCCGCCTACCCGCCCCGCAAAATGACCTTTTGTGGGTGCCTTAGCCCAGCGGCAAATATTTTGCGGCCTAGTGTTGTCCCGCCATCATCGCCGTGCGCCCTCCATCTCCTCGCGCGGCAGCCCCATCGGCCTCCTCCGCACGCCATCTCCTTCTCAGGCAGCGGCCATGGAGCGGCAAGAGGGGCAGACCACGATGGGCCGCGCTTGGTCGTCTCCGCGGCAGCGGCGAGCTTGGGCGGCGTGGCCTTCTATTCGTTAGGTGGCGTCATTGGCAGCACGATAACGGCGAGCAAGACGTAGAAGGCAGCTAATTGCGATTGCTGCATCTCCGATCTTCGCTACGGACAGCAGTCACTACAGCACTTGCTTGACCAGTCGTCTACGGCGCAGACGAAATCACATAGACCACCACAGCCACATCCGCCCTTGGTGACTGAAGACATGGACATGGAGAAAATTAGAGCCAGTATATGGGAACAAGAGAGAGAGAGAGAGAGAGATGTTTGCATTGCCTTGAGGGTGAAGGACTGCCATGAGGAGCACCACATACATGGCCCAGACGAGGAGGCCAAGAAGGGTGTTCCTTCCGCTACCAGCCATGTCTGATTGGAGAACTACTCAGGCAATGCTGATCGACCGAGTAGGGATGGCAATAGATTGGGTTCGGGTTGGATATCAACGGGTTTCGGGTCTAGCGGGTTCGGGTTTGGTTTTCCACCCGTGGATACTCAATGGATATCCAAAATAAATCATTTTGAATTAAAACTCATGTTTTACTATACTAACAATAACTTGTTTACTTATATACCATTCCTTATATACCATTCTTAAACTCTTAGTTGACTCATGCTGCATCTCCGATCTCCGCCCAATTTTTTTGTTGGGCGATTCAATCTAACACAAACAGGCAAACATCAAGGTCCTTACCATCGCTACTGAAGACACCAGCTTGGGGCCTTCTCCTCCTTCTCGTTGTTGGCGGTCTCCACAGGCTACCGGGAGCCCCGCATCACAGAGAAGCATCAGGACGACAGCGACAATGGGATAGTGGGCGAAGTCAGTGGCGGAGGAAGAACTCAATGCGGCCGAGAAGCGTGACGAGATGAAATGAGGAAGGATCCGCATCACGGGGGACTGCAGCGTCTGTGGCAAGTAGCACGCAGCTGGAGTAGCTAGCACGCGGAGGCTGTGGCCAACGCGGTGGAGCCTGACGATTGCTAGCTGCTGCCTGCTATCCATCCATGCACATCCGGGTGCCTATGCGGGTTAACATTTCCTCCCGCAAAGTCCACAAACTGATTAATGCTCGCATGATTATGCTGGTGGGCAGCCTCTAACCCGCCAAAAAAGTTTGTGGCAAGCTATGTGGGTTTGTGGTTGACCGCAACCCGCCCCGCCTGCATTCCTACAAGGAGGGCAAGGAAGTTGCTCCTGCTAGCCATTCTGATCCGACACACCACAGATGCTGCTTCCTTCGTGATGTACCTATCGAAGTGAACATATATACACACGACCCGGCGATGGATCTAGATGGATGAATGATTGAAAGATGATGAGAAAATTCCCTGTGTACCCAAAAAAAATTAGACTCATCCCTTCTATATCCAAAAAAAATTGCAAAATCCCTTCCATACCCAAAACCGTTAGGTTTGGGGTTAAGTGGGGTTAAATGTGGGCTGAAATGACCATTTTACCCCTATTTGAAAATAAATAATTTATTCTTCACAAATATATGATATAGCATATAACAAAAGCACAAACTGAACTGACAATGCAAAAAGAGTTGAGTTCAAGCATTGATGTCCATAGAAGCATAGTTAATAACATAGCATCCACAAAAGCACTAGAAGTAATAGTCAACCACAAAAGCTATTCCCAACAGCCAACAGCTTGTACAAATTTCACAAAAGACCAACAAAATATGGTTGACATTTAAATTTTTTCTTCCCTGCTGCCACAAAAGCTACTCCTAGCGAGATCTCATTCCTGGCACCCAACAACTAGACATTTAAATCTGGAAGTTGAAGCTTCCTTTTGCTTCTAGTATGGGATGAAAGGGCTATTCTTGGTCTTGCTTCTAGTACCCATTGCTGGACTATCATGTGGCACTTGAACTTAATTGACTTGCTGCAGCTACAGATGGACAAGGCATAGAAGGGGTGCATGGGATGTCTAGTGGCGCTGAATTTTCTTGCAGAATAGGCTCAGGGATAGGCACACCATCCAATGTGAACTAGGGGCTTGATCTTCCGTCAGGAACAAGATAACTCTCGTTTTGGGCGGAATTGCGACACACCGATCCGGCTTTAGATCCAAAGGCCTGAATCCCTGCAATCTTAGCACCACGATTCCTCTGGTTATCAACCGTGTCACGATCCGATTGACCTCGCCAAGAAGGCTAATCCACGCAAGTGCAAACGAAGAACACAAGCAAGAACTTGAAAGAACGCTGCTCTGAAATTTGGTGACAATCTGCGGATGAATGATTGAAGTACACGAGTTGGAGTTTCACAACCGAAGAGCGGCGACTGTTCAAGATAGGTGGATCTAAAGCAAAACCCGAACCCTAACCTTGGCGGCGGCTACTGTAAAATAGAGTCTAAGGTCATGGTCGACACCCTGGACGCGGCCCCTAATGGGCTTAACGACGGTACACGGCCCAAAGGCCAAAAGACGGTGACGCAACACCTGGATAGATTCTGGATGCCACCTTGTTTGGATGATTTTTGACGACTCACGAGGAATTTGAGGCTCAAACCAGTACCATTGGAAGCTCTATGAAATCTTCTTTCCAACCATATATGGATCGTTGAAAACGGACTCCGTATGTGGCCTGATCATCAAATTTACTGAAGGCAGCTCCTGAACTTCGAGGTGGACTCGAAGTCGAATTGTATTGGGCCTCCATGTAGCTTGGCCGTTCCTTGCTGGTCCTCCACGACTCCATGCCTTCCCTCATGTGTTGCTTGGTCTTCTACTTGGTTCCTAATCATATTATAAACAATAGATAATAAATCATTCTCACAATTATTAATAGGAACATTTAAAATCGAGCTCACCTGTAAATTCAATTGTCGTGCACGAGCTCTTGTGATCGGACCTTGAATGGTTTTATTGTTCAGCGGTTCTTGTATATCAATAGGAGTGATGTCCTCATCACCATCAGTGGGGTTAGAATAGGTAACTGTCATGCAAACAACCTTCCTATCAATATGTTTTGCAAACATTTCAAGCAGTTGTTGATCTGTTGTGACTAGTGGGAATTTATTTTGCACATCATCATAGTAAAAAACATGCACTGCTTCTTCGTAACCATGAGGAAACATATCAGTAATTTCTTCAACAAGATCCTTAAAATTGCATAAATCAGAATCCACAACTTTGGTGAACTGTACGCATTTATAATCCCTAAGCTTTTTGTCCTGGGTCCCAAAGAGTCTGATCTCCAGCAAGTAACTTGAATTAGGATCCATCCTGTGTATAAACATGAAAATGATAGAGCAACAATGTTCCCAGGCCCCAATCATAGCAACAGATCTCTCATCGCAATGGGAAAAGGAAGAGAAAAGAACAAGAGCTTACCCTGATGGAAGCCAAGACGCATCGGGGCTATGCCCCGGCGTCCCCATCCCTGTCCGGCTGGTGCTCCGGTGCGCCGCAGGGGAAGGGCTCGGCGCCTGCGCTTCCCTCCGGCTGAAGCTCAGCAGGCGGCCGCCCTGGAGACCGAGCAGAGGGCATCGGCGGCCGCGCTGCCAGGAGAAGGCGTCGAGGACGGGCTGGGGGCACCGGTGGGCAAGGAGCAGGCGACGAGCAGGCTGCACCGGCATGAGACGGTGCCTGCTAGGGTTGCGCACTGCACACGGTGGCTGCGACTCAAGTTGTCAGGTAGGAGAATGATGCCCGAATCCGTCCGGTCGATTCGGTAGGAGGAGATTAGATCGGGGGTAAAATTGGTATTCCGCAAATTTTTTTAACGTCGTCTCCTCAAATCTAATGGTTTTGGGTATGGAAGGGATGGGAAATTAGAACTTGGGTATGGAAGGGACTTTGTAATTTTTTGGTATAGAAGGGATAGGCCTAATTTCTTTGGGTATAGAAGGAATTTTCTCAAAGATGAATGCGAACGCTAATTTTTACGAAAAAGCTAATGGGCGAATGATCGGAGGGCTAACGCGCGACCGGTCTAGCCCACCTCGCGAGACCGCACACCCAGGGTCCACAGCCCATGCCCCCATGCAACTGCACAACCCACTCCCCCCATGCAACTGCATGGCCCACGACCCCCACGCGAGCTTGCACTCGCAGCCCAGCGGTCCGTACTACCGAGAACATAGACAATTTGAGTGAGTAAACTCAAATCAACGTCAAATCAGTGAAGGATTTCATAGGAAGTTATACCAGAATTTCTCAGAAAAGGTCTTACCAACAAAACCAACCAATAAATTTCACCGGACCTGTAAGCAAACATGTAGAACGGACAAAATCCTGAAAAATACCTCCGTGTTCGGCAGCAGTAGCAGCTTGTTCAACAACAGCATCAGCAACTTTTTCAGCAGCAACACAACTTGTTTATCAGCAGCATCACGAATTAGGTGCGTCGGCACAAAAAACACAACTTGTTCAGCAGCAGTAGCAACTTGTTCAGCGACAACATCGACAACTTGTTCAACGGTAAGTCACCACTTGTTCAGGAGCATCATTACAACTTAGGTGCCTCAGCACCAGAAATACAGCTTGTTCGGCAGCAGTAGCAACAACTTGTTCAGCAACTGCATCGGCAACTTATTCAATAGAAGAACACAACTTGTTCATCAACAGCAGCATCACAACTTGCATGCCGAAAGCAGGAGGCACATGCCAAACATAAGTTGTCACATGAGTGAAACACCAGTTGCCACATGAATGAAACACCAATTGCCACTTAATTCAAACATAAGTTGCCACACGAAGGCTGAACAAGCAGGGGAGTGGAAAGGGAACGGAGGTTGAAGAAGCACAGGCACGAGGAAAGGGGACTGGGAGGGGTCGTCGACTGTCTTATCTGCAGTAGTCCTCCTCCACCTCTAGCAATCGCAGATCTTGCCTCCGATTGTCCTCCTCCGTCTCGAACAGTCGCAGATCTCGCCTCCGCCTCCAATGTGTTGACGCCTTTTCGGGTTAACACACGACAAGCGCTAGTTCGCGCGGTAGTCGGAATCTCCTCGTTGGAGTTCCAGGACAGGGAGTCAGACCGCCCGTATAGGGAGTCTGACTGCCTGTCACAGGGGGTCGGACCGCCCGTCACAGGGGGTCTGACCGCCTGTAAGCAGAGACGCCGTGAAAGCCTATGATTGTCGCCTCGGGAGGGACCCCGTCAGAGGTGGCGAACCTAGGGTTGTTCTAGGGTCGGCAAGGCCACCTAGAACGTCCTAAAACGTCATGGAGACGAAGAAGGAAGAAGAGGGTTGGAAAAGTTAGGGTTTGAGATAAAAAAAAGTAAAGGTAAATATGTATGTACGATTGGGTAGAGGTCATCAATTGGCCACGGCCCTTCATAATATAGGGTGGGAAGGTCTTGCCCCGTGGGGAGTCAATTCCATAATGAAGTCCCATCAAAATACAACTCTAATTCGGACTAGAACTGCTACGGGCGGTCTAACCGGCTGGGCGCAGGGTTGATCCTTGACAGAGCCATAACTCCCTCATCCGGACTCCAAATCAGGCGATCCATATATGCATTTTGATGTTCTCGACGAGCCCTACGCAATGGTGGAATCAAAATCATATTTTGAGCACCTTATATAGGCGGTCTAGACCGCTTGTTACAGGCGGTTAGACCGCCTGGCGCATTGCTAGACCGGCTACAGGGTACAACCGGTCAGACCACTTGTTACAGGCAGTTAGACCGGCTGTTGAGCCAAATCGGCATTCTTGCCACTTTTTGCCATCAACATATTCCTCCCCTGTTTCTTGGTAAAGCTTGCGTATCGAGAAACATTAATTCAGTCTAAGGGCGACCCTCTATTGTCGACCATTTTGTTCTAAGAGCGATATCAACATATCGGCCAAATTCTTTGAAACACTTTGCCAAACACTTGGATAATACCTTCAAATGCTCTTGGCAACTGAAATCCATGCAATCATGAACTTGAAAGGATGTTACCTTTGCCTTCTTATTACATGCTCGAGCTATCCTCTTTCTTAACTTTCTCCAAAGCCTCCAAACGCTTGCCGGTCACTCAACGGACAAACGACTTCTTGACCATAGACAAACTCACACGGAGTAACTTTGGTAGAACCATGTCTAGAAACATGCCTTATTGCTAAACTCAACTTCAACATTAGCTTGAGCATAATATGGAGATGAATTGAGCAATTTAATACCATTGGATTCAACGAACTCACGTACCTCCTTAGATATGAATAATGTCCATTGGCAAACGAATCCCAAATCCATGTATAATATGCTCGATAATAAACTCAATCACCTCTTTCCTAGTAACGAAAACAATCGACAATTATTGTAAGCCAATAAGAGTAAACTCGCTTAAGGAGCCACTTCATCATGCAAACTGATTGATGCACCCACAAATTCCTTCATGAACCTCTATCATAGCCAACATAGCTTGATCAGGATCTAAACACTATAAGAGCAAATCATCCACGGTCCGACGATATGGTTCACTATCAACTAAAGCAAACTTGAAAGCTTATCGTCAGACTTTTTGATCCGTCGACCTACTAGTATCTTGCAAATATTCCACCAGAGACTTCCTCCAAACACCAACATCGGCCTCAACAGATTGAGAAGCATCCACAGCCGAATCAGTTTTGTCAAAGGCACAGGCGGTCAGACCACTTGTCATGGCGGTTAGACCGGCCAGGCCGATTAGGCCGGCGGCACCAGGCGGTTGGACCGCCTGTCCTAGAGCAAGCATGTCGGCTTCGCAAACCATCGACTTCTTTTCTTGAAAATTTGTTTTCTGAATATTATAGCCTGATGCTTACTGCGCCAACACATTAACTCTAAGATTCTCTTCTCTTGGTACATGATAAATCACAAATTCATCAAAGCAAATTATAATATCTAAACATTTATCAACATAAATATTTAGAAACTCATCTAAACATTGACATGCTTTGGATACTTGTTGTACCAATAGTAAAGAATCACCACAAGCTTCTACATGTTTTACACCCATGTCATGCAAAATCTCCAACCCGAATAATAAGGCGCATACGCGGTTTGATTATTTATGAATCTATGATCCAATCGGTTAAGAGCTCCAAAAACAATATCGTTTTGTGATATAATAATAACACCAACACCACAATTACCTTTGCGAACCGATCCATCAAAATACAATCTCCATGGAGTAAAAGTAATATACCCGACATTTAAATTAAGTTGCTCATTAATCAATATTAAATAATAAAATCGGCAATGATATGTCTTTTATAGATTTCAAGGAATCAAAGACTAAATCATATTCAATTAAAGCATAAGCTCATTTGCCAATTCTACCACTCAATATTAAGCTACATAACGTATATTTAATTATGTCGGCTAAACAAACAACTTATGCAAGTATTTCATAGTAAATAATGCCTCAACTCGGTATAAGCATGATGTATACAACTAAATGCATACCTTGTTTCGGCGTCCAATAATCTTCTACTTACATATGCAATAATATAATCCTTCCCTTCGGCATTTTAAGTCAAAACAGCTCGAATAACCCTTTCTTCGGCCATAATATATAGTTCAAAAGAAACCCTTCTCCTAGGTGCCCGAAGAACCGGAGACGAAGATAAATAAGATTTTACCTCAAAAAGCTCCTTGCAGTTTTGCACTCCAAGTAAATTCAACATCATCTTTCAACCGAAGTAAAGAGTAAAAACACCTACATAGCTTCCTCAGGATCAAAATCATAATGATCAGGATCTTCCTGCATAAGCATATAATCACCCAAGTATGGGACATCAGTATCCATATCCATGTGCTCTAGTGACGAACTGTAATACACAAGTTGTTCATCATCCTCAGCGCTGGGAATCGATGTCAACTCGTCATCACAAACCATGCGAGCAGAAGAAGCATCATCTGGCAATATCTCTGCCTCAACTGGTCTGACCGGTTGTGCAGGCGGTCTGACCACCTGCTCGGTCAACTCTGTAGCACTGGCGGTCTGGACCACCTGTACAACTGGTTGGACCGCCTGTACTGCTGGCTTCGGCTGATCGCCCTTTTTGACTCTCCACTCCTTCTTCTGAGAAAGCATAGGTCTATGCTTGTTCAGAAGCTCTTGCTTTCCTGGCTCTTGCTTCTTTCTCTCTTGAAAACGCAGCCTTTGAAGTTTCCTTCTCTGCGTACGAGTCAAACCTGGAGGACACCATTTAGGAAGAACATATTTACACTCATTGTGGCTAACCTCATGACCATTAGCAATGGAAGTCTCTGAAACGGACTTCTCAACCAGATTGTCCAAAACAATCAGTTTTTTGTCTCCATCAAGTGTAGTAGCCTCTTTTGAGTCCATATTCTTCTCCTGAACTTTCTCCTCTCTCTTCTTAGGCCGATACACCTGTTTCAGAGCAGGTGCCTTCCTCTTCTGGGACGGCCAGTCTAGACTGCTGGTAACAGGCGTCTAATCGCCTGGAGCCAATGCTCTTGACTAGATTGCCGAAGAGCCAAACGGTCACGAACGGGTAGTGCAACCTTGCCCAGAACATGTCTTCTTGGTTCCCTCCATCCAGAATGCAAAGAATGTTGTCACACTGACGGATACGGCACCCACATCACACCATTGTCATCCCATATCAGACTTAACTCCCAAGACACATGATGACGCTGCACTGGCTTGAAAGATCCATCTTTAGGTGATCTAACTTGTTTTTAATGGTCGATCGCTTCGAACGGCCTTTTGCTTGGAGTACTTGTCGAAAAGCGTATCAAATGTGACCTTTGGCTTTATACTAGATCCTCTGTCATTAGCCAAACTCACTTTCGATTCTCCAACCCCTAAACACTTCGTTTTTAGTGCCTTTGGACGACCACGGTGTAGGCCGGTCGAGCTGCCTGCTTCAGCCGGTCTAATCGCCCGGCCGATCTGACCGCCTGTGGTAGAGCAGGCCCAGACGTCTGCGATCCAGGTGAAACGACCGACCTTTGCCCCCCATGTCCAGAGGCTCTCAATGTAACTTTGAATGTCTCTTTTCCATCAGAAGATTTCTCACATGTCACTTCACGGATCAACTCCTTCCCCATCAAAGTGGGTCTTTCATCTCCCACCACCACATTCTTTCCTTTGGTCGATTCGACTTGATGCGGCCGAATCAAAACCTTAGGTTGTTGTAAGTCCAAGGTACTGACCGGGAAAGAAGTTTTATCCACCTGCATATCATGAAATCTCAAACGACCTTCATTTATAGCCGATTGAACTTGTCGACGGAAAATATTGCAATCATTGATAGCATGCGAATAAGAATTATGAAAATTTGCAATATGCATGCCTTTTCAACTCTTCCAATGGAGGTATAATATGAGAAATCTTAATGTATCCATGTTTTTGCAATTCATAAAAAATGCGATTACATTTAGATACGTTGTAAATTTCAATTCTTCTTGGCGACTCTTATGAGCCGGCCTAAGAGATGCACAAGAATAAGCTTCAATCTTAGAGGGCCAGCTTGTTACAGGCGGTTAGTCCGGCTGTTGAGCCAGATCGGTATTCTTGCCACTTTTTGCCATCAACACAATGCTCCTCCCCTGTGGTTGCCTCTGCCTTGTGCGCCTCCGCCCCTGCCTGAGGACTGCGCTGGTGGGGGTAGAGGAGGCTGCAAGGAACCTGCGTGGGGGAGATGGAGCCTAGAGTGGGGAGGAGGCGATGCACGGGGTGGAGAGAAGGCCCATGTTCGAACTATCGGAGGTGGGTACAGGGTCGCACGCTAACCCTATGCGCGACTGGTCACGCGTTAACCCTGTCCGTCCTAACTTTTAACGCTGCACTATTAAGTCAAGGCACATCCAAAGCTACCTTGAGATGGCATCAGACAATTCCTAGTTTATTTCATCACTTGTCAGGTCGGTAGCTTGTAGAGTTGTAGCTCTCTCCTTTATCATAACAGAGGACTTCTTTGACATTTTTAAGACTCTTTTTCCCCCTCTCCTTGGACAATAGAAAAATCCCAGAAATAAAGATAGAAGTTTTGTGCAACACAGCCCTCTTTATGCCAGCGATAGCCGATATATGATGCCCCATAGCAAATAGGGTTAATTGGATACACGCCATTGCAACTTTTACGTTTCTGGACCACACCACTACTTCTCGCCTAATAGGAAGGAGGCCATTATAATTTCGCAACTATTTGAGATATGCCATTTTCTACATCTTTGCTGTCGTTGGACCCACCTGTAGGCTATATGTACTGTTTATACTTTTGTATTGACGACACTACCCTTGCAACATCTCCTTTTCCGTCTCACTGATATGTGGGCCCCACTTGTCATCACCTACCTCCATCCTTTCTCCCCAATCTCCCCTGCTCGCCAATCGCCATGCCCATGAGGCCGCCTTCCACCTCCAGCTCCTTCGTCGTGCCTCATCCTACTCCTCCGCTGACGGCCTATCGGCCTCCTGCTCCACTGCCGCCGGGGGCCCCGCTCGCCGCCTCCTCCTCCCGCTGCTCCACCACCGAGGCGCCACCTCCTCTTGCTCCTCCGCCGCCGAGGCGCTGCTCGTCGCCTCATCCTGCTCCCCCACTGCTGAGGCGCCCCTCGCGACCTCCTCCTGCTTCTCCGCCACCGCTGCGCCGCAGCTGCAGGAGCTCGCGCTGCCGCCCCCCTCGCTACGAGCTCGCGCCGCAGCCCCACATCCTCTGCCTTCCCGCGCATCACGATGCCCCCGCGCTCCATGTGCCTGCTCATCAAGCCGCCTCCTCGTGCATCGCACCGCCCCCTCGCTCCCTGTGGAACAGCAACGGCGGTTCTCTCTCGTCCCCTTCTCTCTAATCCTCGCAATCCAGAGCCGAGCGGCGCGGCTTGTTTCCCAGGTGTGCGCGACTCCCGTGGGGCTGCAGGCGTAGGCCGTATCCTCGCTCGCCGATGACTCCCGCATCGCCATCTTCACCGTGGGCGAAGAGGCCTGAACGCACGAGGAGGAAGAAGAGGACAGAGGAAGGGGATGACACATGGGACCCGCGTGTAAGCGAGATGGTGGACAAGATGTGAGAGGGGTATTTTGGTCCACACGGAAATATAAGCCGTATTCGTACACCTGTATGTGGGTCCAACGGCATCAAAGACGTATATAATGGCATATCTCAAATATCCACAAAATTGTAATGGCATCCCTCCTATTATGCGAGAAGTAATGGCGTAGCCTAAAAATACGAAAGTTGTAGTGGTGTGTATCCAATTAACCCTAGCAAATACTACATCATTTTATTCGTGTGGATTGTGGAAGACACATAGTACATCAACTGATCAAGTCGAGTAACAAATTAAAGAGAGGCACGGGATGGGGGAGTTAAATGGCACAAACAAGGCCGCATCCAGCCGTTGCTCGATCGTGTCTTGTGTTCCTTGCATTGGGAGCCACCTCCGCCCGCCGCTACCCACAGTAGGGAATACAGCACGCGTCTGAGTAGCCGTCGGGGACGCAGAGGTCATCACAATTTTGACCACAGCCACATCCGCCCTTGGTGACTGAAGACATGGACATGGAGAAAATTAGAGCCAGTATATGGGAACAAGAGAGAGAGAGAAAGAGAGAGAGAGATGTTTGCATTGCCTTGAGGGTGAAGGACTGCCATGAGGAGCACCACATACATGGCCCAGACGAGGAGGCCAAGAAGGGTGTTCCTTCCGCTACCAGCCATGTCTGATTGGAAAACTACTCAGGCGATGCTGCTTCAGTGCTTCTGCTTTCTTTGTGAATTGTGATCGACTGAGGCACCCACATCACGATCGACCGAGATGGAATGCAATGATTAACTCAAAGATGGTGAGTGCCGCGATATAATTAACGCTGCATTATTATGTCAACGCCTCATCTCTCTATGTATAAATTAAAGGCGGTTCCAAAGCTACCTAAGATAGATCGCATCAGGCAATTTGTAGTTTATTTTATCATCACTTGTCAGGTCGATAGCTTGTATATATCTCTCTCCTTTGTCATAACAAAGGATATTTTCACATGTTACTGTTCCATTTTTTTTAAAAAAATCGGATAACAAAAAAAAATCCACCAACCTCCCACCGCTGGCGTTATTAAAAACTTTTGAACATTTGAAATAATACAATTCACATCCTTGGAGATCATGTATAACCTTGCTATCCCACCTCACTCAGATTGTCTCCCGCCTGATGCAATTTTTTGAACATTTTTCTAAACCGATTCAATATCCACAAAACCTGAATCAACATTTCGTATAAATAAACTAATCCAAAAAAATCCTAAGATTACGTTTATATGTATGTAATGGTTGGCTTGGGAAATAAGTAGGTATGTATTGACACTCCCCGGCCGCATCATTATCTCACTTAGCATCTTTCAAAGCACGGATCACAACAGAAATTCGGTCTTGCTTCTATTATATTATTACTAGAAGAAAAAAAAGGAGCAATCACGTTCGCCGATAGGGCTAAGAAATTCTCACGTTAAAAAAAAGAGAAGGATTCTAGCCGTCGGATTCTATGAAGATCTAACGGTCTAGATAATGCAAAGAGTCCATATCGAATACAACTCACAGTAAATTTGTAAATTTAGAAGTGGATCGCAGAATCCATATAGAATGTGACTAATAAATGATGGTTATATTTGGAATTAGTGGCTTAAACTAAAAACTTAAAGAATTCATATGAAATACAAGGAATAAATGTATACATAAGGTCAAAGTGTAAAAACGAAAAAAAGATGGATAGCCATGATAAGAGATTAAAGGAGTTTAGTTTGGTAGCATAATCGATTTTGAGGCATCATACGCTATCAGAGGAATATGGATGTTGGAAATAGAAGGTCTAGGGTGTGGAACGGCCTAGCTTCTTGAACGATTCCTTCTATATTCTCTTAGTCCGTACATAAGAGCCTAGCTTCTTGATTCCTACTATTGTCCCCGTAACATAAGCAACTTTTAGCATCGAAAAATACAATATATTTTAGTCTAGATTTGATATACTAATGGTAGTCGAATTCACTAGAATAGGTTCTTTGAACTATGATCCACTATCAAATCTACAGAAATGAACTAAGCGAATTATTCATCAAGAACTACCTATAATATTTAAAGCAAGAATAATAGACGTAAAATTAATGGTAAAAAACATAAAAAAAAATCCAAAATATTTTAAATCAATTGGTGCAAGCAATTAACTAATAATATGGTATCATTTGTCCATTTAAAGATCGAAGGTAAAGATTCTACACTGTTTAGATTTTTACGATGCTCTTAACTCTTACGCTCTAGATCAACCCAAAGAGTTCTTACCTACACTCTCTCCATTCATCTGTTCAAGGCCTGTTTGGAAACTGAAAAAATTCAGCTTTGCAAGATCTATTCTTTGTTTGCATGGATGATCAAGAGCTGAAGGCTTAATGAATCGCTGCAACTGTAAATACGTCGCACGACTCGCCTTGGGAGTATAACGCGCGTGCCTCCGACCGTCGCCGACTCGCTTCTCTTTTTAGCCACACACCGAACGTCGTTGATGCCCTATAGCCTTTTCTTTCCTTCCCATCTGCCATCCTTCTTCATCAGTTACCTTCGTGAGATGGCATGCTGCGCCTCCATGCATGAGTTCGAGGAGGTGAATCGTCAACAAAATTGAGGTAGACGCCTCAAGTGTCTTTAAGCATCTCCTTGCAACTAAAATTCTACTTACGAAAGTAATTGTTTGTTTCTATATGAGTTCAAAAGCAAAACAACTTAATAAAATTTGACCTAATAAATTTATTTTTAGATAAAAATGGAATATGAGTATGTAAAGAATATCAAATATAACTTTTCCTTGTGTGTTTTTCTTAGCCTGTCACAATTAACTGTAAAATGAATGAAAAATAAAATCAAATTAATGATAAAAACATAAAATTCACTTAAATCAACCGTGCAAGCAATTAACTAAATAAAAATTTGACATAATTTGTCCATTTAAAGATCGAAGAAGGTAAAGATTGGAAACTGAAAAAAATCAGCTTTGCAAACTCTTACAGACTTCTTGCCTACTCCATCCATTTGGAAACTGAAAAAATCAGCTTTGCAAGGTCTATTCTTGGTTTACACAGGTGATCAAAGATCTAAACGCTTCGTAAATCGCTGCAACTATAAATACGTCGCATTACTGGCCTCACTTATCTTTTTATCCACAACATCGAACGCCATCGACGCCCTATAGCTTTCTCTTTCCTTCCCATCAGCCATCCTTCTTCATCAGTTACCTTCGTGAGATGGTAAGCACCGTCTCCATGCATGACTTCGAGGAGGTGAATCGTTAAGTGAAATTTAGGTAGACGTCGCAAGTGTCTTAATGCATCTCCTTGCAACAAAAATTCTACTTACAAAAAGTAATTGTTTGTTTCTATACCAATTGATAAGAAAAACAACTTAATAAAATTAGACCTAATAAATGAATTTTAGATATAATAAGGAATATGACTATGTAAACAATATCAAATATAACTTTTCCCTGTGTTTTTTCTTAACCTGTCACAGTTGCATATATGTCAACTAAGCTGAGAGGAATCGACAATCGTGTGACAAAGTTGATGGCACTTTGTATTGGTTTGAGCTAAGACGACAATCCAATCGTCAGTTTAAGCATACAGGCGCACGTGACACAAACGGACCAAGAAACATGATGAAACAGAATAGAAAGACAAAGACTCTAATATTGCTTGATGGTTAATGATTATTCGTTTTATTTCAAATGTTTAGCATAAAAATCTAGCTGCCCGCGCTATTTGCGCGGGCCAACTGCCTAGTTTTTCTTAGGACTCGAGAAATTCGGTCTTGCTGGGCTCAATGTTCAAAGAAGCAAAAAGTCTGCTCGGGCCCAAAAATACTGCAAGGTCGAGGAGGTGGGCGGATGCAGTTTGGGCCGATCTGATCTGCGATCCGTGTTGTCGCTGCACCCGAGAATTTTCTTTTCGGAATGTGAATTTGTATTTAGTATCCGGCAATTTATACCCAGCATCGATTTCAGATTTTTTTTCACCTTTTTTAGCGAGATTTTCAGATTAACTAGACCAAGCAGAGACTTTGCTTTGCTACCATGGTGTACCACATCATATAACGTCAGATAGCCAAGACCCAGACTTCTGGATGAAGATGGAAATTCATCGACTAGCGCTAATATCCTTTCTAATAGCTTCTGTTTATCCAAAATGTAATAACATGTCATATTCAATACCACTCACTTCCTAATTCCTTCCAAATTACATGTCGTTCCAGTTTTTTTAAAGAGTCAAAGTATCTCAAGGTTGATGAATTTATACAATAAAGTATTACTCTCTCTGTGTTCCATATTACAGGCCATTCCAATTCTTAGAGTCAAAGCATCTCAAGTTGGACCCAACTTATATAACAAAGTATTAACATTCATGATACCAAATAAATTCTTCATTAAATATATTTTCATAGTATATCTAATCGGTGCCATAAACCTTTGTAACCCCTTCTATAATCGTGGTCAAACATAAAAAAAAAATCGACTCTCCAAACAAATTGGAATGACTACTTAAAATGATTTGGAATGGAGAAGTACATTTTAGATTAGATGAAGAAAGGATTACTGGTGCCTGCAGTGAGTCAAAGTATCTCAAGGTTGATGAAATTTATACAATAAAGAATCTCAAGGTTGATGAAAATTATACAATAAAGTATTACTCTCTCTCTGTGTTCCAAATTGTAGTCCATTCAATTTTCTTATAGAGTCAAAGCATTGACCAAACTTATACAACAAAGTACTAACGTTCATGATACCAACTAAGTATCATTAGATTCTTCATTAAATATTTTTTCATAGTATATCTAATTGGTGTCATAAACCATTGTAATCCCCTTTATAATCCTGGTCAAACATAAAAAAATCGACTATCCAAAAAAATTAGATGACTACTTAAAATAATTTGGAATGGAGGAGTACATTTTAGATTAGACGAAGAAAAGATTACTGGTGCCCGCAGTGAGCACTACCCAACTCCAGTTGAGAACTTGAGATGTGGTCACAGTATCCTGCAGAACATACAATGTAATAGTGCATGTGGATTGGATTGGGGATAATCATCAGCAAAAAAGGTGTTGGATGCAGTGATAGTGTTGAACGCTATATCAGCATCAGGATTCAGGGCCAACGCATCTGCAGGCGCCAGCGCTACACATGCAATGCAATGCATCTAGACTGTCACCAATGTATATCCAGATTAGTTGCTTCGAGGACTATGACTCCCAGGCCAGCTGCAGCAGAATCCAGTCCTGGCACTGTCCACACTGGACCTGTCCAACAATCCAACAACCCAGCCATGAACATGCATGCACAGTCCTGGACTCGTGTTTGCTCCCTTGTCCACACTCTCAAATGAGATCAAGCACCACTGCTTGATGATCACACATGTAATCTTGCATTGGGGTGGAGATCAGGAGGATGAGATCGATGACCGTGATTTATGACTATCTATCATCCTGGGTTTTCGTATCTCGAGAGGCCATGTGGATGAATATATGAATATATCCAGCCAGGATACACACACTTCACTCGTTCTCGTGACACAGACAGCAGGCATGTGTCATGTATGTACTCTGTAGTGTACCAAAGTACTAGCTCCGGATCCGTCGTGTAGATCGATCGACCGATCGATCTCAACGTAGCCCGATGATTGCCCGCTGCATCATGCATCGATGCTGTAGATGTATCATTGTTCAGATGATCTCGACATAGATATCTACCCGTGTCACAATTGGCAAGGTTTCAGAGGCAGATCACACAATTCAATTCCACCCACGACAAATGCTAGGGTTTGTTCAGAGCTGCCCAAACCCAGGAGTGGGCGAGTTTCTTCATTCAACCATACGACGACAGGGAGAGGGATCCAAGTCTCACTCTGACTCGAGGCTGTCCCTTGATCGACGAGACTCTGGAATATGCATGGTTAAGCTGTCCAGCAGGTCGATCACGAGTCAGATCGATCAGTCTTTCTTTTTTAGGACAGGCCTGACTGATTGAGCTGCTGTGACTGTGACTGCCGAGCCGTGGTTGGATTGGACACACGCACGAGGAAGCGGGTGGGGGATGCCTGCCTGTCGTGCCCTTGATCAACAACAACATGGGCATCACCTCTTTATGCACAATGCAAGCACTGTGCCATCAGCAAGTTCAGAATTCAGATGGACGCAAAATTTAGTTTGGTGAAAAGTTGACGAAATTTACTTTAGCAATTTTAAATCAAAGATTAGAAAGACTAAACATGATCTAATTATAAAAACTAATTATGAGAAGTTCTGGAATGAGTTCTGTTAATCTATCTATTATATATTATTACTTGAAGAAAAAAAAGGAGCCACCACGTTCGCCGAGAGGGCCAAGAAATTCCCATGTTAATCGGAAAAAAGAGAAGGATTTGAGCCGTCGGATTTTATGAAGATCTAACAGTCTAGATGAATAAAAGAGTCCATACAAAATACAAGAAATAAATAGAAGTTGTGGATGGAACAGCAATAACATGTGATGGAATCCATGTCAAATATGATTGCTTAATTGCTTGCCATGCAAAAGGAAAATAACCACAGGCGCACGTCTAACATATCTAACAAAAATAATTTTATTATGATTAGGGCCATTAAGTTTTTCTCTACAAGTAGTAAAAATATTTAAGAATAAATTGGAGTGTGATCCATTATGATAGGGCCCGTCCAGTAGTATCTGGTCGACAGGTTTTCAAATGTCTTGCAGTATTAGTTGAAAAAAAAACTAGACAAAGATTGGTAACTATGAAATAAATAGTACACACGAACAAAATATTATACAGTTCGTCATTAGCTCAGTCCACTTTTAAATCGGTTAGTAAATATATAGATTTCAGTTAAATAAAAAAAGAATATCTCTCCATAGATAGATCACGAAGCATATTGGCCCAATTAGAATCCAACATGGATTATATGTATGATGAAAGGAGAAATGATTTAATAAATAACATTATATCATATACAAATATACAATAACATCATGTATTTTTCTAACAATACGTTTTGAGGACTTTAATTATGTCTGTCAAGCCAAACAGAAAAGAAGTGAAAGGAGTGCCACAAGTAGGCACGTCATGGCACATGTTTGAAGAACAGAGATCTAAGTAAAAAAAAATATCCGTTGGCTGCTGTCCTTGACGGGAAAAAGCTTATGTATAACATAAGGGTAAGTCCATCAAATTGCTTCACATATCAAATTTTACAATGCAAGCTTCCTAGCACTAGAATGATGATATTAGAAGAACAAAAGATGTGAGTCCATGTCAAATACGACTAGGAATAGACTAAGCTACATAATCCTTATCAAATATGACCAGCAAAAGGCTAGAGTGGAGAGTCCAGGTCTAACTAATACAATTAATATAAATTTATTTAAATAATGATAATTATTTTATGAAAATCAAACAACCTATGTATTAGTCAAAGAGTCTATGCAGATTAAAATTAATAAAGAAGAAAATATAGAATGGAAAATAATAAATTAAGAAAAACTACTATTCACGTTAGATCCTTTATTAGGTTTGTCACCTCATATTTGCACATCCGATGCAAAAGCTCGGTACTAATGATTTATGTTTATTGTAAAGATGAATTTTGACCAAATAAAATTCATTTACCACTCCTGCAACCTATATGCACTATTCTCCTCCAGATGTTCTCAAAATAACAAGCTTGATTAAGTGTGTCCGGTGCCATCCACGCGCGGTTGAATGATTGATTAAATTAAAGTAATTAAAACGCTAAAACCTGTGGTGCAAACCGGCCACGTAAATTAAACTTTGCAAATACAAGATTCATTTATGTGCTTTGTGACTCATATTTTGGGACTCATGCTTCCTTAACCGATCTTGGCGGGAATCTAATGGCAACTCCAGTGTATCTCAAAATCAAACTCATATTTTG
Organism: Digitaria exilis; assembly: GCA_015342445.1. Taxonomy (NCBI): domain Eukaryota; kingdom Viridiplantae; phylum Streptophyta; class Magnoliopsida; order Poales; family Poaceae; genus Digitaria; species Digitaria exilis. The sequence goes on along the minus strand of JACEFO010000191.1, from coordinate 3,430,110 downwards.
GGACTCATGCTTGCTTAGCCGATCTTGGCAGCAATCTGAGGGCAATTGCAGTGTATCCCAAAATGAAACCATAGGACATGAAGAGAGAAGAAAACCAACCTCTAAACTCGATCCGAGCGATACAAATAAAAAATCATCTCATCGTACTAAAATCCAAACAATAAATTAATAAAATAAATAAACTAAACTAGCACATATAACCAAAAGTTGAACCCGTGAATCGATCACTTCATTAGTTCAATCGGAACTTATCCCGCCAGATCGAGGTAACATCTGGATTGAAGGTTTCTTCATCTGCTTTTGTGCCCCCATCCAAGCTAACTACGACAACAATTAAAGCAAATGTAGGAGCTGGGTCATACATCAAGCGGAGCAGAGGTCACCAGAAGATGCAAAGAAAATCCGAGCACAATAGTAGATGGAGACGACTCGATGAGCGAATGAGCAGAAGAAACTTTACACAGAGAGACAAAAGAGATAGTATCACACGGACAAATGGTTGTAAGGCGGAACCATGGAGATGCGATCGACAGTATGATCCATGGGCATCGACGAGGCTATAGGCTCCGGTCTTTTGCAGGACAATAGCATCCATATGATTTTTTTTTTACAAGAGAAAGGAGGCGCATCGTGAGAAACAAAGAAGTTGAGTTCTAATTTTCTTAATCCTTCTGTTGGACCTACTAATCGAACTTAGCACTATGCCTATCAAACCACAGCTATAGTCACTTATTTATTTCTCTAAAATTGATGCAGCATTGGACCTACCTTAACATGTCGACCATCAGAGACATAAACACCAGCAGAAAGAGGCTCTTACAGTGGTGGAAGGATAAAAAATGATCTAACCAGACTAAGAAAAAATACAATATATTAGGAAGCAAATAAACCCAAATAACCAAATGTTAGTATAAAGTAAAAAAACCTAGCTACCCGCGCTATTTGCGCGGGCCATGCAATTATCTATATTTGGTACTCCTAATTCGTATCAAACATTCGAACTAAACAACAAAATGTGTGTCCTCGTACATGTTGTGTCCTCTGCGGTTACAGATTTCTGTAGGATTCAGGAAATCTCGATAGGGTTTGAACTTGCATCGATTTGGTCAGAAGTTGCAGAAATTGCGAATCCATGGCTTTGGTCGGTTGGACGGCTACAGCCACCACCTCCATACAAACGGTCCATGGCGATCAAGATGCCAGAGCCAGCCGGCCAATTATGAAAATATGCTCATGGATCCACAGAGGCTGGCAAAATATTGGCCATTGGAACTTGTGAGCTCGCCTATGAAAGACGCGGAAAGGTTCAAGAATCGTAGACCACCTACACCTACATGAACCTGCTCAGTCTGATGCTGATCTCCAAATCTGGCGACACAGAACAAGTGTAAAGAAATCCTGCTCGTCCATCATGTGGGCTACGCCAGTACGCGGCGTGCCCACAAAAACAATGGAGAGATTCCTCTCATCACAAGGTGGGGGAGTCAGCACCATGTGTCAAAGATAAACAACTCAAGGTTCCTTTCCTGGTGTGACAGACTGAAAGTTGATGATGCATTGCATACCATACAGTGCATGTAAAGGGAAGAAAGCCTTGTGCTTGCCCTGTTTAGTTCCACCTAAAAGTACTTTTTTTTACTATTCATGCTATTCATCCTCCTCACAAAACACGTTTCCCAACACACTATTCATCTAGAAAAAATATTTTTTCCTTGTAAATGTTGGTGTTTGTTTAATTTCCTTTTTCTGACACCTCAGCTATCTATTATATGGTTTTCGTTTTTCTTTTTTAAAAAGGGAGCTATGCTATACATTATTTTTTTTTGTAACTAACCATAACGTATTTGCTATAATGCTACTCTGGCATTGTTTGAAATGAGGACAAAGCAGAGCAGAATAGATTTTCAGGAGGGGACCAAGAAAAAGTGAAGTGAGATAGCCTGAGTACTACTAGATCACAAGTGCAATAATATTATGCTTAAGAAAAAGGATTCACAACCTAATGATTGGAAAACGTTAGGGGGCGATAGATATGATGACATCTTACTAATCAAGCGGCATTGGGCTTATTCTTTTTTAAATAGACAGGTAGCTAGAAGAGTCTTGTTGATAAGCTTATTAGAATCTCCTTATTGGTATGTATGATGTCTGTCACTTCATAATTAAGTAATTAACTGCATGTGAGAAAATAATAATTATTCGTCAGATGAAGCATCTGGTATTTAACTTCCTAGTTCACAAAATTAAATTTGATTTCCTAGTCAAACCTAGACACCGACATTGAACGGATAAGAGGGGGAAAAAATGAAAGGTTGATTGTCAAACGGTTTTGGTGAAGACTTGAATCATCCACTGAAGATGTAAAGAACAATATAGTAGCTTGGTCAAAAGGGGAGAGCCGGAGAGGGGAGCTAGCAGTGAGATGATCCAACATGATCTTGCAGCAGAGGTTTCTTTAGCACTAAATCAGGTGGTTTGACTGACTGATTCTATCCTTCAACTTCACTCTTGTTTCTATTTCCTTTTCTGAAACCGTCTGTTAGTTTTCTCCTTTCAATTACTCTGCACTGATAGCATAGCATCGCCATATATCAAGGAGAAGCTCTTGGACCAATAATTGCTCTGCTTATCTGCAGCAAGGTTGCATCCACTGATGATGAACAATATAATTAACGCACCAAATAAACAGGCCTAACCATGACGACTGGCAGTGACCATCACGGCCGTTCATCACTTTATTAGCACACTGATCATCTCATGTATTGCAGTTCAATTATTGGTGAAGTATAGTACTAAAGTGACGGCTCTTAATCCTAACCTTCTCTATCACTCGAATGTGAGATATCATGAACATATCCGACACCAAATTCGATCGCATTCATCTGTCGCGGCATGGGCTTGCCTCCCAAAATCATTGATGCATACAGTCCGTGTGCAATTATTTCAACGTTTCTAGCTAGAGCCGTCTCTACTTTCTAGTTTGTATCCCTCTCTCTTTCTTCAGAGAATAGTTTGGATGCAGAAACTGGTTGGTTTAATCTAGTGTGGCACCAAACAAATCCAAAAATGATAATAAATTATAGCAAAATTAAGAAGAAAAAAAATTAGGGAAAATGCATGAGAGAGAGAGGGGCAAAAAAGTCCATTGGGTGGCCCCTAGGCAGTGCCAGCACACCCCCAGCATCTTTGTTTTTTTAATAAGAGATCCCAGCAGCTTTTAAGCTAAACAAACTCCATGATCACTCCTTTGCATTGGAGTAGCAGCAAAGCAACTCATACTACTCTATCAGTCAGTCTGTCTGTCCACAGGAAGAGCACAAACGCACGCGCAGGTGCTCAAGAACACAACAATTGTCTGCTCGATTGCTTCCTCCTCCCTCACTGTTTCTTGGTCGATCCTTCCTCGACTGAGGCCTGCTAGGAGCTGGTAAGCTTTCCTACCTGCGACTCATTTCTCCCCAGTGCCCACTGCACACCAAGCCTGAGCTTGATCGAAGTGATCAGCCTGGTAATGGCATAGGAGCTCTTGTCAGGAGTAGAGCCTTTTCTATTTTTCAGCCAACTCTTTCTCGAATTGATGGGTGTTTACAGCCATTGCCTGCTTTCTTGGTTCCCGACATTGTTATCAGCCTGATCTCTTCTGAAGACACACTTCCACTTTCTCGTGCATTTTGTTTTAATTTTCTATACAAAAATTCATACTTGTGTTCTTTTGCTCAAATTTGACTATTGGAGTGACCCTTTTCGTTGATCGTTAATTCTCTCTGCGCAAAAGTTCAGAAAACAAATCAATTGCTTCTCAGTTCAAGATGTTTTTTTTTCATCCCTCCAAAAAAAGATGTTTTTTTTTTCCAGTCATTTCTTTCTCAGCCATGCGGTTTTTCTCCACTGCAAGTCTGCAAGTGCAACCTGGTACTAGATTCCAATTCCAGCCTCACTAGCGTCTGCTCCCACGCCGTCGTGCTCGTGCCGCCATGCGCCCCATCCCCCATTGCCCCGGCGGCGATTATTCCATTCCCGCTGTCCCCTCCCCTCACTCCCAGGATGCCACTGCCCGTGTGCTCTGCCGGTGCCGCTGTCTCAGCTCTGACCCCATCTCCCCTGATCCAATCCAACTTGCAGGGGCCCTTGGATTCCTGCGGATGCCAACGCGTGCTTTCTTGGACCCGGAGCCTGGCGAGATTTGCTGAGTACTTCGCCGATCTAGAGAGCGCCCACGACTTGGGTTCCTTCGCCGTGGAGCAAGGGGACACCGCCGCCTAGATGGATCTCTGAAGCTGATGACCATTGGTCCTTCTTGGTTCTGATTTGGTTGTGGCCCGTGAGGAGAAAAGTGGAGGAGAAGGGGAAGGGTGGAATCTCAACTGTACAGAGGTGGTTCAGGTCACTCTTGGCGTGTCAAGATGAAGTACATGAAGCTTGGATCGAAGCCGGATGTCTTTCAGACAGATGGGAACAGCATCAGGTGAAGTGTCCCTTACCTGCTCTTGTTTAAGTTTCCTGGATATAAAGATGCAAAATGCTTTAGTTCTGAATTTTTAATTTCTCCAATTGTGGGTTTGATTCACTGAAATTCTTGTCTTTGTTGGGGGAATGATAGTTTGTGAGTTAATATTTGTATGGTCGTTCATTACTGAATCTGTTCGCTATTATATGAAGCTCATGTTTACAGCCTGGGAATACTGCAAATGTCAATTGATAAAGTTGCTTGAACAATTTTACCTCTCTACTTCTTAGAAATGATATATCACAGTAACTGAGTTGGCTGCCTCTAAAACATTTGCTCTGAATTTTTGCATTATTTTTTCCACTGGACTATGATTGGCACCAGAAAGAGTATCTCTCTGAAAGACTGAAAGTGAGTACTTGTGCTGTCAAGCTGTGGGTCTCATGATAGCACTTAAAAGGCTCCATCTGCACTGATCTCCTTTACAGGAGGCATCGTCTCTGATTCTGTGGCGATGGCATGTGTTCTTCAGCTTTCTGTATCCTCACGAGCATGTGCCAATCTCCTGGCCCACCTTTTCTCGTAGTCTGTTTAGTGTTACATCTATCAGATTACAAGGTGTGGTTGATTGATGGCTGTGTGTGGTCCATTTGGAAAACGAAATTCTACAATTTCCCTAGCCTTTTGGGTTTCAATTTGGTGTCAAATCATTTTCCTTGGTCCACTTAGCGGTTTGATTAGGTATGTTATACCTGTCCTGCATGGGGCTACTTTCAGGAATTTCTTTCCTCACTTTATTGATGTGCTCTTGGTACTTTGTTCAGGCTAAAATGACCACTTTTTTTCGTACACGTGGCCAATTTAGTGGCTGGAATTTCATTTCATTTACCATTCTATCTTTACCCCGTGCATTCATCATGAATGTCTTTTTTTTTACTTTTATATTCTGTCCTTCCTCAGTTTACTAAATTTACATGACCCTAATGTTATTCAGGTTTGTTTCAACTGAGCTGGCTACCGATATTGTTATTACTGTTGGGGACATCAAGTTCTATCTTCACAAGGTAAACAGGCTCAATCCTTTTCTACTTGCAGAGTCTCTTAACAAAACTAAATATTCAAAGCATAAGTCTCTGTTTCTTGCATTCTCTGGGAAGAAAATATTTATACATAGCTATTCCTCGCACATGCTTTATTAGTATCAGCTATGGTTGATCTATATCCAATATTATATTTATACATGCCATTAATTAAATCAAACCGCTTAGCTCTGTCATTGACTCATTGTAAACATGTGATTGATAAGAGATTTCTTGTTTCAACACACAGTTCCCTCTTTTGTCGAAGAGTTCCCGGTTACAAACATTGGTGGCCTCAACAAATGAGGAAAGCAATGATGAAGTGGACATTTCTGATATCCCTGGTGGACCTGCAGCATTCGAAATATGCGCCAAGTTCTGCTATGGTATGATCGTCACACTCAACGCCTACAATGTCCTCGCAGCCCGGTGTGCAGCTGAGTACCTTGAGATGTTCGAGACGATTGACAAGGGAAACCTCATCTACAAGATTGATGTGTTCTTGTCCGCAAGCATATTCAGGACCTGGAAGGACTCCATCATCATGCTGCAGTCAACAAAATCTCTTCAGCAATGGACAGAGAATCTGAAGGTGATCAACCACTGCGTCGATTCCATTGCCTCCAAGGCTTCCATGGATCCATCAGAGGTTGATTGGTCATACACCTACAACAGGAAGAAGCTTCCATCAGAGAGCGGCCTCGATTCGCACTGGAACGGCGTTAGGAAGCAGCAGACAGTACCTAGAGACTGGTGGGTGGAGGACCTGTGCGACCTTGAGGTGTGCCTGTACAAGAAGGTCATCTTGGCCATCAAGGCCAAGGGGAGGACAAGCAGTGATGTGATCGGTGAAGCGCTGCGAGCCTACGCATGCCGCCGGCTGTTCAGTTCCCTGGACAATGCCGTCAACAATGGGCTTGACTGCACAAAGCATCGTGCAGCTCTTGAAACCATCACCTCCCTGTTGCCAGCTGAGAAAGGTTCAGTCTCTTGTGGTCTCCTTCTGAAGCTGCTGAGAGCTTCTTGCATGCTGGGCTCCAGTGAGACCTACCGCGATGACTTGATCAAGAGAATTGGTACGCAGCTGGATAGAGCTTCCGTCTCGGATCTTTTGATACCTGCAGACTCCAGCGATGACGCCATGTACAATGTTGATGTGGTCACAACAATACTGGAGGAGTTCATGCTGCATCACAAAGATATGATTGAACCAAAATTGCAGGAAGATGATGACACCATGGATGTATCTGACAACCTGATAACATCCACGTCCAGCTCTTCGAAGCTGGCTGCTGTTGCGAAGCTGGTAGATGGATATCTCTCTGAGATCGCCAAGGACCCTAGCCTTCCTCTAGAGAAGTTCATCGCACTCGCTGAGTTGGTGCCTCCCGCGTCTCGACCTTTGCACGACACGCTCTACCGCGCCATAGACACTTACCTCAAGGTATGTACAGTTGTGCTCTGCAATTCTGAATCATTGCTTCCTGTATTTCAGCAGCAAAACAAAAAAAATGCTCAGATGCTACATGGTCTGCAAATGCAGGAACATACAGGGCTGTCAAAGAGCGAGAAGAAGTGGCTGTGCGCGCTGATGGACTGCAAGAAGCTGTCCACCGACGCGAGCGCGCACGCCGTGCAGAACGACCGCCTCCCCCTGCGCGTGGTGGTGCAGATTCTCTTCTTCGAGCAGGTCCGGCAATCGTCGGCCGCCTCCGCTGCTGCTCCGTCCGCCGCTGCACGCTCGTTGCTCCTGCCCAGCAGGGAGGACGGCACCTCGTGTGGCAGCTCGAGATCGGCCACCACGACGGCGACCGAGGACGAGCAGTGGGCTGGCGTTGTGGGCGTGCCGATGTCGACGTCCGGCGGTGACGCCAGCTCACTCCGGTCGGTGAGCCTCGTGGCCAGCAAGAGAAGTGACGGTGCTGGCGGCAAGAAGAAGGCGAAGGGCGGCGCGGTGGTGCCGGCGCCGGCGAAGAGGGTGCTGGGGAAGCTGTGGTCCGGCAAGGCTAGCAGCGCGGAGAACAGCGGGTCGGATGACACGTCGGAGAGCCCTGCTGGCTCGGTCAACCTGGAGGAGACCAAGTCAACGCCGTCACGGATCACGAGGCACTCTGTGTCATAGACTCATAGCGAATGTATATTCTTTTTGTTTGGAGTGATGGTTTTGTTGCAATACGACATTTGGATTGGATTTGGATGACAGAAATACTTTATTAGTGCAATGTATATTGTCCATTATAATCGCAGGAAAGGTGTAATGTTGGTAATTAGAGACTTATATTGTGTCAGAATCCGTAGCAGCAGGAAAGGTTGGAATATTGTTTCAATTTTAAAATAAAAACAATTCCTCTAGGGAATTGTATGCTCCATATCATCCGAGGCACATAGCTGAAAATTATTATTTTTTTCCCAAGGAATACCAAAGGAAAGCTGACATTTTCCCAAGGAAAGCTGATAATCCGTTCACTATCGACTTGTCACTCTTGTGGGAACCATTTTATTTTACAGTTTGTGACAGCCTTGTCGACAATGGTAAGTACGAATGGTTGACTCGTCAAGTAGACTTCCAATTCACTGTAATTTTGAATGGTTGCCCTAGTGCCTAGATAGCATTGCGGACAAATCTTAGATTTTTTTTCTGTTTTATCTTAAATCTAGCCTGTAAAAAAATACTACACCATCTATTAATTTTTACTAACTACTATAAAATGTCTTGAAATTATATTTATTTATTTGGTATTCTTTATGTTTATATATATGTGGCAAATTTAGTCCAAGTTATTATATTTTTTTACAAAACATTATGAAGTAAGATAAGTACAACTTAGAACAAATTTAAGTCCAAGTATTTTAGGACAATTAGAGACATTTAGTATCCATATTTTTTAACAATGTATTTTATGTTTATTGCCACGTCCAAATTTATAATTTGATCGATAAAAATCGTCACTTCTTCTACATCACCATCCAAAGGATTAAGGTCCCCACGCGAACAGAACAAATAAAATCAATCGAGAAAGGAACGTGAATTTTGATGTTGCTCGTGCACTTGTGCCTCTGCAGCATTGTCCTGTTGTCACCAAAGCCCTGGCAGTATTCTGACAGTTACCCTGCCAGTCAGCGTGTAGTCTTCCGTGTTTGCACGGCCACCCATTGCTCACCCACAAGCTTGAGCTAGCCCAGAATTTTCTTCCTGTATACCGCATATATATATACATACATACTAATATACATACACCATGTCACTAATGCATTCATGCACATCAGAGACAAGCAGCAGATAGCAGCAAGAACAAAGCTTCAAAAAAAATTCAAAAAAAATGGCGCCAGCGACACTGGTGGTGTTCCTCATGATCCTCTGCCTCAGCACTGTCTTAACAACCGCCGCCGCCGGAGCCGGAGGAGCCACAGGGATCCGAATGTAGCTCACCCACGTCGACGCCAAGGGAACCTACACGCCGGAGCAGCGCTTCCGGCGAGCCATCACCGTCACTCGTCAACGCCTGGCCTCCATGCGCGGCGGCGCCACCACCGCCGGCGTGAGCGCGCCGGTGCACTGGGCGACGCAGCAATACATCGCCGAGTACGTCGTCGGCTCGCCGCCGCAGCGAGCGGAGGCGCTCATCGACACCGGCAGCGACCTCATCTGGACGCAATCCACGACATGCCTCCGCAAGGTCTGCGCCCGGCAAGACCTCCCCTACTTCAACTCGTCGGCGACGAGCACCTTCTCGCCGGTGCCGTGCCGCGACGCGTCCTGCGCCGCCGCGAACTCCGTCCACCTCTGCGCCCTCGACGGCAGCTGCGAGTTCCTCGCCACCTACGCCGCCGGCGGCATCATCGGCGCCCTCGCCACCGACGCCTTCGTCTTCGGCTCCGGCGAGCCTGTGACGCTCGCCTTCGGGTGCGTCAGCTTCGTCCAGCTCTCGCCGGGGTCGCTCCATGGCGCGTCGGGGCTCATCGGCCTCGGCCGTGGCCGCCTCTCCCTCGTCTCCCAGCTCGACGCCAAGAAATTCTCCTACTGCCTCACACCTTACTTCCACAACAATGGCGCGACGAGCCACCTCTTCGTAGGCGCCGGCGCGAGCTTGAGCTCCGGCGGCGGCGTGACGTCGTCCATGGCGTTCGTGGAGAGCCCCAAGGACTACCCGTACAGCTCGTTCTACTACCTCCCTTTGATAGGGATCACCGTCGGCGAGACGAGGCTGGCGATCCCGAGCTCGGCGTTCGAGCTCAGGCGACTCGCCGAGGGGTTCTGGGTGGGCGGCGTCGTCATCGACTCCGGCAGCCCATTCACGGCGCTCGCCGACGCCGCGTACCAGCCGCTCACCGGCGAGCTCTCGCGGCAGCTCAACGCCAGCCTCGTGGCGCCGCCGGGGGGAGGCGGAATGGAACTGTGCGTGCCGAAGGGAGAGGTGAAGGCGGTGGTGCCGGCGATGGTGTTCCACTTCGCCGGCGGCGCCGACATGGTGGTCCCGCCGGAGAACTACTGGGCGCCGGTGGATAAGTCGACGGCGTGCTTGGCGATCCTTGATGGGTTCGACCAAAATATTATCGGCAACTTTCAGCAGCAGAATTTGCACCTCCTCTTCGACGTTGGTGGTGGCAAGTTCTCCTTCCAGACCGCCGACTGCAGCACCGTCTGAAACTATGGACGTGTTTGGTACGACAATTGTAACGAACGTCTGATTACGGAGAGGGAATAGAAAGCAATACATGAGTTTGGTTCTGTAAAAAGGTACCCAATAATCAGATACCGGCCCACTGGTCTCCTATTACGCTCCTGAAAAGACAGAGTTGGATGTAAGAATATTTGATGACTAGTCTTTAAATAAATGTGATGGCCGGATGAAAATAAACTAGTTAGGTTGACGCGTGATGCGCGTGAAACATGTTCACTTGAAATAATAATAAAAGAGTAAAGTACATCACCGGTCCCTAAACTTGTACTGATGTGTCATCCCGGTCCCTAAACTCATAAATCGACCATGTAGGTCCTCAAACTTGTTTAGCTGTGCCATCTCGCTCCCTAAACTTACGAACTAGTTCTCAAACTTGTTCACTTATGTCATTCCGGTCCTTAAACTTAATTTCTACTATCATATGTTTATATATAGAGTTTGAAACTTTAAATTTAAAATTAAATTTTTAGGATAAAAATGACATTAAACAAAAAAATTTAACTACAAAGTTGTAGATTGTGTCGCGAGCTACAATTTTGGTATAAATTTTGTCTTCATTTGAGTTCATATGAAAAAGTTACAAATAATTTATTGATATAAAGTTTTTATATCGTCATATTTTGACTCATATTAGACTAAAAACTAAGTTTAAGGACCGGGATGACATAAGCGAAAAAGTTTGAGGACATAAACGGGTAGTCTACAAGTTTAGGGACCGGGAACAAGTTTGAGAACCTAAACGATCGATTTGCAAGTTTAGGGACCGGGACGACACATCAGTACAAGTTTAGGGACCGGTGATGTACTTTACTCATAATTAAAATACACCATTTATGTTTCACATTAAATGTAGATGGCAAAAAATACACCATCTATTAGTGATTGAGAGTTACTAAGTCTACCATAAAATGTGTCTTGAAATTATATTGTTTGGTATTCTGTGTATGTTTATATGTATAGTTTAATGAAAGTTAGATCATTAGTGTAACTTTAGAACAAAACTTAGTCTAAAACTTAGTAAAGTCTTTTAAGACAATTCAAGAATTTGTAGTGTCCAAGTTTTATAAGGTGCTAAAATTGTCAATTGTTATACATCACTGTCCAACGTATTTTTGTGAACATAAATCAGTCGAGAAAGGAACAGAATCTTGATGTTGTCACCAGAGGTAGCCCTGGCAGCAGTATAATGTGACAGTTACACTTGGAGTCAACGTGTAGTCAACCGTGTTTGCATGGCCACCCATTGCTCACCCACAAGCTGGAGCCTTCCTCTACACATACACCAGCCCATGCATCCATGCACATCATCAAGATACACACATGACACTCGAGCAAAAGCAGCAGTAGCATCAACAGTAACGTCCCGGCTCGGCAAGAACAAACTCTCAGATCATCGAAAATGGCGCCACCATCGACATTGTTGTTCCTCGTGATCTTATGCATCATCAGTCATCACCACTGTCGTCTTAACCCACGTCGCCGGCGCCGGGATCCACATGAAGCTCACCCACGTCGACTCCAAGGGTAACTTCACCACGGAGGAGCTCTTCCGGCGAGCCATCACCGTCACCCGCAAGCGCGCCGGTGCACTGGGCGACACGTCAGTACATCGCCGAGTACCTCGTCGGCGACCCACCACAGCGCGCGGAGGCGCTCATCGACACCGGCAGCGACCTCATCTGGACGCAATCCACGATATGTCCTTACATCTTGTAAGTGCGTAAAAGTACAACCGGATGTGCGCACGGAGCGACGACGTCCATGCACGTCCACCCACGATGTCTACCCAGGACTACATTTTATAAGACGCAAGAATATTAAATGACACAATAGTCTTTACATTAATGTGGTTGCAGGATGAAAATAGGTCCAAATTAGACTAAAGTCTAGATAATTCAGTAAATTATACCCCATCCGTCCTAAATCGTAAGTCGTTTGACTTTTCTCCCCCATACTTCGACCACTCATCTTATTGAATTTTTTTTACAAAATCTCATATTTTTTGTTGTGGCTAGCTTAGTAATAAAAGAATTGTAAGAACGACTTAAATTTGACTAGATTTGCATAAATTTTTTGAATAAGACGAGTGGTCAAAGTTGGTGTCAAAAAAATCAAACGACTTACAATTTGGGACGGAGGGAGTATTTTTTTAATTTTCTCGCACAACTATATACTCCGTGACCGGCTACAAAATACGTTATTTTATAGCCACCCCCTATTTACTATAATTTTACGTACTAATTAACATAATTTTACGTACTAATTAACATAATGTCAATACATATTTATAGTAATTTTGTTACTATAATACAATGAGACATTTATTGTAGAAGTATAGTAAATCACATAGTATGAGATTACTATAATAATATCGTAAATTAGCATAGTAATTATGGTAACTCAAGTGGACATAGAATAAGTTATTCTGTACCTAGCTATAGAGTAGTAGTGTAAACATGTATAATACCAAATAAATATCATTTCAAGACATTTTATCTTAGACTTAATACTTAGGTTTAAAATAAGAGCTTTTTTTAGAATAATTAGCAAATACCAATTGGTACTTACATATACTTGAAGTACTTTTGCTACTACTTAATTATACTTACGAGAAAAAAAAATAAAATTACCTCCTAAGGCACTTAATTTTACATGGTCCATCAATTTTGTTACTTCGAGGTACTTTTATTTAGGTGTTTTTAGGTATTTGATATATTTTCACCGTTCGATTTAGTATTTTGCAAATACAGTGGTACTTACCATCATTCTAAAAGAGCTCTTAAAATAAAACAAAAACAAATCTAAGATGTGTCCGCAGAGCTATCTAGGCAATAGGGCGGCCACGATTGAAAGTTACAGTGAGTTGAAAGTCTAGTTTACGAGTCAACGATTCGTCGACAATGGTTCCGACAACAGTGACAAGTCGACGGTGAACGGATTGTCAGCTTTCCTTGGAAAAAAATTGTCAGCTGTGTGGCTGGCCTCGAATGATTTGGAAAATATAATTCCATTTTATTTTGACGCTTGACAAGTTAGCCAATGGAGGGATGGATTTTAGTCGACGACACCGTATGTCCGTATCAGACCCATGTGAAAAAAAAAATGTTTAGAGTGCCAAATTCTGCCAAACGGATTGTCAGCTTTAGGGCATGTTCACTTGTTTGAGGAATGGAGAAGAACATGGTGGAATGAGGAGGACTACTAATTCTATAGTTTTGAAGTATAGAAACCCGAATAATTTCGAACAAGATCCTCCAATTTTGCCCCCTTTGCCTGTGTCACGGTCAAATGAACCCAAGCATAGTGGGCCCCATATGTAAGTGACTCAATGGTAGAGGTCCAAAGTCCGAGAAAAATCTTTGAAATAACTTAGCCGAACAAGTTTTTACCTTTTGATTTTAAAATCATAAATTATCTCAGATATATAATTGGCTAACATTTGATATATGATGGTTTTGACTTTTGAGTTTATTTACAAATCGTGATCTTGCATTGAAGTTCTCTTTTTAGCATGTTTTTGAAGTTCTATCCAGCTTAGCTAAGCGAAAAATATGTGGAAAAAAAAACAAGGAATGGTCTTTTAAAACAAGGGCCAGCCAGCCCATGGGCTGTTAGCCCAACACGAGGCAACCCAAAATCCAAAGCCGCCCACTACCGTTCTCGAGCCCAACAAGACTCGCCGTCGCATCGTGCCGTGTCCATGGCGATTCTGGCCGGCCTCGTCGCCGTCCTCTCCGCCCTCCTCGCCGCCGCGCTCCGGCGCCTCTTCCGCCTCCGCCACCAGCCCGCGCCCGCCGCGGGGTTCTTCCACCCGTACACCAACGACGGCGGCGGCGGGGAGCGGGTGCTCTGGTGCGCGGTGCGCGCCGTCCAGGAGCTCCGCCCGGGCCTCCCCTGCGCCGTCTTCACCGGCGACGCGGATGCCTCGCCCGACGGCCTCGCCGCACGCGCGCTCGACCGATTCGGCGTCCGCCTCCTCTGCCCGCCACAGGTAAACGCTGCGGCCCGGTCGATCGGGGCCTGTTCTTCTCTGTGAAAAAAAATGGATCTTGGCTGTCCGAGATGTTTTGTGTCCTGACGAGTTACTTTGGTTTAGTTCAAATGATTGGTGTTGGTGAGGCTGATTAGTTGTTTCTTGTTGAATATGATGTGGATTACAAAGTGTCTTTCACTTGTGCACTGCGCGGTTTTGGAAATTGAGTAGGACCTGCTCAGTTAGTAGTTACTGACCCTTGACCCTGAATGCTGAATTGCATTGACTGAAGTTTTCTTGCATGCGAGCGCTGCATGAATCTTATTATCCGCTGCTGCCCTGCCTTAAATAGGCTTCTGTAGTTTTGAGTTGGTAATATCTCTTGCAAAATTGTGAGAGGATCACACGTTTTGGGATACTTGAGTCTTGATGACGCAGCCCCCAGTCTTCGATTGTTTTTAGCTTTTGCAATATGGATTATACCGCACAATTTAGCTTCTTTCTATGCAATTTGAACTTTTGGTGCTGTATATGGCCATTGTCTGGCTAGTTCTTTTTATATTTTATTGTTGGTCAGATACATCTGTGAAATATAAAAATTATGCCTTGGTAGTTTGTAGTCATTTGTTTTGGTGTAGTTTGCTGCTCATGGAAAAAATGTGGTTACATCCCAAGTATGAATACACTGTTTATAAAACTAGAAATCTAGAATCATGTTGAGGCAGAAAAATAATTATGTCAAATCTAGTCAAAGGAAGCCTGCTGTATCATGATTTTTGAATTATAACTGAGTTGCACATCAGTTTCATTGCCTTACAGTATGCAGAGATTCAAACATCTTTGAATGTCATTGTAGCATAAAGAGAATGTTGTATACAGTTAACTCCTGGAATGAGGGAAATTGTTACTTCTTGTATTGTTGCAAAATTAGAAAATAACTTTCTAGCAGATGTAACATACTGGCACTGTCACTAAATTGTTTCAGTTGCATTTTCAGGTTGTTCACTTGAATAAACGAAAGTGGATTGAAGCAAGCACATATCCCCATTTTACAATGATTGGACAAAGTCTTGGTTCAGTTTATCTAGCATGGGAGGCTCTAAACAAATTTACCCCCCAATTCTACTTTGATACGAGTGGCTATGCTTTTACGTACCCATTGGCTCGACTATTTGGCTGCAAAGTCATCTCCTACACGCATTACCCTACAATCAGTTGTGATATGATTGGGCGTGTTAAGCAGCGGAATTCTATGTACAATAACAATTCTCATATAGCTGGAAGGTATGAATAACTTCAGTTCCTCTTATTGGTGAACTAACATATATGTAACTCAGAAAACCACAGTGCATTGTTGTATCTGGTAATTCAAAATCCTACAGTACATGTTTTAATGGCAAAAAATGTGTTAGCTATCCATGCTTGTTCCCCTGAATCTATCCATATGTCGTGTTCTCTTTACTGATACATGTTTCATCCCTACTTGAGATGTGCTAATTATATGGATTAATTTGATTGTGTAATAAACGATTAAGAACCTTTTTTGGTCACTTGAAGTGTACTAGTTAATTAAAAATGGATCAACTAAGTCTGGGTCTGGCAATCGAAATGTGTCCTGCAGTTGTCTGCCGTAGCTGCATATTAGATCTTAATTATCTTTCTTACTCCTCTGTCCTTGTGCAATGATATCAACCATGAAAACTAACTGTATACTCTTTTGACTGTAGCATTTGGCTGTCACGATGCAAAATCCTCTACTATACCATATTCAGTTTGTTATACGGTCTGGTGGGTTCATGTGCACATCTTGTGATGGTTAATTCCTCGTGGACGAAATCTCATATTGTCAATATCTGGAAGATCCCAGAGCGTACTAAGAGGGTGTACCCTCCATGCGATACTTCTGTTCTGCAGGTATGTCTGGAATCTAGCCATCAATGTTGCTATATTTTTGTATCATTCCCAATCATCAATTATTTTGTGATGTATAGTATTATTTCCATGGCAATCTATTTTGTAATTAAATAGTGTCAATTCTATTGTTATTACTTATTAAATGTTTTTTGCATGAAACAGATGCTTCCCCTGGAAAGGTCAACAACACCACCTGTTC
Source organism: Digitaria exilis (assembly GCA_015342445.1). NCBI lineage: Eukaryota > Viridiplantae > Streptophyta > Magnoliopsida > Poales > Poaceae > Digitaria > Digitaria exilis. The sequence goes on along the minus strand of JACEFO010000191.1, from coordinate 3,413,816 downwards.
TTATATCAGTTGCACAGTTTCGCCCAGAAAAGGTATGACAGTTTAATATTATTTCAAGTTGCTAGTACAGCCGTATCGACCATCCACCCAGTTCAGAGTAACATGTACTTTATCTTGCTGGTCCACCAGGCCCACGGGCTTCAGCTGGAGGCATTTGCACTTGCTCTTACAAGGCTAGATCCTGACTTTCCTAAGCCAAAGCTTCAATTTGTCGGTAGTTGCCGGAATCAAGAGGATCTGGAAAGACTACAAAAGCTTAAGGACAGAGCCATTGAACTACACATAAATGAGCTTGTTGAGTTCCACAAGGATATCTCTTACATGTATGTGTTCAACCTTATAAAAAATTTCCACACTATGTCTGCTCTTTGCTCAATGGAAAATTATCATGCATGTTCATGTACTTACAGGGACTTGGTACAGCTTCTTGGAGGTGCCATTGCTGGGCTACATTCAATGACAGATGAACATTTTGGAATAGTCGTTGTCGAGTATATGGCAGCTGGAGCTATTCCTATTGGTAAGTTACTGCCTGAGTATCCATTGATCTACAGTTGATATCCTCCACTTCATTCTCCCCAAGGATAGTGTTGGCAGGATGCGTTCCTAGTTCAAGTTGCAATTATTTATTTATTTATTTTTGCTATTTTGCTCTGAACATCAGATCCATATCTGAGTGCACCTGTTCTTGCAATTTCTTTGGGGGGCTAAATACTGAGGGTAATATATATTGTTAAAGTCATGAACCAAACACCACTTCAGGAGTGGTTAGACATACATAGGTTTTCTTATGTCACCAAGTAAGAAGATTGGTGGATAAGTCATCTTTGATAGGCAGGAAACATAACAACAACCCCATTCTTTGTGCAGCTCATAAATCTGCTGGACCAATGATGGACATTGTGCTTGATGAGGACGGCCATCAAACAGGATTTCTAGCTTCCGAGAAAGAAGAATTTGCTGATGCAATTATCAAGGTATTGAGGATGTCAGAGCAAGCAAGGCAAGAAATGGCAGCCGCATCACGGAAGCGTGCCCAAAGATTTTCAGGGCAGAGATTCCATGAAGATTTCACCGAGGCTGTTCGCCCAATTTTGTTGCCGAGGGAAGCTTGACGAGCCGCTGTTTCCTCTGACAGTCCGAAAGAGCTAACAAGTTTTGCAGGATAGAGTGAAGTCAAAACGCTGGATGTTGCTTGCGTATTGCACAGGTCAAATGTTGTTTGAGCTGTTCCTTTTTGGAGATCACTGATGTATGTGCTTCGTGTGACACTATTGTACAGTAAACAGACACTACAAAGGATGTATGTGCTTTCAAGGTAGTTCCTGGTGCTTACCCGCATTGACGTTCCAAATACAACTGAGCGAGTTGAGTTGAGTAGTTACCTGTGTACGTCCCACCTGATCTGCTTTGTTGTTTGTTTGTTTTATTTTTCCTCCCTATTGTAATGCGGTGGGTTAAAAAAAAATGCTTGACGCACACGTGCGATATGATGCCACCATGGCGGTACTACATCACTTCATCCGTGTAACATAACTTTATCCGTGTAAAAGACAAATAGTACAGGGAGGTGAGTTAACATTGTAACAATGTGACAAGAATATAAGATCCCTCTGTGCGAAATTGAAGAGCACAAACAGAGTTTCATCTGCTCAGGCCGTCGATTGTGTCTTATATTCCTTTGGGGCATCACTACGGCCGCCGTCCGCCGTTACAGCAACCACAGCTGTCGTTGGGACACCAGCCGCATGGGCACAGTAGTTGACCCTTAGTGACTGAAGACATGGAGAAAAATTAAACGGGCCCATATTACTACTAGTTCTCCATACAATTGTTAGAAATACGAAAACATGGGAACTGCATGCAGTAGAGAGAGAGAGATGTTTGCCTTTAGGGTGGAGGACCGCCATGAGGAGCACCACATACATGGCCCAGACGAGGGCGAGAAAGGTGTTCCTGCCAGCCATTATTTCTGATTCCGAAACAACTCAGATCGATGCTGCTTCTCCTTCCTCTGTGATCGATCGAGGCGGGCACATCGTCTATATATACAACAGCTATACACATGGGCACATGGCGATCGATCGGTCCGATCCAGATGAGCTGAATGATTTATTCACAGATATCTACGGACTACTCCCATATGTCAACGGCTCATCTTTAATTTTCTAAGGCACATCCAGAGCTACATAGTACATACCTAGCTAGAGATGGCATCAGGTAATTTCTTGTTTATTTCATCACTTATGAGGTCGGTAGCTTACGTTTTTATTTTTAATGTATTTGTAGTTCTCTCCTTACTGGAAAAAAAATCACCATAACCCCTCGTTATATCAATGGTGGATCATATCACCCCGAACTACAAAACTAGGTTTAACTCCCTCATCTTTGCAAAACCATATAAATAAACCCTCTAAGTGCTTTTACAGGGTGGTTTTGCACGGTGCACGCTGAGGTGCCACCAATATTTGGTCCTGGTGATCCTGGCAAGTAAATCCCACCTACCAAATTACCAATGACAACGGGTTTTCTTCTCTCTAGACGAACCACTTGTCGTTGGCCGCTCTCTCCTTCCTGCGCCAGACGCCGACGGTGAGACACACGGGGCTCAAGGGGTTGGCCGTTGGCGGCGTGGCACCAGGGGTAGGGGGAGGGAGCGGCATGCACTGGCTGGGCTGGCGGGTGCAACTAGGCTAGGCTGCTGGGCCCACCAGCTAGCCCCCCATTCCCCGCCAAACCAGCCAGCGCTTGTGGCGAAACTTCCTACATGTAAAACCATTAAGGCTTGTTTAGATCGTCAACTTTCGCCAACTTATTTTACCAACTTGTCACATCGAATATTTGGATACTAATTAGGAGTATTAAACAAAGGTGTAAAAATAAACTAATTACATAGATGGACTCCACATAGTGAGACAAATCTATTAAGCCTAATTAATTCGTCATCAGACATTGTCATGGTACAGTAACCCATCATTAAAAATATGCTAATGACGGCACATATTAGACTTAATAGACTCGTCTTGCGATGTACAGTCCATCTGTGTAATTAGTTTTATAATTAGTCTATATTTAGTACTCCTAATTAGTGTCAAAAGGATGGATTTGACATTTCGCCAACTTCTCTCCCCCATCTAAACAAGGCCTGATAGAGAGGGTGGGTGGGGGGTGGCAGGGGTTGAAACCCAGTTTTGTAGTTCAGGTCCCCATTGATACGTTGGAGAGTTATGTAGACTCTTTTCTTCTAGAAATGATTTTTGGTGTTTTACTTCTATGATTAGAAACTTTTGTCACGGCCACACGTTTCTGAATCTATCTAGCACAACTTCAGGTGCCTGTCGAGTTTGTTCATTCAAGTTTGAAGTTAATATTTCGAATTTAAATGGCGAGCAAACTCTTGTCATGAACATTGTTTTGAGCAAATTCTCGTGAAATTGCACCATTGGCTGGTGGGTTCTCACTGAAGAATTACAGTGGCTCCATTTGTCAATGGATCTTCACTTTGATGCTCCAAGCATTTCACATGCATCTCCCGTATAGTTCTTTCGTTGTCCCCACAGTTCTTTATGCTCTCACAACTGACCAACTTATTTCTTGTGAATAAAACAAATGGGTAAGCAAGTTATCACAAGAGCTTCTGATCTTATCTTGGTGATCAGCCATGCATGTAACAAAAATGACACACAAGCTCTAAGCTGATCCAATCCAACCATGCAATTCAGCATATGGGAGCCAAGTCCAGGGAGCTCCACAACAGCACGTCATCACTATCGCCATCACCATCGCTCACCTCAGACGACGAGCTCGTCGCCCCCGGCGCGCTGGCGCCGCCAGAGCACTCCTCTTGCGCCGCCTTGTTGCCATCCTCTGCTACCTCCGGCGATGGCGCTTGCTCCTGACGCTGCTGTTGGATTGCATCTTGCTGCTGCTTCTTCCGGCACGCCTCCCTGAGGCCGGAGAGATGATCTCGCACGCCGCCGGCGGCGGCGCCGCCGTGGCGCATCTTGAGGCACTCGGAGACGCCGTTGAGCGCGTAGAGCGACGCCGAGATCTTCCTCTCGTAGTCCATCCTCCTCCTCAGCAGCTCCTGCACGGCCGACTCCGGCTCGTCGCCGCCGTCGCCGGCGACCTCCACCGCGCCACCGAGCTCCGCCGCCACCACCTCGAACGCCGAGCAGACCCCGCCCTCGCACCCCGGCGACGCCGCGTGCTGCTGGTCCATGAACTGGAAGTCCAGCTCCTCTTCTTCTTGCTCCTCCTCCTCAACCTCCTCCTCGTCCTCCTCCTCCATCTCCGGCGAGCTATTGCTATCGCTGCTGCCGCAATCGTAGCTCAAAAAGTCGTCAACTTGGAAGGCACACTCCTCGCCGCCGCCGCCGCCGCCGCCGCCGTACGGATCATCGCAAAACGCGCCGGCCTCCTGCTGCGCCGCGGCGGCGGCGGCGCTGAAGAGCTGCTGATTGCGGGCCCTGAGCCGCAGAAGCAGCAGATTAGTGACCTTGGAGGGCAGAGCCGGCGTCGTCGTCTCCGGCGGCGGCGGTGGGGGTTGCACGGCGGCGGCGGCAGCGACGGAGGCCGGCGAGGGGCGGGGCCAGAAGTTGGTGCGGGTGTTGGATCCGCGGAGGAGGCAGGCGGCCTCGTCGTAGGCGCGGGCAGCTTCCTCGGCGGTGTCGAAGGTGCCGAGCCACACGCGGATCTTCTGGATCGTGTCCTTGATCTCCGCCACCCACCTCCCCGACGGCCTCTGCCGCACGCCCACGAACCTCTTCCTCCCCCGCTGCTGCTGCGCCGCCACCGCCGCCCATGCGGCACACGACGCGTCCGGCGACGGTAACGGCGGCGGTGGGCAGTTAATAAGCACGTCGTCGTTGCAGATATCGACGGAGTCGGAGGCCTTGCGTTTCCTCGCCATGGATGGATGCAATCAATGGAGCTCAGCTTGGAGTGAGGGGATTGATGACGAGGAAGAGCAGTACTACTGAAGTAGAATATATAGGGGAGGGAGAAGAGGGAATTGACAAGGGAAGATGAGGCCTTTTTGTTGCTTGCGTAGAATGTTCGTGGCAGCTCAAATTTTTTGTGTGTAATCTATGTTGTTCGATTGCTATTGTCTTGATTTGTTGCTGATGGTGGGATTAGCATTGTGTAGTTTAATTTGGTGCTCAACAAATGGATTGTGGAGAGAGACAAGGAGATCTAGTGAGAGGGATTGGGGAATTTTGTTAATCCATTTATGATTTGTTATTGTTGCTGCTTAATTCTATCTTTTACAGGGAGCAAGTGATATTTTGCTTAGGTAATTAAGGAGGGTTTAGTTGTGTTGGCCTAGTCATTGACAGGTGGATATGATATGACATGCACGAGACCGTAGTAGTGTAAAAAAGACCAAGCATTTATACTTACAATGAAGCATCTGCGGTTCTTACAGAGGCAGGAAATTGACATGTTCATCTTGAAGATAAGGAGGTATAAAAAATATTGATAAGTAGAATCCAACCCTTGGGTGCCAATAGTATCGCCAAAACATGAAACAAAGGTCATGACTTTTGGATCACTGTTTTGTGGCCTTCCACTGCAAATAGCTACCATGCAATCAGATCAGAACAAGAAAAATATTTAAAAAGTCATTGAAGCTGAGGTAGCAAGGCAAGATTTTTTCTCTCCCTCAGCCTCGGTTTCCTATGGTGCTCAGATGTTCAGCAACACCTGTTCATCAATATGAGTATTGCACGCGTAATCAAAATTCTGAAAATAAGCACATGAAGTAGAAAGTAGCATTGTAATTCAAATCACACATCAAAATACTAAGGCAAGGGATAAGGTATTGCTCCATTCGTTCCAAATTGTAAGTTGTTTTGGTATTTAGATACATAGTTTCTAAGTATGTATCTAGACATACAATATACATACCTAAGTACGTACTACTACGCATCTAAACATGAATGAAGGGAGTGCTTATTAGCATAGTCATGTTGCGATGTTAACGTGCTCACAAAACACGTCCCAGCGGTTACTATCATTCCAGGAGACGACAGAGGTAAGTCCACAAGTAACCTGTTCTTGATGGGAATCATCTTACAGTCTTAAGCATAGCTGAGGTGATGATTTTCAACGTAGTACCAATTTGATGTCATTATTTTCTGTTATAGTAACCAAGATGTGGGACAAAGGATTGAAAAGGCCTTGAAAGGTACCCCTGCAGCTTACATACGCTTCTACCTTTGACCTAGTCCTTGATGTCCATATATCACCTTTTGGTGATTAGCTCATGTCTTACGTGCTAATGAAAGCTTTTAGGTTGATGCAAATATGGTCTATGCATTTTATAGTTTGAACTGTGAGCTTGAATTGATAAAAAAAACAACTAGCTAGTGTCAGGGTGACGCATCTTGTATCACTACTATTTTTTTAGATGATCTCACTCTATTAACACTAGCATATAAACATATTATGGGTGACTCGGACGGCATTTTTTCACCGTCAGTTTTGGAATGACATGCTTTGGTTGAAATATCCATCGCAGGTGAAACTGCAAACCCAAAACTGATGTCGCTGTTCCCGAGGCATGTCTACTGGTAACTATGATGGTAACCAGTGCTTTAGGACATGAACTGCGACGAAATTGACAACCTACGGTTGAAAAACCATGTTCTACAACTCCTTTCTTATTCCCCTGATTAAACCGGCGTTAACTGTTGTTAGCTGTAACTCGTTTTCATCTACTACGCTTATGTTTGTCATGCATGACGACGACGGTGTACCCGATGCTCCTTTACACGTCCTCCTCCCCATTAAAGATTGCTGCTTAGTCTTTCTATTCTATCGGAAAGATATGCAAACTAAAGTATCTATGCAGTATATACCTTGATGTCTCTATCACATCTGCATGTTTTTGTATATGTTTATCTGCCATTTTGTGCATCTTATGGTTGGCCTCATGCTATCATGTTTTTCCATGTCAGGAGCAGCATGGCTTGAGTTATTGCAAATCACCTGATTGATCGAGATGCTATCGTCTATGTATCAGCACAAATGATATTTGATTATGAGGATATATTTGGAAGGGACAGCTGTTTTCCCTTACAATTTGGTTCAAATTTAAACTGAATCCCAAATTTCCTCAAGATATATACCATTGTTTTCTAAACAACTTAGCGTAGCTTGCAATTAACCATATGTTGTGACAAACCACTTAAGTATGCTTTTGGGTTAACTTGCCCAGTTAAAAAGGTGAACGCCCTTTCTAACTCCCCCATCTTTTTGGTCCTAGTCATGTCATGCTAGTGAGTACTAGTGAGTAGTGACCATACAGTGTGACAGGGTCAAGCTTAATTTCAACTCTAAAGTGGAAGGGACCCTGAATCTCGGCCAAGAACATACAAGTGAGAAAAGGACTTCCAACACCCAACATTCCATTCAGGTTTACATCACAATGCCTTTTCATGCTTTATGACCTGGACCAAGAATGTGTCAGCAAATGTGTGCAACTTTTAACGAGTAAATGACAGTGACTTAGACCAAAGCATGTAGCAATAAATTAACAGAGATATGAAATGGATGTGATGGTCTATACTCTATACAAGTTGGCAGAATAATATCACCGACGTATCATAATGCACAACAGCACAAGGATCTTAGTTTCTACACTCTTCCCCGAAGAAAATAGTTAAGAAATTACCTATGAACAAGGAAGACAAATGGCATAATAGCGTTGATTTGTGATGTCTTACATTAACAAGGATTTCCACTTGCCACAGTACTAGGGTCAGCAAACATCTATATTTCTATGCTTAAAACAATATCACGGAAGCCAAATGGCGCATGAATGTTGGCAAAGGATGAATAAAAGTGCCACAAGCAACATGTTCCATTGAACGATATATTACCCGTTACCTGATAGTATATTACCAAAATAGCAACATGGTATTAGCTCCAATTGGCAATCACGTATACAGGGAACACACCTTCAAAAATGATTTTGGCTTTATGCTTCTATCTATATATGTTCACATATACCATGTTTTTCCACAGTTGATAGATCTGTAATTTTCTTGCTGATGAACAAGGTCATTCTGACATCACCTCTTTCTATCTATCATTCTCAGAGGCTCAAGCTATGCAAGCATATCTTTGCCGAATCAAAATTTGTGAGGCACAAACAAAACCAAAGAGAAGACACTTTCAGAGTCAGTGTAACTAGCGCGTCAAATGATCTCAGCATGTATATCACCAGGTAAGAACACAATACGGGATTCCAAATTGATGATCGATTCCACACCAGTCAACAAGAGATTTTGAGAACAGGACTCTTTGATATCGACAGCTACATGTTGATGGAGATGGAGAGTCAGAGCATCAGAGAAACGCTCCAAGTGGCAAACAATCTCATAGGCTGCATAATGTGAAATCAAGGCAATGTCCGAATGTTCTAGCAGTTAACTGGAATCATAAATGAAGATAATAATAAACTTTTAGCTACACCCCGCGAACCATCCATCAGACATGTAGTTTGCAATGCCAACATAAACGAACAGGAGTTATCAAAGAAAAAAACAATGAAGGCACAGTTCATTATTCATCTCTTGAGAACTGAGCACAAAATATCTTGTGCAAATATCTACAACAAATTCATCACCAAAAACGAAAAAATTGCACAACAGACAACAGTTACAAGTTACAACCATGCTTATAGAAAAGCTATGCTTTGGTGTAAAAAAACAAGTACACCTGTAGCATTGTGGATCTGATCATCAAAATTCAAACAGAAATTCACACCATGGTAGTCAGCTATCATCTACAATTTATCTCGGGGCTAGATGGAGGCCAAGAGTGGCGCCGTACGTTCATCTGAGTTTGAAGCACGTTGGATAGGTTTCAATGCTGGGTCACGGTACGCTGATACAAGATTGCTGAAGAATTCAAGCATCTCCGGTTTGCTCTGTTCTTCTCTATCTTTCTTTATCAAAGACTGCATGTACAAAAGGTGAAATGTGAAGACATTGCAACGATATAGCCACAAGTGACAACAGAATGACAGTGGGATTATAGTCATCAGGTGGTAAATAGTAAACAGATGAAAAGCAGCAGTGCTGATAACGAAAGAGAACCACAAATGCATGTGATCCACACCTCTACGAACGAAAGGAAAATGGTACCTCAGTAGAGTAAGCTTCAAAGATAGGCAAAAATCTGTTCCAGCAGAATAAGTTGAACAGAAAGGTCAGCACCGGAAGAGGCAACAACAAACTTGATGCGAGGGGAAGCTTCTTCAACCCAAATACTCCAATAGCAATTGCATGCGTAACCAACAGAGAAAATATTGTTGCGTTGTGCACAATGGGCCAAAATTTTCCTCCAGTATCATACTTCGGCGCATACACATTAAAAAGCTGCATTGTAACATTCAAATTTACAGATTTCACATCATACAATGTCAAACATGTGCAAGATTGCAAAAATCTAGCCAAAATTTTTTAGAAACGGAAACTCTAGCCAAAACAGCTGACAAAAAAAAAAAAACTCCGCGTGTTTGCCTAAAAACATGAGTTAGGATCCAGGCTGTGCAACAGTGTGCCATACTGGTAAGAACTGGCATTCAGGTGCCTCTTCTGAACCTTTCAAGCCATGCCTTCAAGATCTCTCTCCTTGGGTCGAGTTTTTAAAACACATATATTGCTATCCTACTAACATTGCTTGATCAACTACATCATGAAAAGAGCATTTACATTTGTAAGTTGAGGATTAAGTGATTAACTGTACCTAGTCACTAAGAGTATTCTGGTTCTAGAGACCTCCAATGCATGTTTTTCACTAAACATTTAGAAATAACTGTGATAACTTGCACTCATAACTGAAGTAACCAGCCAGACATTAATAATACCTAAATTCCCTGCCTTTATTATCCAGGCAACCATTGACATTCAAAACTTCATCAAATCAACCAAAAGGATTATTGAAGTTCCATGACTAAAGCTTCAAGACATACATGAGTCCATCACTAATTGGTTTAGGTCACCTTGTTGTTTTCAGGAAAGAGGAAAGCAACACAGTTATTATGTGTTACACCTACACATCCTGAAAAGCTAGTAAATCTATGCCTTGCACCCATATTATCAGGATTTCGTAAACATCTCATGATATAACACAGGAAAATCCAGTAAATTTCCTACACGGACACAGGAAGTCCAATCATTTTCAATAGTATTAACACATATCTTTATTTGAGAATTGGCTGCCTTTCAAACTATGAACACAGTGATATTGCTGACTTTTCAAACTTCATGCAGGTTGCACGCCAATAATTTAAGAATCTACAAGAGAAACTTTGTAACAAACTGAGAAAATAAACAACAATGTTCTCACCTGATTACGAAATATGAAGTAGCCAAAGCAGAAATAGACCAATACAAATGGGAGGATTAGGGGGGCTACAATAAAATATGTGAGCCCAATAAGCCCAAACAAGAGAATCCGAGGAATTTCACTATGATAAGGCATCGATGGAGCTTCAGAGTCATCCCTCTTGCAACACTTTGCACACTTTCCCCACAGATGAAAGAAAAGGGCAGCAGTTTGAGTCAGTTCAGATGTTATGCTTGTCCATGATGTCACCACATATGCAATAAAGAAAGAGGCCTACACAGCAAAAAAAAACAAAAACGATGACAGTTTAGCAGTGTACAATTAATATAGAGACTACTCTGAAGAACTATAATCATGTGTATGTTTCACATTGAAGGACACAGTACAAATATGTTCAGATATAATTTACTTATGCTATGGTCAAGCTTATGTGTTGGTTACTAAGGCTATTATCTTAGTAAACAAAAATATTATATCAATTTAAGTGTAGCATGTCCACACGGAAGAAAATGCTAATACAATATATAGAGCATAAAAGGGAGAACATGTTCCACAAGTAGTTGTGATAACTTTCAAACACTCCAAAGAAAGGATCAGATATGCATCATGCTACAGTTCATTACGTAACACAAGAAAAGCATGAACTACCTGTGCTGGAACCACAACTGCAAGTTTTTTAGGTATTTCTATTGGATTATAGAATATCTGGATTTGGCCTAAGACTGAACCACTGAGAACATTGGCAAAGAACACAGTCCATATTGTAAACCGAAGCATCTTATTGCAAGCACTTCGCTCGATCCCACTAACAGAAACAAATCCTTGCATAGTCGAAAATAGCTTCATTATTGAGGGAACATAAGATGAAACAAAGTGAAGAATGACACTGGGAAGATATCCGGTAACCAGTTGACTCACAACAGCCCTGCAAGGACAAAACAAAACAGTATCCAGTTGTGATGCTACCTGTAATGCACTAAATCATTTTAAACAGTGAGACAGAATCCATTAAGGAACTAACATTTCCAGTATGTTCCTCAAAAAAGGCAACCATTTCTCTATTTGCTCCAGATAGGTGAGTCCTTGAACAAATATCACAACTAGGAGAAAGACAAGTATCAGGAGAAGTGAAGCTACAAAAACTACAAACTTGGCAATCCATCTTTCCATGAAGGATGTAGAAAAGAAAGGCCAATAAACATCATGGGGATCAGGAGCATGCTCAGTTTGCCATTCAGTTGGATTGTCTGACTGCCTAATGTAAATTGCATTTGCAGCACCATAGCGAGTTCTGAATGAGACAAATGCGGCAGCAATTTCCTGAAGAGATATGAAACAACTATAGGTCAAACAATAGCAAAATTTGTGTGCTTGAATACCATGAGCCTCAAACAAATATCAATTCAGGATAAAAACTAAGTGCTAGCTAATTTTGGCAAAAAAAAAATGCACCTGTCTCCTAATAGCATCTGATTGTTCCAATCTAACATTCTCTTCTACATCCTCCAGCCTTTTCTGGTATTTATCACGAAGATCATTTCTGCCAAATAATCCAAGGAATTTTCTTGGAGCGTCCCCGGAAGACCGATGGACATACTTTAAGTTGCCAAGTTTTGAACAGATATTCTCAGCATCATTCTGGACAGAAATGCAACCAACCATTAAACAAAGTGAAACCAGATACTAAGTTCAGAAAATCACAATGAATAAATTTTGAAGATGATACTGATGTAGAAGTTGAATGAATTAGTGTATACAATATAGCAAAGCAAACAAGCAGTAATTACAGAAGCATACATGAAAAATGGTGCACCAAATAAGGACGACATTAACAGGAAAAAACTTCATGGAATGAACTTTATTTTTCCTTCCACCATCGTATCATTCCTTTGGAGCAATGTGGTATATATGTTACAAATCAGTGAGAATATGAACTACACTATAGTGACTAGAGAGTACTTCTCCAACTTAACACAATGTATGAAGGCGCAAACGCTCAGCAAACTTTGGAACAAATCAGTACATATACTGTCCAATATATTGGTCATGAGAACACTATTAAACTATACAGTAAGAATGTTGCAAAACTTCTGATTTATTAACTTGAATACCACATATATTCAACACTGAGGAAACATCATGATGAAAACAAAACAGAAACTTTAACTTTGTTGCATCTGCATTGCTATCGTTATAAGACAAAAGGAAATCAAACCAGTGAATGAAGTCAGAAATTTGAGATTAAATAAAACTAAAACAAAATGCAAGTCTAGTAACCTGATTCTAAAGTTTTTCTCGTGCAATATTCACTGAATAACTCATTATAAATACAGAAGACATCAATCAATAGACACCCACACCCCATATGAGTATATACAACCATCAGTGACGTAAAGGACAGTAGACATCAGTTCATAAGAAAACAGTACAAAGTAACAAAAAGAATAGAATCTTACAAGAAGAAGACGAAGCTTGCCAGTTTGATGAACAACTGCGTGTGACAGGTAGGTGGATGGATGATACTCTCTGAAATACTTATCAACTGCATCACTCACTGAATCACCACTAGATACTGGAATAGCCCGGACAAGAACAGTGAAGTGCTGAGGTAATGGCTTTGAAGTCATAAAATACTCTAACCTCTTGGAAGAGATATATTTGTACTCCTGTAAAACATGGAAAATGTTTACAAAAACATATGGAAGTAACAATAGTGGTAGAATCAAATGGCAGACTCAACAGGTAGGCATTAAGTTAAGAGGTCAATGGCGATGAACTGTACTTGTACTCGCAATGTATAGAGTAGCATATCCTTCCCAGGATAAGGAGGCATGCAAAAATGTCTAGCAAATATTAGGTAACCAACAGAAAGCAAAAAAGTTGATTACTCACATGATACAATAGGTAGCATGTAATTCCTGTAATGATATACACAGCTGAAAAGTGTAGCCACAATCTGCCAACAACATTACCAGAGCTAATGAGTACATTTGCAGGCTCTTGCTAAACGATAAAGACAATTTTGTATATACACACACAAATGCATTAGCATGGAGCACTAAACAGTAAGCAGACACTATGGACTCCATCTAACCATTGCATGCCATCGCACTAGGCTGTAAGTATTCCTAAAGCATAAAGCCTTTTATTTCTGTCTTTTCGATCCACACTCTCTGCGTATGACAAAGCTAGCAAATGGAGGAGTTGGCTCTAGATTTTTCAATGAAACTAGCAACTTAGCATAGTTTATCATCAGATGAGCCAATTTAAGATATTTTTGCATCGTTAGCAATAGACAAGCAGTGGGGACAAGTAAAGTTGCTATCAAATTGAGCATCGTAATCTAACAAATGAACTTTAACACAAGCACAAAAAAGCCTTCCATGAAGCTTAAACACCTCAGAACTGAGAGCAACTCCTGAATCCTAACACCAATTGAGCAAAAAAAAAAAAAAAAGGCTCAATTGCTAAGCGAGACTAAACAATACACCAGGGAACACTAGCCAAAAGCCTATAAACCCCCAATTTGCATCAGATTAAGCAAAGGGAAAGTCCGAATTCCTCACTTGTTGGAGCCGTCCTGGACATTGGAGACGCTGAAGAGATCGATGGACTTGTTGGGCAGGTCGGTGAAGTCGATCTCCTTCAGCTGGTTCCCAAGGAAGTTGACTGGCAGCAGCACCCCGACCCCGAGCACCGCCGCCGCCGTGAAAACCCTGATGCTGCACAATCCAATCCAAGCCCAACAGCATGTGAGCACTCCACTGAGCTGGGGAAGCAGAGCATCCAACGGGGGGAGGACTGGCTGAGGAGCAGCAAGTATGGATGGATTTAGGGGAGGGGCCCGGAATACCTGAAGACGAAGATACGGACGAAGACGACGCCGTCGAGCCCCGCGGCGGCGTGGATGTCCTCCTCGGAGCGGCGCCACGCGGCGGGGAGCCACGGCTCCAGCGGTGCGTAGGGGCGGCGCGGGGCGTAGACCTCGACGTACCCCGGCCTCCGGCGGAGCAGCGAGTAGGCCGCGGCGAGGAGCACGGTGAGGGCCAGGTTGACCCCCACCGACGTGGCGAGCGCCGAGAGGATCATCTCACCTCACCCAGCGGCTGGCCGGCCGGCGCCGGGACCGGGAGGCTCCTCCGGCGAGGTGGGGCCCGGTGGTCAGTGGCAGTGGAACAGAGAGGGTATGGCTATTGCTCGAGACAAGAGGATCGCGATCGGGAAGAAAGAGGTTTGGTTGGTAGAACTTGACGCGGGCAGGTGGTGGGCCCACAGTGTCAGTGAGACACGTGGCGCTATGGTCAGCGTCGGTTTATCCGGAAGCGGGGACGCGTGGTCCCTTGTGGGCCCGGACCAGTGACGTGTACATACGTGTGCGTCGCTGACTGGTGCTTCTGGTAGAATATATCTCAATCTACTTCACCGGATTTCAATTCGGTTTATCTGTTGTTTTTTCGAACATGCGTAGCTGTTTCGAGAATTAGTTTTGCATCAAAGGCATCAATTGGATCGACGGGACGATAAGAGGAAGATCATAGAACACTTGAACAATCCAGATGCCTATTTCTTTGTTTTTGGAAAAAAAAAAAGAGACGTCATACTGTTACAATTTTGCAATATATTCTGCTTTCAAATTTGCATTGGTTTGGGAAATTAATCGGAACTAATCCTTGGTTGGATCCTCATAATTAAACTTTAGCTCTCTATATTTACATTGAAATCACAAGTTTCCAGCTGAATTGAGTGTCCAAACGTCTATATTTGCCTTAATATAAATGTTAAGAGTAGTCAAGAATGAAATTGATGTAGTATTTCATAATGAAACTTTCTTATGCAATGGTAAAAAAAAATCTTTACTGGCTTCATGATTACCGGCCGTTCATTTAAGAGAAATATTCCCATCGGGCATATAGTTATGTACACTGAGCCACTGAGGTTCACCCGTACGCTTTTTCTTTATAGTAATTATCATTTTACAAGAAGGTTTTGGAGTTACCAATAGTTGTGACTTGAGAACCCATATCTCTATATCCAGGCTCGAGCGCCTTTTTAAGAGAAGTTGAGAAGAAAGCCTACTCCGTATGTACTATGTAGAGATTCAAAAACGGCTATCATTTCAACACATACTCTTACTTTGTAGCTTTATGGCGCAATATTTTTCTTTGGTGACTTCACAGTCATTCCTTCACATAAAAAGTGAGAGACCAGAGACCAGACCAACCTGTCTTAGAGTCTCCTCTCCCTTTCCATGCACATCTCGATCTGTTGTTACACGTTTCTCTCGCCACACAACGTGCCATCTGCTGCATCCAGAGCGTTCATTGTGCCCAGGCATGACGCACATTTATTTACAAACAAAAAGAGCTAGCTGACGGATTGTTGTTCGCTGATAGATCCGGCCGCCTTTACTGTCGATTTCATCGCGATTCACGACCATTACTTACTTCATTCACATTTGTACATTTTCATCCACCATGACTGTTCATTTCATCTCTTCTTGAAACCCTCTTACGTCATTATCGTTTACTGTTCAACACAAGTTTACATGTGTTGTTCTAGACATGTTCTCCTTTTCACCAAAAGTCAGTTTTTACTTTACAGACCCCACATTGGCTCACTGACCGAATGAAGCTGATGACTGGTTGGACAAAATGTAAGCACACACAGTTAATCTCTTATTCTAATACAGATGGATCTCGACACATCTCAGAATGCGTAACCACCTAATACCACATATATAATTATTTAGTCCAAATCCCAAACTTTTATATATTTCGGTACACATAGATCCCATCTCATAAAGTCAAATGTTCATCTACAAATAGACCAAGATGCATGTCTAGAGCTAGCTGTGAACATCAGAACATACACCTGATCAGAGATTCAGAGTATACCATCATGGAGATCACCTCAACACCACCCTTCCTCATACCATCTCTTCTTCTCCTCCTCCTCACATGGCTACTCTCGCGCGTGCTCTCATCATGGCATCCCAAGAACGCCGGCGGCGGCGTCCACCATCGTCGCATCCCTAGCCCGCCGGCGTTCCCCATCATCGGCCACCTCCACCTCCTCAAGAAGCCACTCCACCTCTCCCTCGCCGCTCTCGCCAAGCGCTACGCCGGCGACGGTGGCCTCCTCCACCTCCGGTTCGGCGCCAAGCCAGTCCTCCTCGTCACCTCCCCCTCCATCGCCGACGAGTGCTTCACCGTCCACGACGTCGCCCTCGCGAACCGCCCGGGGCTCGCGTCGCGGCGGCTTCTCACCGACGACTGCCCGTCCATCTCCACCTCCAACTACGGCGAGCTATGGCGCCACCTCCGCCGCCTCGCCACCGTCCACGCCCTCTCCGCCCACCGCCTCGCCGCCACCGCATCCGCCCGCGACGCCGGTGCCCGCGCCATGGCCGCCAAGCTCTACCGCGCCGGTGAGGTATCGACCGTCTCCGTCAAGGCCATGGCGTACGAGTTCGTCGCGAATGTTATCATGGCCATGGTCGCCGGCGAGGGCATGGCGGAGGAACAGGTGGTGTTATTCAAGGAGATGACGGAGGCGGGGATCGCGGCGGCGGGTGCGGCGAACCGGTTGGATTTCTTGCCGGAGGTGATGAGGATGATGGACTTCGGGAGGACGGCGAAGAGGCTCGCCGAGGTCGGAAAGGCGAGGCAACGGTTTGGTCAGAGCCTCGTCGACGACTACCGGCGGCGCCACCCTCGCGACGGCGGCGGTGGAGGAATCTCCGGCGAGCAGGAGACGACGAGGACGGTGCTCGGCGATCTCCTCCGGCAGCAGCGAGAAGGGTCGCCGGAGCAGCTCGACGACGTGGTCATCCGCACCGTCTGCTTGGTGAGTCACACTGTCACAGTCACCTCGCTTTAGCTCGTAAAACACGCCAACGACCTGCTGCGAAGCATCGTCGGTTTATTTCTGGCCGTTGATGCAGTGTATCGGACGGTATGGTGGACATATGTGCATGCACGTTAGCCGACGGGGAGAAATTAAATGTGGCTGATGTGGCCCGCACTTGCTTGCTTAATTCCATTAGCTGAGTGACAGTATACTTCAGTGTTGTTTAATTGTTGGCAAGTTTAAAACTGGAATGGATGGCATTGTTAACTTTGCTATAGTGTGATATTTTTTACAATGGACAGTTCCTACGTTTGCACTCGATCACTATTTGTTCAGTTGAACGATTTATATATGATTTGGACTGCACTAGCCTGCATACATAACACAAGTTGCCATTGTAGTGTCAAAATCATACACTCCAATACCTGATTTTAAATTACAAGACTTCACTACAACCACCTGTGACCTTGTTGATTAATGTTTATTTCTCTTGCTCCAATGAACCTTCTAAATTTATAATGTATGTGGTTCACCTTTTGTACTTTGCATGGCTAGCTATCACTATCAGAGCTCAACCAACACATGCATCTAAGCACTAGTACCACATTAATTAATATAAATTATTCAAGTAATAAAAAATTGTCTAAGTACTTACTAAAACAGCGAGAGTAGTTATTGAAAGTGACTAGTATCTTAATTACTCTAGGTGATATTGATTAGTGTCGACCAGCAATGTATATTATATGTAATTTGATTTTCAACTAAACAATCTTTTGCCACATGCGCAGAGCTTGCTACAAGCAGGAACAGACACATCCTCCAGCACAATCGAGTGGGCAATGGCTCTTCTGCTCAACAACCCAAACATCCTCAAGAAGGCAACAGCCGAGATCCACTCGATCGTCGGCACATCCCGGCTGATCAAAGAATCCGACCTCGCCGAACTCCCCTACCTCGGGAGCATCATAACCGAAACCCTCCGGCTAAAACCTCTAACCCCAAACCATGTTCCCCATGAGGCGTCATGCGACTGCGTTATCGCCGGCCATGCCATCAAGCATGGAACAATGGTGCTAGTGGATGCCTACTCCATGCAAAGGGATCCCAACATGTGGGAGGACCCGGAGAAGTTCATGCCGGAGAGGTTCATGGTGGATGGGAAGGTGGTGGATGGAGATGGTAGGTTCATGATGCCGTTTGGGAAGGGGCGGCGGAAGTGCCCCGGTGAGGGCCTCGCCTTGAGGACGGTCGGGATGGCGTTGGGGGTAATGGTACAGTGCTTTGAGTGGGAATGTGTTGGAGAGGAGGTGAACCTCAGTGAGGGGTCTGGTCTTACCATGCCCATGGCTGTTCCTCTTGTTGCGCTTTGCCGACCGCGTGCGGAGATGGAGGCATTGCTCAAGACTCTCTAGAAATGAAGTAGCGGGTAGTTCTGTTCTTCGTGAAGACCATTTGGTGTGTTATTATAAGTCACTGTCTCATCGATGACTTATGTATGTACACATTTGTATCATTTTACGTACTATTCTAAATTGTATAAATTCTCTTTCATCCCTGCGAGTCTTGCCGGAAAACGAATTTTTTTGGGGTGATGCAATGTAGATGGTATAGATTCACTTTCATCAAATGCATCTTTTATAATCTATATATTCAGATCTTGCGGTCTTCCTGTACCTCAAATCGTTAGTCACTAGAAAATGGCCGCGGCGTTGCCGCAGGTCGCCAGTGGATGGACCCTCGTGTTTTTATATTGGATAAATTTTGATTTGAACGTGTTTTGATTGTGAAATTGTATGTATAATGCGTGTAGAAGTAACGAATGGAACATGTTGCATGATGTAAGTGAAATTTGAGAGGTTTTCATAATAACTCCAAGGTTTTGTTTGCAAATTTGATAGGTTTTGGACCGAAGGTTGATTTTGATAAACATGTGGGCTTCTTCATAAAATTCATAAGACAGTGTACTGCGTTACTGTGCCAAATATGCCCCAATAGAGTGAAATTGTTGCCGTTACAACATAATAACCTGATAAGGTGAAGCGTACAAGGGGAAAAAATTGAAGGTTCCAAGTTTGCAAGTTCTCAAAGATCTAATTGCAAATAAAAATCTTCTAGATGCCTAAATTTCATCTCATTGTAAACTAACCTATGTGTTTGCAATGTCAATGCTGAGAATTAAAGGAGAATGTGCCTGGACCCTGGAGGGTGAATGCAGTCTTTATTGCTGCAACAAACAAAGATGGTGTCAAGCAGTTTAAAGTTGAGATCCATTTGAATCCCCCTCAGGCCCATGCAGAATATACTCCCGGATGAAGCTGTGCTAATTGCCAATCACTTATAACTTTGACGCTCATAATGGATTCTGGAATCTGAACATCAGATCATATGGTTGCATCATTTAGAATTTTCCTTTATTAGAGGAACACGATGTAAGGTATCAACTGCTTGTAAGAACCAAGTATTGAATGATCATGTACATATGCTTATGTTTTGAGCATAATTACTGGAACAGAATTACTTACGCACTATACAAGGGTCAATTCCTTCATCAGAAAAGGCCCAACAGTTTGGAGCACACATTGACTATTTTCATTGATCTAAACATTGCTTGATGGTAACTGTCCAAAACGTATAAATTAAAGACGATAGATTCTCGGATATTTTTCAATATGTAACTGATTCAATTGGTAATTGAAGTGGTGTATTATACAATGGCAAGTTACAAAAAACAGTATAGTTACTCATATATATATTCCATGAAGGCATTAAGGCATTTCCTCAACCAATTGGCGTGCAGCCCACTTTTGCAGTGTCAAAGTAATTAGGGGATAACATTTGTTTGTTTTCAGATTGCAAGCATACCAGAAGTAGCGACCTAATTCTTCCTTGTCTACAGCAGGAAGCCAACTGCAAAAAGATTGGAGAAAGTTCCATCTGGTATGCCTTACCTGTAGCATATCGACGAATTACTCTTGGGGGCTTGGCTGGTAAGTTCCGTTCACTTCTCTCAGCTATTTCTCTCAATTCAACATATTATAATCAATAGGATCATGAGATGTAGGAGCAGGGGAAGCCAATGAATGTTATGTTGCCGAGGAAAGACGCAATGCCAATGGGATTTCCATGGCACGCACACCACTCTGGCGTCAACCTAGTCGACAATGCCGTGACCGATGTATTTCCTGTTCCATTGCGCCTGCACATTCTCGTGCTCTACCTTGTCGTTATCGTCACAGTTGCCGATGTGTGCTGCTTCATCCTGCACTCGAGGAGGGACCTATGGCCTCATGGCTTCTTTGGCTTCTTCCCGTCGTTGCCTCCGCCGTCGAGGCCTTTCGCTTCGCCCGGCAATCCGCTCGATCGGAGCTCTCCAAGGTCGGGTCGCCACCCCCCGCAACGAGAGAAGTCGCGAGGGGATGAGGCTGCGCGAAGGGCCGAGACGGTGCCCGAGGGACGGCCCACACCGGCACCGCGCTCTGTTTCCAACGTAGATGTATGATCGGACGACTGAGAAAAAATAAGATGACGTGGCCCAACGAAAATGCTCGACTTGGGTCCAGGTTTCCATATTAGAAGATGTACTAACTGTATACATTATACACGCAACCCATACCTTTTAGCTATTTCGATTGAGATAACAATTTCAAAAGGTCAATGGATATTTTCAGATAGACCTGCAGAGCTTGCACCCTGATAATGAAACAATGGACGGAGATCTCAGTCTCACAGCCCTTGCCGATCTTAGCATGCATCTCTTCTTCTACCCTTCGCATGGCTTCTCGTGCACCTGATCTGGGCTTCACCTCGCGAGCTCACTAATGGCCATATGGCCGGCGTATCCCTTCACATAGCAATTAATATGTGTGGTTTGCATGAAGTTGAAAAGCTGATTTGGTTTCAAAAGGAAAAAGTCTGAAAATGACTTTTTTTTTGCCGGAAAAATATTGAAACCGATACTCCCCCCCCCCCCCCCCGCAAAAAAAAAAAGGTTGAAACAGACATCTTTTTTCGAGGAAAGTTTGAAAGAGGTAGCAGTACTTTATTATGATAATGAACTTTGGACATTGGAGTATTGGACACTTCATATGTTCGCACTAGACATTTTTAATTAGAACGGTACTCCATTTAATTGTAAATACATGGTGCCTTTTATAAAGACAAAATAAAATACATGGTGTTTTTTTTCAACATTAACATGCAAGGTGGAGTAATAACAATCTCACATATAAACGCCACAGAACATTATTTATTAAAATACATGCATGGTGTTTTCACAGCAAGTTTGATTAAATAGCGCGCGTTACAGAAAAAAAAGATATATATAGTCAGTGTAGCAACTTCATGCATTTGAAGACGGAGGTAGCATGAGGTCCAGTGCATCCTCCTTAGGCAGTTGCCAGTAGTACTCTAAATACATGTTTTCTTTACATGAAGTCAGCGTAAACCCCTCTGGTTTTAATATTTCTTCTTCAGTAGTCAAACTCTCCTGAATTTACAATGTGTGTGCATTTGACTTTTTAGATAGATGTTGGTTATCTCAATACAACAATAATTTATTTAAATTAGATTTTTCAACGACATCCACAAACAATGTACACGCTCTCTAGCTAGCTAGTTAACCCATATCAAACTTGCAATAAGGAAATTAAAGTTAATTAATACAGTTATTTGATTATTGTAATTTGTACGTATGTATTTATGTATTTGACATGTTGAAAGCGCAGAGCTTGGTGCAAGGAGCCAGGAGGGACCGTCACGTCCTCCAGTGCTGGTCCACGTCTACTCCATGCACTGAGATGCACGAGTGCTTCACCGCGCGCGACGAGCGCTTCCCTCCTTCCATTTCATCACCGAGCAGAGAGCCCCCCTCCTGCATTCTGCAGATGGCAGTTTCAGACATAACAAAAGTTCAGAACAAGACTGTTCAAACACTTCAGACTAAAGTACTAACCAAACAATTCAGAGTTGTGGGGCAGAGTACTAACCGAGAAAGTGACGTATATCAGTATATGTGTTAATAGTCGGCTCACCATTTTTTGCCGAAGGCGGAGGCTGTCTCTGCTTCAGATCGATGAAATTGACTGGTTCCTCAACACTTACGTAATCAGCATGCTACAAGTGAAGCTATTGGAGAAGCCACTCATGGAGCCGTGGCAAACGTTGCCGAAGAATGCACGGAGAGCTAGATTACTTTAACTGACGTTCACAGATCACAGTCATGATAAGAATGTTAAAGCTGACTTGTTCTTTCCTGTTCAAATATTCTTCAAACCATAACAACTGGGTCAATAAACCAACTAATGAGAAATATTCAGAATACTATGATGCTCTGCTATAGGGGTATGGCGTTGTCCATTATATTGCAGAATCTGAACTCTGGCATAATTTGTAGAATGAAAGGCAAAAAAAAAAAAGAAAACAATACAATTGCCTAGTTTTAGTGAGAAAATCATTAGTGTTTCTGTCTTTCTATTTTTAGCTGCAAAATACACAACTAAATTAAAAGTGCATGAAAAAGTTGGCATAAATGTTGATGGATGATTCTTAGCGTGCAAAAATTTTAGCTCAGGGTGTGTTTAGATTGTAGGAAAAAACACTGTAGCATAAGAAAAACACTGTAGCATTCGTTGGGAAACGTGTTTTGTGAGGGAGGAATAGTGAAAAGTTGGAATGAATAGTGAAAAGTTGGAATGAATAGTGAATAGTTGGAAATCTGAACATGGCCTCAGAAGAACTTGTATATAGAGAAATCAATCTATGAATAGTAAAATGGAAGTAGTTGTTATGGTAGTTCAAAGGTTCTGCTTTTCAATTCCACATGTCCTAATATTCAATTTATTTTTTTGCTTATACTGTCCTCTTCATCAGATGACTTCTAGTGCACTATGCTTGTGTTTACAATTCTTAAAACAGTCACCTATTTCTATCCTATAGTACTTGTATTAATTAATATTTGTAGAACGAATTTATTAATTAACATTAGTTTTATTTTATTACTTGTATTAATTACAATATCTAGAACAATTATATGGTTGAATAATTCGCATCTTCTCGCTGTCGCCATCCTGAGATCCTCTAAAAGACCTTTAAAAAAAAGATCCTCTAAAAGAAACAAAAATCAGCCATCCTGCCGCAATCGGAGAAGATAAACAGTCCATCGATCACAAACAGTGCTCGAAAACCAACTAATCGATCAATGGACCAACCGTCAACGTCACGCCGACGCGTAAGCAAACTAGACCTCGATGGTAACGATACGAGAAGAAAATGGCCAGGCAATCGCCAATCAGTCATCAGCGTTCCGCTGCCGCAGCTGCCCGTCCGTTCAACTCGAAGCTGCAGCTTATTAGCTAATGGCGTCTTGTCCAATCTTGGCAGAGTCCGTACGCGTACAAACGCTTCCCCCCAACGGAATCGTCGTCAACCTCTCGCTCCTTTTGATGCTCATTAGCCGAACTCAAGTCTCTGAGAGCCTCTCGTCACTCTAACAACTCAACACGAGAATCGTCGTTGACACTTTCTCGATAAGATCTCTTCTTTCCCCACGAGCTCTGTCTTGCTCACCATCCTCTGTTCCTCTTTTCCCCCACCTAACGCTGCAACTGCAACCCTCTGACGGCAAACCACCATCATTGATGACCTCGTCGTTGCCAGCCATGGACACGGCGGCGATCGGCGACGTCCTCCTGCTTCTCATCGCCATCGCCGTTCCCCTGCTCATCGCTGCTACCATCTGGTTGAGGCGCGTCGACGGCGCGCCGCCGAGCCCGCCGTCGCGGCCACTGATCGGCCACCTCCACCTTCTCCGCAAGCCGCCGCTGCACCGCTCGCTCGCCGCCGTCGCCATCGCCGCCGGCGAAGGGGGCGCGGCGGCGCCGCTCCTGTCGCTGCGGCTGGGCACGCGACGTGCTCTGCTGGTGACGTCGCACGCCGCCGCCGAGGAGTGCTTCATGGCGGCGCACGACGCTGCTCTAGCAGGCCGGCCGCGGCTGCTCGCCGGCGAGCTGCTGGGCTACGGGTACACGATGGTGGTGTGGGTCCCACACGGCGACCACTGGCGCACCCTCCGGAGGTTCCTCGCCGGCGAGGTCTTCTCCCCGTCTCGACTCGCCTCCCGCGCCGCCCACCGCCGCGCCGAGGTCGCCAACCTCGTCGCCGGCCTCCTCCTCCTCGACGCCGACGACGCCGTGGCGAAGACGAAGAAGACGACGCTACGGCCGAGGCTATTCGAGCTGGTGCTCAACGTCATGCTCCGGGCGGTCACCGGCGAGCGCGCTCGCCGCGATGACGTCAGCACGTTCCAGGAGATCGTCGAGGAGACGTTCGCGGCGAGCGGCGCGCCCACCGTCGGCGACTTCTTCCCGGCGCTCCGATGGGCCGACCGCCTACGTGGCGTCCACGCGGCGCTGCGGCGTCTTCACGCCAGACGCGACGCCTTCGTCGGCAGCCTCGTCGACGACCACCGCCGACGGCGAGACAACGCCGGCCATGGCCGTGACACTGACACAACGGAGAAGACAAGCATCATCGATGAGCTCCTTTCTCTGCAAGAAACGGACCCCGATTACTACACTGACACCGTCATCAAAGGCATTGTCTTGGTAAGGAATCCCATTACTCTATTGTAACATGGTCGTAATCTACTAATCTCCATGCTGATGCTGATGCTATGAGGAATCTGCAGATACTGCTGACCGCCGGCACCGACACGTCGGCGCTAACAACGGAATGGGCAATGGCGTTACTACTAACACACCCAGAAGCAATGAACAAGCTAAGAACCGAGATAGACGCCAACGTCGGCAACACACGACTAGTGGAAGAGTCAGACATCACAAACCTCCCCTACTTGCAAAGCGTGGTGAAGGAGACTCTCCGTCTACGGCCCACCGCGGCGGTGATCCCGGCGCACGAGGCCATGGAGGACTGCACCGTGGGAGGGTATCATGTCCGGCGAGGCACCATGGTCCTCGTGAACGCTTGGGCGATCCACCGGGACCCCAAGGTTTGGGACGCGCCGGAGGAGTTCATGCCGGAGCGGTTCAGGAACGCCGGTACGGTGACCGCGGCCACCGCCGCGCCGCCCATGCTGCCGTTTGGGCTTGGAAGGAGACGGTGCCCCGGCGAGGGTCTCGCGATGAGGCTTGTTGGCTTCACGTTGGCGGCGCTCGTGCAGTGCTTTGAGTGGGGTGTTGGTGAAGAAGGTGCCGTGGCTATGGATGAAGGTGTTGGGTTGACGATGCCAATGGCCACGCCTTTGTCGGCTGTGTTTCGGCCCCGGGAGTTTGTCAAGAGCATGTTGTTGGCTGAAACATGATGGGATGAACAATGGACAGATTTGGATAATAGTGGTTTTAGATTGGTTGGTAGTCACTGGATTGAGGTTATTCGGTAATCCGTAATCAGTATGCTGTTGGTGATGCTAAGAATACAAACTAGCTTTATTGGATTATTATCTGTGTGTGTTTAAGTGATTAAAAATGTTGTTAGCTTTATTGGATTATTATCTGTGTTTCTAAGTGATATAAAAAATGTTGGTCTTTAAGTTCAGATATTGAAATTATTACAACCAACACAGCCCTTAGGGCTAGTTTGGCAGCCCACTTCCGCGCGGGGTTCCCGGCCTTTTCCCTGGATAGGAAGTCCACCGGGAAAGTTTCTGTGGGGAGCCCAACAATTGCATTTGGAAGCAGGCTGCACAGGTTCCCTAAGGGTTTGTTCGGTTCCATCGGATTCAATCCGGGTCGGGAATGATTGATATAACAAGAAAGCTTTATTGGATTATTACCTGTATGTGTTTAAGTGATTAAAAATGTTGTTAGCTTTATTGGATTATTATTATCTGTGTTTCTAAGTGATATAAAAAAATGTTGTTATTTTAAGTTCAGATATTGAAATTATTACAACCAACTCACCCCTTAATGATTTTTTTCCCTCCTCGTCGAAGTGGTGATTTGATGTAGATAAATCCATTCTCCAAATGACCAATGATTTTTCTTTTCTCCTTGGACAAGTTGTATTTTTCAATTCAAATATTGAAGAATGATAAAGGATCTAATATCCTGTGGTAAGTAATACATATTATGTTTCCCAAAAAAAAATATTTCGGATGTTCTCCTACTTATTTTATAGCTTGGGAGCACGTGATTAGTGACTTACCTAGATAAATACATGGAAATAATCTGGAAAAAAATGTATTGCATTTTTCTGATATAGGGTTTGATTTCCTGCGTCGTCATTCATCTCACGATATATTCGTAAAAGTAAAAAAGAAAAATTTTATCCGTATTCCGTAATGATATATCCTCCGTCCTCTAGTCTGAATCAGCCATGTTTTCTTTCGTCTAGAAAAATACTTGTAGTAAATTGGGCCATTTTTTTAGAAACAACTGGGCCATTTATTGGGCAGCAGGCTCGTTCTGGAGATTTTTTTTATTTTTATATTTTTTATTTTATGTTATTTCAAAAATATATACCTGATAAACTTTTTTTGCAAGTTTGTCAGCCTGCCGCCGTTTGGTCCGGCGTTAGGAGCCTATCGCCAAATGAAATGGCGATAGCCATAGAAATCGTCATTTGGGCTGGCGGCACAGCTTACCGCCGTATGAAACGGCGATAGCTACTTATCGCCGTTTCATCCGGCAGTAGGCAGACGAGCCGCGGGGCCCAATTAAATGCCACCGGATGAACCGGCGGTAGGTTGGCGGCGCCTGGGCCCCACTTCTTATCGCCATTTGAAATGGCGGTAGGCGAACCTACCGCCGTTTCATCCGGCGGAAGGCGCCGCTATAAATCGCCGCGCCGCGCCCTCTCCCAGCCCATCGCAGCCAGAAGGAGAGGAAGAGAAGAGCGCGGAGCGCTGCCGCGCTGGTAACCAGAGGAGAGGAAGAGAAGAAGAGAGGAGGAAGAAAAAGAGGAGAGGAGAGGAGAGGGGAGGGGAGGGGAGGGGAGGGGTGGGGAGGGGAAGGGTGGGGTGGTGCTCTGCTAGATCTGTCTTCTGGTTTAGGTATTTTTTTTAATCTCTATATCTCTATAGATTGTAATGTATATATCTCTGTAGATAAAAATATTAGCTAGTTATTTGCATAGAAATATTTTAGATACATAGAAAAAATAGTTTAGATAGATAGACTAGTCCAATACAAATCCAAATTTTAGCCTAGTTTAGATAGATCGAAAAGGTTGTTTAGAAATATTTGGAAGTTAAATGTTTTATATAGAAATGGAAGCTTAGATAGAAATTGTAGTGAATAAATAATTTAGGCATATTGCCTTGTTTAATTTGTGAGATTCAAAAAATAGTTTAGTATAATTTGTGAGAATAAAAAAATAGTTTAGATAGATAGAAAAAATAGTTTGATACAAATAGTAGTCAATAAAATTAGAAATATTTTGCACTTAAATATTGTAATAGGAAAAATTATTTGAATAGAAATAGTAGTCAGTAAAATTAGAAACATAGTAGTTTAAATTAGGAATATCTACATATAAATATTATTGAGTGAATTTTATGAACAGAAATATTTGTTTAGTTTGTGTAGTTATATTAGGATTCTTTAGAAAATATTTAAGTAGATGGACTAAATTTATTTGAATGGAAACCTTTTTGCCCCCAGATTAAATATCTAAGTTTGAGAAATCGGTGTCAATTGTGTTGGCGGGCATGTCAGAAAGATTATCTTTTCAAGTGTTCTATGGGTCTGGGGATGTTAGATATGGTCCTGAAGGGGTAGATTTGTCAGACTCAGTTCCTTCAGAAAGGCGAGTTCGACAACAACAAATCCGTTTAAAGGGTAAAGAAGATGAGCTAAAGAGACGGCGAGGTGAGTTAGGTCAGAGAGGCGGCCCTCAAGATTCAAGAGGAACAATTCCAAGCTCGTGAATGCCAGCTTAAAAGGGAAGCGGACGAACAGAAGAATCGGTACAAGGAGCCTGCACAATCTTCCACAACCGATGGAAGGAACAAGAAGGGAAAATTTCTTCGCTTCATCCAGTAGATTGTTCGTCGTCTATTGTCATTTTACGTTACCTAAGGCATGGTATCCGTAGACACGGTAACCTATAGGTTAGTAATTAGAGGTACCGCTCATGCCATTGTACTGATCTCTCTCCCTCTCTGTCTCTCTCACTGTTTGTATGCGTGTCTATGTGTTCACATGAAACACTGAAAAGGCTATGCATGACTCATGAAGGTGTAGCTTTTGGAGGAGTAGCCTTTTCAGATGGACGAGACAAGTCCATGTCCAAGCACAGAGCAAAGCAATGCTCTTGTCGCATCGCAATTAATGGTAGTACTGCACTTGCAACAGGAGCAATAAATAGACTATAACTGAGTAACTAACCTTTTCAGATGGATAGGTATGCTAGGCTTTTCAGAGCATTGGATGCGTCCTTCAAACATGAACACTGCCACGTTCAGTACACATTCCCTCACACAACTCAGCTAGTTTCGGACGTACATGCAAATTTATTTCATGCAAATACTTTGCCTACAAATCTAACCACTAAGTACATTATCATTTACACTATACAAATTTCCTCTTTTTTCTAAAGAAAAGATAAAAAAGTAATTTAAATTTTGTATCAACTAACAACAATTAATGTGTCAGAGACTGCTTTACAGACATACAACTATGACGTCATACGACTAACGGACGGACTTGTCAGCAAAACCCAAATTCATAACATTATGAAACATTATATAATGAAAAAAAATATTTGATAAAAAAACAACATACCGCCGGTTGAAATGGCTATAGCCGTTTCAACCGGCGATAGGCCGCACCCACAAATCGCCGGGCGACAGGGACTCCCGCCATTTCATCTGGCTGTAGCCGACTACATCACGGCGGTACCACTGATACCGTTTCATCCGAACCGTTCCATCCGGCGATAGGTGCCTTGGGCCACGACCCAGCCAAAAAATCGCCATTTGAATCGACGATTGCCTCCTATCGCCAGACTAACTGGCGGCAGACTGACAAATTTGAAAAAAAAATTAGCGGTATATATTTTTGAAATAACGATAAATAAAAAATATAAAAATAAAAAATTTCCTCGTTCTGCTTTAAATTGTTCGCCCCACAGCCCATACCATTTCCTTGGGCTCATCATATCGCGCTCGACAGTCACATCTCGCTAGCCGCAGTGAGAAAAAAAAAATCAGCTATTGTGTCGCCTCCTTCCTCTCGTTCCATCCATTGATGCCCAACTGAGCTCTGATTTCACCGCGAGTTCCAACCTTTTTTTTGGTCTGTTGAAATGGCAATTCTCCGTACAATCAAACAGCGTGGTCACTGGTCAACTCTTCATCTTCGCTGAGTTCATGTGTTTGCCTCGACGAGAGACGCCATCTCTTCCTCTCTTGATGTCGAGAGAGCCGACTTCGTGATAAGATTCCTCTTCTCTTCCTGATAAGATTCCTCGCCCCCCTGCACTTGATCTCCGGTGGAATCTTCCTCAATACGCGCCGTTGAGCTGGTGAGAGCCTCGCGGTCGCCAGCCATGGTCATGGCTGCCGCAGTCGACTCTGCCCTGCTTCTCCTTGCCGCCGCAATCGCCCTCCTCATCGCCGCCGCCGCAGTCTCCTCCACGTGTCGCCGCCGGCGTGGGCACGCCGGCAATGCCGCGCCGAGTCCACCTTCCCACCCACTACTCGGCCACCTCCACCTCCTCCGCAAGCCTCTCCACCGCTCGCTGGCCGCGCTCGCCGCCGCGCACGGCGGCGGGTGCCCGGCGCCGCTCCTGTCCCTGCGCCTGGGCACGCGCCGCGCGCTGCTGGTATCCGCGCACGCCGCCGCGGAGGAGTGCTTCACGGCGCAGGACGCTGCGCTGGCGGGCAAGCCGCGGCTGCTCGCCGGGAATCTGCTCGGGTACGGGTACACCACCGTCAGCTGGTCTCCCCACGGCGACCACTGGCGCGCCCTCCGCCGTTTCTTCGCCGTCGAGCTCTTCTCCCCTTCCCGCCTCGCCGCCCGCACCGCCGACCGCCGCGCCGAGGTCGCCGCTCTCGTCGGCGCCCTGCTCCGCCGCTCCCCCGCCGGAGCGGTGGACGACGCGGCGGTGACGCTTCGGCCCAGGCTCTTCGAGCTGGTGCTCAATGTCATGCTGCGGGCGCTCACCGGCGCGCCGGGGCACGGCGGCGATGTCCGCAGGTTCCAGGAGATCGTCGAGGAGAGCTTCAAGGTCACCGGCACGCCCAGCGTTGGGGATTTCTACCCGGCGTTGAGGTGGGTCGACCGCCTGCGCGGCGTCGACGCCGCTCTAATCCGCTTGCAGGCCAGACGGGACGCGTTCGTCGCCGGCCTCGTGCAGGAGAGACGCCGGAGACGACAAGCCGGTGGCCGAGGAGCAGAGTGCGCCATTGACGAGCTCCTGTCTCTGCAAGAAATTGATCCCGGGTTCTACACTGAGACTGTGATCAAAGGCATCGTCTTGGTGAGTAATCATTTCTCAGTCTGGCACCGAGCCACCGACATGCTGTCTGGCATACTAGTAACATGGTTGCAGACTCACCAATTCACCATGGTAATGTGATGTATATGCAGATACTGCTCAGTGCCGGCACCGACACATCGGCATTGACAATCGAGTGGGCAATGGCGATGCTGCTGACGCATCCGGAAGCAATGCGGAAGGTGAGAGCTGAGCTAGACGCCAACGTCGGCAGATCCAGGCTGGTGGAGGAGTCAGACATCACGAACCTCCCATATTTGCAATGTGTGGTGAAGGAGACTCTCAGACTCTGCCCTGTTGGTCCGGTCATCCCGGCACACGAAGCCATGGAGGACTGCACCGTCGGTGGGTATCATGTCCGGCGTGGCACCATGATCCTTGTGAACGCTTGGCTGATCCATCGGGACCCCAAATTGTGGGAGGCGCCTGAAGAGTTCAGACCGGAGCGGTTCTTGGATGCTGGCATGGTGACCACTGCGGTCACCACACCCATGCTGCCGTTCGGGCTTGGGCGGAGGCACTGTCCTGGTGAGGGCCTGGCAATGCGCCTTGTTAGCTTGACGTTGGCAGCACTTGTGCAGTGCTTCGATTGGGATGTCGGTGAAGGTGGTGCCATTGACATGTCTGAAGGTGGAGGGCTGTCCATGCCGATGGCAAAGCCGTTGGCAGCAGTCTGCCAACCCCGGGAATTCGTCAAGGGCATGCTGTCTGCGTTGGCATCAGAAACTGCACAGATTTCTGAAGAATAAACAGAATTAGGTAACGGTTAAATTAAGCTCTTCAGTGAAATGCATAATCAATGTTTTGGCTTATTCCATGCTCCAGTCTGCTTTTGTTTATGATGGAGTTAAATAAACTGAGGAACCATCAAGGAATCATGGAGCACTTTCGCATAATCAAAGGTCTGAAAAATACCAGCTGCAGTTAGCAAACAGACTTTACAAGATAAAATACCAAATTCTCAACATTACCAGGGCATGATAAATGCTTACCGAAACTGATCTCAGACCTGAAACCACCAGTGCCTTATGATTCAGAGATTGAGCGATAGAGGAATGCATCTGAATTTCTCATGGTTAAAATTAGCATTCTGCATCAGATGGTTAACATTACCCTCATGACTTCTGAAGTTCTGATGATTAATGTTAGCTTATAGAATATGAGACAATCTGATAATTAACATTAGAAGATTGAAACGAGCTAACCATATTGATTACCCTGTTGGTTTTTTATTCATAAAATATTTCTGTAGTTTTCTTTTCCATGTAAGAGATATAAAAACCTCAGTCTGCCGGTTCCAAATGAAATTTCTGCAGGCAGAAGCAATTTATATTTGGTACAGCTTATGTCATTCACAATTTACCGAGAAACCCTTCGTACCCGTTTTCCTGACATGAAGCAGACAACCTGAAGGATGTGTCCACACTTCTGCATTGAGATTCAGTAACGATCCACTATCAACTACCTTTCAGGGCATTGATTAATGTTAGCTATCTGAATCTGAGACAACCTGATAATTAACATTACAAGCTTGTAAACAGATACCTGTCAAGCCTGGAAGGAGAGCAAGAGACAAAGAGAACATACCTTTCAGTGTTATATTTTAGAACTTTGGCGTGTCTGCAGTATTTTAATGCCAGCAGAACAGATATTCAGTGTAAAATATTCACTCAGAGAAAATACAAGAGAAAAATATATAATATATTACTAGTATTAAAAAAATTTCAGTGTTATATTTTAGAACTTTGGCGTGTCTGCAGTTTGTTAATGTCAGCAGAACAGATATTCAGTGTAAAATATTCACTCAGAGAAAATACAAGGGTAAACATATTACTTTACTTACTATCCCGAGGGGGGAAAGAAAATAAATCTGAAATGACATTTTCTCTGAAGTAATCAAGCAAGTTCGTGTGATCTGCATATGAAAAGCAATCTCTGTATTTCAGCTTAGCAAGCAATCTCCATACAACATAGTCTCCAGTGTTCATATTAGCTGCATATGAAAAGCACAAGCACAAACTATATTGCGACACCAGTCACACTTGACTCAATCACAATTCCCTTTAACAGGTGTAACTACTGCTGAAAATTACTGCCCAACGTCTTCCGAAGCTTCTGTATCTCTTCTCAACAAACTTTACCTTCAGGTCAATGCCGTATCTAAATGTGGCCAATGCAGACACGAGATCCAGTCAGTGACATGGAGGTAGGTCTGATCAAGCCCAGATTTTCTTCCACCCATGTCAACCACTCTGTACTTGGGCGGCACTAACCATGCACCACGTCGCCAGAAGACATCTCTTTCTCACCTTTGCTCTACTTCTAGACATGTACGAGGCCTCCTTCAGGATCCATCCATCCTAAGGGTGCTGTTGTGGCCAAATATGATCCAAGGTAGGGCTGGACAAAAAGCTCGTAACTCGCTAGCTCGCTCGACTCGCTCGTTAATGGCTCGGCTCGAGCTCGACTCGTTTTATAACAAGCCGGCTCGTTATAACAAGCCGGCTCGTTTTATAATGAGCCAGCTCGCGAGCTGCTCGCGAGCCATAACGAGCCAGTTAATTATCAAACTAGCAAATTTAAAAGGGTACATTGTTAAAGGCAAAATATTCCAATGACCCATATTTAAAGAAAATGGGTGCTATAATGTTAGACAAATTTGATAAATATTGGAAAGAGAAGAACAATGTCATGGTTATTGCTACAATCCTTAACCCTAGGTTCAAAATGAGCCCATAACGAGCCAAACGAGCCATAACGAGCCAAACGAGCTATACTCTGTGATGATATGTTTTCATATTGTCTCTCTATATTGGCTCGCGAGCCAAACGAGCCAGCTCGAGCTCGCTAACGAGCCGAGCCGAGCTGACCTTCTGGCTCGTTAGTATAACGAGCCGAGCCGAGCCAATATGTTAACGAGCCGAGCTATAACGAGCCAAGTCATAACAAGCCGAGCTGACTTGATATCCAGCCCTAATCCAAGAAGAGGAGACTTTTATATGACTACATGCATCTACCATCACCAGAGCAATGTCTGATGAGTCAGCAATGCAGCACATGAAATGGCCGACAACAGTATTCAAAGAAGCTCCTAGAAAAAAGAAGTTTTATCCGTCTTTTGGCACAAGGAGATTTGACTGATCCTCCTTATTTGCTCCCTTTAGAAATAGTTGTGCTCATTTATCACATGAACTGGCTTCTGACGTGTCTATTCAGTTTGGAAAAATTTGGCAGTTGCCCTTTCTTTGAAGACAGGAATATCAAAACAGATCAGATTTTTTGCCAATTAGCAATCACTATCACTTTCAGTTACAGTGTACGAGACGATAAGCCAAATGAACACAACATCTGGAGTTAAGATCATGCTGCAAGTTACATGATTGAGGGCAACTTGGTACCTGAACTGACATCAGCGCAGCACTTCCAACAAGGTAAACAAACAAGCGATGTGTTTCCTGTTCAGGCCAGAGAAAAAAAGCTATGATCAGGAGCAAAGACAAGGACCTCACCTCAGCTCAAGTAATGATGAAATAAAGAAGCGAAGGAGAGTGGACAAACAAAAGAACAAGATACCACTGGGTCCCTAAGAAATTGTGCTTGAAAATATGCACCTAGATCTGCATATCTGACCGAAAACGACACATGCTGGTACTGCCCCCCGCAGATATGGTTAAGTATGTGGGAGGAAGAGGAACCCTAGGTGCCTCTCCTTTTCTATCTTGATCAAGTTGACTCAGTATCAAATGCATTCCCTATCCGTCCCCAACAAAGCATCTTGGCGGCCGACGTCATAGTCGTCGCACTTGCGCAAACAAAGGAGAGCAAGATGGCAAGAACTCGGCTTCCATCCCATCTCATCTCACCATGAAAGACTACCTAAAAAGTACAGGTGGTCAGCTTCCAATGCACTTGTGACAGCAACAGTCTCCCACTAAAGCAAAAGGGAAATTGATGCCTGATGAGAGTTTGGAGAAAGAACAGCATGTGGCCACAATGCATCTACAGTATACAACTCAATTATTGGATCCCAAGGGGATAACACCGGGCATAAAACAACACTATTGCCCTCACAGCTCCAGCTTTAGTTGTTAGTTCTCTCACTTTATTCGGATCTCAGGGTTATAATATTGATAGGAGAGATCCAGAAAGCATGCTTGTTTTCAGAACACAATATCTGAATAATCATCGGTAGTCTTGCTGATGCCGCCTGTTGATCTTGATTATTGTGAGTTCTGACCTAACCATGATGCTTTTAGTGCAAGCAATTAGTTTCCAGAAAAGCTAAGCTTTATGTCACCGGAATTCAAAAGGTAGGGAAAAGATTATGCAGAACTGTTCCAACAATGTACATCACACGATACTCAACAGTAGCGCATAA
Organism: Digitaria exilis; assembly: GCA_015342445.1. Classification (NCBI taxonomy): domain Eukaryota; kingdom Viridiplantae; phylum Streptophyta; class Magnoliopsida; order Poales; family Poaceae; genus Digitaria; species Digitaria exilis. Next base: position 3,378,772 of record JACEFO010000191.1, on the reverse strand, counting down.
GACAAGGTTGCAGTTGCAGGATTGCCTGTTCTGGCCTAACCTAATAGCCATTCTAGAGTCTGAAACTGTCGGCATTCCTGATGAGACCCACCCCCCGAAACTCCAACAAGATTCATGACTTTGTTAATGGCAAATCGCTTTCCCACACACCCCTGCAGAGTAGCCAAATGCCACCAGTATGAGGCATACTTGCCAATGGGAGAAACTTTGCCCTGAATTGTACTATCACCCCCGTTTTCTTTTGGAAAGTGTGAACCAGGAAATCAAGTCACCATGGCAAGTGGAGAAAAAGATGTATAGATGTTTATATGCATGGGGCCAGACAGGGAAGAAAGAGGAGATAAGCAACTTGATAGATATCCACTAACTCCAGACGAAGTTCTTTACCTCCAGATTCCTCACAAAGGCCTTCCACAAGCCTCAATTATTACTCCCCCAAAAAAATTCCATGCTCCTCCTACCTCGTCCTCCCTTATAAAGAAACTGCAAACTGCCTCTGATGCACCATCCTTGAGCTGCAACCTAAAGCAAGAACAAAGTTGCAGTCTTTCAGACCCAGAGCAGGAGAGCCCAAGATAAAACTTGCAAGACACAAAGGAGATGGAGCTAGGAGACGAGGCTTCATCAGCGAACAAGGAGAGCCCAGAGCCGCAGCAGCAACTTACGATCAACCAAGACGATGGCGCCGCGACATGGCTGAACCTCTCACTCGGTGGGAGCGCGTCGCCGGAGCCAGCAACGACGCCGGCGATCTGCTCCGACTCCGATCCCGCCACCACCGCCAAGCAGCCAGCGGCGCCGCCGCACAAGGTGTTCTCATGCAACTTCTGCCTGCGCAAGTTCTTCAGCTCGCAGGCGCTGGGTGGCCACCAGAACGCCCACAAGCGGGAGCGCAGCGCCGCCAAGCGCTCCTACCACGCGCAGCGGATGATCGTGGGGCTTCCGCTGCAGGCGCACGCCGCGCTCATGCACTCCCTCAGAGTCAACCCGGCGTCGTCGGCGATCCAGAAGGTGGCGGCGGCGCCGCCGCCGCCGATCAGGACGGCGGCGAGGTTCCTCGAGGACGGTGTCGCCTGGGGGACGATCACCTGCGAGGAGGCTCCGAGCTCCGCGTGGCCTGGGAGCTTCAGATTGAGAACCCAACATTCAGAGCATGAGCAAGCGTCAGAACAGAGTAAGATAGACTTGAATCTCAGGCTCTGATCTGACCAGTGCATGTGTTCATCCAAGTTCATCTGCTGAATAAGCAAGCTGGTTTGGAGATGCGATCAGAGAAGGAGAAACCATATGGTGATGGTGAATTTTGGAGATACTACTATTGTTGTTTTCAAATGTTTGTTAGAATTATTTGATGTGGCGATGCTATGATGTATTTCTGTAGCTGGAAATTGTATTTAGCTCTATTGACAGCAGTGAGAAAAACTCATGGATTCTGCACTTGCTAGTTGCTACTGACAGTATATATCAATCATATCCTCATAGGTATTCTTCCATGTTTTTTTTTTGTTGATTTCTGCTTCAGTTCTCTAAAAAAAAATGAGGAAAAGGAATCCGAGTACAATATCTGTGAAGATAATGTATAAATTCGTGTGTCAAAACCATTAAGTAACAGGATAACACACATCACAAATATATAAGACGGTCATAGGGGCAGAAACCACTAAATAAGCAGAAAACTAAGTTAGAAATAGTACAACATAACAGTTATGTTCATCCAACTTCATTCATGCTAAACATAAACTTAACAGATCGAATATGGAGTCTGAATCCAAGTCGCCATTTTTAGCACAAGGACAACAGAAGGAAGCAACTTGGCTGAATTCGTTGCCTAAACAGACCAGCCAAAGTATCTTGCAAGATTGTGGGTAAAATAAATGCCAAGCATGTTTGAATTGAAAGCTTCATAGGCACAGTACAAGATCACTGAAATCTCATGGCACTAAGGGTGTGTTTGGTTCCATGCACCATATGATGCATGAATGGATGATCCTGGATTGGATGATTCAACCAATTTGCTTGAACCATTTGGTTCACTCTAACTAGTGCAACAATGTATTAAGTGGGATGGTCTCATCCTGGATGGGTTGGTACAATTCACCCATCCAAACAAGAGAATCATTGTTATTTTGTATCATGTCATACAAGAATGAGTTGGTTCAACCAACCAAACACACCTGGCACCACCTTTACTGAGACAGGTCTGAAGCAAGTTGTGCCAACTTTGTTATCTTCACAGGGTACGAATTTCAGGCATCCAGCCAACACACGGCTGAGATGTATGTCCAAAACAGGCACTTGCCCATTTGGGCAAACTAACATAGTACACACTATTATCACGCCAATTAATATGGACATTGAATAAGGAGATGTGCTGCAGGGCAACAAACAAATATCCATGATCCATCCGAGACCAGCATCTTGTCTACACATCATGCTTCAAGAACTGCTGATATGCAATTTACCAGTCTTCACTTTCCATTATCCCCATACAATGAGATGCAGGCAGCCATTAAATGTTTAACCATAGTCATGCAGAATCTTTGGCTATACAAACATTAAATTTACAACCATGGTCATGCAGAGTCTTTGGCTATATAGACATTAAATTTACAACCACGGTCATGCAGAATCTTTGTCTATATACATGTGTTAATGATCTGTTAAATATAAATGACCATACCTCTAGGGTCTCTATTCGACAACAATACCGTTACCATGTTGTCAAGGATAAGCTTAGTGCTTAAGTATAGCGAACATACTGTGAAGAATAAGCTTAGTGCTTAAGTATATCGAACATACTTACTATTGCATACTATGTACTTATGAAAATGTCTAGTTCTGCTCCCAGCATATAAAAGAAGATATTTTGTGCGTGACAGGTAACAGAATTTGTTACTGAAATCAATCAGATGGAAAGGTAACATATCAAACATTACAAATTTATGGCCAACAGACCAAGGCATCACGTCCTAAGATATGATACAAAAAATACAATTCACAAAAGAAAAGGATGCCCGGTCTCACTACTTATGACTCAGCATGACTCCTAAATTACCTTCAGCACATAAATAGCTCTCAGCACCCTACTTCGCTGAGTCAAAAGCAACTGTCCCCTATCCCTAAGAGCTCAAGGAGAGCTCAGATTGTTAGGCTTACAGTGGTGTGGTCCAAGACCAGCTACTCAGCTAAGTCTTCAAAATATGAAGAAGGGATCACAACAGGAGGAAGCAGCGTCGATACAAATTTGAACTGTTCCAAGAAATTGAAGAATTAGACTATCCTGCAATTATGGCATCAACATTAATGAGGAAGATTACTAGACTTTGAAGATGCGCATACCTTATGTTGCTTGTACTTGTCTCGAACTGCCAATACTGATGAACATTTCCTGTTGAGCTGCAAGCCATGTATGGCTACAATGCAGTCCTTGAGTTCAGAAACCTTGTAACCTGTCACCTTCTGCATCTTGTTGTTCTAGCATTACACAAAGAAATAGGATAATGAGTACAGATATATCCATTGCAAGATTTCAGACATCACAAAAATACTTATTGTTGTTATTCCTTACCCAAGGATTGGCATTTGGATCAATGGTCAGCCTAGCAACAAACATAACTGAAGCAGCAACTACAGACGGCAAGAACCGGAGACAGCCATAGTCTAGTAGACTCAGCTCAGCAAGGTAACTGCCCAAGAACTCCATTAACAAGATGGAGCTCTGCAACAAGTATGCCAAGAAACATGAGACAACAATGCACATTGAAAGAAAAAAAATACAGTTGAAATACAACAAATTAGAAAGGTCATTAACCTTCTTCTCTTCATGGGCAGATCTAGCGAACCGCCTGGAATCAACAAAACAAAAGCACAACCCAAGTGTCAGTTAACCCATCAGCTGAAATGTTCAGAACAAAAGCGAGCAATAGCAGAAATTATGAACTTTTGATTCAGTCAGAGTCTAACCTCAGGAAAGTCTTGATGGTAGGATTGCCCAACTCAAACTTGAGCAGCTTAAGTATATCGCCCTCCATCTTGAGAAGCTCCTGCTTGGTGTAGGTGTTGTCAGTGATATAACAGAAGTCCTCCGCATGAGGAGGGCTAATCTCTTCATACTTCCTGCAAGCACACCTAACCAAACTCAATCCCCAATTCTCCATATAACAGCAGCTAAAGGCACACTGTGGAGGCAGCGTGCTTACGCAGCGATGAGCATGGCGGCAACACCAAGGAGCTGCAGCTTGTCACGGCCAAGCACATTGTAAGAGAGGAAGCGATCAATGTAAGAGATGGCCAGGTAGAGCGTGTCGGCCACAAGCTTGTACTCCTCGGCGACCTCGACGAGCCAGTCGACGAGGATGGTCCGCATGTTGGCCGTCACGTCCGACTGCACCGCCTGGATGTAGTCGGATCTCGGCCGCCGCACAGGCTCCACCTGCATCATCCGCAGCACACACCCCACGAATCCAGGAGAGTTAGGCCGTCAGGTGACAGTAACCGAAATGCAGGTAACCGGCGGAAACGCGAGGAATGGGAGAGCGGAGTGGGGTACCTCGAGGGCGCGGAGGTAGGTGTAGATGTCGGAGGCGTAGGACCCGCAGAGCTGCGGGTCGCCGGTCGCCGCCGCGCGAGGCTGTGGGGAGGAGGAGGCGGAGGAATCCCTGTCGGCCTCGGGCGGGACGACAGCGCGCGGAGGGGAGGTGGACGCGGAGGAGTCGTCGTCGGCGCGGTCGGGCTCCCCGTCGCCGGCCACCGCGACGACGCGCGGCGGGGACGAGGACGCGCAGCGCTCGGCGTCGTCGTCGTCTTCCTCGGCCACGGCGGCGGGACCGGGTGCGAGGGTACGGAGGGCCTCCTCCGGTACGGGCTTACCGCCGCCGCTGCCGCCCCTCGCGGGTTTGACGGGGCGTGACGGCGGCGGCGCGCGGAGGAGGGCGCCGGCGTTGGCCGGGAGCTCCCCGAGCGCGACCCGCTTCCGCTTGGCGGGGGCCCCACCACCCCTACCGCCGCCGGCGCTGACGGCTGCCTCGGCCGCGCGGCGCTTGGTGGCGGCACGGGTGAGGCGTGGCACCACGGCCGGCTCGGGAGTCGCGTTCTCCTTGTCGGCCATCGTCGAGCAGGGGGAGGCGGCGGCGGCTAGGGTTTGGTGCGGTGGGGTACGGGAGGAAGGGAAGGGGAGGGGAGGGGAGGGGAGGGGAAATGGGGGAGCAGATCGAGGAGGAGGTTATGTAGCGGGGGAAGAGGCTGGAATGGCGGAGAGGCCGCCAAAACGCGAATTCGAAATGGTGAGGAGGGAGGGAGGAGGCGGCGGTTGGCTGGAGCTCCGGCGGGAGCAGCGAGCGGCCTCCCTTCCCGATCTGAAACGGGGAGGCGCGGCGGGGGAGAGGGGAGGATTTAAAAATTAAAAAGAATTCGGAGGCGTGTGAGGGAGTGTGATTAGGCGGGATAATTGTTGCTGGCAATAAATATTTCCCAAAAATCGCGAGGCGTGGGCCACCACACAAAGCACACAGTCCGTGTGGTGTCGTCCAGCGTCGATGGGCTTTCGGGAGCAGCCCATGCGGCCCAGTAGAACGGGGAGCCCAGGCCTGGCCCACCCTAGCCCGCTCTTCACACCACACGATGCCGGCCCGGCTGGCTCGGCCGTGCCATTGTTTGTCGGCGAGACGGCGAGGACAATGGAGAAGATCCGGCGAGGCCTCGCCGGGGCATCTATGGGTGGATGGAGGTCAAAGCGTACACGCACGGCCGTAATGAAGTCCTCGACGTAGAGTTGGCACGTGGCAATGGAGAGAAGAAAAGAAAAGGAAAAAAGAAAAACGGCGTTGAATGTTGTTAATTTGTTGCCTCCAGATTGCGCCGCCGAGGAACATGGCACGTGCAAGCATGTTCGCGATGCCAATACCCAATATTATTACCAAGCAAGTGACTGAAATACCTAATGCACAGGGAGGAAAACTAAAGAGGAACATGATCGAGGAGGTGCTCCACATTGTTGTTCACTAGTCAAACAATGTCGTATGTTCAAATAAACCTCTTAGATAACATGCTACAAACATAGCTCACCAATACACCTGGCATGTGTTTGGATACCGGGTTGATGCGAGTTGATACCGGGTCGATCCTACATGGATCCACGTTTGGTTGGAGAAGCATCTAGGTTGGGTCGAACCCACAAGGGAATATATCCATCAGATACGGCTGCGGGCTCTCCCCATCCCACGAAATCGAAGGGACGGGGTCGACCCACTTAGACCCCATCAACCTCCGTCTGCGGGGTCGTGCAGGCGAGCGACGACGAAGCTCGGACGGCGGCATGCACGCGGACGAGCAACGAGCGCGCGTGGCGAGCAGCGAACGGCGGTGGCGCAGCTCGGACGACGACCGTGCGCAGGTAGGCAGCGAATGGTGGCCGCGCGCAGGCGAGCAGCTAGTGCTCGTGTCTGAACTGGAGATGGGTGCTTTGTGAATTTTGTTGTGTTCTTCCCAAGTTTAATGCTATTACGTACTGTCGGATCATCATCGGCTGCTTTATTATTTTCTATATGTTTCATTTTATATATAAAGCTGTGAAGAAGTTAGATGAGCACTGCAGCGGTGTGTATTGGTAAGCTGCGATGCTTTTTAACAGCCAAGCTCTGAGGTAGAGCTTATACAAGGAGACAAGTAAATCAAAAGTAAAAAAGGAAATAATTTTCTCAGTATGCTTGGGCAACAATGCTACCAATTGATGGATGGTCATTATAGTTTGTCCTTGACATCGTAATTATTAAGCGTATGACTTTGTCCTACATTGTTCGACTGGGCTTGATGCTAGGAATAAAACGAGTAGCATTCTTGCTGCAAGATGTGAGCTTAGTCCACTATTAAAAATAACGACAAGTGTAGAACCAACCTGAGATCAAGTTTAGTTACCATCAGTATCGCAGTGACCAAATTAACGGGTCACTTGTTGTAGTGTTAGTCGTGTGATAGGGTGCTCTGAGACTAGGGCTGGGCATTCGGTTAATGCGGTTAATTCGGTGAAAAAAACTTCGGTTATTGGAAACTCCTCACCGAATTTGCTCCTCCCAAACAAATAACCGACGAAGTTCGGTTTCGGTGAAATCGGTTAGGTTAACGGTTAACAGCAGGCAAAGGAACGATCAATCCGAAGTAATAGACAAGGGAAGAACCAAAACAATGAATATAGAATGTTTCTCACAAAATGACAGCACAAATAATACATCGGAGTTCTGATTCACATCAGATCAGGTCCCCGTTGACCAACAACATATCCCCAGCCATACAAAAAAATTGACGCAAATACGCACAGATGACGGAAGCATTGAAACCGAGCAAATGGATGGGAAATTGGGAATACATTCAACGAGTGATTGATTGCCGACATCTTTGATCTGTTTTATCAATCAGAGACGCCGATGCTCTGCTCCAGCTGACGGGCAAACGATGCGGCCGTGCCTGCTGCTGGTTGGGCGCCCAGCTGACGGGGGATCGAGCGGAGCGGCCGTGGGCCTGGTGCTGGAAGAGCGGCCGTCGGCACACTAGGCGACGACGTGCAGGCGATGGAAGCGCGACCCCGCGGGGCATCAGGCTACGAGGATGAAGGCGTGTGCGGCGGCGCAGCAGCCAGCAGAGCGGAGTGAGGGGTTAATCCGGCCCAGTAACGATAGGTACATCTAGAGACCTGGATTTATTCCGGGTCGGAAACTAATTTATTTATGATTGATACATCATGAGACCCGGAATGATTCCCCACCTCTTGACTAGTGGATTGATTCCTTGTCTTTTGGTGTCACTAGGTTCATGCCCGTGCGTTGCTACGGGACAGTTAAAGTTTTGTACTGATAAAAATACTTAGGTCGGACGATAAGAACTAAAATATGAAATTAAATACTATGACCAAGCGTTGCGAGGGTAACACGAGTATCTATATTTGTACCATAGTCTCAATTATGTGCTTCCTTATATGAGCATCCTTATTCTAAAAAAATATCTGTAATGAGCTATCCACTTTTCGACAACTCAAGATCAGTGATGATGGCAAATGTAAAACTGCTGTCATGTGTAACCAAGCCTAACAAATGGTTTCCCAATTGAAAAAACCCATTTTAAATATTCTATAAAACTATTTTAATGTTTGATTCACTGGAAATATCTAAACTCCATAAGTTACAAAGACCAGAGCTGCCGTCCCAAGTTCAAACTTCACATTGAGACCATTCCTTTCAGTACATTGGCCATACAATGAGATAACTCCACATCAGGGGATTAGAAAAAAAACATTCTAAGATTCTAGAAGATGCTGCTTCGGCTTCCTTTTTAGCTCTGTTTGTGCAAATATGATCAAATTTAAGTTATTCTTAAGGTCCTTTTATTAAAAAAAAGGAAGCTATAACAAAAAAATAATATTCTTTTTGCATAATTTTTTTAATAAGACGAGTGATCTAACTTGGGGTAAAGAAGTCAAATGAATTCTATTTTGAAACGGAGGGAGTAGGTGACTTCTTTCATTCACATCTGCAAGTCTCCCGAGTCCTGGAAAAAATCGGCATCGGTAAGTGTCATGGAAGCACATGGAAGTTCACCAAGGACCAACATGCTCTGTCAGAAAGCTCTAGAATTGCAGCAGTGACCATTATATTTTTACATAGTTTCAAGTGTTTCATTATTCTATTTATGAGCTCTATATTCACAGATATGGTGCAAAGTCTGAACAAATTCAAAGTACAAATTCTGAGCTGCAGCAAGACTGATAAAATTCTGACAACAGGTAGGTTTGCAATGCATTCCAATTCAAGTAGTTTTGCAGAGTAATGCAACTGGAAAATCCATACATATGCTACCAAATTACCTTGGTTGTGCTTTCTATTCAAAGTACAAATGCTCACAAGCAAAAAAAAAAACACCCACAGAGAACTCGTTCATTTATACTATTGAGGCTGTAGCAATTTTGCCTTTTTAATATTTATTTTATAGTGTAGTAACTAAAAATCTAGCATAGCAAGAATACAGTTTTTATAATGGCCAGCAGCCAGATTATTGCCTTGACTCAATTAATGATAGTGTTCAGGACCGATAATGATAACTAATTGATAGTGATAGTCTTTATCCCTAAAACAGTGGTACTGTACAGGGCATAATTAATTGGATGCATTGTTGGATGGTCCCTGGACGTGCTACTCTAATCACTGTCCAACACATATAATGTATCTTCTGAGCATCATATCGATCACCAAACAAAAACAAATTGTCTGAGTAAGTGCATATGGCTAACCTAGGGTGGAGGCGGGATCCACTTCTGCTGACAAAGAACGATCGTGTCACTGCAGATCTTTTTTTTGAACGAATCACTGCATATCTTTTTTTTTGAACGAATCACTCCGTCGACGGGCTAGGCAGTACCTATTTTCTTGATAAATACACGTTGCCAAATATGTGACTACTTAAAAAGGGCAGTATGACATGCCATGTACGAACTAAGACAATATTGCAACAAAAAAGCTAAAGAATAAAGACATGCTAATAGCGCCACCTCCTTTCGAGTTACTTTCCATTTGTGTAATAATCACGGCATCATCTAAAACAAGTTGTCAAATGCTTCTGCTTGATCAAATCGTTTTCTGCAGGGAAGCATAATATTTATGGTGCAAGTTTGCTAGGATTAGTTGTTAGGATTACTGCTCGAGCTGAACATAATATAAATAGTTGAAGATAATATAAACGGAATTCGAGGACAGTGACATTGAGCAGGGATGCATGAAGAGGTTGTCTCCCCTTCCGCAACGATGCAAGAAGAAACAAATTAAGCACTCTGCTGCATTGCTCATCCATGCATGAAGAGGTTGTCCCCTTCCGCAACGATGCAAGATTCAGACATGAAAGGAGAGGAAGCAGAAGGATCAGAATGCACTCACGTTGATCTGATCACGGGCGTGGTTGATGGCAGCAGCCACCGTGGCCGTGCTGGAGACAGCGGCATCCTCGCCGTGACCGTCGTGCTGGGGACAGCCGACAGCGGCGTCGACACAAGCTGTGGTCTGTGACAGCCCCACATGGACGGATGAACCTAGGGCAGAAATCATCCCGTTTTACTGCCAGGATTTTAGACCTGAAAGAAGACGAAGTAGGAGGATCCAGATGCACTCACCTCGATCTGATCGTGGGCATGGTTGTTGATGCCGACATCCATCCTTCCGGCGGTGATCCGTCTCGGCCTATGACGACGGCGTCGCAACGTGCAGCGCTAACAACCTGTGAACCTGGGGCGGCCACGGCAGTCTCGCCGTCTTGTTGGTGATGAGGAACGAGCCTCTAGCAGGCATAGAGACGACGCAGAACGATGGTAGTAGTTGAGACCGACAATCCGTTTTTTTCTATGAGCACAACGTGAAGATGTCAATTTGATGCGGGGAACCGGTGCTCGGGGTAAGGTGGATGTTGCCGAAGACGATGATCGTGCGGAGCTTGCTGCAGAACCTACGGCAGAAGAAGGGCGGTGTGGCCGTCGATGTCGCGGCGAAGAGGAGGGGCGTCGCGGAGCAGTCCGGTCGCAGCGAGGAGGAGTGGCGGACAGGAGGACGTCGTCCCGCTGGGATCCTGCAGGTCGTGCGCACGGGCGGCGGAGGGCATGGCACGGGGAAGGGGCCGATCCTGCAGGGCGCCAGCGCGCACGCGGTCCCCGTGGCGATGATGCAGCGCGTGGGAGCGGACGGGAAGATGTGGTTTCCATCGCCAGGAGGACGTGGGCTGATCTGTGGAAGGGAGGACGCGGGATCAACGCTCCGTATTTTGGTGACCTAATAATTGGTGAAGCCGCGATGGGGAAGTGGACGACGTACCGCGGTGAAGCCGTGGTGAAGCGGGGGACGCGACATTCCTTGGACTCTTCTTAGGAGTAGAGACTATTGTGACTAAATTAACTTTTGACCCGGAATGAATCCGATGGAACCGAACAAACCCTAAAAGAGCTAGGGTTCGTGGATGCAGAGGAGGGCTGGAGGTTTTTATTTGGTTTTCGTGGGCCTGCAGTATATGGGCCTGATGGAAAGACTGGGGCAGCCTGGTCGCGCGGGCCATTCGCAGGAAAGAGCAGCGCGATCAGTATATCCTCCGTTAAATCGGTTGCTCGGTTAATTGCACCTCAAAACTAAACCGATCACCAAAAACCGAACAACATTGATTTTTAACCGACCCGATAACCAATAACCGAATTAACCGACAATTTCAATTAAAACGGTTCGGTTCAATTCAGTTAATCGATTTCGGGTAAAATGTGCCCACCCCTATCTGAGACAACCATCAAGAATCATGATTATGTAGACCAGGTTTACACGGGAGTTTAACCTTTCATTGAAGCAGACAAGCAACCTTGACACTTTGTTAAAGACATGCGATAAAATCTGCATTTGGTGAGTAATATCTTTAGGCTTTAGCTGTATGCATCCTGTAGCAGGCATCTTTGACACAGAATTCCCTGGTTGTGCCAGCCATGTAGTGGACACATCTTGCTGGTCATCAAGAAGATGGTGTACAGAGAAGTAGCAGATTATTGTGGTGTTCATTGCTGCGCACCTGAGAAAAAAAACGGAGTGAGGGAAGCCTATGCTCTATGTATATGCGAATATCCGCTTGCAGAGGAAAAATTTGGTTGACCAATAACGGACCCACAAGGATACAGAAACAGTAGAATAGGGACAATAAAACAACATGTCCGCATCTGTTCTCAAGAAAAGGTAACCAATTCAGAAAAACTTGGCGGCGCTTATACAAGTTGCCTTGCAGTTCTGGGCTTCCGTAGACCCCAATTTGATGGACTTGGTAGGAGACGTTTTCCTAATGCCTCTCATCCTCACTACGGTAGTGTAACAAGGCAAGATTATGGATCCGTAAATGTGGATTCTCTCGTTTCGTTGTGTTTCTCCAAGCTTCGAATCTGCACTTCATTTCCATTTGTCATCAAGTTTTGTTTCCTCCATTGCAAAGTTTGCGGTGGTGCTTTTCTATATATGAAGAAGAAACGAGACGGAAGCTGATAAGCTTACGGCAGCCGCAGCAATGCTTCTCAACCACCAAGCACTGAAGTCAGAGGTTGTACTGGACTACTGGTGATACTACAGTATGTAAATTGAAGGGAAAATGAAAGTAAATTGTTCGAGTACATATGCACAATGCTGCAAGCAATGGATGGACATTAAACTTTGTCCTGGCATGGTAATTTAGCAGTATGATTTTTTTTAGATATATAATACATATAATTCGGCCTCTACCAGAGTACACGGCCAAGATTTTTTTCATTATGGCCGACTATCTACTGTCATCAAATTGTGTGGTGTGGCGGAGCAATGTACTTTACTTGGTAGAATTTTCAAGAGTAAAGTACGTTACCGGTCCCTAAACTTGTACCGATGTGTCATCCCGGTCCCTAAACTCACAAATCGACCACTTAGGTCCTCAAACTTGTTCGGTTGTGTCATCGCAGTCCCTAAACTTGTAAATCACCATTTAGATCCTTAAACTTGTTCGCTTGTGTCATCCCGGTCCTTAAAAAGTATTGTCTGAAAAACTTCACGTCGAAAAATTATTCATAAGTTTTTCACATAAACTCGAATGAAGAAAACATCTATATTAAAATTATAGCGCTCAACATGATCTTCAACTTTGTAGTTAAAAAGTTTTTCATTTAAAGTTGTTTTTGTCCTAAATTTTAATTTTTAAATTTAAAATTTCAAAATCTTTAAACATATAATAATAATATTCTGAGACCTTAATATTTTTAATTCAAAAAATTTTCAACAAAATAGTTGTAGATCATGTGGAGATCTATAATTTTGATAGAAATTTTGTCTTCATTCGAACTCATATGAAAAAGTTATGAATTCTTTTTTGACATGATGGTTTTAGAGTTCTGTTTTGACTCAAATGATACTACAAACTAAGTTTAAGAACCGGAATGAAACAAGTGAACAAGTTTGAGGATCTAAACGGGTGGTTTACAAGTTTAGGGACCGGGATGACACAGCCGAACAAGTTTGAGGACCTAAATGGTCGATTTGTGAGTTTAGGGACCGAGATGACACAAATGGTACAAGTTTAAGGACCGGCGATGTACTTTACTCAATTTTCAATTCAAACTTTATTCACACGGCTTAACCTGGGTGCTCATGGTTTTGTATGTAGTTGTTCATTAAATGATTTCATAATATATTATCTTGAATTAAAGCCAGCGGAAGCCTTCTCCTCATGGTTGAGATTTTTTTTTTGGTAGTGCGCGTTGTATATATCGTCACACTTCAAACTTCTGATCTGTCCAAACTAGATAGACAAGCAGCAGCTACGTGCACTTCGATGCAAATATTTTGAATGTCACGCAAAACCATGCCTCAGTATATCACGTAGGTCAATCGAAATGTGTCACAGTATCCGAACAAAACTGGCCCATCTATATATAGGTGATGCGTGCTGTCACATTTCCATGTGAACGTGCACGCAATTTTAAATTTTCCAATGGCTAGAATCTGTAACTTGGACTTTTAGTTTTTCCTATGTATTTTACTTTTGTCTTTTTTCTAAATTATTTTTTTTCTATTTGCCGTGTGTCTTTTTCTGTCACATTAATTTTGCTATCGAAAAGTAGGTCTGAATTTGTAAAATTTCAAATTTGTGTTTTTGTAAACAAACCTCGGATGGAGAAATCTCCATAATGAAAGTTGTAGATTTTGACAAGTTAGGAATATTTATAGTTGACAACTTTTCTATTTGAAATCATCTTGTCAACGGAAAAATAAGTTTATACTTTTCAAATTTGAAATTTAAAAGTTTGAAAATTATCTCGAATGGAAAAACTTGTATAATGAAAGTTGTAGATTTCAAAAAGTTATGAAACTTTATAGTTGATAACTTTTTCATTTGAATACGTTTAGAGTCTTAAACAAGCAATTTACGTTCGGTGTAGTATAACATGTGGGGAATAAAAACGGTAATTGGACGCATAGGAGGCTACACGCGAGATAGAGGTCATGAGTTCGAGTCCTGCCTGCCGCAGAAGTGTGGATTTTACGCGAAAAACATGGGACTTGGGACTAAATAATGGGGGTGGGGCGGCAGCTTGCCGGTGGGGCCTCCTCATAAAAATTTCTTTTTGCTATTTTTCAGACCTTTTTTTTGAAAGACATCGTCCCATGCCATTTGTTACTTCAATTTGCCATGTGCCAGGAATAACACACGGCGAAGGGTTTGCCGTGTGCCCGACAGAAAGCACATGGCAAAGCCGGCTTCGCCGAGCCCCCTCTCCACCGTCAGGGGTTCGCCGTGTGCCACGCACCGCGAATCTTCGCCGTGTGTATTCGGCTCTTTGCCGTGTGCCATGGGCACACGGCGAATTCTCGGATTCCGGTAGTGGATACTGGCTATATGTTCTGTCTGACCTGGGCTATATGTCCATTGCATGGATGGTTTATGCCAACTGTTGGCGTAGCAAGCAGTCGCAGAGACGCCAACCATTGACAGAAATTAACCTGAAGAGAGAGGTCGAGAAAGTCACTACAGGAAACTGCAAGTATGACGTGTGCCAAAGTGTTTGCCGAGTTTATTTTGTCTATTTGCCGAGTGTCAGGAAGGAAACACTCGGCAAACACTAGGCACACGGGAGATATCGCTTTTACCGAGAGCCTACACTCGACGAAATATAGACACTTGGCAACAAGGTGGTTGGTCACACGACAAAGACTTCACTATTGGCAACAGCCACCATGTGACAGGCACGTGCAAGCGCCCGTCGCATCGAGGGACGGCCGTTATATGTTTGCCGAGTGTCGGCCGTCAGACACTCGGCAAACCGAGGCATGTGCCCGTCACATGCACACGGCCGTTGGTGAGGCCGACAGCCATTAGATGTTTACCTGGCACTCGCCAGTGTCAACTTCAGGCACATCCGCGGCCGTGTTCAGACAGGGGAGGAAAAAAATATATTTTTTTACTGGGATGCGTGTTATGTGAGGGGGATGAATAGAAGAGGTGGAAAAAGAATTTTCTGGGAAGCGTGTTATATGAGGAGGATCAATAAGAACTTAAAAAGTAATTTTTTCATCTGAACACAGGAGCTAGCACGTGTGGTCAGCATGTGCTCGACGGCGGCTGGCCGGCCCTTGCCTAGTCTATTTCCCAAGTGTCCCTGACTTGGCACTCAGCAAACGTCATGGCTTTGCCGAGTGTATCTGACCTGGCACTGGGAAAACATGCATGTTTACCAAGTGCCCCTGCATACACTTGGCAAGCAACTTTTTTTTCCTCTCCTCACCTCCAAACTTTTTCTTTGGTCCACGTATTATATGTAAATATGTAATACTCTATGTTACATTTGGTAAATTTTGCGATCTGTTTGCTATATTTTGTTAATTTCGATCATTTTAATGATTTTTTGGGATAATTCAAAGTTGAACCAAACAATGATTCAAACAGTGATGAAACTGAAATAAAAAATGATAATAATGTAATTGAGTATAATATAAAGCCATATAAATAAAAAAACATAAATTTTGGAGATTTTTTCTCACGAAGCACGAACTTGAACGCTTGGTGAAATGGCTTTAAAATTTTATAAAATGCAAACAATGTCCAAAAATCACCAAAATTACCTGGATGTCATAATATCATACCACAAGGCTGTGATAAAAAGTTAAGAAAGTTTCGGACTACGATGTCATGAACGATGCATGTTGGCGCTCCTTGGCAGTACACTTTTAGTGCCAATTAAGTAGGGTTTTTGGACTAATTCATATACTAATCCGCCACATGGCACTTAAAATAACCCTATTTGCACATATGTGTTGTGTTTTCGAGCATGTGAGTTTTTATAGAAAAACCGCCCAATTTTTAGCATTTATGTGCAAAGTCCGAATCCAACTGCAAGCCCGAAAGAATCAAGCTTGATGGAGACGCCCTGCAGATCTTCTAATTGAACGGGTACTTGAAGTCATCTGTCTTAGAAAAAAGAGAGAAAATCATGTAAATTGTGCCTCCCTGACATGGATGGACGGGTGCTGCTTTTTTTTTAAGGAATATTGGCAGGTGCTCTATCTTTTCATATTATTAGACCTTCTCCAACAAGGCACTATTTGCTGGCTCTTAAATTATTTAATCAATGAACAATGTTAAAATAGTAGCGAAACAGTACACTAGGTTGGCTCTTTGCTAGCTCATAGTATATTTTATTTAATGAATAGTGCAACTCTTGATGTGACATCACTTTTACACTTTTCAATGAATATGAGACGACTAAGAGCTAGCAAAGAGTCAACTCATTTAGAAAGAGCCCACTTAGAAAGAGCCAACCCACTTCTATACTGTTTTAGCACTATTCATCGATTAAACAATTTAAGAGGTAGTGAACAGTGCACCATTGGACAAGGCATAAAGCAGAAGTCAATGTACAGGAAGGTTCCTCGGCTAGTTGCCAGGCATGAAAACAAACAGAATGAGTATAGGAATAGGATCCTACGGCTCCTGGACTATAAATGTATACCCAATATTGCATCAATCGAATCATCCACCAGACACAATTCTATTCTTCTACAAACCAAGATGTGTGTATGTTTTTCCCGTGCCTTCCTATTTATCATAAGGCATCCAGAATAATCTTAAGGAAGATGAAAATGTTATGAAACGACGCATCTAAGCTTCTTCGTTTTGATTTGGCATTCCGAGAAACTAAACACAAGATGAACTTTTGTTTCCCGCCTCTTCTTAGAGTATCTCCAGTGGAGGTCTCTATCCAAGTCTCTGTTCTAAATTTTAGAAGGAGAGAGCAAAGAATCAACTCCAATGGGGGTTGTGAATGGGATCCTATATTCCATGCCCTCCTAAAATCTGATCCCAATACCCTAGAAATAGGACCTCCTATCCACCCTCCTATCTATGGAGTCCACCAATTTTATCATTTTTCCTTTTCTTTTTAATATGAATGGTGGGTTTCATAGCGAACAGAAGCCCATTTAGAGATTCCCACTGGAGTTGAGAGTAAAATTGGGCTCTCAAATTTTACAACTAGCCTTGTAAAATAGGATTTATGAGCCTAATTTAGCTACTCCCACTGGAGATGCTCTTACAACCTCTTTTCTTTTTGCAGGTAAGCTTACCTCTTTTTCTCTCTTTCTGCTTTTAGGATTTTAATGCATAATAAGAACGGCGATCAAAGATACAGAAGGGAAACGAGGTAAGTTCAAGTAATGCATGCATTGAATTAGAGATGGTAGCAGTTTGTGTCAGTTAATTAGAAGATTTCTGAACATGTTAGTGAAGGAGGAATAATACTAATTTCACAATACAAAATAGGGTAATCATTTCTTAAGTAGTTGCCATGACATACACCGCTTTCCTGTTACATGAGCCTCTTGAGACTCCTCATGCAGGTCGATATGCCACATGGCCTCGATCTACATACGGCAGCAACAGGAGAGCCACGCACTGACGATCGACCAGAGCCGCAGAGACCCAAAACGCAGACGCGCACTCCTCTCCAACGATTGCACCCGACACAGTAGCTTGAGGACAACGAACGTACAGTAGATACGAGATAAGTTTTGCCAGGAGCCCAGAGAAACATGGAGATAGAAAAGCATATGTTCTTCGTCAGTGAAAGCGAAACGAATCGATATGCAGCATGCTCTGCAGAGATTCTCAAAGGGTGGGTACGTGTTGATTGTCTCGTGTTGATATGCATGCTACATACGGGGCGCATGAAGTTGTAGTGCACCTACGTACACGTAACAATCTGAGCCGCGCGACGTCGTACTATCAGAAGTCACTAAGTTTCATCCAACTTTTTCCTATTTATCTTATTTCTCTTAATCACAGAACACGTTTCCCAACACGACTTACAATATTTTTTATATCTATAATATTTTTTTCTTCAATCGAAAAACATCTTGAATTAACTCAGAGATTACCAGCTAGTCTCTGTTTGTACATGCTTAGCAGTAGTGAACCCAAGGTTAAAATGAGGTTTTTCCAGATGAAAGCAATTAAGCAGGGAAGTTGTTGTTTGGTTTCTTTAAGTGCTGACAGCAAACCTTAAATTCTCACCTGACTAAATGGAAAACGAAGAAAACATATCAAGATAAAAACTTTACTGATTTGATATATATGCTAACTGGACAAATCTAGGGAAGTTTGGATTTCCGGATATCTTTTTTTTTCTCATATGGCCAATACTTGTTTTACAATCACCCGTGCACTTTTGATTGCTACGTTAAGTATTTCGATATAGCATTTTTGTACATACCTTTATTTGGTGATTGCGATTACTTGAGAGCAAATGGGAAAATGGGATTAATATTGGCCGATTCCCTACAATTTTCAGGTGAGGCTATCAGCAATGACCAATCAGGTGAGGCTGGCCCAACTTTTGCAGCTAACGTGAACACGTCCAAGGGCAAAAAAAAAAAAAAGAGATATAACAATTGCATATCACAGCATCTGTAGCAAAAAAATATGGAATATGTGCACATCATGCACTAGTGTACCTGGCGACTTGTGACTGCCATTTGGATTTGGGTGTTGTGAACTGCCAAGCCTCAACAAGCACAGTTGCTCACTGTTGACTGTTGAGTACTCGTCCCTACCGCTTGGTTTCTGTTGCACGGCAGCCGTCCGTTCGGAATTCCACGGGTACGAGGCTCAGCAGAAGCAGTGGCTACTATATGACAAGAGTGGTGTATGAATGTGTGACAGGACAATGAGGGACCCAGAGATTATCTTGCAAATTGAGGGGTTTTTTTATGGCTACAATATCTTTTTAATCATGAACTATAACAGTGAAATTTCTTGATGTAGCTCTATTTGCCTTTCGTATACTAGTTTCGTGCCCGTGCGTTGCTACGGGGCGGTAAAATATTTCTAAAACCAAATAATAGCTTTGATTTTTAGACTTTCATGCTGAAAAAAATCAGATTATCATATGCAATTAGTATATAGTGGGGCCATACATTTTAATCCTATCTACTTTCTACATGAATGCATTTGTCCTAGCCTTTTAGATTTAATTGAATATAATGCAAGCAGTAAGTAATGTGCAATTCTGCATGCCGTGAAAAGCCTACTCAGTACTCACAGATAAATTTCTTGGACAATTTTTCACCTTTCTTTATTTTGACAACTCGAAAGAATAAAATTATTAGAGAATACTTATTTTGGGCCTGCAGTTCTCAGGTAGTCGGGTGTGCAGAATTCTGTGAGTGTTCCATATAGAAGATTAACCTTGTTAAAGAAACCCACAGCTACTTGATCCAACACTAAGCCCGAGGCCACTGCTACATTCAACAATTCTAACAAAGGAGAAAAATGCAAATAAATCATGGCAAATGGCAGGAAAATGAAGATACTACTATACACGGCAAGCCATTAATTAATATCCTCTCCCGGAGGCAGCCTCAAGCTTCCCTAAGGTTCCCACTGCCGAGAGTGACATCTATGTGCTTTTGGAACTGTGCTCCCTGCAGGAAGAAAGGAAAGATCAACTTATGTGAGGTGCATTATTTTCAAGTGGCACGCTAAAATCAAGGTCTAAATAAAGTAGGGAGAACGACCTCGAATTTTGGTCAGAGGTGATTTACAACTAAGTATTTAACTAACAATGTTCATGATTGAATAAACAATCCTGCATGGCATTCATTTGCTATACAAAAGCAGCCATAAATGTGGGACAAAGCTTATTAGAACTTTCACTGAAAATACTATGTAGTGGATCTACTGGTAGCAGCTTTAATATTAGGTAGTGAACTTATTGATACATCTCTAGCTTTAATGTTTAGCTAATAATCAGTAATTCATTATTAGCTCTTGCCTTTACACAAATTTAATATATCTGTTCTAATCAAACAACAATTAGTTGGAACAATTCCAACCTCATGCATGTGAAGTCTGATCAATACGACGAAACCACATTTATAATTGGTGTCCTGACCAAACACTTTTGCCGAGCTCCAATGGCGGGAGGAAAACAACAGTGAAGCTTCCAAGGGAGCTCTAGGCAGGCAGACAGCACCAGCTAGTTGGTAGTGGAGGATAAGAGGAGGAGCAGAGATTGGGAGTGGTGGCGAAGAAGATCGTAGGAGATTCCTATCAGGACTTGACAGCTATTCATTGTCCGACAAGAACTTCTTTAACGCTGAATTCAAATAAGAGAAGTGCTGCATATTCATAGTACTGCAATCGATGGAGGACTGATCTTTTGGTGGGAAATGTTCTTCATTTTAGAGACGCCAAAAGGGGAGATCCGCTGCTTACTGCTCACGGAAACATCCGACCTTATCGCAAAGTCGTCTGTAGAACTAATATCCCAGAAATTGATCCTATATAAAATATATGAACTAAAGTTACAATGAAACAACGGGGGACCATTTCCCATTAATTGTAAGAAATCTGAATCGCACACTCATTTATCTAAGGAACCAATTAATGTGAAAATTATCATCCAGTACTTGTCAAGACTAATCAAGCAAGAATTAAAAATAATCCTCAACATTTGAAGGAAGTGTGTACGTAATTACCATAGAAGGAAGTGTCAAGTGTGTACGTAATAAACTATTTTAAACACCATAGAAGGAAGTGTGTACGTAATTACCATAGAAGCAGGCAAGGCTTACGAACTGTGAAGTGAATTATCAGGAATCTGCACAGATACCTGAAATGGAATTATAGAAGACACATACCAGAAATTGGCACATCAGAAGGATGATGAAGGCATTATGTATTGTTGGTTTTACACCCAAGGATTTCACCTTGCCATAGTTGAAGGCCTGTTCAAGTATAGATGAGATGTTGTTGCAAACTTCAGAGAACTGCATTGTCACCTTCACTTGGATAAAAGGAAATTTTAGCGTTGACGGGAACTGGAGGACAAGCATTAGTCAAATATCTGCACTAATTGTCAAGGAAAAACACAAAAAGAATTATTTTTCACAGCAATCATAATTGTTAACTCAAATGCAAATGCAAATGCAAATGCACACCATCTCACATCACCAATTTCAGAACGAAGAAAAAACCAAGCAGAACTACGCGAAGGAAGAAGAAAAAACAATCAACCTGCAAGTGCTCCCGCATGGAGAAGGGTGTGACGGCCTCCCAGAAATCTTGCTGGCGCCACATCGTTGTGGAGGGCTCCACAAGACGGTCACCATGGATGTGCCGCAACGAGCACACCACGAACGAATACTGATGCGGATTAGCTTCAGGACTAAGATCCGCCTAATTCCATAAGACCACAAATACTTATGTTACTTCCATGAACGCATACTGATGCTGATTAGGGGCAGCATCTGGATCTGAGGGAAAAGAGGGGTGGAAGGAGAAAAAGCTCACGTTTGGGGAGGGGGAAATGCGTGCAGCAGCCGGCTTTGGCACCACTGCAGGCCAACCGCGGGATCCAGCGTGGACAACAGCGTCGTGGATGACGGCGAGGTTGGGAAGGCGATGGGTCCGCTTCCTTCTGCCTGATCCTATGCCCGCTTCCCGCACGAGAGGTTGAGCCGGCCCTGCAGCGGCGCCGGGAGGAAGGCGGCGACGGCAGGACGGGAGGGAGAGGGTGGCGCTGTTCTCTCTTTGGATCACGGTTTCGGTTTCCAAATATAGGCGCGGTGTATTTCCGGCTCGAGGAATCGCGAGGACGCGCGAGCGTCGGGCTTGGGGGCCGGACGACGTACGACGACAGACGGCCAAAGGAACACGGGCGACGAAAGTGACACCAAAAGTTGTCTCCCTTATGCGTTTTTTAGTTGTAGAGATTTAGCCGGATCACGAATCACGCACAATGATTGATTCCTAAACAGGGTTGTGTGACTGGTTGTAAAATTCGTGCTAAAGACCTGTGAGGTGCTACAAGTCCACTATGTACAGTCATCTTTAGACTGACATCATTCATATGTGGTACATCGAACAATTTATCATATTCTGTCACTTTATTCCAAGCCATCACCATCACCATATCTTTCTTTCTTGTTCCTTTTGTTTTTTTTTTTCTCAAAAGCGACGGCTAATAGTGTATCAACACTTAGAAAATACCATGATGGGTTTTTTTCTTCACACAGTCTAAAGTTCTTTTCTAGTTGTACGGATGTATAGGGGCGGTGGTCAGGGATGCTGAAGGAGGTTTCCTGATGGCCACGACTCGGCGGCTCCCAGCTGTGGGCTCGGCATTAGCAGCGGAACCAGAAGCTCTCCGTGCAGGTGTACAGCTGATATATACGGTGACGGAGGGACCGGTGATGATGGAAACTGATTCTCTGGAACTAGTCGGCTTGTGGAACAACAGAGGGAGTCACAAATCGGAGTTTGCACCAATAATCTTCGGCGACGTTCAAGAGCAAGCTTCTTTTTTCTCTTCTTTTTGCCTTGTGCATGTTAAGCGCAAGGCAAATATGGCTGCACATGCTTGTGCTCGGTTTGCCGCTTCTAGTGCTTTTGAAGTTTGGGCAGATGTTCCCCCTAGGCCCTAGCTTACGCTTGCAGGTGTTGCAGGAAGATTATAGTTATGTTAATGAATAAATGAAGAAGTTGTTCCTAAAAAAAAAGTTGTACGGATGATGACGATGTAGCGGTTTCCGCTGTTCGCTAATCGAGTTTTCCTACCAACATTTACGATTTAACTATTTCCCCAGTTTCTGTGACAGAAAAATCTTTCTTTTCTTCCCTATACACGCACATCGAAGAAAATATCACGCAACACCAAATAGCCGGTTGTAAATTGGACTTATAATATAAAAAAAGAAGAACTATTCTACTATGAGACGTTATATATTTATTTATATATTATATAATAATCAGATCAAAGACAACGCTAAAGTATATAAGGGTGTGTTTAGATTGTAGGGAAAAACACTGTAACATAAGAAAAATACTGTAGCATTCGCTGGGAAACGTGTTTTGTGAGGGAGGAATAGTGAAAAATTGGAATAAATAGTGAATAGTTGGGAATCTGAACATGGCCTAAGGGAAGTCCCCAAAAGAGACAAGGGATTTATCAGTTGGAGAAGCAACGTTGTACAGAGGCATTCCGAAGCGAGCGCGGGCACGTGCCAGCCACGTGCCTTACCCGTCGTCCGCGTCGCGGACTCGCAACGCATCTCGATGGCCGCCGCCCATGCCGGCGCCGGGGACGGCGCCTCCGCCTCCCCCGCCGCGGCCAGGGCCACCATCGAGGAGGAGGCGCGCGCGCTCCTCCCCGCCCCCTCACCGGACGGCTACGAGGACGACGACGAGGACCTCGAGGAGCGCGCGTACGAGGCGGCGGAGAAGGTCATCGTCTGCATCTCGGACGTGCCAGACCCGGAGAGCGGCGGCGGCGAATACGACGCGGATCTCTGCTCCTCCTCGTCCGGGGCGGCGCCGCCCTTCTCGTGGCGGAAGCTGTGGCTCTTCACGGGTCCGGGGTTCCTGATGAGCATCGCTTTCCTGGACCCGGGCAACCTCGAGGGGGACCTCCAGGCGGGCGCCGTCGCCGGGGATACGCTTCTGTGGCTGCTCATGTGGGCAACCGCCATGGGACTCCTCGTGCAGCTCCTCGCCGCGCGACTCGGGGTCGCCACGGGCCGGCACCTCGCCGAGCTCTGCCGGGACGAGTACCCCGACTGGGCGCGCCGAGCGCTCTGGCTCATGGCCGAGGTCGCCATGGTGGGGGCCGACATCCAGGAGGTCATCGGCAGCGCCATCGCCATCAAGATCCTCAGCAGGGGGTACCTGCCGCTCTGGGCCGGCGTCGTCATCACGGCCTTGGATTGGTGAGTTCCTTCTGAATTTTTCATTTTGTTTGTTCTGCTCCGTTCCAGTTTGGTGGCAATTTGTACGGAATCAAAGCATACTTCCAAAACATTAGAGGTTTTTATTTCTTTGGTTAAAAAATTGGAGCTTTCCTTTTCACCAGCACTGGAGGATTTGTCACTAATGGAGATTTTTTCAAAGAAATTAAAAATGCAGCTTTTAGACTTAGTCATTGCTCCTGCAGTGTGGAGTTGGAAGTTGGATCGTTATGAGGGATGATTTTGGCGAAATCTTGGTTTGAGTGGAAGTATTAGATCTCAGGTAGCTAGAACTTTCAGATGATAACTGTGTTTTCCATACTTCTCAAATCCAATGTTAAGCGAAAGTGTATAATTTTATAGTTTCCAACAACTTTCAGATGATAACTCTGTTTTCCATACTTCTCAAATCCAGTGTAAAGAAAAAGTGTATAGTTTTAGAGTTTCCAACTAATACTCAATTATGTCAATGGTTTCTGTTAATTCACTTTGGCTTCCCATGCTTGATATCCTCCATACAACTGGTGTTGTTCTCTCTATAAATTGGTTTTATAATATAGGCTTGTTTTTGTTGTTGCTTTTTGTCCTGGAGGTGTGTATAAAATTAACTTGAGAAGTGATGTGCTGACTTTTTCACAATTAACTGATGCTGCTGACAGCTAGGTATCATATTCTATTTCACCACAGCTGGAAGAGAAGAGTGCTAAATGAATGTGATATCTGAATACCTGCTACTTTTTAGTGCTTGATGCTCTTGCAACACTTTGATTGGACCTTGGGCCTTTGCTGCATCTAAAAATGGTTTCAGAGGCTTTGATGTGAAGTTTGTTTTTTTAAAACAAAATTTTAGTTCAAATACTTTCGGGATAATGGTAGTAATATCTTTTATAAAATGGAAAATACGTCTATCCAGATGGTCAGAAGCTCACATTTAGAAGTGCGTTTCTTTAATATTATTACTTAATGTTGTCTGTGAATTTCTGCTTTCTCCTTTGCCCTGAAGGGTATAACATCAATATAATTAACCACATGTTTAATTCATTGGCGACAGATAAGTAATGTTATTAATTGGATCATCACTTACCTTTTTTATTACCTTTTCTCAGCTTTATTTTTCTTTCACTTGAAAACTATGGAGTGAGGAAATTAGAAGCTGTATTTGCAATTTTAATTGCAACTATGGCTGTCTCCTTTGCATGGATGTTCGCTGACACTAAGCCCAACGGGAAAGACTTGTTAATTGGTAAGGATCTCACTTACCTCCCTTTGATGCCCCTAGGTATCATGTTTTTTTACCATTGATCATGGATAATTTGTAACATCAGGTATTTTGGTTCCAAAATTGAGCTCAAGGACAATAAGACAAGCAGTTGGGGTTGTTGGATGTGTTATCATGCCCCACAATGTGTTTCTTCATTCAGCACTTGTGCAATCAAGGAAAATAGATCAAAATAAGGAATATCAAGTCCGTGAAGCATTGAGATACTATTCAATAGAGTCAACCATAGCATTAGCTGTCTCCTTCATGATAAATCTCTTTGTGACAACAGTATTTGCAAAAGGATTCTATGGCAGTAAGGAAGCTGGTAATATTGGCCTCGAAAATGCTGGACAGTATCTACAAGAGAAGTTTGGTGGAGGATTTTTTCCTATACTCTACATTTGGGGGATTGGGCTATTAGCAGCTGGGCAGAGTAGTACAATAACAGGAACTTATGCTGGGCAATTTATAATGGGTGGATTTCTTAATTTAAGATTAAAAAAATGGCTCAGGGCATTGATCACCAGAAGCTTTGCAATTGTCCCCACTATAGTTGTTGCTTTGTTCTTTGACACATCTGATTCTGCACTGGATATTTTAAATGAGTGGCTCAATGTGCTACAATCAATTCAGATTCCTTTTGCGCTCATTCCACTGATAACCTTGGTTTCCAAGGAGCAGGTTATGGGAGTCTTCAAAATAGGCCCTAATACCCAAGTAAGTAATCATGACTTTGGCGCCTATTACTTTCCCTTCATTTAACTGTATCGTGCACTTCCCTTGCTACTATATTTTCGTGATTTTGTGACATAGTCCATGTATGCTGAACCACGAATAGATGGCATATAGGTTTTTGATAGGGTGTTATTGTGTTATTAATCAGACTAGTCATAACTGATATTCCCATCGCTCAAACTGGTTGTATTTCTTGGTAAGTGCCTGATTGCCGATTTTGCTGCAGAAATCTCACTGCTTCATGCTTTGACAAAATACCCATCTACACAAAACTCCATGAAACAGAAGGATATTTCTATTATTGCATTTGGATTGAGAAAACTAAATCTTGCACTTAATCACATCTCTACCAGATTCTGGTCTGGTCCATTAATCAAACAAATATTAACCAAATCTCACTCAGTCTCGGCATTCTTACGCAGGCTGTAACCTGGACTGTCGCCACGCTGCTGATCACTATCAATGGCTACCTCTTGATGGATTTCTTCTCTTCAGAAATCCGAGGCCCACTATCCGGCTCACTCCTCTGCGTAGCAGTCTTCATTTATGCTTCATTTGTATTGTACCTCATTCTGCGGGGCACTGAGCTTTCTGAGAAGATTGTCAAAGCAATTCGCAACGGTTTTTCATGACAAAGCTGACCAGTTTTGCTCTTTTACACCTTGACAACAAGGGCTTCAAGCGAAAGATTAACGTATAGAGAGATACTGCCAGACTTAGTCTAGTGACTGCAGACTGGATACTACAGCACACCAGTGTACAGTGATTATTTGAAAGGGCCATCCACTGCTGCGAGGAACTGCAACTGCAAGCCCGCAGCAGCTGCCCGTTGCGTCTTTTGAACAGCATGCTGACTGCATCGGCCAGAAGTAACAGGTAGAGACAGGTGTATTGCTGATGTTGAACTGAACTCTGAAGATTCTGAGACGATCGGTTTTCTTTGCAAACAATTCTTTTTTGTGATGTATAATCATACGGAAAGAGGGCAATGGGAATGAAATACCTGAATATGCCTAGAAGGCTAAAACTATTATGCCATTGGTTCAGAGAAGGGAAAGCATTATTTGTTTGGGAGAAGTGAAAAACATTGGATGATGTAGAGGCATCATGACTCATGAGAGGGACTTTGTTGGCGCGGCAGTTTGTGAAAAGGCCAGCCCATCATTGTAATAGGCCCCGGTTAGCTCACGGCCCTGTCCAAATTAATTTTGGGCTTCGTCCCATCGCATCATCGGGCTTGAGTGAGAATCATGCACAATAGCCCAAACCAAATTCTGTCCCACAAGGGCTTCATATGCGGCCGAGTGAACCCAGCCTAGTCAGTTTATCACTTTGACATGCAATTGGCAAGGAAAATGAGCTCCTTCTAATTCACTGTGACTGATTCTCTAAAAAAAGAAGTAATTTTGTGTATGAAGGTGATTCTCGGGTTTAGATTTTAAGTATGAAAAGTTCCTAAGCGAGAAGTAAAGAGGATTTGCTTTTTCCAGCTCTTAGTTACTTTTTTCTATAATATGTTTCTGTATTTCTATATAGTTAAGTAAAGCGTACAAGTACGCATACAAATTACAAATACAGAGACGTATATAAAGGAAACAGATACAATTGTCAGCCAAAGTACCCAAAGGACCCAAAAAAAAAAGTAAAAAATACATGAAGGACCCCAGATCCATTGCGTACCACGGGTGCATGGTGCTCGTCGCCGTCGGGCACTGCCGTCCAGGAAGACGCCAGGCACCCCCGTGAGCTGAAGAGCTCCTTCAACCGCATTCCCATTCAACTAGCATAGGATTATCGTAGCGCGCATGTAAAATTCTCATAGCAGTTGAGCATGACAGAGAAGATGGCTGGAACTGAAAAGAACAGATTGCAGTCAGCAGTAATTAAGCAGCCCAATCATAGAAACAGGCCCACCTACCAGTTTGTTTGGGCTTTCACACTCATACCACCATATCCGATGTTTTGGAAGCTTTGCTTGTTTAGATGGGCCGCACTGAAAGGTTGGCCAACGGGTGCTACCGTGCTAACAAAAAAGATTTCCTTTCTCAAAAAAAAAAAGAAAAGAAAAAAGATTTCCACTATCGTTCTAAAAAGAAAAAGGAAGGATGTAACCGAACTAAAGATGCATGTGTTGGACTCAGCTGACTCGATCAATCCATGCTTCTGCTGTTGGCTACAAGTTCGTGTCGTTCAGTGCAGCAGGATAACTGCCCTATTTTGTCGATCCGGCTGGCTCGACCGCTTGGCATGGTGATCATCAGGTAACAGGGTTGGAACCCATTGAGAGCCACTTGCTCGATATGCAATTCCGCGTTGACAATGGACGGTACAAAACAAAGATTGACAATGGCAGGTCCCCCCATTTTTTTATATAGATATATTTCAACTTAACACAATAACGAAGAAAAAGAATCTCAAACAAAACTCTCGTAATATTGTCCCTTGTGACTCCTCGTTACTGATAGTATTAATTGCCACGGTCCCTGTGAATAACAAATAAGACTATGGGCCAGAAAAAAACTGAAATTTGGAAACAGAACTATGCTAATCTTATTATGTGGATCTCGGAGAGGCTAAGTGGATGGAGGGATCGAATTCTTCATCGGTCATCATGCTTTTTTTTTAAGCGTGCTTCTTCTTTTGTAATAACAGCAGGAGCACAACTGACTTGTTATATACTAAGAGAGAAAAAGCAAGCGAGGTTTGACATGGTCTTTATTACATAATCAAATAAGAACTCGGTTTTGGCACACGGCGAAGGTTTTGGAAAACGGCGATTTTTAGTTTTCCTGTAGTGTCGGTCATCATGCTTCCCTAGGCAATGAGCAGCAAATCAGAGACGGTCAGACGGATCACCCATGCAAGTACACGTACCGATCCCTGCAGTAGCATATCCATCGGCCGAGCGCAACGCACGATAGCATATGGCGGCCGTCATCCATGCATTTCTTCGCACCACGTCACCACCAAAAGAAGAAAAAGAAAATCACACACTGCTCGCCTCTCTGCGCTGGTCCTAGCTCCCCACCTTCCCCTGCTCATGCATGCATGCAGGGTCAAGTGAGCTCCGGCTGAGATTTCGGGCCACCTGATCACTCGCCGGCCGGCCAGCTGTAAGCTGCTAGTACTCTCCTGCCCGCCGCTCTCGGTCTCCTCCATACTGCAGCTGCTGAATCTGCATCACTGCGTACGTCTCCATCAGCCCCGGCCAGCCGACAGGCATGAAACTTGGGGCGTGTTTAGTTGAGGTTGGTAAAAAGTACTTTTTTTCTGGAATGCGTGTTATGTGAGGGAGATGAATAGGGGCGTGTTTAGTTGAGGTTGGTAAAAAGTACTTTTTTTTCTGGAATGCGTGTTATGTGAGGGAGATGAATAGGAAAGGTAAAAAAGGAATTTTTAGGGATGCGTGTTCTATGAGGGGGATGAATAGGAAGTAAAAAGGACTTTTACGAACTAAACAGGCCCTAGGAAAGGTAAAAAAAGAATTTTTGGGGATGCGTGTTCTATGAGGGGGGTGAATAGGAAGTAAAAAGGACTTTTACGAACTAAACAGGCCCTGCTCACTGGCACTGCTCAGCTAGCAGTCCCTGTCCTGGTTATTGGAAATCGATTAGCTGGAACAAAATAAGGTACGGCTGCATGCATCTGCATAGAGCTCAGAGTAGCACTCTGAATGTGTTAATGGACCTCCATCTTAATGGTCAAATAACCCTCTACTAAAAAAATGATCAAATAACCCTTATTAAGTCCGCAATAATGAGGTTAAAGAATTAGCTAATGCACGCACGTCCCGTTCAACATATATATCCATGCATATATATGGATCTGATCTGTGAGGATGCAGCAGGAGTACACTGCACGCACGTGTTGTGTTGTGCTCGATCGATCCTAGTCTTTTCCTTTTTAGCTTGCTTCCAGGCCAAGCACCGGCCGCCATAAGAGGAAAAGAAGATCGACAAAAAGTTGCGCTGGAGATAAAGAGACAGAGGACGGAAAAGATAATAAGGCGGATGGATGACCGGTGATGCATGGCCACGCATCAACGTAGTATGGATACATGCCCATTTTGATTTGCATGAATTACGTACTCACCTGAGCTGCCTCTCTCACTACTCATCACTCACAGTGCCGAAAAGCATGAGCTGCTGATGTTAGCCAGTACGTTGATCCTTCTTTAGTTTGCCCTTTTTCCCTTTCACAACGTACGTGCCTTAGTGTAGATATATGGAATAGTCCTAATCTGGTTTTCAGACATTTTTTTTTATAAAACAGGTACATCGCCGACAGCTGAAGAGGAACCAGCCCATTGAGGATGAAATCATTCTGGTTTTCATGACATGACATTATTAGTAATACACAGGGCCGGGCAAGATCGGTGTGTAACCCGTGCGACTGCATAGGGCACCTGAATGCGAGGGGCCTCCTAATAATTTATCTGCTATATATGTTAGGCCTATCTGCCCTCGTGCCTCTGCAGAAGTAAGGCATAATCGCAATGTTACAGGTATGTATAACGGTTGGCCGACTGCCACGGTAAAAGGCCTCGGTTAACCGTGACCTTGACTCTATGGTAGATGTCATGCCCAGTGGCGGAACTTGAATCAAAATATATAGAAGGGGCGATTTGCATCTTCAAACCAATATATACGAAAACTTCAGAGAAATAAGTATTGGTTGATGAACTACTAAGTCACAGTTAGGCCATGTTCAGATTCCCAACTATTCACTATTCATTCCAACTTTTCACTATTCATTTCAACTTTTCACTATTCCTCCCTCACAAAACACGTTTCCCAGCGAATGCTACAGTGTTTTTCTTATGCTACAGTGTTTTTTCCTACAATCTAAACACACCCTTAGAAAAATACTAGCGGGACGTAACAATAGAACTCCTGCAGCGCGTGCATTGATTATTGACTGGGTTGTACTGGCCTTTATTGCTACACATGCATGTTGGTTGCGCTCGATTCAGATTCAAGCAAGAACGCCCTCTCGGGCCAACGACGAGCAGCAAATAAAACGCAGGATCGATCGAGCGCAACGCCACGGCAGCAGACTTCGATTTCACTCCACAAAGATGCACTGACGATCAATCTATGCAGGACGTGATCTTGAGGTCTCCTCCCAGTCCTGGTCAAAGCAAAAGTACTGATCTTGAGGTCTATCTCGAGTCCTGAGCTCATGACAGCCGTGCTTCAGTGCCTGCATGCATGAGTGACGCTGCCACCCTTTGGAGATGGTGACGGACAGCAAGCTGAATGAGAAGTCGGGCATGCCACCTCGATCTCCTACACATCTACCTGTCCGTACTGCCAAACACTCTGCAGCCACTGCGGCTGTGTTTAGGTAAGAGTGGGAATAAGTACTTTTTTTAGATGCGTGTTATGTGAGGGGGAGAATATGAAAGATGAAAAAGAAATTTTTAGGAATACGTTTCTGTGTAGGGGATGAATAGGAAGTAAAAAATAGTTTTGGGAACTGAACACAACTGCGTGTATGCATGCATGCTTGCCCTAACAAAAACAGCACTGGCCGGCCACCCATTCAAGGAATATAACTTTTGCAAGTACAGCAGCGTAGCTTGCCGGCCGGCAACAACAGCTGGCTCTGCTGTGCTGATGCTTTTGCAAGGGCCTGAGGGCTTTCAGAGAAAAAGAGAGAGATAAACGCTTATTGTTAGGGCTTAGCAATAAGCTTAGCAATCTTATTGGCAGGGCTTTTCAAAAGAAAAGAGAGAGATAAACGCTGGCTGTTACACCTATATATGTGAATTATTGTACGTAGCTTTACTGAAATTCTTTCAACTTTTTTTTTTAGTTTCGGAGAAAGGCATACGTGTGGTGTCTGAAAATTAAGCTCTCATTATAATCCACATACACAATTCAAATTTTAATTTATAACTTTTCAATTAGGCAGAGGTGCCTCTGTTTTGATTAATTATAAGGATTGATCGACATGAGGTGAGGCTGTTTACTTTGTTCCAGTTTGGCTTTTGTGGGGGCAGTATGGGCGGAGCTAAGAACTGATTGAAATAAACAGAATCTTGATGGTTCAATCTAAGCTAGCAATAAAGTAGTACAAACAAAACAATATTTCTGTGACAAGAGATCTACCACGTAGACCATGCATGCACTGGCCGTGGCCAGTCGTCGATCGAATCAATATAATCGACCCCTGATCAGAGACTGATATGGTCGAGCTAGCATGAGCAATAATGGGAAAAAAGTAAAGCCTAGCATTACATTTATGATTTATCCAAGTAAAGTAACGCCAGTGATGGATCCCTTGATGAATTGAAAATCCATAAAAAATAACAAGGTATCTAGCTAGGTGTGCATGCAACAGTGAGTGAGTGATGCGTGCTAATAAGGGATGCACGTGCTGTGTTGTGCTCGATCCATAGTCGTCTTTTCCTTTTTAGAGCTTGCTTCCAGACCAAGCACCATAACAGGAAGGAAAAAGTTGCAATAAGGTGGTGAGGTGAGATCGATAGATGAAGGAAGGAAGGAGCCAGAGGACACACGGCAAAAGCTTGCATGCATTGGCGGATCCATGGAATGGCCGGTGGCCGAGGTATTTAGGTCACTGCTAGCTGCTCGCAAAGCATGGCCACACCACATGCATGCAGGGACGTACGTTACGTACCATACGTGCGCCTGCGTCTGCATGCGTTCATTCATGCATGGGGCCTTACTTGGTTAGTTAAGCTTTCTCCATGAATGCGCTCGATCGATCGATCACCTGAGCTGTCTCATCACTCCAAGGCCGGCCGGCCACTCTCTTTCTCGATCTAGCTCACTCATTCGCGTGCCGAAAGCGCACATATATACACTGCTGCTGTAGCTGCCAATGCCGATCCTTCAATCATGTCTTCTTGCCCTTTTACGGTGTCCCGGCCATATATACTCTCATAGTCTCATATACAGGTTACCTTCTTTTCTGTACCATATCACAAAAGTGCGATTGCATGTGTATGTAGTAGTCTGGGAAATCATCGAATGAATTTTACAAGAATATATATAATCTGAGAGTTCTCTTGTTGTTTGCAAACTAATGCTTGTCTGAATGTGGTCTGATTCAATGCACGGGCATGTGCACGCATGCGAATTGCGAAGAGGGGCCTCCTGGTTACACGCGCACGTAGCCGCTGGACCCGTGTGTGGTGAACTAAGACCTTCCACAGTGTGTCGCTTGAGTGGTGCCCGAAACGAAGAGAGAAAAATTTAGCTCTACTCCCACCATTGCAGCCTGAAACAGGGAGTGAAGCCTAAACTAAGAAATTTGGGAGCGACGCAACTACTTGCGCCGGTGCCATGTCTGTAAAAAAAGTTTTTTTCTTAGCTCCAATCAGCACTCCACGGTCCGGTTTCAGTTTATTTTGTCGTGGGTCATGTGGACCCTACCAGCGATGCTTATGCATTATAGCCCTTCAGGAGCGGCGCTCAGTTTTTTCGGTGGGGCCTGATTTTTTTTGGGCTGCACTCACACGCTGCGGAAGGCCTAAGGTGGCCCTCGATGGCAACGACTCGTAACTAACCTGCTTATATTACCCTGCAGGCTGTAAATTCAGGCTACAGTACCATGTGCATGTGTGCTACGTGCTAATAGCTTAGGCTACCTTCTGTGTTCTACAGTAGCAAACACCCATCGTGTCTGGTACGTATGTTACCTACCTTTTTCCCTCCCTGAAATACGCACGTCTAATTCTTCCCGTTCATGATGCTTTGCTGAGATGTATATAGTGACCACGGCCACTGTGTTGCATTATTTGGCCGGTGATGAATAAAGGTTGTACGTACGTGTTCTCACCGGAAAATAAAAAAGAGTTCCTTTGGTGGTGGTTTGTTTGTCGTCGCGGTACACCAGCAGGGACATGTGCATGCACTGTCCATGCATGCATGTGTATGCTTGCCATGGTATTGATCTTGACAAAATCTGTTTTGTTAGCTTTAGACATTATTTTTGAACTCTGATGCTAGCTGTGTGAATGAAATGCAGTGCAGTGGAACAAAGACCTCAAGGGACATTGAATAGGTCCAACTAACAAACCTTGATCTGGGACCATCACCTCAAGGATATACTCCTATATACGTCGTCTAACGTCTTGAGTAATAATCATCCTGTCTCTATGACTCTTCGGCTGTTTGTGGCGGCAGCTGCACCTGCACGTGCATCAAAGCTAAAACGTCCACCAGATTAATTATTATTGAAACGGAATTACATCAATTGAATCTTCTCTTTGCATATGAATTCATATTATACAACTCTGTGCTAGATCAAATTATAAGAAAATGTCTATATGGAAAATTCACAAGAAATTGCTAACTTGTATGGGAGTGTATATAGTTTTCAAGTGAACAATTTTTTTTTTGTTATAGTTCATCATTACTTCTGTCAAAAGAAATATATATATATATATATATGTGTGTGTGTGTGTGTGTGTGTGTGTGTGTGTGTGTGTGTGTGTGTGTGTGTGTGTGTGTGTGTGTGTGTGTGTGTGTGTGTGTGTGTGTCAATACCATACGCCACTGGAATATCTTAGTTTTACATTTGAGGTTCCAAATCACAGTGTACATAATTGCATATCTTAGCAAGCCATTCATTACAAACTATAAATTTACAAACTAGGCTTTGCATTACGATGGGATTGATCAGTACCAGTAGATGCCATGGTCTATTAATAACTTGTCGTCGCGTGTGGGACCGTAAGTACAAAACCAATGTGTTTTTCTTGAAACAGGTGGTTAACTAACCGCTAAATTCATGAGTTGGAATCGAACAAATCCCATCGAACGTGACAAATTGGGCATGAATAATGCATGCATGCAGGCATGCCAAATCGATCTCCCTGCTCCATCTAGCTGGTATATATACACACTATATACCTAGCTAGATGTAAATATAATGCAACAGCTATCATTATTCTAGGGTAGTACGGTTTGGAGGTTTCTGCTGGACAAACTTGTCGGTTACCACTTGATGGTGCTCCGATCCATGTCGTCATCAGTATCGTCATCATTGTGTAACCTCGAGCTAGCTGTACATGGTGAACTGGCCGAGATAGAGATGCTTGGAACAAGACGACGATCGACGCAGCACGTACGTACGTCCTCTCTAATGGGTCCAAAGCCCAACACACACATCTATCCATCACACGTACAGCTCAGCTTTAGTTTGCTAAAAAAAAAAAGGGGTTCAGTTGAGCTCAACGAGCTCGAAGGAGCCACACATGCAGCATACGTTCTCGATCTCTCTTGTATATATCCTTTTTGTACGTGTGGGTACCTTTCCTTCTGCGTCGTCTACAGAGACGATGGTCCTTTCGGTCCATTTCATGTGGAGGACCGAATGCCGCAACAGCATGCTGAACGAACAAACATGCACGCCCGTGCACGTACACATCACGCCCAACAACATGCATGTACAGCTGCAGGGAGTCAGGGACCATGCATATGAGAGAGAGAGAGAGAGAGAGGGAGGGAGAGAGACAGAGAGAGAGAGAGTGCACGGCACGTACCTAACTGTGTACGCGATGGATGCACGTCAAAATCCGAAGTTTTATGCTGAAATGGGCGGAGCAAGGAAGACGATGGGTAGTGCTCTACATGCATGTACACATTCTTGTTAGGGCCGACCACGATGCATGTGTGGCGCGTGGGCGCACACATTATTTTGGTTACTACTACCTCCGTCCTCTTTTATTTGACATTCCGACTTCCAAACAATCACAAAGCACCATATATCCCTTATTGAAGATGATGCGAGCATGACTTGAGCGTTGTTGTTTCGTTTGGGGTAACTAATGTCTAATAGTTGTTTATGACCATGCTCGCGTTATTGAAATAAACAGCTAATTACCTATTTTTCTTTATCCCTCCCACATAGCCAGGCCAACTTGGCGTTTCGCTTTCTCGCCTCAGTGCACTCATCTCTAGCATATCCACTGCAACGCATTCACCACCCGCCCACTGTTCCACACCCTAGCGCCCTCCAACTAACCACAACTAGCCTATCAAATTGTGCTCTCACACGAGCTAATAATTAGAATTAATATAAAAATAAGATTTATAAATAGTAATTATAATTATGTATCTCACACTCTCTTTCATTTATTAAATAGCATTATTTTCACTTTGTATCACACTTACATGTGTGTTTGATATGCATTTAACTAAACATTTTGTTTGTGCTATATGTGAACAACACAAAATTGGTATTCTTACCTCTTCCATCAACATGACACAAATCATGTGTGCATCTTTATATAATCAACAACATAAATAATATGTTAATAACAATAGAAATAAATCTATAATTTTATATAGGTGAACTTTAAGATTTTGTTATCATTATATAACTTATTCAAATTTAGGGGTTACTTTAACTTTTACTGATGACATGATTAATAATTTACATGCAAAAATATGGTTATTTAACATTGTTTTTCAATGGCATAGGTGGGGTAATTTATATGAAAATTTGATGATTACTTTATATTATTTTTTTATAATGCCAGAGATGTGTAGTTTAGATATATGTTGAGGAGGTTACTTTAGCCCATTTTCATAATAGCATAAGTGGGTAATTTATTAAGAGTATAACAGATCAAATGGGTATTATGATTAGATTTGTCATAGTGATTACTGTTGATGCAAAAAATCATGAATGACATGATGTTTCTGATTTTTGTGATTTTCTAGGATTTTTTTAATTTTTTTAGACTGCTTAGCTAAGATCCTAGGTGGCCTCATATGGAGGCTTCAAAACTAGCCTCCAATTAGTAATAGTAAGATGTCATCACCATAATGCAGCACCACTTGTGGCTTATTAGATAAAATGGAGGAAATTAAAGGTCGTTATTACTTACACCATTAATTAATTACGCGGGCAGTGGCACAAATTAACACCACATATGTATCAACAAGCAAATTTACCCTCAAGCTAATTAAAAGGCAATAATCCTTTGTATCTACCTTGCTTGCTGTAGTTTTCCATTGAGTCGAGTCAGTAACTGAGTAATTTGCTCATCAGGGGCCGTGGATTCAGATTTATTTCGGCTGCGCATGCACCGACCTCCCCTGCATCCCTGCATGACCTTCAAATTCTTAATCTGACCGATCAGCTGGAGTAAGTAAAGTAGCTCTGGCTATGCGACCGTACGATAGATCAAGTTTGGGGCTCTGCGCTACTCATGTCAGTGAGCATGCATGTACCTTTGTGCACGTCTCTTTCGATCAATGAACATGTAGAAGTAGAACGAGTAGAGATAACATAAGGGAAAAGCTAACTCACACTCGATTATTTCGTGTACCGTACCTACGTAAGGACGGAAATCACTTGCATTTAGCAGCTGCGAGCGTGAGGCTATTCATTGCTAACAACAACTTTTTGGCCAGTTGGCAGGAGGCGTTGTTGAATGAACTACCAATGGAAGTCCTCAAGGATATTAATTTACCACGATACTTAAGCTTTAAGCTATCTTATTATAAGCAATATATGAAACCTTTGTTTTTGAAAAGAGCACGCGAAGAAACAACATGTCAGAATTATCTTCTTAAACTTGATCAAAATTTAGGCTGTCTGACTTAGACATTATTTATCTTTTGGGGATCGGATGTACAGAAAGTATATAGAATTTGTTGCTAAAACCTGAGCTCAGCTTGAGATCCTTAAACTCTTTTGCATTAGTAGAATATATACTTGTTGGTGATGTCGACAGATCATTTTTGTTGCATGGGCCGATTGGCCACGGAGGTTATTAACTGGTTAAGTGGCTTTCGGTGAATGAAGTATATAGCTACTTTTCAGCTCATCCATGCATTATCAGGCCGTGGCACAGTGGCAACAGCCAAGCATCTACAGTAACACGATTTATTGTACGTACCAAGTTAGTTACGTGGATTAAATCACCATGTTTCTTCTACAGTGACACGCCGTACCTCTGCGTGCATGCACACATTCATAGTCTGCAGATATTGTTGGGTCGCCTTTGATACAAGCCTGCCTGCATACGTACTTTGCACGTCGTACTAGATCAACTAACAGCAGGCTAGTTCTAGCTAGCGTATTCTACCTCTGGTTGGAGAAAAATGTAGGCAATTTTGTCCATTAAACTTGCTTCAAAAGTCAAGTGTGTCCATCAACTGTCATGTTGGCCAATATTGTCAGTCTTTTGTTCTAGCTGTCCGTCCACGTTGGCGTGCCACAAAACCTACTTCAACAAAAATATAGTGACTACAAAACAAAGATTTATAATTACCTTCTGTTTATTTGTATGGGAACACCCATAATTTTTTTATTTTTTGAAAATAGGAACACACCTCAGCCATGGCTGAGTTGTATATACTTGTATGAAGCATAGCACACGTGGCATGGACAGCTAGGAAGAGAGACTAGATTGAACCCAAAAATGAAAGTTAGAGGACTGAAACGAAACTGCGAAAGTTGAGGGATGGACTTTACCTGGGCAAAGGTGAGGGATGAAATCACCTACTCCACCAATTTAAATAAAATCATATATTCTTCTATCAAGGAAATATTTTTTTTTCTTTTCTGATCAATAAACACACACCATGCCATGCATAGCACTGAATGCACGCAAGTTTCTCACAGCACAAATGGGCCTAAAATTCTCTCAAGCAAGCTTCTATACTAAGATCATCTTCATCATATATGAAACAGTACCAGTTTTCAAAAGTTAGGATGGACTAATTTTGTACTTTGAAGTTGGAATGAACAAAAACTCTTTTAAAAAAGTAAGTGATATTTGGAGTAGTAAAAATATGTTGTAATTTAAATGTGCAAAATATTTTATCTCCATATATACAGTGAAGCATTCACTTGTGAAAGAATGAAGATGCATTTTGCGCTTCTTTACTCTTTTCAAAGGATGGCACTGTAGTATTCTATACTTTTGTAGTTTTTATGGTTATTCATGTAGTCTTCATATTTATCCGTAAGTTAAAAAAAATAAAAAAAATGCCGCATGCATGACTGGTCACAGTACATGAACAATATATTTTGTTTTCCATAATCAACCCTATGAATATACTAGTAGGTCCATATTGGTTGGATGCATGCATAATAAGGTCCACAAACTTTTTGGTAGCTAGAATTTGGCCCACACAACAGTACATGTAGATACTGTATGTTTGTGTGTGTAGGGTTGATGGAGCTGTCATGCATGCTAATAGCTTCATTATGTGTGCTTACTTATCTCGGTTAGCTAGCTTGATAGTGGCCTCCCAACACTCTCGAGAGCATACCCTGAGGTGTCACTGTTTCTCATCAATGGCCTGAGGGAGACCGAAATCTTGATACAGTTGGGGCTGAAAGAAACCCAATGATGGTCGTCTGCACGCACACCCACACATGCCACACATGATGGATCGTTGTCTATATCGAGCTGTCACTGCTGATGTTAGAGCAAGGTTGATGGTGTCAGCCCGCTGCCGGCTGGGAGAGAGATGAGCTGGTACATGGTATGGTGGACCCATCAATATTCAATGGGCAGGAGCACTCCACAGCCAATCGGAGGGGTGAGAGTAAGTTAATAACCTAGCCTACTGCTGGCTGGATCGAACATGCCATGTCACTTGTAGCCTTCAAACAACCCACTGGTATAATAGTCCACCATTGACGTAGGTTGTATCATTAATGTATGGTCCATCTTTTTCTCTCACAAAGAACATTAGAACCTGTGTTTCAGCTGGCTGTAAGTTTACAGCCCACCTTTCTTCTCTCTCTCCTCCTCGCTCTCCTCCACCTCATCATCAATATGATGTGGCAACCCTCCCAGCCCGCCTACATGGCCTTATTATACTTGCTCTGAGAGGGCTCTCAGTTGGCTGCATGCGGGCGCATGGTGAGACGCCCGCTTCCCTCTCTCTCCTATTTTTTCTTTCAAACATAGGATTTAGCCTGCTCTCAGACCCTTATAATACTTGCTTTAAAATATTGAATAATTTTCGTGTGAAAATTGAAAAGGTTTAAGTCCTGTTGCACCCGTGCAATGTTTTTATTTATGGTGTGCGATGAGCTTCAATGTTTACTTAGGGTCTGTTTGCTATGGCTCTGGCTCTCACTAAAATGGCTTTGGCTCTGGCTTATTCGATGAAGCAGGTTTTTGGCTCTGGCTTCTTTTGTAGAGAAAATTTTGGTAAAATAGCTTCACCTTATTTTATATGCACAGAAGAGGTGAAATGCCTATAGTGCCCTTATATTTTTTTCAATTCCATTTCACCTTTTTATTTTTCCTTTCCTTTTCTCTTTTTCTTTTCTTTTTCTCTTTTCCCCTCGCTTCCTCTGTCTTCCTTATCCACCCTCCACACATTCTCCATGCCCTGCCGTCTATCTTTGCTCGTCTCTACGTCTCCCATCACTGGCCCCATTAATGGCCTCCTGCTCGACCTCGGTGGCGGCGGCCCCGACCGCCCCTCTTTGCCATGCCATTGCTTTCCTAGGCCGCCGCGTTGGCCCAGGACGCCCCTGCTTCACCCTCCAATCATTGGCCCCAGCCACCCCAACTTTGCCCTGCAGTCGCCTCCCAGGCCTTCTCTTGTTAATCCCCGGTGTTGCTAGCCCCAGCCGCCTCCTGCTCCTCCTCGATGTTGTCGTCGCCAGCCGCCACCTGCACTCATCGACGACTCGAAGGACTATCATGGAAAGCAACACCTGGAGAAGGGGGTGAGACGGGTGAAGCCAGAAGTCACAACTTTGGGCTTCTATCGCGCAGTGCAAACCGGTGAGGTGCCTCTCATGGCCTCAATGGACAAGTCATTTTAGCTTGGGTGAATACATACACTTTGCACGAATAGTAAAACATAAGCAAAAATAGGGTATACCAATTTTAGTCTGCCAATGAAAATAGGTCCAGTAACAAAAAAAAAAGGTATGAATGTGTCATTATTGTTCTAGCCTCCTTATATATCCATTTGCCTTTACTTGATTGTATGGTATTTAATTAGTTGAGCATTCATATAATTTGACAAGTCAATAATGAAACAGAAAGATTTGATTGAGATGCTTGGGTGAACCACAGTGAAAGTTACCCATTCCTTCCATTACAATAATTTCTATAATGAATTTTGAAGAAGCCTTATCATGCTATCTTCTCTATCAATATTCAATGTATCTTCATCTAAAAATAATCAAGTGTCTTATCTTTATTATTGTTACTCATTATATTATTAATATGAAAAATATGCGGGCGTTTGTTATTGAGTGGTTTTACTCTTTTGGAACATGTTGTATGGCTTGCCATTGTTTCTAGATGGTACTTATCCAGTTATTACACTAACCAGTGAAATAGAGGGATTATTCGATTTAGATGCTTGGAAGGAAATTACCCTCTTTTCCCTATTATAGCTCTAAATTATGATGTGGTTCTATGGTGTGCTTCTTCATTCCTTCTTTAGCAATATCTCAATTCAATCAACATGGACACCCCCATGCACCCTTGTTTAAATGGCTATATATTATCAATCTCAAGAAACGAGCACATGAAAATACATTGAGGGTATAAATTAGCTTTCATTATTATATCTGCAGAGTCAACTATACAGGATCATAATCTGATCAGGACATCTGTACATATACTATTATTAATCAAAGGCTGCATCCTAATTAAGCTAAAAATACTGCATGCTGTACCACATCTAAGTACTCTGTCATAGATAAATAAAAAAGCTCATCATGTTGGTTGTGAACGTGAACGTTCGATTGTGACCCTACTCTCATTATGTTCTTAAATGGTTAAAATTTTAGAAAAAAAATACAAATAGGAAGGTCTAGCTGAAACCTGATTCTATATATTTTTCACATATCATTGAAATAGAGCGATCTGATTGAAGTGCTTTGAGGACCTACAGTGAAAGTTACAATTATTCTTTGTAACCACTAATAATTGCACATATCAATTATGGTAATCATCAATTGCTAAAACAATTATAAACTATCTGTTTTCATAATCAAGCACATGGAAAATACGTTGTCCTGCATTATAGTTCATTTTAAATTTCAGTAGTCAACTGAACCAACAGTTAACTATAAATTCTTCGCATTCCAAGATTCTGTGCGTGTGCTATTAAGCAAAATCTGAATAAACCTCCTCAGCCAAAAAAAAAATATGAATAGGTCAAAAAATACAGTGGATTGTGTACTATACAAATAGAGGCTTCCTGCAAGACTAGATCCACAAACTGCGCTCTCGTGCTGCTTGTGACCCTACTGTCATTATGCCGCTGAGCGTGATTACTTAACATCGTCATAACAGCCAAACATATTGATTAGCCAAACCGCGCATGCTTCTAAGGGATTATGTCTCATGGATAGGTAATGACCCGTTAAATAAGCAAATATTATACACACTGCACGCCAAACACCACCCCGTACAAGTTGCCAATATATGTAATTCGAAGTTCCTTCTGAGGGCACATAAATAAGATCTCAGTGAACAATAATGAACTCCTATTCCAATATATGGTGCCAATTCAGTTCTGCGCTGTGGGACCCATCTATCAGCCAACTGTCAACATAGTTTTGGCAATGCCACTGAAACGTACGCCATTTCTCCATTCCCATGTCCGTATATAACCCCTGTTGTGTCTCTCTCTCTGTATATATATCCTACTCCCGTCCCAAATTATTCCAAATTCTTATCACTGTATGCTTGCTACTACAACAAATACAAATTACGGATTTCTTGGAAAATAAACACTTGATCTGAATAACACTTACCTGGCAATTTTTAAATTTCAATGGTCAACTAGACAACTTAATTGATCCTGTATAATGTCCAGCCATATACTGAAAATCATGTGTAATATTCTTTTTTTAAAAA
Organism: Digitaria exilis; assembly: GCA_015342445.1. Classification (NCBI taxonomy): domain Eukaryota; kingdom Viridiplantae; phylum Streptophyta; class Magnoliopsida; order Poales; family Poaceae; genus Digitaria; species Digitaria exilis. Next base: position 3,336,147 of record JACEFO010000191.1, on the reverse strand, counting down.
AAGAAGATACCTGCGGTGGGCCGTTAAGCTCCTGTGCTGCTTGTGACCCTACCTTCATTACGTTGTGGACTGCCAACAACCAAGCAGAGTGATTAGCATACCACGCACGGTCATGTGAAACTCTATCTTTGGGGTATAAGTAATGACCCTGAAAATACTCAAATCCATTCTTTTTTGCCTTTTTGATACTCCCAAATCCAAGCTCATCGTGCATGCCAAACACAGACCGTACAAGTTGCCAATTCTAAACTGATTCCGAGAGCGTACGAGCATGATCTGACTGAGTGAATTAGTGTAAGTAATTCAAATTGTCAGAGGTGGCTGGCCGTGTCGTTTTGCTACCGGGCCCACCCGTCAGCCCCGACAGCCAAGATAGTTTTGACGTGATTTAATTTAACTACTGTCTTTGTGCGCATCGAGGTCGCTGAAAATATATTTGGTTCCCCTCTTAACGGTCGGAAGTGAAGTTCCAAGAAGCCTGCGCGCCCTCTTGGTTGGAAGTTTTCTACTGTGTTTAACCAGTAGGAACAAAATGTCATTTTAATACTTAGATTATGTTACTGCAATCCAGGAGCATTAGGTGCAGTGATTAGCTGCAAATTCAACCTTGCCATCTCATGTTCTTACTTGCTCAGCTGTCATTAGCATTCTAAAAATATTTCAAAGTTCACACCTAAAGGGTTCGCCATTAACAAAGCTCGAAAACTCCTCGTCGACGTGTGAGACAGGGTTATTCCACGAAACCGAAAAGGAAGAAATTGAAAGCGCATCATGGCATATGGCTTCTTTGAGCTTTGGCCGTGATTTAAGAGGAGCAAAGGCAATTAGGCCACTTGCTTAAAGCTAACTAAAGCATGTGAATCTAATCTAAGCTGGATTAGAAGAAGTGGCCGCTACTCCATCCAGCCAATGGGAACGGAGTAAAGGGTGGGAGGAGGGGAGGAGGAGGATGATCACGTGCGCTAACGGCATGGTGTGTCTTCAGTCTTCTGTTTGAGATGCCGTCAAGGCATCTGAAGCTTCACTAACGTACGGTGTCGTTAGGTTGTGGTGCGGGCCCACATGGCAGTGCTGGCTAGTGGCTGTTCTCACCTCACCAGGGGACAGAGATACTGGGCCATGCCCTTTTCACATTTTCTTTTCTCCTATTCTCTTTAGAGCTACGTTGCTTGATGTCACCACTTACTTGTGTAGGGAAAAACCGGAGAGCTGTCTGCTGAAATGCAAAGAAAGCTAGCAGATAAACTCTTGCTCAAGCCATGGCGACGCGTGATGATGTATGTATCACCTGGATTAGGGGTGACGAAAAACATGTGGACAACGTTGGTATCGATCAACTCACTTTTGTCTGTTTGCCGAGACGGTAGAGGCTCTCGGATAGTCGGATTGCACTAGTGATAGAGTTGTCCACGTCGTATTGATATTGGTCAACATCCATAAGCTTAATGCAGAGATATTTCAAGATTTTGCGTATGTTATTTTTGTCGCCCCCAAACTTTTATGAGGATAAGATTATTGGAGACAAATGCAATGGTATGGAACACCGATTCTGTCATGCACAATGACACAAAAGTGTCGTTATCTGTCATCGTTTTATCCTACCATACAAATAAAACTGAGCAAACATTCGCTATCAAATGTTTCTATAATATATTCAAATCATAATATTTAACAACTTAAGTCATGTCTAACCATCGTTGATAAAATCCCAAATTTACATAAAAATGTAACAATAAATAAACCAAAACCAACAAAAAAAAAGATAAAACACCAAGTTGCAAGTTGCAGTCCTAGACCAGTGCGGTGACGGCACTCCACTCTCAGTCCACTGGTAACCGTATAACCCCCTCGCAGTCCTCACTCCCGCTGCTTCACGCAGTCGGCGCCTCCATTCTGCTCTCTGTCTTCTTCCCCTCAACCCCCTCGCCTTCCCATATATTCGCTTCCCGCTCCACGCCCTCTGCCCCTTGCCAGTTGCCCACACACTGCCTGGGGCTCCTTCTCCAGCGGGGGCTCGAGGTTCCCGCTATTCGGGAACAGGTCCCTGTCTTTCTCGCCTCCCCCGCGCCATGGACACCAAGAAGCAGGGCTTCTTCTCCGCGCTGCGGGAGGAGGTGGCGCGCGGGCTGTCGCCGGCGCGGGCGCGGCGGCGGTCGGCGTCCAACGCGGCCGAGGTGGCGGCGGCGCTGCGGCTGGCCGGAGGGGCCGGGGAGGCGCTCGCGCCGCTCATGGAGGGCCCGGATCCGGAGGCGTGCCCCGGCGGCGGCGGCGCGCGGCGGGAGGGGTGGGGCCAGTGGGTGCGCGGCCAGCTCCAGCTCGCGCGCGCTCCGGCGTCGGCGGCCGGGGCGGGGGCGGACGCCGGCGCCGCCAGGAGGAACGACCTCAGGCTGCTGCTCGGTGTCATGGGCGCGCCGCTTGCGCCCGTGCACGTCTGCGCCGCCGAGCCACTGCCGCACCTCAGCATCAAGGACACCCCCATTGTAAGGACCCGCCCCGCTGCTGCTCACTTCCTGCTTTAGCTTGCTATTACTTGCGCTAGATTGAACTCAGTCGGGTGCTCGGTGAAATTCCCCATCCAAAAAATTGTGCATTTTGCAGTCGCCGAGTCAAGATTTGAAATCTTGGTAGCTGAATGTGGCTCCTTTTAGCTCAAATTGCTGTCTTTTGTCTGTACTGCATTCTTCAACTTCTGGCCTTCTGCTTCAGTTTGTTGGGGAAGCTTTTGTCTGATGTTTCCTCTGACATTTATTCCACAAAAAGCTTGTTGGCTACCTAGGGAGGAAGGGAAACAGAAACACTGTAAAAATGGGTTCTTGATGTGATGTGTTTTGGGGGATTCATGCATTTCCTAAAATATTGGCATCTGAGCACATTGCGGCTGTAAAGGTGGCTTTCCTTACCTGTTGTGATATGACAGCCAACGTCCGTTTGCATAAATTGTTTTCGGGAGATTATGTGCTGTAAAGAATGATTAGCAGAGCTATTCGCTGTAATTTAGGTTCTCTAGTGTGCTACTAGTACAGCTGTGTAACAGTGAGTTCTTGGTGTGCTTGTTCTACGCAGGAGACCTCGTCGGCACAGTACATCCTCCAGCAGTACCTGGCTGCCTCCGGCGGGCAGAGACTGCTGTCCTCCATCCGGAACGCCTACGCCATGGGCAAGGTGAGGATGGTTGCTACCGAGTTCGAGACCGGTGGCCGTGTTGTGAGGAACCGCATGGCAGCACAGCGTGCCGAGCCTGGCCGCTTTGTGCTGTGGCAGATGGCCCCGGAGATGTGGTACATTGAGCTGGCCGTCGGTGGGAGCAAGGTGCATGCCGGCTGCAATGGCAAGCTTGTGTGGCGCCATACACCATGGTTGGGTGCGCATGCCGCCAAGGGCCCTGTTCGCCCACTCCGACGTGCTCTTCAGGTATGACGCGGTCTAAACCGGTTTCGCCACCATGTCTGTAGCTGTGTTGTCACAGTGCTGATGGAGCCTGAATCTGACTGAAAATTCTGTTCTTCCTTGTCTCTGTAGGGCTTGGATCCGTTGACTGCAGCAAGCATGTTTGCTGGTGCAAGGTGCATTGGCGAGAGGAAAGTGAATGGGGAGGATTGCTTTATTCTGAAGCTGTGTGCTGATCCTGAGACGCTGAGAGCGCGCAGCGAGGGTCTTGCAGAGATCATCCGGCATGTCCTCTTTGGGTACTTCAGCCAGAAGACTGGGCTTCTTGTTCATCTTGAGGACTCACACCTCACCCGAATCCAGTCAACAACTGGAGGAGATGCAGTTTACTGGGAGACTACCATCAATTCGTTCATTGAGGACTACCGTCCAGTGGAGGGTATTATGATCGCACATTCTGGGCGCTCAGCTGTGACCCTGTTCCGTTTTGGGGAGGCGGCTATGAGCCACACCAAGACTCGTATGGAGGAGGCATGGAGTATCGAGGAGGTTGCCTTCAACGTGCCGGGCCTGTCCATGGATTGTTTCATCCCGCCCACTGATATCAAGTCTGGATCTGTCAGTGAGACTGTTGAGCTTCCGCAAGGTGAGAAGAGCAAGGCCGGTCTTCTCCCATGCCATCGTGCTAAGGTTGCAGCTCTAGAGAAGGCAGATGATAACGTCGCGTGGAGCGGAGCCCTACAGCTAGATTGCAAGTGATTGGTAGCCCGTCCATACTCAGCTTCTTGCATTCCAACTGACTGATTTTGATGGATGTAGGGTAGAGAAACTAAAGAGCTAAGGAGGATTTGGAGCTTTACCATTCCATATGTCCTCTGTAAATAGGAAGCTTAAGGCACTCACATGGCCTTCCATATCCCAGAGGAGGCTTTGTGTGAAGAATCCTGTCTGATATCATCCTGAGATTTGGTAGTAGGTAGTCTTGTCTGTAACTTGTGTCTTTCTTCTGTCGGTACCTCATGGATGAAGAACCATGGGTGTTCTTCTCCATCCAGCCACATGATACGGATCATGGCGGTGGTGCCTCTTTCTGTCATAGTCACACTAATCATCGGAGGCCAGCGAGGAAGAAGGATTTCTTCGTGGCATTTGAGAGTGATTTCATCATCGTTGTTGGGTCTGATTAGCAGCAGTCCAGTATGGTTTGGTTGGTGATAGTCAGTGGTCAAACTAACTTTTTAGGGGGGGCAATTATGTAAGCTGTGGTGGTCCTGATGGGGGGTCAGGCAGTGTACCCTTTTCCTTCACATCTCTCTTATTTAGTATGAGATGGTGGTTGTATTCTAGAGAAGTTTGATGTAAGCCAAAACTTCTATGAATATCATGGCTTGAATTGTTTGTTTGCTGTGCACTCATTCTCCCCTCTTTTCTCTCTTTTTCATGATAAAGCCCATGGTATTAGCTTTCGGAAATGTTAAATTGTCGTCAGTATCATAATGCAGCATCAGTGTAGCCCTTTTTCCCCCCAGCTTGCATTCAACTTTGGTCTGGAGTATGCTGGGGAGTATGATTCATTAGTATGATGGCATGGGGTCCCCATGTGCTTCACCTCAGGGGTTGTGATGCATATATACAAGCATTATCTCTGTCATGAGCTGTGATTAGCTAGCTTTGCCACTTTGCTAGGAGTATCTCTTCTCTTTGCTTTGTGCTCCATTCCCTGAGAAGCTTCAGGCTCCAGCACCATGGCCATGCCATCACTCCTCTTGCCATTGGCATTGATGGCCTTGCTCTTCCTTGCCCCCATCTTTCTTCATGGAATGAATAGCTTTATTCTTGGGGTTGTGTGTTCTCCTTGGGAAGAAGAGACCATTGTCTAAACTAAACAAAAGTACTTACGAGTACTCTCACCGCCCTAGCTAGCTCCATATTGAGTCAAACTCTTGAAGATTGGACCTCTGCATCAGTACTGCAGTTTTTGTTTTTCTTTTTTGTTCTCCATCCAGATGCGCTGAGCGCATTAGCTTGCATCATGACCGTTGGAACAAATGGAAAGGGATCAGATCTCTCGGAACAAGACCGTTGGAAATCATGGCTAAAGCTCTATTTCGAACTCGTAAAACTTCCACAAAATTTGTAGATGCCAACTGCCAATCGCTTCATATGGATTTCATGTGAACTGTCTACATTTCTAGTTCCGGGCTTCCGGCCTTCCAAATTGTGAGGAACCTCCAAGCTAAACCCCGTTAATTAGATCACCATCCATTGATCCATCTAATTAAGAGGGCTTAACCCCGGTCGTCCTTGAGATATGTCCCAAACAATGCCCAGGACGACACACCTCACTAGCACAAGTTAAACATCTTCATCACACATAGCATTACATACATAGCGTTCACCATACATAAAAGCATTCAAGTATTACAAACCAAGTTCAAGTTTCATGTCTAGACATGAGGTTTTTGCAGCGGAAGGTTTAAACATCGCTCTCATAGATGTTACAACAAAATAAATGAGTTCACTCTCATGCCACAAGTGACTCATCAATCATAGGTAAACCATGGGCAGCTACCCCCTGCCCGCACCTTCGTCGGCGGAAAGAAAATACCCAAAGATAGGCTCTGTTGGCGCCTCACCTGCACAACTTAAATATAGCACCATGAGTACGAAGGTACTCCGCAGGACTTATCCAATATGGGTATATACAAGCCCGACTCTCAAGGTGTATGTATTTGGTTGGTAGCAAGGATGGGCAATAGGTAGTTAGTTTGCATAAAAGAATCTGCATTTGAAAGAGTTATAGAGACAAAAGACTCTATCCTAAACATTCATCGATCAACTTGATTCTATGTTATGAGATCCATCATGAGCAAGTTCAATCTTTCATGAACTTCAATCGGTAACTCTACATTGGAGCGAGCCTCATCGAGCATGTACCATGACCGAGGAACGCGGCTATTGCAATAGATTTAAGCCCTGCAGGGGTGTACAACTTTTCCCACAAGAGGCGCAAGACCAACGACCATACCCCGTGCACCAAGAGTAAGTGTTAATTCATGCCCTCAACCGTTCACATACCCACACCCGGCAATGAGAGGACGGCCGGAGATGTATAGGGATAACGGACGCGGCCATCTACCCCTCATCACAACCCGTGTCAAACCGTCCCATGGCAAGATCCGGCTTATGGTACTTGGCTTGCCTATCCCATCCTAGGTATGTGGTTTGTACGACAAAGTGCTCAAGAGGGCGGCTATCAATGAGACGGTCCTTAATCAACTTAAGTATGACTAGTACGCATGAGCTCCATCTCATGTGATCCTATATTTCATGCTCAAGTCCATATCATCTTCCAATAAGTTTATCATTTAAATTAACTCTTGTCAAGTGTAATATGAAATACATCCATATGTCTCGCGAGAGGCGGTGACCTTATCACCCCTCGTCTTCTACCGGTGCTAGGCTTGGCTAAGCATTATAACTCGTGACACCTACACAAGCATAGTTTGTCTAAAAGGGGTTCACTAGATCAAGAGTGGTAATACATCAAGTAGGTGCTACTCTAATAAGCATACATATATAGGTATAAACATGCGCAAACAAGACACATATACCAAATTGATCCACAATAGGGTGAGAAATATGCTTAGGTGCCTGCCTTGTTGCTCAAAGGTCTCCTCAACCACAGGGTCGTGCTCGGTCTCAACCTCGGTGTCCTCCGGCGTCTCGATCTCTACACGAATGCAATGATACTTGATAAATAAATATGACATGAATGAATCTAAAAAATGAGATGCAAAAGATGTGACAAAATATAGGTTTAGAAAGCCTTAGAAACATATATAAACATACTTTAAGTTGAAAACATAGGTATATAAGTCAACTGGGTGATTTTTGGATCTTCCGAATCGAAGTATCGGATCATCCGATTTTACGCAGAACGAAACCGGATCTTCCGACTCAGAAAATCGGAACTTCTGATTTTACACAGAACGAAACCGGATCTTCCGATTTAGAAAATCGGAACTTCCGGGCATGTGCTTGGAAGTCAAAATCAGAACTTCCGGCACTTACCCGGATCTTCCTAACAGCCCGACGACCGGGAAAGAAAAGCTCGCCGCCGGCTGCTCCGACCTCCGTTTTGGGTGCCGTTTGTTTCTATGGGTTCGTGAGAGTGTCAAGCTTCTTTTCCAAGTGATGGATTTGACATGCATTGAGGTTTACAAGCTCGAGCTCATCAATGGTGGTTTTCTTCTAAGAAACTCCAAAACTCTAACCCTAAAGCAATGGGGAGTGGATCGAGAGGGGGAATGGCTCACCAGTGATGTGCACAACTCCCACAAGGGTTGCAGGTGGGTGTAGGGCGAGGAGGAGTGGGGTTTGCTTGTTCTTGACCTTGAGCTTGAAGAGGGGAGCAATGGGGAAGAAGGAGGAGCTTGGGGAAGATGGCGTCGTGGAGGAGCAGCTCGTCGGCGGGGTGCTCCGGCGAAGCTCCGGCGACGTCTCCGGCGAGCTCTTGGGTGCCTTCAATGGGGGAACCTTGGAACCTCCTCCATGGTAGAGAGAGAGGAAGAAGAGAGAGGGAGTGGGAGTGAACTGTGAGGTGGGAGAAGGGGAGAGCTGCAGCTCAGCTCCCCTTGGACAGGTGGGCTGACGGGTGGGACCCACGGGACACGTGGCGGCTGGGCAAGAGATGAGGTGTCACTGGGGACTACCGGAACTTCCGAGCAGTAGCCGGAAGTTCCGGTTTGTCCCAGACTAGCAGAAAAAATTAGTTTTTGACCGACTAAAGGTTTCCTAACTAAGGAAAACAAGTTTATAGATGCTGTAAATGATGCTTATAAATGCCTCATGCTATGCTAGAAATTTTGGGTCGTTACACAAATAGTTCTTGAAGTCCAGACTCTGCGCTTTCATGCTACAACAGGATCCAACAGGACTATACTAGTTTGACAATGAATCACCCCTCACAAAGGCTACAAAAGGTTGCTACAAAAAAAAAGGTAATAACAATGTCAAATTACTCTCTTTAACACCACCAGCAGGAACAGCAAATCAAATTATTGATTCTAATTGATCCTCAGTTTCCACACGTGATCGCAATGGGAAAAAAATGAAAAAGACGCCCTGATTCATTCAGATCCATCACTGAAATCAATCAAACACACATGAATCCAGCAAATTTTCCGCAGCTTTCCGCAACCCGTTTGCTGCGTTTTCACGAACTCAAGGACCACACACAGGAGTCACATGAGTAATCGAAGGTTGTTAGGAAGGCCAACACACCCTTTTAGTGTCTTGGGGCTACTCTGCACAGCAAAAAATTCCGATCAATCATGCGTTGAGTGAGCTTGGTAGGGCACTGAATTTGCTCACTCTTTTGACTTGGGTGGCATCAGCAAAGTCTAGATCAAAAGGTGGCTAGTTGAAAAAGTTGGAAAGGTCCCCCAAGAAAAAAGTTGCCACCTTTACCCCTCTAGTGCAATTGCACTATTGCAGGGCGCTTTCTAGTGCTGATATTCCATTCCATCTCATTCCATGGCGTGCCTGCCGTGGCGTGGCGTCTCAGACTCAGAGCTCAGGGGTGCCGTGGTGTCATGGCGACAACTGAAAGAAATTTACCTGGCTCAGGGTGAGCTGAGGTCACTGTGAACGTGATCCAGACAGTCAGTCAGAGATCTGATCAAGAGATGCCTCTGGGGTAAAGAGTGGTTAAAGGGGGTAAACAAAGTGGGACTGTGGGAGTAAGCCTGAAGCATTCTGCAGGCACTCCGCTGTAAAGCGCGGCGTGTGATGCGGTCATGGAGAAAGGTTTGGTCTACTGTTGCAGGGTGAGAAATGAGAATGTCCCAGAGTTTTTATTGGCAAAGATGCAGAAGAATCTATCGTGGCTTTTCTGTAGTTGCACTTTCACCACTGTTACAGTTATAGTTTTTGGAAGAGTCTAGGACCGGTTACCCATTGCTGGTCGAGCTTTTGGATGAGTTGGTATTGGTAGGTGAGTGAAATTAACATGGCTGCATTTCTCTGAACTAGAGGCTTGAGGTTTCAGACGAGCTGGTCGGTGGATGAAAATCGACAGGAGATTGTGCACGAAACAGTGAGAACAAAGAACAGGTTCTTGTGCAACTGGATGCCACTACTACCGTTGTTGTATGGTGGTAGCATCCTATGCAGCGCTACTGGTCTCCATCAGAAAAGACTGTCTCACCTACTGTTGTTGCATGAGATACAAGGTTAACTTGCTGTTCAGCTGAGGAGTGAGGAGTAAGTGGCTCTCCCAGCAGGACACACGCTGGATTCATATGCTGGACAGAGGTGGGGACAATGCATGAGAAATGTGGATCCCATTCGTTGCTATGTTTGCGATAGTGTTCAGACGAGCTGAGCAATGCTCACGTCAGTACTACGGGTGATGCGGATCATGGTGTGCATAGGCGACAGTTGTGTTGTACTAGAAGTCTACTGATTTAAGTAAAAACAAACGTTCATTTAAGTAAAAATTTAGCACTGTTCTTGTCTGCAGCACTTAGGAGGGAGGATTTATTTTTATCAATAGGTCGTCCTAACTCCTAACTAGCAATGAACTAGAGCTACCTACACTCGCACTGAGGGGAGAGACAGAGAGAGATATCTGCCAAAAAAGAAAGAAAGAAGAAAAGACAGGCATATTGGTGAGATATTTTGTTTGAGAAATGAGATAGTTCATCATGAGTCCATTCTATGATAATTGTGGCATGACCTTAGCTTGTCAAGACTCAAGAGCGAGTTTGTGAAGGATTGCCTATTCCATAATTCTCAAACAAAACGAGAATGTGAGCAATAAGACAGTCATCCCATCTCTCTCCAAGAAAACACATGATGTTCAGCTTCAAATGTTTGGATTTACATAGACTACTTTAGAACAGAAACATGATGAGAGAAAACTAGTATAACAGATAAGAAAACGAAAGGAAACGGAAAACAGTGATTTTATATGAAAGCAAAGAAAAGGTAAAATAGTGCAGTGTGGACTTGCCGTCCTGGGCTCAATTTAGATGGGTGCGTAAGTCTTGTTGTCAACCCCTTTGCTACACTGGGCTAGTGAAGGATTTACGCTTCTTGGGCGGGCCAGAGGACAGCTCGGACAGTTATTTGGGCCCAGAAAGGCCTGCGTCTCTGGTTGAAGCTCACCGTGTCCATTTGCACAGCCCTTTTTTCCTTTGCTCTGTCAATGTTTGTACCTCGGAAGACCGAAAGCATCTTGGCATTGCTTGCCACTTAAGACAAACAAAAGGAGGAGGAAACACACAGAGCAAAGACAAAGGCAAAGTAGACCCTCATTAGCACGAATCCTTTTATGGCTTTGTCACTTGTACTAGCATTAGCAAGCTAGGTCATCCTCTGTGCTAATCTTTCGAAAAAAAAAAGATCATCCCGTGTTAATCATGTAACACCGACATGCTTTATTTATGCATATGACTGTTTCTTTACCTGAAACAGTTCCAATACTTTGCTTCCTTAAACATGTGCTGTTTGTTTTTCTTAAGATTATTGCTGGAAATTTTCTTGAGGAGTAAATTCCTCTCCATCTTGCAGCCTGTTCGGCTGGCTGGCTTCCGAGCAGGGCCTACTCTCTTTCGCTCCTCATGCTATAAAAGAAAAAGAAAAAAGTCTCTTTCGCTCATGTAGGCATGGTGCAGTACATCGTCAGCCTTTGGGCAGTGACCAGACGCACCACTCCACAAAGCCGAGTCCATTCACATGTGCCCACACAGGCCGGCTGGCACGATCCTGCTCCAGTGTTCGCCACTGCCCGCCCAAGCCTGCTAGTAAAACCAGCTCAGCTCGCAGAGTGAACTTTCGTCTTCTCTCTCTCACACACACTGCGGAGTGCAAGAGCACCAGCTTGTCCACCTCCCCCAATGGCTCCCCACCTCCTCCTCCTGCTCCTGCTGCTCACCGCCACTACCTTCCCCACCGCCTCATCGCAATCTCCGGCCGCCGCGCCATCCATCCCCGCCGCCCAGTCTCCCACTTCCTCCTCCTCCTCCTCCTCCTCTTCCACAGCCGCCGCCCCAAGCCCCTCATCTTCCTCGTCGTCCTCCTCCTCCCCCACCCCACCATCCAAGCACCACCACCACATCTCCACCTCCCCCGCCGCATCCCCTTCCCACTCCAGCACCAATCTCACCTCCCCCGCCGCATCCCCACCCGCCACCACCTCCCCACCATCCCCATCCCCCATCACCTCCCCCCAGCCGCCGTCATTGTCTCCTCCCTCTCCCCCAACCAACGCTCCAGCTCCGGCGCCGGTGAACTCCGCCACCCCGCCGCCCGCCGCGCTCTCCCCGCCGGTGCCCGCACCGACTCCGACGCCGACGACGCTCGCCCCCGCGCCGTCCTCGTCGTCGTCTCCTCCGGCACCGGCGCCCGTCGTCCTCGCCGCCCCCGTCCCCACACCGGCCACCCCCGCCCCGGCGCCGAGCAAGAAGAAGCCATCTGCGACGAAGAAGAAGCATGTGGCCCCCGCGGCGTCGCCTACGCTCGCCGCCGCTTCTCCGGCCACCGGCAGCGCCGGCCTCGCTCCGGGCCCCGGGCCATCCACCGCCGACATGATGGTACGTCCCCGTCTCCTGCCCCAGTTCTCTCCTTTCCAGAGCGCGGAGACCGAGGCATGGCTGCGCGGCGCGGGGCCCCACTCGTCAGCGAGGAGGGCATGTCTGTCGGATCAAGGCGTCGAGGCGCCACCCGGCCACGCGCGCACCCGCATTGATGCGTGGCGGGGCCCGCGGCGTCAGTGTCGACGGCATTGGTCAATGTGGTTTGACTGACTTGCTGATGACTGGGCTGACGGTGGGCCCTCCCCACCTGTTGTGTTGTGCAGAGCGCCGCGGCGGGGAGGCTGGCGGCGACGGCGGGAGGTGCTGCGGCGGCCGTGGCGCTGGTGCTGCTCTCGCTGGTGGTGGGACCGGCCCTGGACTGAGGGTGGTTGGGCCACCTGTCAGTCGATCAGCGGTTCAACTTCACCTTTGCTGCTGGAGAGAGAGAGAGAGAGAGGTGTGACGTGGTTGGGAGCAGCAGCAGCTGGGGCTAGCTTTTGCACGGGACAAGCAGATGAGATGCGTAGATGTCGCCACGCCACTGTATTTTGTGTTGTCCGGAGAACACAAATTGACATTGTGCTAGTACCTACTCCGTATATGAGTACCACTGCTTTTGCACTGGACCTTCTTTCTTTCTTCCGATCTCTTCTTTCGAAATGGCAATGGTTGCATCGTTTGTTAATTTATTCGGAACCAAGGGATGGGTTCACCGCGACACGAGGTGGTTGATCATCTTGTGAACAGTTTCCCGTTCAAAAAAAAACCTTGTCAACAGTTTACACAATCCCAAAAAATAAAATAGGTGTCTCTTTTCTCGACGTGTTCGGTGGAGATACATAGAGATTTACTATAGTAGATATACACTGTAGCAATGAATAAAGAAGAAAGTATGTGATGGGAGTAATAGTAAATATCTGGAATCTAAATAAGTTGAAAGAAAAAAAAAATGCAGGAGAAACAGGCACCTCGTAGTTGTAGCAAACAGCACTAGTGTGGAAAGCACCAATGGCTGGCTGGGCGGCTGCAAAGATAAAAGCGGGAAAGGCGCTTCTTTTGCGGTGGATAGCTGACAATCTGCTGCAGCATCCAACGCAGACGAAGCCATGCACCCCTGAATGATGCTACGATGAACAGTTGGTCTGAATGGTTTGGTTGTTCGTGCTTGGATCGATCATCGATCGATAGATGCAGGCTTGCTTGGATTTTGTTTCGACGGATTGAAAGCAGAGTATTATCTTGAATGTGTGACCGATCAACACATAATTTCAGTCTTCTATCTTGTTCATTCAAGTTCGGGAAGCTGAAGCTGACGAATCGAACAAATGACAAAACGCCAAACCGGAAATCCAGAACGCCTTCCTGACGAATCCAACAATTGGCGAAGAAACGCCAAGGACGTGTGCCGCGGGCCTGGATGGTCCCATCTAGGAAATCGAGAGACCCTAGAGCGCGTTGCGAAAATTCTGCCGCCACCGTTGCGAGAGCAAATCGAGCATGAGCGTGGCTTCGATTTTCCCCCATTTGCTCCCCAACAGGCCAACAGTAGTAGTGGCGGCCCATCGTCATCGAGGGCTCAAGGCCGATAACAATGGAGGCCTGGCCGTCGTTAGGTCGTCACAGCCACGAGCCACGGCCCACGGTGGGTGTTCAGTGGTCCGGTCCATGGGCTTTCAGGCCCATGCGACGTACCAGCTGCGTGAACAAGACGACGCCCACCAAGGATTGAGCAAAGGAGAGCGCCGGCAGCTTCTTCCCCAAAACGAGACGACGGCCAGCGACCTCTGACGAATGTCGGGCCACCGTTCTTCTCTAGATCCACTTGCAAGCTAGCAAAAGGAACACCAACAGAAACGGTTGCGCTACGCAACAGCTTGGCAGTGAGAGTAGACCACACGCAACCAAGCCACCTCATAGAGGCCAACCTCTTCATGCTATGCGGTATGCACTGACGCAACACGTCCAGTAGAAATGATCACTGATCAAGTGATCAGTGCATATATCAGTCATGCATGGTACTCATAAAAAAAAGGCACTAATTACTGAAGCCGCAAAGAGGCACAAATAGTTCGTCAGTCTCACAGACAGAACCTCAACAGGTTAAGGTAAAAACGTAGCGGTAAAGCAGTAGCAGTACAAGAGTGTCAGTACTAAACATGCAGCGACATGGTTAATGCTCAGGAGGGAGGTTCCAAATGTGATATGCGCCGTAGGCCTCGGTTGTTTGTCATTCAGTTTCCGCAGCCAGCTATACTGTTAGGGGCGGAGCACGGTGGCCCTGCAGTAGGGGCAGTCACCGCGGGACCGGAGCCACCGGTCCAGGCACGCCGAGTGGAAGACGTGCCCGCAGCGCAGCAGAGCGAGCCGCCCGTCCTCCTCGCCGCCGCACCGCTCCAGACATATGGAGCACTCTGATGCTGGAGGTTCACAGCCACGGTCGTCGCCTTCGCCTTCTTCGGTTCCTCCTCTGCAGGCTGATGAGCGTTCAAGATCAGGGACGGGCGTGCAGTCATCAGCATTGCTGCAGACAGGCTCCTCCGCCGTGCATTCTTCATCAACCTTGCTGGCTGGGATGGAGTCGCCGGGCTGGAAGCAGTTGGTTAGGGTGCCTAGTATGCAGTCTGAAGAGAAGTCAGCTGGGCGAGCTAATCCAGCAGCCCAAATGGGTTCTGCTGCTGGGCATGTCTTTTGCCTGCAGCAAACAACAGGAGAACGAATGGGTGTTATGTTAGGTTCAGTCAGTAAATCGTCCATGTTAGATTATATACAGACTAATGAGAGTTGATTTGCTGACCTTCTTCCTGACAAGTCCACGCTGTTGAGCCTCTGAAGGAGCCTTTCCCTGGCCTGTTGAACGGCATCCGGGAGACGGCCATGGTCCGATACGCTGCGGTTTAGCCTTGCATTGGAGGATGTGGATATCCCCGCTACATGCTCTGCTATGTTTCCAGCTGGTCCGAGAGACTTCGTAGGTTCTCTTTGGTTCCCTAGAACAGGGTCCTGGCCCTGGTTTTCATTTGGCAGTAGAGGTTAGAAACGATGCGTAATCAATGACGGTGGTTTTACACTGTCCAGACATGGAAGAATGAGACTGCTAATCTGAACATAGAAAGAATAAGACTGTGCTAATCTGAACATAAAAGAACACCTGAACAATTAAGCTATCCTATTTACACAGAACTTATGCCTATTAATAATGCCATGCTCTTATTCTACAAGGGAAACGGCTGAAGCACTAAAACAAAATTACAGATACAATCAAGATTATCATCAAGGGTTATGTGTAACATCCACATGCCATTATTTGGGGACTGAATATCACCGAGAAACTTGCTTGTTGTGAAGGAAACATGAATTATAAATAAGGAATAGTGGACAACCAGTGATTTGACACAAATATTCTGATTGATTTACCATAGGCTGGTATGGGCATTTGATTTGTTATCTGGTGGTAAATTCAACAAAACTACTGTTTTGTATTTGAAAATCAGAGTTGTACTAGTATCTTGGAAAGAAAAGGATGGAGCATACGTCTGCCATAATGATACTAGCTGAAAAGATTGCACCTTTGTTCACAAATGTAAACATGAAAGTGACGCATAAGAAAAATTCGCACACTAATGCTGCTAATAGTACAGGTCTACTTAAAGTTTTCGCCTAATACTTTGAACCAAAGCCTACAGCTCATTGATGTCAGGAATTAGCTGTTGGGGAGACTATAATTGCCATGCACTCATGGCCTCACGGCTCTGCCATAGATTATTCTTCATTTTTTGGAAACAATTAGCTGCCTGCTTGATTATACTATACAGAGTGTATTGGTTCTACTTTCTTTTTTCGAAACCATAGTAAGGTTCCTTATGCAGCACATACTCCGCCTAGTTCGATAAAGAATATGAAACCAACTTTCAGAATTCTGGTGAACACCTCAATGTTTCTGAAGGAACATAAGAAAGTGATCTTTTTCAAAAAAGTATATATCACTCGTAAGTTACCGAATTACTGTGAAACAGTTTCTCGGTCAGTTTCGTGTGATACAAACATCTAGGCAAAGGAAAATGAAGAGGTAAAGAATGGATGATCCATAGCTACACACCATGTTTCATCCTTCTTAAACCAATTTCTACCACATCAACTGCATGATTTCAATTTGTGACTTCATAATAGTCCTATGCAACATCAGGATCTACAGTGGGCATCTACATCTATCAGAAGTTCAGAACAACGATTCCCCAGTTTCACTCCATGATAATATTATGAACTTTCAGGGAATAAAATTATGAACTTTGACACACTTTGTTCTCGGTTAGAAACTAAATTAAAACTGCGGCTAGTCCATGACACGCCCTTTTCCCTTGCCAGATACTCTAAATCAATTTCTTTTCCCCCAAAAAGCATACACTCTGCACCCTCACTTGATAACTCTCCATTTCTCGTGTCAAAAATCATCACTTTTGGACTGACCTATACACCAAGAACACTAATCGTCTAATCCACCATCACAGGAAAAGAAAAACAACAATCCACACTACAGTCCGAGTTTTAGCTACGCTGAACGACAGAGGTTGGAATCTAGAGGGAAACCAGAGAACCCTCGGTTTCTTCACTCAGAAAACCGTAAAAAGGCCGCATCTTTAGCTAAAAAACGGCCGGAACCAAGAGGAAACGAGTCGTCAGTGGCTTGTTGGGGGACTCACCGGCTTGTGGTGGGAGGAGAGGGAACTCCGGCGGCGTTGGCGGGAGGAGGGGTCGCGGCCCGCCCGGCGGCGAGGGTCGGGTGGCTCGGGGCCCGGGTCCGGCGGCGCCGGCGAGGGGCGGCGCTGGAAGTAGACGAGCTTGGAGGCGATCGGCATGCAAAAGCGGGGGAAGAGATGGGGGAGTGATGAGCGCCTGCCTGGGAAGGAGCTGTGGCGAATTGTTACAGTTCCACCTGAATTTCCTGCCCATTTCTCTCTCTCTGTGTGTCCTCTTTATAGCGGCGTCAGTGAGTTCTCGCTTTCTTGGTGGCGCCCTTTCGATGGGATTCAGCTGGGTCAATCTTGTCGGAATTTCGCTCTCCGAAAACGGACTTGCTAGCGCGCCCGGACGTCCGTCGTCCGGGGGCGGTATCGCACGGGACAACATTTTCAACATGCACGATAAAACATTATAATATTCAGACGTGGAGACGTAATATTAAACGGTGAAACATTTATAACATGGATGGTGAAACATTGCAACATCATTCATATGTTACATGCAACATCAAGTAGAAATTGTAACATTCGATGAGAAACATTGCAACATCTGGTGAAATATTGCAACACCTAGTGAAACACTGCAACATCATGCACATATTTTATGCAACATCAATTAAAAAATTTCATTCCGGTGAAACATCAAAGCATTACACTGGAACATGTCAATTCCTGAAACATCCCCATGAAAATATTTGCAGCATTAATAAAACATTGCAACATTAAAACATTGTAAAAATTGCAATGTCCTAACAAAACAGAGAGGAGGAAACATCCGAAACAGTGAAGTTTTGAGTTAATGTTGCATATAATATGTGTCTGATGTTGTAATGTTTCACTGGATGTTACAATGTTTCATCGGATATTGTAATTTTTATTTTTTTGTTACATGTAACATATATCTGATGTTGTAACGTTGTACTGTCCGATTTTTTATTTCCCCTCCGGACGTCCTGTCCCTAGCATTTCCCCTCCAAAAAATGTTGACAGGTGTTTCTGTTCGTGTGCCGCACCGTCTGATGTGGAATTGGACGGTCGAGCGAAGGCGCACCATGGGTTTGCAACGGACGAGGGCAGCGTCAGCTTAGCTGACGTTTACTACTACTAGGCTTAACTGCTGTTTCCTCCGTTTGCGTTTATTTCCATCTGGATCAGCTGTATCACAGTTCAGAATTCTTCTATCTCCTGCATACTTAGCAATTTTCTTCACCCGATCTTCACCGTTTTCTTATCTAATCCCCAGCGAGATTTCATCTCCTGTGGAGTACTATTTCAATAACGACTCTGCAAACTCCATGAACCAGATTTGTCTGGATTGTCATATGGAAATCTGAAAAGCATTCATTGTAGGTCGCTTTCTCCCCTGAATTTCACGTCAAAAAGCCGAAGCGTTCATTATCTTTGGTCACGTTCTCGCTTCTGAATTTCCGAGAATTCAAAGCTTTGCCTGGCCATAGCGTGCTGCCCAGGCAGGATAGGGCACCGACTGATCGTCCCAGAGTCGGAAAGCTCAATCCGTCAAGCGAGCGAGCGAGCGACGGTCGCTGTTGTTTGTCACTGGTAGCTCTGTGTTGGGGTTCTAAAAATTACTTTTTGTTTCATATTCATTCCTTTCATAAAACATGTATTCCTAAAAATTCATTTTTCACCTTTCATACTCATCCCCATCACATAACACGTATTTCAAAAAAAAAATACTTCTACCCACCCTCATCTAAACATTGGAAAGGTCTTTTTCTTGGTGGGTGTTCAGTTAATCCAATAAAGACAGCGCTGCTTTCCGAGCAGGCAGGTTGGGGCGTTCTCAGGTGGCCTGTGCTAAGCAGCTCAAGCAAGGGAGCTATCGGCGGCATGTACTCACTATATCTTAAGAAAAGATAGGTTAGGAATCATGTTTGTGAGGTAAACATAGATGCACGAGAGGACAGAACAAGTGAGCTCGCTCCTGAAACCGACGCTTAGTTTTTGTTTTGTTTTGCTTTGCTTGGTGCGGTGAATTTGGATGGAGATTAGCTGAATGAAATTGCAAGCACGATTCGCGCGAGAATGTGACGCGGCAGGCCTTGGAGAGTAGCTTGCGTTGATTAGTCATTAGTGTTCGTGGACTTTACCAGGTAGGCGTGAATTCGCCGAAAAGCCTTTTTAGAAAGATTCAGCTGGTTAGCTACTTTTTAGCTTTGCCACTGCGCCTCGAAATCAGGTTGATGGTATCACCGAGGTGCCACGTGGCGGCCTGGCACGATGCATGGGCCCCACGCGTCAGCCCGATCTCGACCTACGATCTGGGAGTAATATCTTCTCTCTTTTTTAAAAAAAAATTCCCCCTTTCTTCATACTAGTAGTCTCTCTGTTCTACCCTACTACGGAGTAGTACTCTGCTGTGTAAAGTCAAATAAAAAGAAATGAAAAAAAAAGCAAGGGTCAATCAAGCGAATGTCAAAAAGATCTAATCCGACGCTGATTCGTCAAGGTCGGACTAAACTTTGTAGAATGTAGATGATCTCGAGCTTACCGATGGCGATGAACGCAGCAAATTAAGGGGTGCACCGTGCATGCGCGCGGCGTGGAGCCCGGCGGCCGTTGCGCGCCGATCCCGTCGCGCCATCGACGAGCACGCACGCGCTGACGCACACGCCTGGAATGGAGGAAGAAGCTGTAACGAACGTACGTGAGCAAAATCGCCATGGCCTCAAGACTCAAGCAACGTTCTCGTGGACGACGACGACGATCCCTGTCTTTTCTTTGATATACATCTCTGTGATATGGACAGTTGACACCTTTTTTTTTTTGAATTCAACAGTTGACACTTGACAGATAACCCAGGTAGATGATGATGACGCCGCGCCAAATTAAATGCTGCTAGCCAAACACGCCGTCGCCTCGCGTGGGTAGCAAGCAATCGAGGGTTCGAGGTCGCAGCAGCCTGCATCGGTGATAACCATAGCATATTCCAGTGGCGACAAAAAGAGATAAAAGATCGTGTGAAGCTGACACGCTCTTTTTTTTAATCAAATTTCTTTACTGTGGTTATTATGCTCCAGAGTTGAAAGTTTCACCGCGGTAGGTACGTGACGGTGACGGGCGGTAGGATAATTGCTGGCCGGTGCTGCCGCTACTTTATTTACTCGCCCACGGTTTTTGTGGTGGGATTCATCATCCACCCGGCCCTGGGGATGTGGCGCAACAGTTCAACGACGCAGTGGTGTTCTTGTCGCTCCACTGATCAGAACTGGGCGTGCCCTCGAGACGAAATAATAGAACCACCAGTACCCATTTGGCCATTTCTACTCTCTCATTTTCTTTACGATTACACATATATCACTGATGCATTTTATTCTGGCGCACCATCAAATATAATTTACAAATTACATCTATCGCACTAATAACTTATTAGCCACTCTGGAATCTGATGACATGACTTTTCATGACCAAATAAAACTCATCATGGAGCACAAGAGCTGGTTTTGAGTAGTACGCTGTAGTAGAGAAGAGTGTGTGCTCCTAGAGCGTGATGGTGAATGTGACAGAGGTTTAGGAAATGACGCCAAATAATGTTGTTTCGTTAATGGCCAGGGCAACGTGTCGCCGCCTCTGGTGTGGGCTGGTCAGGTGTTGCCTGTATGTGTGAGAGTCAATGCGCACGCAAGTGGCTCGCTTTTGCTGGCACACGAAATAAAAAGCTGGGCCGTGGACGGGTGTCATTGGGCGGGGCCCACCGGTCGGTGGGGTGGCATGCCCCACACGTGGCACCTTCGCAGGACGTGCGTCCGGATGGGCCGCAGATCGGCTTGGTACACTTTTTACCTCCTATTCATCCCTTCACATATTACGTATTTCCAAAAATTCTTTTTTCACCTTTTCAATTTATCTCCCTCACATAACGCGTATCAAAAAAATACTTTTTCCCGTCCGACACGCATCCTAGAAAGAAAGTATATTTTCCCGTCCTTACCTTAACACAGCCGGGTTGCAGCAGCTACTGCTGTATACACACTGCTACAGGTAAGTGGAGAGCAGCCGCAGCCGGCTCGTTGCCCAGCCGAACGCTATCGATCGTATCACCAGTTCACCACCAGGTGCCACGTGGCAGCCCCGTACCATGCGTAGGCCCCACTCACCGCACCGACCAAGGTTGATCCTAGTATAAGTCAAAAGGAAAAAAAAAAGCCAAATAGTAAGGTTGATCGAGGTTGCCGATGGCGGTGAGCGCAGCAAAGCCTGCACGCGCGCGACGTGAAGCCCGGCCGGTGGCCGTTGGGTGCTGATCGCGTCGCAGCCGACGAGCACGCGCTGACGCACACGGATAGGATGCATGGGAAGCCGCAACGTACTATACGTGAGCAAAATCGCCATGGCCTCGAAAGCTAAGGTCTCGTTAATTAATTCGTTCGGTTAGGATGACAACGACGACGACGACGACGAACGACGATCCCTTTCCTTTTGATCCGTCGAGCAAGAAACAACAAGAGCCCGTTTTCACGTGGTCGATACGAATCCGATAGAAAGCTTTGTCAAACAGTTTTTTTTTTTTTTGCAGCTAAGTGATTCAATACGGATTCCGTGAAGTTTCTCCTGATTCACTTGTTGCTAGTAATTATCACACCAAACTTAATATTTAACTTAAGAAATCATGAAGAATCGTCTTCAGACTCAAAACCACTTCTTTCGGATTATTATTTCATTGTCATAGTAAATTAGAATTGGAAAGAGCTCTGTTAAACAGACCCGGTAGTCTGTGATGCTGATTTTAGGGTTCTGATCTCTTACGCTGTTGCTTGGTACATGTACAATTCACAGAGGTTAATGCAGGCAACAGAACAAGAACGAGGGAGATTGGATCGCAGCTGGCGGCATCGGTGGTAACCATAGCATAGTTAATACAGTGGCGACAAAGAAGCTAAGCTCGTGAAACCGACACGGTCGTTTATTTTTTACCGCGTCTTGCTCAGACAGAGACACAGAGTAGAAATTTTCACGCGTGGTAGGTGCGTGAAGGTGACGGCCGGCAGTATGATTGCTGGTGCCCTACTCTACTTTACTCGTGTCGCGCACGTTTTTTTTTTTTGTGATGGATTCACTCGCCAGGGGCAAGCTACAAATAAAAGATGGCGCAACGGGATCATCAACGAGCTAGTGGTGTTCTTGTTGCTGCACTCTCATTTGCATCGCACAATTCTAGACACTCTGAATCTGACATGTGTTTTCAGCACAATTCTACCATGGAAAATGCACCGTCTTCATTTCTTGTTTTAAGGAATAATTTATAGCCACTTGAAATTTTTTATATTTTTTTTAAACAATCTCTTGCTAAGGTAAAGGAAGAAATCAAAAGAGAAAGAAAAAGGAAAGGAAGGCCTATCTGCCAAGATCACTAGATCAGCGACGGCGGGAAGTCCAAACGGAAGGGGAAAAAATTGAAGCGAAATCTCCTACTAATATCCAGTCTTAAACTAGTCAACCTGGCATATTTTTTTTCCCCAATGGACTGTGCACGCCGTGGAGGCCGTTACGAGTTGCTGTCGCACAGGAGCGAACTCGTGTTTCTGCGGTGCTCGTGTCAACAAAAATAACAAAAAAAAAAGGTGACTGACGATCAAGGCACGACAAGTTGACACGTTCCACCGTCACCTCCGTCGCAGCCTGCCACCGTGAGTGACGACGCGGCGTGCTCGACCCGATCCCTTGGGATTGTCCCAATCGCACAGCACGTGGGCCCACCGGTCCCCGACTTACGAGGCGTCCCGCCGGGCCCAGATCCCTGGTGGCCCTGGCAACGAGGCCCACGACAGTCGGTGCTCGCGGCCCAACAGGTATCCAGTATGTCGTCGGTCCGTCGCATTCCCGCATCCTGGGCCGGATTCTAGTTGCCTCTGCAGTGCACAGAAATCAGAAATGTTCCCCTCAAAAAAAAAAAAAAGAAAGAAAAGAAAGCAGGAATGTGTTTTGCTTAAAAAAAAGAAAGCTAGGAATGCGTACGGTATTAAGTAACGAAAAATCCGAAAAAAACAAATCTCTTATAGTAATGAAAAGAAAAAAGATTTGCAGCTATTACATGATATTTCCCCTAAATATAGTACAACCAACAACTGTCATCTTGCAGATCGCAGAGAAAATGACAATTCATTGGGTTTGCTAACTATTCCAGAAACGCAAGAGAAAGAGATTTATAGAGGTTCCATACAACAAGTAACCAAAAATCAAAGGATACTAACCAAGTAACCAACACACTGAACTAATGTTCAGATATAACACCGGACTCGTGCTGTCATGAGTGCAAACCTTCCGACTCCGAGAACAATGGCACATACGGCAGATACCGCTCCCGAGTGTCCTGTCCAAGCTCGCCGAACACCTGGACTCGCCGATGATCCATGTCATACGACATGAGCGTCTTATCCCACCCAACAGTGTAGAAGATCATGTTACAGTCAGGATGGATCGTGACCCACTCAAATTCCCGGGCAATGTTAGAACTCCACTGGCGAAGAACAAAAAAAGCTTCAGCTTCATGCTTCAGTGTCCACTGCTGGCTGTCGTCGTCCTCAAGGACATAGACCACCAGCCGGACCACCTCGCCAAATTGGCGTAATGCAAACGGCCCTGAGACTCCTGGATGAAACCACCTTCCTTGTTGTCAGGGACAGGGATGCTCCGGTGTGCCCTCCCCTGAGTGTCAACCACAACTATTGTAGAAGGATCATTGCTCAGGTAATGTGGAGGATCATTGGTCAGGTAATGTAGACATCCATTCAGAAAGACAGTCGCCAATGCCATTGGAAATTATACTCATCCCTTATATGGCATTGGCCCTACATGTCATAGACACGAAAAAAATACCCTCTATGCCATCCAGTGGCACACAAGGGATGGTTTGTATTTTTCAATGGCACAGAGGGAATTTACTCAAGAATTAAAACTGGCAATACTACTGTCCCGTTCGTTCTCATCACGGACCCTCTGCCCTGTCTCGGATGAATACACCTGCACACCATAGCGATCAAGGTCGTCTTTGAAGAACTCGAACACGAAGAAGTGGGGCGACACGGTGGGATCAAAGCCCAGGCGTAGACCTCGGCACTTGCCACCTAGATTGGAGTCTGAAAATTACACCCACTCCTTCGTGGCGGGGTTACACACGAAGCGACGGATACCGTCAGGGTTCTCACTGTGCCACCAGTAGTTGCAGAGGAGGACAAGTCCATTGCAGCAGTCCTGAAGGTAGCCACGGTTCGGCAGGAAGTCGAATGAGGAAGAGACCCAAGCAGGGCAGCCTCTGCCCGAAATGACATTGGTGAAACGTGAGACTGAACCGCCCCTCTCGCCGTCGTGCATGGTGAAGAAACCGGCCAGGGTCTGGTGGAGCTTCCTGTGGTGGGAGGAGATGAGGTTCTGCCAAGTCTTGGACACGCACCTGAAGCGGCAGACTGATCTGGCAGGGAGACGAGAGAGGATCTCGATGATGAGGTCATCGGTGAAACTGGCCGCGGGAGACCTCCGTCTCTTGGACCTCCTCCCCTTCATCATCCTGGGCACACAACAGGTTCTTCGAAATTTGGCGCCAAATGGAGAAGAGGTCAGCAACTCAAGATAGAAGGAAGACGTATGTAATTATCGGTGGATGTTGTTGTTGATTTGTGGACCGTATGTGGTGACGCCTGACAAGGACCTCCCGGTGGACTAGAGCAGATGGCACAGTGGCTGTGTCGCTCCAACACAACATCAGGAATGAGGAAGAAGTTGGTCAAAGCTAGCCAAGAAAACGGTTCCTCTATGCGATTGGAAATTCAGGGAACTTCTCATTGGTTCTTGCTGATATTGAGGATCCATGGCATTCGGATGCATCTTTCTTTGCGTGATCCTTGTGCCTTCTCATATGTAGTTTCAGCATCAACCTGATGAGATTGCCTCTATCTCAATGCTGAAAAAAAAGGGTTTCACAGGTCAAGTCTTCAAAACAAGTTCATTAATTAATTGAACGACAAGGTGGGTAGATAACCAGCAAACTAATCAAGATGGGGGCTGGCAATAATGCAGATCATGACTGCTCAGTGCAGATCGGATGAGATGCCTCGACGCTATAAATCAAATTTATGTTATGGACCTTATGGTCAGTGCTTTCGAACAAATAATATACTTGATTCAAATCTAATGAAATCTCACGTTGCGGGAAAAAGAAAAAAAAAGGTATATTGAAATATGTGTCGTAACAAGTCATACGGTTAAGTGTGTTATGCAGTGCCAAATATTAGAAAGAAACATATTTCAGAAGGAAGGTGCACTTTTGAGTTCTATAGATAGGTCAAAACACAGCAGCCAATCCTACTGAACCAACACCTTCCATGTTCTCATCAAACCGAGTAACTGATGCACATTGTCAGCAGAGTTCTCTGAGAAAAGCACACTTGATTACATGCTACTTAGATATGGCAATGGGACAAGTAAAGAGAAGATATATTTGTTCACTTGCAATATTACTGTCAGTGAGGACATTGTTGTTCAGAAAGCCACAAAGCCACTAGAAAATTTCAACCACATCAAGTTGTAGATTCCAAGATTTTGGCACCTATGAATAGGTTGCTGTGGTTTGAAAAATCTGTACAAAGGCTCACCATTATCAGCAGCCTTCTTAAGTTGCAAAAATTCATGCAAACCAGCAACAGAATATAAAAATATTTTTCCATAGACAGGGTAGTCAGTTAGTCACCATACCATTAACAAAACATAGTATTACTACAGAGGTTCAATACATCAGGCACTTAACAACGGGATGCATACAATCCCACAACAAGATAATATTAAGATACATTCCTGCAATAATTTCTGTCAGCTAACCTCACAGAAATGCAGAAACTCTTTCCTAGTATTTCCCTTCTCAGAGACATTCAGAGAAAACACAGTGGAATTAATCCTACTCACACCATGCTACCTGTGCAGATCAACCTTCTGATGAAGCACCTGATTTCTCTGCAAAATCGACCAGCGAGAGCAGATTCAGTTAGGAAAAACACTGCATTTTGATATTTACAAGTAGATCAAAACGCAGCAGCCAATCCAACTGCTACAAATACCTTCCCAGTTTCTATCAAACCGAAACCGCATACTAATTGGTTGACTGATGATCAACTGATGCACAATTGTCGGTTTAGTTCTAAGCCCAAAAGCACATTTAACTACATTCCACACAGATCTGGCAAAAGGGCAATTAAAAAAGAGAATATCAAATGCCCAAACTCTTTTCCTTTTTTTGTTGAACTTCTAATGCATGCAAAAAATATCAAATGAGCAAATATTTGAAAAGTTTTGACACCAATAAATTACACGTACCTTGAAGTATTTTTAGGAATTTTTTTTGACATGTTTCCATTTTTTGAATTTAAATTTGAATATTTTAAATTTAACCGGTTTGAAACCTCCCCGAGCCGCTGCCGGTCCAGGGAGGTTTCACCGGGAACCGGACCGGTTCCCAGCGGTTTCGTAAACCCTGAATGTAGGTAGTTGTACATTTTTTTAGAAAAGACTCCATAAAAAGAAAGAGGTTTTATAATGATTGGCAAGTACCATGGTACTACCAGGATATAGAATCCAACGGTGGGAAAAATGTCTAGTACCTAAAAGTACCCATCCAAAAGTACCAAAATTGTAGGACAAGTACCGGATAAATGGGCCTAGCTAATTATTTTATTTTATTTTTAAATTAAAAATAAAGGGTAGATATATCTTTTCCGCTGATGTGGGGGTGGAGGCGGCGGGAAAAAAATTATTGTGATATGTTGTGGGAGGGTATATTCTAATCAGGATATATGAAAGTACTAATATACCCTTATTATTATTTATTTAATTTTTCAAGATTCTAGTTAAAGTACCAGTAAGTACTAGGAAAAGTACTTAAAGTACTATCAAATACCTGGTAGTACCAGCTGGTACTTGCCAATCATTGTAAAAGAGCTCAAAAAGAAATAGCTATACATATTAGTTACAAGATTCATGAATATCAATCCATAACAAAAGGAATGCCTTTTCCTTTGTTGATTTTAATTATGAAACCATAGAAGCATATGTATATGTACCAGTGCAGTGCATCATCAATCAAGGTGAGCATGAAGAGTAGGTGGCCATGGAAGCTCGCACCGATACACCATATGTCCCATCTCAGCTGTCGCTTCCTTCGCCTCCATGGTGTCAAAGGTCTATAGAGTATGGCCAGCATTGGCAAGGAGGCGCGGCGGCGGAGGAGGAGCAGCTGCCCAGTCTGTCGCCGGCGGCGAGTTGGGGAGTGGAAAGACGAAAGCAGGGTTTCATTTTTCGAACCGGGACCTCGAACCACCGGCCAGCGGTAGCGGTTAGCTGGTCCGGTTTGACCGGTTACCGCTGGAAACCGAACAAATTCAAATTTTGAATTCAAATTCACATATCCGGCGGTTGGAGCGGTTAGCCGCTCGGTTTGACCGGTTAGCCGGACCGGTTTGGCGGTTAGCCGGCCGGTTTGCGTCCAAAAAAAATGGGCCTTAATGGGCCAACCACTTTTTTTCTTTTTCTTTTTTGATTTAACTTGTATTTGCCAAAAAAAATATCAAATGAGCAAATATTTGAAAACTTTTTACACCAATAGATTACACACACCTTGAAGTATTTTTAGGATTTTTTACGACATTTTTCCATTTTTGAATTTAAATTTGAAATTTTGAATTTTACCCGGTTCAAACCGCCCCGAACCGCTACCGGTCCGAGGCGGTTTGGTCAGGAACCGGTCAAACCGAACCGGTTCCCGACGGTTTGGTTAACCCTGGACGAAAGTGTGTGGAGTGAGTTGGCGCAGCGTGTCCCACTCGGCCACTCCCACATCAGCGGCCCGTTGGTGACCAATTCAATGGGTCTCGGCCCATCTGGTGTTTGTTCAAGCTTCTTCTTTTTATTTTGTTTTTTTTTTCACTCAGCTTCTTTTTCCAACGACGCCAAGCTTCCTTGCATCAGGGAGCACAGCTGATGAAGCAAGAAGTGGTATGAATATGGGAGATTCATACACACACAAAAAGAAGCATTTTGTGCTGCAGCTGCAGGTCACACACTAGTCCTGTTAAAAAATCTTGATCAGGCCATGGTCTAAAAGAAGATTTCTCAAGAAAAGATTGCCGCTGCAAAATGTTCATACACAAATAGAAACAAATAATACAACTGTCCGCATCAGAAAATTCAATCAGGTTATGTTTCTAAAAAAAAAATTCTCAGAAAAAGATTGCAGCTGAAAAATGTTTCTGAAAAAAAAGTTTTCTCTGGTTGCAAACTAGCAGCAGCTGAACAGAATACACACAACATATTTTCCAACAAGCCTGGGTGGCCCCCCAATTCCACTACCGAAACGCGAAACAGAGTATTACGGCAGAGGTTACAGTTGCATTAACAAGCTTAGGTTCAGACAATTATTGACTAGGATTCCTGGCATTAACATCATAAAAAACGCTGAAGTCATTTCTCAGAGTATCAATCAGAAAAGAGAACACAAATAGCAGAAGTCACCTGCTTCCAGCCATAATGCTACCGGTTCCATCCACTTACTAATTAACCGCATCCTTCCTCTGCAAAATTGTTCAGCGAGTGAGCCACGCAATAGAACATATTATAATGAAACATGCTGAAATTATGACTTGTACAGAAAGTATAGAAGCCAGCCCAATTGTCCAACTGTCACCAATATACGTCTCACCATTTTTATCAGGGGGCATTAACCAGCTGAATAACTGAAGTAAGACCAAAAGCACAGTTAACATTTACACAGATCTATCAATGGGCAAGTAAAGCAATAAATGATCTACACACAAAAAAAAAATCCAGTGAGAATACTATTATTCAGAGACAGCAAGGAGCATTTTAACATTTAAGAAGTCTCATCCAAGTTTCTGTAATCTATTAATAGGTAGCAGCAGTGCTTTCAAAACTATATATAACTTGCTATAAAAAATACTACATATAACTAAAACTTTAAATTCATACTCACTCCTTCAAAAAAGAATGCAATTCTACCTTCCTGAGGAGTCCAATGATTTTAACTTTGATCAAATTTGTATACAAAAATACAAACATTCATAGTATAAAATAAGTATCATTAGATTAGTTATAGAATATGTTTTTATAATCAAATTATTTAAAAACATAAATGCTGATACTATTTAATATAAAGTTAGTCAAACATGAAACACTTTGACTGGCACGATTCCTGTAATTGCATTTTTTTTGGGACAGAGGAAGTACCGGTTACTACCTTCATGAATCAATAACACTATAACAGGGTATCAAAACAGCAATCACACACATCAAAATTCATCCTGCCGCAGCCATCATGGCACCGGTGTCCATCCACTTCACTGATGGAACGCCTAGCTCCTCTGCAAACGAGTGCGTTACACAGTGCCAGTTAGGAACAAACAGATTTTGGAAACAAGGTGTGCTTTTGAGTTTTATAGATAGGCCAGAAAAAAGGCAGCCAATCCAACTGAACCTACACCTTCCACTTCTTATCAAACCGAGTAACTGATGTACATTCATCAGCAGAGTTCCTCACCAAAAGCACACTTGACGGCATACTATTTAGATCTTTGCAACGAGACATGTAAAAAGAAGATGATCTATTGTTCGCTTGCAATATTACCATAAGTGGGGACATTGTTGTTCAGACACAGCCACTAGAAAATTTCTACCACAAGTTGTAACCTCAAAGATTTTTGCATCATCTATCAATATGTTTCTGTGGTTTGAAAACTCCCAACAACGACCCACCATTATCAGAAGCTTTCTTAAGTTGCAAAAGTTCATGCAAACCAGCAACAGAATATACAAATATTTTTCCATAGCCAAGCCTATCCCCCAATTCCAATAACAAAACAGAGTATTACCACAGTGGTTCAATACATCACGCACTTAACAAACAGAGTATTTCCACTAGAAATTTTATCCTTAAGATTCCAAGATAAAATTTGTATTTATATATAGGTAGATGTACTTAGAGAAAACTTCAAACAATACAAAGAAATAAACAGTCTGATTCTACGTATCCCCCCCAGTTAAGCTCCTTTTCCAAATTGATATAATTTATTTGCAAAACAATTATAATTAATTTTATATTTTTATGTTAAAATAAAACAATCAATGTATGGAGATGCGAGGAATTGAACCCCGTGCCTCTAGCAATGCAATGCATAGCGCTCTACCAATTGAGCTACATCCCCACATTTGATCTAGCTGTCAATATAATTATCTTTATACTTCTCATGTTATATTTGTGCCTTAATTTTTAAATGCTAATGGGAGATGCAAGGAATATAATACAACGGAATACCTATATCATGTATAGATAGCTCCCTGCCAAACTAAACTCTACATCCCCAATTATGATCTAAAGCACACTATAGTGACATTTGTCTTTTTTTTATGTTGATGTATTTTTGTTTAATTTCAACTGAGCTAGATCCCAAATTATCTTCATTCATGGATCTATATGCAGGTTTTGACAAAATTAAAAGAAACTATAATTGGATATGCTGCACGCCTTTAGCATGCGTACATAGTGCTTTACTGATTGAGCTGCATCACCAACTTTGATATGTTATCTACTTGTCAGTTACATAATTTTAATGTTATTCGTGTGCGTATAGTTTAAAATAAAAAAGTTAATTGGAGATGTGAAATTCGAACCCCATGCCTCTAGCTTGTGTAGGATAAAGATGTCTACTTGCAAAAAGAGATGTCTACTTGCAAAAAGAAGAATCTTTATGTGGGAGAAGAAATAAATAAAGGAGTTAGAAATCACTAGATATATGCTAATATGCACAACATCTCCAGTAGTATCCCAATACATATTTCATTAGTGACATGTTATTGAGACGTCGTCCCAATACCACTTTCATACTTCATTGGGATAAATACTTTTACATTTTTTCCACTAATCTCATCCCATTAGCAACTACTTCCTCCATATCAAAATATTTATTCCTTCGATATGATAATCTATCTCTCTATGGCTCTAAGCCGGCGATAAAAGCTGGTGGCCATGGAAGCTCCCACTGATACGCAAACGTCCTCATGTCCTTAGTTCCACGGATCACCTCCATAGTCTGGAGATCAACGTTGAATAGCCATGGCGTCTGTGTCCACAACGGCGACAACACGACGAACCCAGGCCCCGCCTTTCGGAAAACGAATGGTCCGCCCAAAACTCCGGCTTGTACCCAGGCCATGTCTTGTGCACCTCCTCCGACAGCAACCCACTCTTCTTCTTCTCCATCGCCCACTCGCCATCATCAATCCTCCTCGCGAACACCTTCATGATGGGCCCAACCAGGGAGAAGATCCGTGGCTCGCCGTCGCCACCATCGGTGACGAAGTATTTGTGTGGCCATGTATGGAAATCCCAATCCTCAATGGCCGTTGTTAGAATCGACGATGAGAACTCGCCGGTGATCCCATCGAACGTTATCAACCTCCTTTCTTGAATGTTCAAGAAATACCATGAGCCTCCGGCTTTCCCCAAGCTCAGGACGAGATCGTGATCCATTGGTCTGCATGGAACGACGTGTTGGTCGATGGCCTTTGTGCTCCATGAACCCGTTCCGCCGCCGTCGCCGGATAAGACAGCGGCGAGCGAGTGGCCGTCATGGTAGAGACGGCATACTATTCTGAAATTTGACATGCTGATGTGGCTGCCGGCCTCGTCGAGGTCGCCATGTGCAAGATAGGATCCCCAGAATTGACAGGTTGTGTCGTCGGCGAACTCCGGTGGCGGCGGAGGGATTCTGTTGCACCGGCGAGTAAAGGGTTCGCAGACGAGCAAGTCGGGGAAGTTGAAGTTCTTGTGCTGCCATGTCCTGCACTTGATCAGGAGGAGGCTGCCGCGACTGTCGACGATAGCCCATGTCTGGCAGCGGAGGCTGGCGGTGACGAAGAGGAAGTTGGGGCAGAAGCGGTAGTGGTCGATCGGTGACACGTGGAACGCCGGGGCGTCGACGGCATGTCTTGGTCCCAGCAGAAAAGAAGGTAATGGGTGGTGGTTGGAACAGTCGCCGGCGGCGATCTTATTGCAGTCGTGACGGGTGCGGAAGCGGCGAAGTCAGGTGGCGTCGGAGACGATGCGGCGCCATCACTAGAGGAAAAATGCCCGTTCGTCCCCTTCCAATCAGTGCCGGTTGCTTTCCAACCGGTACTAAGGATCATTTAGTGCCGGTTGGTAAGCACAGTACCCCCGAGGACCATTTAGTACTGGCTCGTAACACGGTCCGGTACTAAATGGTGGCATTCAGTACCGGTTGGTGTTACGAGCTGGTACTAAATGGTCCAGGGGGGTTCCCGAGGCCCCTTTTGCATTTGGTACTGGTTGGTAACACCAACCGGTACAGGCATTCTGTACTGATTGGTGTTACCAACCGGTACGGAATGCATCACCCAGGGTCACTTTAAAAGGATAGCATCCTTCTCTCAACCACAAGTGCTCTGTAGGTGGGGTGGTTAAGGAAGAATCACGCGAGGGGGAGGTCGCGAGTTTCGAGTCCCACGGACCGCGCACGTGCATTTACGCGTGAAAAATTCACAAGTTCAATTTTTTTAATTTTTTTAGGCTCAAAATCATTTGGTACCGGTTGATATTACCAACCAGTACAGATGGGCGTCCATCAGTACCGGATTGCCGATGGGTGCCTAGCAACCGGGGCCTTTTTTTTTAGCAGTGCATCGCTTGCAGGTGGTTAGGGCTGGACGAAAAACTCGTAACTCGCAAACTCGCTCGAACTCGCTCATTATTGGCTCGGCTCGACTCGACTCGTTAGAATTTCCAAACGAGCTGAGCCAAGACTTTAGCTCGGTCCTATAATGAGCCCGCTCGAGCTGGCTTGCGAGCTGCTCGCGAGCTCGAACGAGCTGAGGTAGTTTTTAGCAGCCCAAACACCAAATTGTCCAAATACGAATCAAGCCCAAAAAGGCCTATCGCAAAAACCCTAAGCCTCTCCCACCGGCCACATCCACCAGTGACCAGTCCTCCCCATGCCGCCAGCCGCCAGGCGCCCATCGCCATCGCCAACCAGACCGTCGCCGGCTCGCCGCCGCCGCTAGAAGCTCTCTCCCCCTCCGCAGTCCGCCTCCCCAGTTCCCACCGCACCGCCGCTGCCAGCTCTCTCGGTCTCCACCTCCCCAATCGCCAGTCCCCACTCCCCTTCCACCCTCCGTAATCCGGCTCCCCGCCGTCACGCCGCCCAGCACCACCGTCTTGCGAGCTGCGGCCACCAGCGGCTGTGCGTACGCATGGAGAGAAAGAGCGACGCCGAGGGCCAGGCGCTAGGACGAGCTATTGCACCGGCAAGTCACGAATCGAGGAGGAAGTCCATGGGGAAGGAGGTGGAGAAGGGGTCATGCTCAGGGCATGGTGGCCGCCGTCGACCTCAAGTTTCTCCATCACCATCAGCATCTCAAGTTGCTACTACCACACGGACAGGATCCACACCCTCTGCAGACACGGTGAGTATTTTTTATTGTGCCAATCTGCAATACTAGAGCTATACTAGAGCAGACAACAGTAGAGCTAGTAGAGTAGTAATCGTTTTCCTACAATTTGTGCAGCACATGGACCATATAGTCGATGAGGAGGAGGATGAAGAAAACAACTCTGACAAAGATGATGACTTATCAATAAGCATATCTTCAGGTGATGGTGGAGGTGACGAGGAGCAGGAGGATCAAGTGTCAAACATTCAGACAGGAAAGAGAGGACAGAAAAGGGCTGCTAGTGGTATTCGTCTATCTCCTGCTAAGTGCAAGGCGAAGAGAGGAAAGCGGGCTGATTGTTGGAAGTATTTCAAAGAGTTTACAGTTGCATCCACGAAGGAGTTTGGTGCTACGGTGACAAAGGCAAAGTGCAAATTCTGTAGTAAAAGCTATGTGTATCATGCTGGAGGAACCACTACAATGCTGAACCGACACCTTGGAAAGTGCACACCATATCAAAACAAGCTTGCCAAGGCTCAACGGCAACTTGCTCAAGGTACACTCAACTTTGTCGCAGAAGATGGTTCTGTTATTGTCAATCCTACTGAATATGATCATGATCACACTCGACTGTTGATTGCAAAGATGATCATTGTCCATGAATATTCATTTAGGATGGTAGAGCACAAATGGTTCAATGTCTTGATGAATTGGATGAATAATAACTATGAAAGAATTGGTAGAAAGACCATAAAAAGTGAATGCCTGAAAGTTTATGAGACTGAAAAGGACCTTCTTAGGAAGAGTCTTAGAGAGGCTGAATCAATTAGTTTAACAACTGATTTGTCGACATC
Source organism: Digitaria exilis (assembly GCA_015342445.1). Taxonomy (NCBI): domain Eukaryota; kingdom Viridiplantae; phylum Streptophyta; class Magnoliopsida; order Poales; family Poaceae; genus Digitaria; species Digitaria exilis. The sequence continues at coordinate 3,302,127 of JACEFO010000191.1, read as the reverse complement.
CAATCAAAATATTCAGTACATGTGTTTGGTGGCACATTATATAGATGCTGACTGGGTTTTACAATGCCGTGTCCTCAATTTTTTTGAGTTGGATCCTCCCCACGCTGGTGTGGTTATAGCTCAGGCTATTTTTGAGTGCTTGGCTGATTGGAAAATAGAAGATAAGGTCATGACAGTCAGTCTTGATAATGCTTCAAACAATAATACTGCCGTGTCAAATTTGAAGTCCAAGCTACTTGCTAGAAAGAACACACGGTTTGTTCCTGCTTACTTTCATGTTCGATGTGCTTCCCACATATTTAATTTGGTTGTTAATGATGGCCTGCAGCAAATAAATTCTTTGATAAGTGATCTTAGAATGACAGTGAAATACTTTAAGAAGTCTCCGGCACGTATGTACAAATTCATAGAGATTTGCAAACAATATGCTATTACAGTTGGCTCAGGGTTGTGTCTTGATGTTGCAACGAGGTGGAGTTCCACCTATAGAATGTTGGAATCTGGCATTGAGTATAAGGATGCATTTGGTTACTATTATGAAGCTGACAACAAGTATGAGTGGTTGCCTACGCAGTCTCAATGGGAATTATATGAAAAATTTAAGCCAATATTAGGAACAATGGCTAAAGCAACCACTGAATTTTCAGCTTCCACATACCCCACTGCCAATGTATTTTATCCTTACATAGTGACAGTAAAGATTGCACTGAAAGAGGCTGGGAGCTCTAGTGATGCATATTTGTTTAGTATGGCTGCTGCAATGTTGGAAAAATTTGATAAATATTGGGAGGAGAGAAATAATGTCATGGTTATTGCTACAATCCTTGATCCTAGGTTCAAACTGAGGTACATTAGATATAGCTTTGCCAAGATTTATGAACCTTTAAGGTATCAAAGAGAGATAAGTGACATCGAACAAGAGTTAGAAGATCTGTACAAGAAGTATGAGACAATCTATCGCAGCAATATGGGTGAGAATAGCGGTAGCAATACTCAATCAGATTCATCTTCAAAGGAGAAGAGCAACTCATTGGCTGCTGTTGTTCCAAGTGGATTTCAATCATTTTTAGAATCCAGTGCTTCAGAAAGTTGTAAATCTGAACTGCTTCTATATCTAGATGAATCAAATGTTTCCGTAGAAGACGAGAATTTCAACTTGCTTAACTATTGGAAGGTGAATACTCATAGGTTTCCAGTAGTGGCAAGCATGGCAAAGAGATTCTTGGCTATTCCAGCTAGTAGTGTGTCTTCAGAGTGTACTTTTAGCACTTCTGGTAGAATTCTTGATGACTACAGAAGTTCTTTAAAGCCTGCCACTGTCCAAGCATTGGTGTGTGCATCTAGTTGGATAAAAGGTGCTGAAAGATCTCCTATGCGTAAGGTATGTCTTGCTCGTTTCAAATTTATTTTATTCGTGCTAACTTTTCCTATGAATTAATGCTGTTTTGTTTTTTGACTCTATACAGAAGGAACATGATGATGGTGACATTGAGTTTGTGGAGTTTCCAAACTGTACGGTGGCAAGCAACTAGTAAGTTTGGTTCAGATTTTATTTAGTATGAGGTTCTTGGTAGTTGGCATATTAAAAATAAATTTACCACTTCACTGAATATAATTTACCGTTTATTTATAGGATACATCGATACATGTCTGATGTCTACAATGACTACAACCTACAGGGAAAGGAAAACGAAAACTGGACATCTACATCTTTCCTTTCTGTGTTTTGGAACAGCTGTGGCTGTGGTGTGAACTTTTTCTTTTTACTGTGGATTTAATGTGGGTGTGAAACTGAACTGAGTCTGTGAAGTGTGAACTGTGATCTGTGAACTATGTGTATGTGCCTTTCTAAATTGAACATCTGTGACTTGAATTCTGGATGCATCAAACGTTGATGCCTTGATGGTTTATTATATGTTTGCCTATGGTTTCTTTTCTTTTTGCTGTTGGGTGTTATATAAAATATAGATTAGTACATGTATATCTCATATTCTCAATATATGCTCAATGGTCAAACTTTTGATGGCCTGGCTCATGAGCTAACGAGCTGGCTCGAGCTGGCCAACGAACCGAGCCGAGCTAGGGTTTTAGATAGTTACCTAACCGAGCTATAATGAGCCGAGCCACAAACGAGCCGAGCTGGCTCGGTATCCAGCCCTACAGGTGGTGGCGGCATGGATGAGGGCGACGATCGAGTCGATCCGCTCAAGGATGCTGTCCAGGATGTCGTCGACCACATCCATGAAAGAGGGGAAAATAGAAGGAAAAGCCGGCTATGATTCAGTTTTGGATCTGCATGCCTGGAGCCCCAAAAAAGGCGACATATGCATGCAGACTGAGTTAGGGAAGGATCCAAGAATCTGCATGCATCTTACTCTTCGACAAGAATCTGCATGCATCTTACTCGTGGGGTCGTGCGGAACCTAACGTGTACATCTTCGAGGAAAAGATAAAAAAAACAATACATATACAACAAGTACACACATGATTAGCTGGAATGGATAGTAATCGATTGGTATTATCTGACCAACAAAGAACTACCGTGTCCACGTCTTCGAGACACAAAGCAAGATTTACTGGTCTTACGGCTTAGCAGGGGTTATAATGTGCACGGTTTTGAGAGTTTAAGGTTAAAAGCACACTATTTAATAGTATAAGGGGGTAATCTACTCTTCTTTAAAAGGAGTAACCACTTTTTCCTAAAAAATATGAGCCAGACACGCCAACCATATCAATAAACCAAACACGTTAGGGTATAATTTGTTTTTAGAAAAAATAACATTGCAACCAACCATGTCACGCTACATATTATTTTTTTAAAAAAGTATGCAACACGCCAACTAATCATGTCACGATAGAATTTTCTCAGAAGAAAAAGCAATAACCAACATCACATGCACGATCTGTAATTCTCTCCCATGCATAACCTGGCTGTAGCATGGTGTTTTTTTTTCAAATAGATCTAACTCCAATATATTGTGTCTATTTCTCCAGTCACTAATAAATATTTATAGCTATCTAGATCTATCAAAATGAACGGTTCACACATGTTTCGGTGTACTATGGCAAAGCCCTGCAGATGCACTAGTCAAAGACTCAAAGTATCAAACTGAAGTCCACATTAAGGAAAATTAACTACTAAATGTTTATGTTGGTGTACTATAGCAAGCTCTGCAGATGCACTAATCAAAGTTTATCAAACTGAAGTCCATATTAAGGGAAATTAAGTACCGAATGTTTATGTTCCAAAATAAATTTTTCTTGGAGATGCAAGAAATCGAACCCCGATATGATACTCTAGCAATGCTATACATAGCACTCTACCAACTGAGCTACATTTCCATGATTAATCTTACTTTCATTATATTTGATTTCATAATGTTATGGTTTACTTATGCCTCTAGTTAATTTTCAATACTAATTGGAGAAACAAGGAATTCAGGATTATTGTTGTAATGATATTTCAGTCCCCCTTGAGTCACCTTAATGTGTTGAGAGGTTTTATAACACTCAGTGTTGTTTTTTTTTGAACGAACGACTCAGTGTTGTATAGAGATTTACAGATAATAAAAGCAAGCTAGAAGATTGATGAGCTAAGCATCATCATCATCAAAGATTTATTACAAGCACGCGCTTATGGTCAACGGCAGCTCATACGGGAACGCTCGACCACCCTCCTTCTTCCTCCTCTCCTGCACCGACCCCTCCAGCATCAAGTTCTGCAGATCCATGGTGATCATCTGGTTGAAGACCAAAAATGGCTTAAAGACGATTAGGCTTGGACAGCCGGTCTAGACCGCCTGTACACGCGGTTAGACTGGCTGGCCCTGTAGCCGATCTGGCAATGTGCCAGGCGGTCTGACCGCCTGTCCCCGAGTCCGAGTAGAATTAGGTTTTTTATATGTTTTTAGATCTGTACGAGGACTTTCTTGCAGGGCAAGACCTCCCCACCCTATAATTATAAAGGGCCGTGGCCGATTGAGGACCTCTACCCAATTGTACAAAAAATCGTCTTACTTTTTATCTTCAAACCCTAGCTTTTCCAACCCCTTTGCTTTCCTTCTTCGTCTCCGCGACGTTTTAGGACGTTCTAAGTGGCCTTGCCGACCTTAGAACAACTCTAGGTTCGCAGCCTCCGATGGGGTCCCTCCCGAGGTTGTGATCGTAGGCTTTCGCGGCGCCTCTGCCACAGGCGGTCTGACCGGCCCCTACAGGCGGTCTGACCGGCTGTCATCAGAAGCTCCGGCGAGGAGATTTCGACGACCGCGCGATCTCGCACTTTCGTGTGTTGACCAAAAGCGCATCAACATATTTTGGTGACTCCGCTGGGGAAAGAAATCTGGTTTTTGAAGACCGATCTATCATCCCTAGCACTATGGGCTTCGACGTTGGAGAAGACAACATCGTGACGGCCTCGCTTGAAGATCTTTCTTCTGAAGATCATGAGAGGTTCATGGCGCTCCAGAAGCACCTCGAGGCGGAGTTCTTAAAGACGTTTCGGAAAGGTCGTGAAGAACGATCGGCGAAGAGTGTTCGAGACTTTGTAATGCCTTCTTTCAAGATGAGTAAGGGGCAAATTGAGGTAATTGACAATGTAAGCACTTCTGCACCTCACCCCCCTGCATCTACTCCTATGGCTTCAACTTTTTCGGATCTTGATTCATTAGTTGTGCAATTATTAGAACGACTCGAAAAATTGGAGGGTAAATCCATAGATACTCGTAAATTATCTGAGCATAATATTTTCTATGGTATGCCACCGAATTACTTTGCTGGACAGACCCCGCCACCACCCAATATGTCCAGACCGAACACGGTCAATGCAAGTGGGTCGGCAACGGTTGGATCTGCAGCCGGTCAGACCGCCCACACAGCCGGTCAGACCGCGACAGGCGGTCAGACTGTGGCTACAGGCGGTCAGACCGCGTGTTCTGGTGGTCAGCCAAATTTGACCAATGCTTATGGTGTTCGTGCCGGAGCAACCTTTGCCGCTGTCCACTGTTCCAAACTCGGTCTCCGCTGGCCGTGCTGGTCCGGTAGCTACAGCAGGCGCTACTTATTCCACGACTATGCATACTGTAAATTCGGGAGGTATTCCCGATGATGTTTTTAATGCACATAGAGATATGCAAAATAGGCAATCACCCCACTTGAATTATATGAATTCTATGCAACCTTCGGCCCAACAAGACCCCCAATGGGCCGAATTTACTAGATTCAGGGATGAATTGTCTGATGTGATGATAAATAAGCTAGGTGTTGATTTTGGTAATACTAGAGTATATCAAAAACCTTATCATTCTAGCTTTGATACTGTTTCTTTTCCCAATGGGTGGCGCTTACCTGATTTTGTAAAGTTTAGTGGAGATGATGAGCGCACCACTTGGGAACATGTTAGTCAGTATGTAGCTCAACTAGGGGAGGCTGGAAACTATGAAGCATTTAGAGTGCGTTTGTTCTCATTGTCACTTACTGGTGTTGCATTTGCTTGGTTTTCTTCATTAGCCCCTGGTTCTATTGTGAGTTGGAATCAACTAGAGCGTAAGTTTCATGATCATTTTTATAGTGGCAGTCATGAGATGAAATTAGCAGATTTAGCATCGGTTAGACAGGGTCGGGATGAGTCTATCTCTCATTTTATGAGAAGATTTAAAGATATTAAAAACCGTTGCTTTAATTTGTCTATTTCTGAAGTTGATCTTCCTGGCTTATGCTTTAGAGGTTTGAAATCTTCCATTAGAGAGAAGATAGATAATTGTGATTATTATTCGGTCGCACAAGTGCATATTAGAGCTGAAGTAGCTGAAGGCCGAATGAATAAAGAAAAAGAGAGTTTTAAGACACGTCGGTCTAATGTTCATATAGTTGATTATGATTCCGATGATTTGACCGACGATGGTAATGATGTTTATTTAGCAGAATTTGTATGACCTGCTAATAAGAAAACTATGTCATGCTCATCCCTTAAGCAGATTCATAAGAATCGGCAAGAAGACATTAAGTTTACTTTTGATGTATCCAAATGTGATCATATATTTGATGAATTGCATAAATTTGGTTACATCAAGATTTCTCATGTTATACCACCTACGGAAGAATTGAGGAAGCGTGCTCATTGTAAGTTTCATAATTCTTTTTCGCATGCTACTAATGATTGTAATGTCTTCCGTCGGTAGGTTCAATCGGCTATTAATGAGAGCCGTTTGAAGTTTCATGAGATGCAAGTTGATGAGACTCCTTTTCTGGTCAACACCATGGAGTTGCAGCAGCCCAAGGTCTTGGTTCGGCCGCATCAAGCCAAATCTACTAAAGGGACGAACGTGGTGATTGGAGAGGAAAGACCGTCTTCAAAAGAGTCGGTTAGAGAAGTGACTTTTGAGAAGACGGCTGATGGCAAAGAGTCGTTCAAGGTTACTGTGAGATCCTCTGGACAAGGGGGGCAAGGATCGGTCACTATTCCTGGACCGTGGGCGCCCGGGGCTGATCTGCTACAGGCGGTCAGACCGGCTGCGCAAGGCGGTCAGACCGCCTATCCCCATGGACGCCCGAAGATGCTGATTCCGATGCGTCCAGAAGTTGGTACTTGGAAGATGAACGTGGCAAAGGAGCAGGGTGTTCAGAAGCCCAAAGTCATGTTTGATATGCTTTACGACAAGTACACCAAACAATAGGCCGTTCCAAGCGATCGACCGTTAAAAAAAAGAATGATGTCACCGATTCAGAACGAGAGGGTTCCTTCGCCTCCTCGTATGAAGTTGGATCCGGTGTGGGATGATAATAGAGTGATGTGGGTGCCATATCATTCAAACGTGCAGCCTTCGTTTCATCCTGGCTGGAAAGGTCCAAAAAGACGTGTGCAAGACAGGATCATTTATCCCAGGAGAGACCGTTTGGCTTTCCGTCAATCTGGTCAAGAGCGGGCACAGGCGGTTAGACCACCTGTAACAGGCGGTCCGCCCGTCAGGGTCAGCCGCCAAGAGTTCCTCCGAGACAGGTTTATCGACCTAAGAGGAAAGAGGAGGTGTAGAGCATGGATGTGGACTCAGAGAGGACTACTGAGTTCAACATTATTCAAGTTGGGACAATAGATGTTCCTATTGAGAAAAGTCTAGCTATGAAGCCGACTTCTAGTGAAAAGACGGTGGAAGATCAGGGGGCTAGTACTAACAAGGCTCAGCAATACTTTCTTCCGAGGTGGTGTCCTGAAGGGTTGACTCGTACGCAGAAGAGGAAGCTTCAGAGACTTCGTTTTCGGGAAAGACAAGAGCAAGAGTTGGAGAAGCAGAGAGATGAATTCTTCAACCAAGTCAAACCCATGATTCCACAGAAAAAGGAGTGGAAGACGAAGGAAGGCCAACAGGCGGTCCAACCGGCTGCACAGGCGGTCCAGACCACTTGTCATTTCGAGACCGCAGCCCAGGCGGTCAGACCGCCTGTACAGGCGGTCCGACCGGGTGACGCAGAAGCGCCCGGTGTTTCTTCTTCCAATTCTTCGGCTCGTGATGGCAAGTCAACATCGGTTCCTACTGCTGAGGACGATGAAGAGCTTGTTGATTATAGTTCTTCTCCGGAGCGCATGAATGTTGATGTGAATGTGCTTCATATGTCCATGAATGGGGACATGCTTTTGGAGGAGGAGGTTGCTCATCTGGATTTTGGTCCCAAGGAAGCTATATTTCAGAAGCCTAAAGCTGAAGACAATCACTTGAAGGCTTTATATCTGAAGGGACATATCAATGGGAAGCCAATCTCGCGCATGTTGGTCGATGGAGGGGCTATTGTGAGCTTAATGCCTTATTATTTGTACAAGAAGCTTGGTGGTTCAGATTCGGAGCTGATCAAGACCAACATGACCGTCAGCGGCATTGGAGGAGGAGAGCCTATTGGTGCCAAGGGGGTGATTTCTATGGAGCTTACTATTGGGAGCAAGTCCTTGGCCACTGCTTTCTTTGTCGCTGAGACTCAAGGTAACTTTAGTTTAATCTTGAGCCGTGATTGGATTCATGCAAATCAGTGCATTCCTTCTACTTTGCATCAATGTTTGATTCAGTGGATAGATGATGATGTAGAGGTTGTGCATGGTGATACTTCTGCTTGTGTTGCTTTAGCTGATAGCTCTTTGGTTGGCATTTATGATGATGTTAGATGTTTGTCAGGCTGAGATCTTTCCGAATTTGAGTTTATCAGCTGTACTAAGAATGGCTTCATCCCTGCTGTCATAAAGCCGATGGACAATCGGCTAAATCAACTCATATGATTTAATGGATAATCGAGAGTGGTTGTAGCAGAGACTTGAACACTATCGGTCGCATCAGAACGATATGTGTGAAGCTATTGAAGATTTTGATGATATAAGCAAGCTAGGATGTGGTTTTACATCGGCCGATCCTCTTGAGGAGGTAGACATTGGTGATGGTTCTATACCCAGGCCGACGTTTGTAAATAAGAATTTAGATCCTGCTTTTAGATTAGAATTGATAAAGTTATTGAAGGAGTATGTCGATTGCTTTGCTTGGAGTTATCATGAAATGCCTGGTTTAAGCCGAGAGCTTGTTGAGCATCGGTTGCCTATTAAGTCTGGTTTTAGGCCTTATAAACAACCAACTAGGCGTTTTAATCCTGAAATTTATGACCGAGATAAATCGGTTATTAGAAGCAAAGTTTATTAGACCTTGTCGATATGCTGAGTGGATTTCTAATATTGTACCCGTGGAAAAGAAAGGAACGGGTAAGATTAGAGTGTGTATTGATTTTAGAAATCTTAATCGTGCTACTCCTAAAGATGAATATCCTATGCCAATAGCCGATATGCTTATCGATGCTGCGTCTGGACATAGAATGATTAGCTTTCTTGATGGTAATGCTGGTTACAATCAAATATTCATGGCCGAAGAGGATGTATCCAAAACGGCTTTTGTATGTCCAGGCTTTGTTGGTTTGTTTGAGTGGATTGTTATGACTTTTGGTTTGAAGAATGCCGGTGCTACTTATCAAAGGACGATGAATTTGATCTTTCATGATTTGCTTGGTATTATCTTGGAAGTTTATATTAATGACATTATAGTCAAATCGGCTAGAAGTGATTCTCAATTGGCCGATTTGAGACTTGCATTTGAAAGAATGCGCCGGCATGGTTTGAAGATGAATCCACTCAAGTGTGCTTTTGGTGTGTCGGCCGGTAAGTTTTTGGGCTTTATAGTTCATGAAAATGGAATGGAAATTGATCCAAAGAAGGCCGACACTATTGGCAAGTTGCAGGCGCCTAGTTCTAAGAAAGAGTTGCAGAAATTCTTGGGCGAGGTGAATTACTTGAGAAGATTTATTTGCAATTTGTCGGGAAAGGTGAATGCTTTTTACTCCTTTGCTTCGGTTGAAAGATGATGCTGAATTTACTTGGGGGCAAAACAGCAAGAGGCGTTTGAAGAGATCAAACATTATTTATCTTCACCTCCGATTCTTCGGACACCTAGAAGAGGAGTTCCTTTTAAATTGTATATTGCGGCCGAAGAAAGTGTTATTGGGGCTGTTTTGATCCAAGAGACCGAAGGGAAGGAATATATTATTTTATATGCAAGTAGAAGATTATTGGACGCCAAAACAAGGTATACTTTCATTGAAAAGTAATGCTTGTCATTATATAATGCTTGTACAAAGTTGAGGCATTATTTGTTATTAAATACTTGCATAGTTGCTAGTCAAGCCGACAGAATTAAATATATGTTGCATAGACATATATGAAGTGATAGAATTGGCAAATGGGCTTATGCTTTAATTGAATATGATTTAGTCTTTGAGCCATTGAAATCTATGAAAGGATAAATCGTTGCCGATTTTATTGTTGAACATAGGATTAGTGAACATCTTGATTTAAATGTCAGCTATATTACTTTTACACCATGGAAATTGCATTTTGATGGATCGATTTGCAAAAGTGGTTGTGGAGTTGGTGTTATTCTTATTTCACCAAATGGTGTTGTTTTTTAGGCTCTTAACCGATTAGATCATAAGTGCACTAATAACCAAACCAAATTTGAAGCTTTATTATTCGGGTTGAAGATGTTACATGACATGGGCGTAAAACATGTAGAAGCATATGGTGATTCTCTTTTGGTAGTTCAGCAAGTATATAAAGTTTGTCAATGCTTAGATGGATTTTTGAATGCTTATCCTGATAAGTGTTTAGATATTATATCTTGCTTTGATGAACTTGTCATTTATCATGTACCAAGATAAGAGAATCCTAGAGCTAATGCGTTGGCGCAGCAAGCATCAGGCTATAATGTTCAGAAAAGAAATTTTCATGAAAAGAGGCCGATGTTTCGTGAAGCCGATGTTTCTACTCTGGAACAGGCGGTTCGACCGCCTGTTACAGCCGGTCTGACCGGCACGGCCGGTCTAACCGCCAATACAGGCGGTCTGACCGGCTGCACCTCTGAAAACACTGATTCGGCTGTTAATGATTTTCAATCTATTGTGGCCGATGCTGGTGATTGGAGGGAGCCTCTGGTGAAGTATTTGCAGGATACTAGCAGGTCAGTGGATCGACAAATCCGACGATGGGCTTTCAAGTTTACTTTGATTGATGGTGAACTATATCGTCGGACCATGGATGGATTGCTTTTAAAATGTTTAGATCCTGATCAAGCTAGATTGGCTATGGCAGAGGTTCATGAAGGAATTTGTGGTACACATCAATCGGCTCGAATGATGAAGTGGCTCCTTAGACGGGCTTGTTGGCCTACAATGATAGCCGATTGTTTTCGTTACTACAAAGGATGTGAAGAGTGTCAAAAGTTCGGGGATATTCAGATTGCACCTGCTGCGTTAATGCATCCAATCATTAAGCCATGGCCTTTTGGAGGATGGGGTTTAGATTTTGTTAGTAAGATTCATCCTCCTTCATCCAAAGGTCATTGTTTTGTGATTGTGGCTACTGATTATTTTACCAAGTGGACTGAAGCAATTCCCCTCAAGAACATGACACATAGAGAGTTTATTACTGAGCATATTATTCATAGATTTGGGATTCCTCAAACATTGACGACAGATCAAGGAACGTCGTTTATTTCTAAGGAGGTACGTGAGTTTGTTGGATCCTATGGTATTAAATTGCTCAATTCATCTCCGTATTATGCTCAAGCCAATGGTCAAGCCGAGTTTAGCAACAAGATTTTGATCAAGCTCATAAAGTAGAAGATTGAAGATCATCCTAAGCGGTGGCACGAGGTATTATCTGAAGCATTATGGGCGCATCGTATTTCTAGACATGGTGCTACTAAGGTTTCTGCATTTGAGCTCGTCTATGGTCAAGAGACTGTTTTGCCCGTTGAGGTAAATCTGGCTGCTTATAGATTGGCTAAGCAAAATGATCTTGATGCTAGTACATATTGTGCTTTGATGATGGATAATATTGATGATGTGACCGACAAGCGTTTGGAGGCCTTAGAGGAGATTGAAAAAGACAAAAGAAGAGTGGCTCGAACGTATTACAAGAAGGTAAAGCTCAAATCCTTTCAAGTTGGTGATTTGGTTTGGAAGACTATTTTGCCTATAGGAATAAAGAGCAACAAATTTGGTAAATGGTCGCCGAATTGGGAAGGATCATATCGTATTGTGAAGGTTTGTTCTGGGATTTCCTATGTGGTGGAGACTTTGCAAGGATTTCAGTTGCCAAGAGCGCTCAATGGGAAATATTTGAAGAAATATCATCCAAGTGTTTGGCAACATGCTTGAAAGGATATGGCCGATATGTGATATCGCCCTTAGGAAAAAAATGGCCGACAATAGAGGGTCGCCCTTTACTCTGATTAAATGTTTTGTGATAAACAAAGTTTTACCAAAAAACAGGGGGGCATATGTTGATGACCAAAAATGGCTTAAAGCCGATCAGGCTGGGACAGCCGGTCTAGACCGCCTGTATACGCGGTTAGACCGGTTGGCCCTGTAGCCGATCTGGCAATGTGCCAGGCGGTCTAACCGCCTGTCACAGGCGGTCTGACCGCCTGTCCCCGAGTCCGAGTAGAATCAGGTTTTTTCACGTTTTTAGATCTGTACAAAGACTTCCTTGCGGGGCAAGACCTCCCCACCCTATAAATATAAAGGGCCGTTGCTGATTGAGGACCTCTACCCAATCGTACAAAAAATCGTCTTACTTTTTATCTCCAAACCCTAGCTTTTCCAACCCCTTTGCTTTCCTTCTTCGTCTCCGCGACGTTTTAGGACGTTCTAAGTGGCCTTGCCGACCTTAGAACAACCCTAGGTTCGCAACCTCCGACGGGGTCCCTCCCGAGGTTGTGATCGTAGGCTTTCAGGCGACTCTGCCACAAGCGGTCTGACCGGCCCCTACAGACGGTCTGACCGGCTGTCATCGCTGTCATCAGAAGCTCCGGCGAGGAGATTTCGACGACCGCACGATTTAGCGCTTTCGTGTGTTGACCAAAAACGCGTCAACACATCTGTCCATACCCGGCATCACGAAGGACATCACAAAGCATAATGCTCCCAGGAGCCACTGCCCCAGCCGTGTCTATGAAAGACCACCACGAACGCCTCCAGTTCCAGTTCATCCTCCGGCTGAGGACCTCGCCGTCCTCCACGTGTACAGGGACTCTCGTCTCCACCACACATGACCCTGCACCGCCGCGGGTGTACCGGAGCACCTCTAGATCGCCGGCGATGATGCAGGCAAGGCGCACGGTGCGAGTGTTGCCGCCGATGACCCGGAGGTTTGTCCTATTGTGAAAGAACAACGGAATCATCCGGGGGCCAGGGCATGAATCCTGCGTCATGCTCAGGCACAGCAGGCAGCTTAGAATGAACATGTGTGTGTATATATTCGGTAGCTAATTTTCCTTAATGTGTTGTTAGTTTGATCAGTGCATTGATTTGCATCTCTTAAACATTATTGTAAAAACGGTGATAGACTCATCTCATGCTACATAAAGGTCATGCAATCGCATTAATATCACTAATAGAAACTTTCACATGTACGCATGGTCTCGCTCGTGCTCAAGCGCCGGCGACTCCGCCTCTGCTGTGTGCCTCCAACTCCATGGGGATGAAGGTATGCATGTAATATTGGTTGCCCTAGCAAGTAATATTAGCACGGGGTTGTTGCTAGATGTTTACACGTGTCAATTTGGTTGTGGCCTGTCTCGCTATACATCGTTATATACACGGAGGTGAACATATTTTGGATGGGGATAAAGGAAGGACAAAACATATTAGTTTGATTTGTTACAAAGTTCATGATCCGGATTCAGTTCATGTACAACTTGTTTTGGACACTTATGTATTCGGTAGTTCATTTTCTTCTGCTATCAAGGTGGTTTCCCTGGTGCGTGCTGCTCGTGCAGGTGGCACATCACACGCAGGCACCTAAGTGTCTGAGGCCAGCGGTAGAACACCCTATGCGATATCAAGGCCGTGCTCTTCTTCGTCCGCTGCAGCTTCATAGTTTCCACGTCGAGGGAGAATACCTTCATGGTAGAGGAGGCTGAGATGAAGGCGCCGAGCACCAGAGCCGACGCCATGGCGTTGTCCAAGAGAAGCCACATGACAGGCCTGGACTGACCTCAATGTTTGCCAGCTGGCATAGATCAACTCGCCTCTCCACCGTGCACTCAATCGACCGTGAGAATGGATGAGTCCGTCCGACAGTAAAGTCGGTATTGGGTAAGGTCTATTTTATTGGAGAGACATGAGGATCTCCAGCCGGGCCCTCAAATCGGCCACTATCCTTTGTTTTAGTCTCCCACTAGAGAAATCATCTCCAGGCGGGCCTCTAAACGAGCCCTTATTTTGGGGAGACCTCCAAATTATGGCCCAAAGTCTCTAGAAATTGAGGCCCTCCAAATTTAGTCACCCCACTGGAGTTGGAAGCCCATAAATTTTTGTGGGCTGGCCTCCAAAAGAAATATAGAGGCTCTAATTTAGGGGCCCGACTAGAGATGCTCTAATGAAAATAGACAATATGCTTTGCGTTATTGATTCCTTCATTATCATTATGGTAGAGGAGGTTAATTGAGATGAAAAAAATTAAATAAAATCATTCTCATTGCCATTATATTTCTGTAAGCAGGATATCGATTTATTTATTCCTTCATTACCTCTCTCTCTCATCTCGTCAAAGCATCACGCACGCACCCTTTGCACATGTTAGAGCATCAATAGTGCATGCGACCTCCACCGCCCTTTAGTACAGTATAAGGCCACCTCTCTTCTGTATAAGGGCATCACGAGTGTATAGAGTCGGGCCGACCTTATCGATGGGGCCCAGTCAGCATAAGACCTTGGCTTGTTGTGTATGAGAGCGGCAGCCGACCCTAAGGTAGGTCCCACCGCAAGAAAAAAAAACACCGTCTTCTCGTCACGGGAGATATGCGCGCGTCGTGAGGGAACTTTCCCCATCTCCTCCGAACCCTTGCGCCGCCCCCAGGCCAAAATTCCCCACCGTCGCCGATGTCGATATGATGGTCGGAAGCTGGTCATCGGGCGATTCCGCACGAAGGGGCCATGGATCTTGAGAGATTGAGCTCGTCACATGGTGCTGCCGCCGCAGCCGCCGTCGCTTGATGCCGTGGGCGCCATCTTCTCTTCTCCACCTCCAAATCCCCACGGGAGGAGGTCGTGCTGGTAGCCACGACCTGCGCAGGAGGCCAAGAGGCAAGGTTACCTTGGTGCTGGGGCTGCTCTTGTTCCCGATTGCGATGCAGTCTTGCAGCAGATGGATTGGAGTGGTGCGAGGCAGCGATGCAGTCCAGGGCAAGGAGTGTCGTTAGCCTCATGCCGTCCAGCAGCCCAAGTAGGTATTCCACCATGCATTTGTAGCACTTGCTCAACGTGTATTTGTGTATTATGGTTTTTGGAAATAAATTCGTGTGCTTTTGTGATGGTTAGATTAGATTACTTCTGAGTATTATGCATCATGGCTGTAGGAAATAAAGTGACAGCACTCATTGAAGTGTGATGAATAAACTAGTACAATGAAGCTAAATGAATCACTAAAAATACATGACAAGTTAACTAAGTACATAGTTGAAATTGATTCACAAGAATACATTGGATATTACAGCCTTCTAGTAAAACAGAATAAACCTAAGCTTGCTGACCATACATCTGCCATATGTGCTCTATTAAGTCTGCCTTCAGCTGGTGGTGCATTTCAGAATTATGAATAGCTGCGTTTATTTGAAGTACCCTTGAAAATCCATGGATCGGTCCATGTCCGAGCCCTACTATGGGTCTAGAAGATCTCCCCTCTTCATATGTTTCATCTAATCGTAGCTGATGGTTATCTCTCTCATCTTCAATTATCATATTGTGCAAAATGATACATGCATACATAATATCAGCAAGTTCCTCCTGCGCCCAAAGACGTGCAGGTTCACGTATAATGGCCCATCGTTTTTGTAGTATTCCAAATGCACATTCTACATCTTTTCTTACTGACTCCTGCTTCTGTGCAAATAATTTATGCTTCATAGATTGAGGCATTGCGATGGTTTTGACAAAAGTTGCCCACTCTGGATAAATACCATCAGCAAGATAATACCCCATGTTGTATTCTGTTCCATTAATTGTAAATTTTACTTCTGGAGCCCTTCCTTGTAGCACATTTGTGAACAATGGTGATTGGTTCAGTACATTTATATCATTGTTTGAACCAGCAACACCAAAAAAAGCATGCCATATCCAACTATCTGCTGAGGCAACAGCTTCAAGCATAATAGTAGGGACCTTTTGATCACCCATAGTGTATTGCCCCTTCCATGCCACTGGGCAGTTTTGCCAATGCCAATCATGCAATCCAAACTACCGAGCATTCCTGGAAATCCTCTAGCTTGTCCCACATGCAACAACTGGTGAATATCCTCAGCCGTTGACCTGCGTAGATATTGTGGGCCAAATATTTCTCTCACACCTTGAACAAATTTAATAAGGCATTGCTGGGCTGTGCATTCACTCATTTGGAGAGTTTCATCCATAACATCAGCAGGAGAGGCATAGGCTAACATTCGAATGGCGGCAGTGCATTTTTGTAGAGATGAAAAGCCCTTCTTTCCAAATGCATCTCTACGTTGTCTAAAATAGGGAGACCAATCACTAAGTGCTTGAATAATCTTTAGAAATAGATGCTTTCTCATCCGATTCCTCCGTCTGAACTGGTAATCGGTGTAGAGGGGATTCTCACAAAAATAGTAAGCATGCAATCTGTCATTGGCACCTTCACGATCTCTAAGTACATACCTCCGAGTGTGAATCCTGGGTTGGGCACTACTTCCACTTGGCTGCCCTTGAAGTCTGGCTTCAATTTTAGCTTCAATCTTGGCCTCCAATGGATCATTAAGTTCTTCCCAGATAATTTCTTCAATCAAGTCATCACTATTGATGGAGGAACTTGAATGATCAGAATCTTTTTGTGACTCTTGAGACATTGTTCTGTGTGGGTTTTTTTTCTCTTGGGTGTTATGGATGCACTGGGCAAGTGCTTCCTGCTATTTGTAGACGATGGAATCCAACAGCTAGTAATTCCCAACAGCTCTCTTGCAGCAGGTGTGTCCCACTCCAACAGCTAGTTCCCAACAGCTCTCTTGCAGCAGGTGTGTCCCACTCCAACAGCTAGTTCCCAACAGCTCTCTTGCAGCAGGTGTGTCCCACTCCAACAGCTAGTTCCCAACAACTCTCTTGCAGCAGGTGTGTCCCACTTCAATAGCTAGTTCATAGCACTCACGCATTATTTTATTTAATGGACAACATGGGTAATTTAGCACACAAACATCATGGTTAAATTAGTACATAGATAACACACAATACATTTAGTTCATAGCTACAGACTGCTACTCTTGGCTTAGATACCTACATATTAACTACTTGATACATGGCCATCACACAATAAAAGGACATAAGGCTAAACATCAGCTATTTGGAAACAAATCCTTGAATAATACATCTAGGACTTGTTTGTGCCTCCTAAGGGTGTCCTCATCGTAGTTTGATGTGTCTTTTCCAATAGATTCAAGTACGTGCTCAGCCTTGTATTCTTTGCCTTCAGCTCTTGTGCTTCAACTAATTTTTCTAGTGCTGCAGATCTCCTAGCAACGGTGTCATTGAATTGGTCATCTTCCACATTAGAAGATTCTTCTTTCTGTTTACCCTTCCCCTTCCTCTTCAGCTTTGCTTGCTTTTGTCCCTCTGGTCTTGTCCTCCTGTTTGTCTCTCCTTCTTGACTGCCTGGATTGCCAGATGATGTGTATTGTCCTGATTCTGAAATCTTGGTTCTCTTGCTATGGTCCCCATCCTCAACTGTCCACCATTTGGGCTGGTCTTTGAGTTCTGTCCATACATACTCGAACATAAAAGGTTTATTACCTTTTGATTCTACTTTATAAATCACTCGGACATTATCCATGAGCATGTCATCTGACTGTCCACTAGGCCAAGCACTTTTAGTTCGACTATAAACACCACTGAAGTGCTTGATAGGCTTGCTAATTATGTCCCAATGGCTTTTGCATTGCTTTGCTGATCTTTTTATACCACCTGCAGGGATGTTGGAATTGAACTCTGCTGCCACATTCTTCCAATAAGAATCTCCCTTCTGTGAATTACCTTTAACTGGGTCAACAGAATGCATTAGCCAAGCACTAGCCAACCGTATGTTGTCCTCCTCACTCCAATTGCTACGACCACCTCTATTCCCTTCGTCAGGGCTGCTACCACTTGATTCTTGGATATTAATTACTTCTTTTTCCTGCATGACAGGAGTTCCAGTCTCTGATCCAGATGTGTTCATGGCAGCCCCAAACAAAGGAGAGCCTTGAGCCATGGGTGGTGAGCTACTTCCTACACCTCCAAAGTTGGACCCAGCAAAGTTTGAAGGTGAGTGCAAGGACCTTCCTTGGTGTTGAACACTATGGAAAGCTGGTGAACTGTATTGCTGGAAGTTGCATGGGGAACTAAAAGGGTTCATATTTGACATGAACCGAGAGGGTGGGATGTTTGGAGGAAACTTTGATGGTGGTATGTTGTGAGCAAATGGAGATGGTGGCATGTGTTGGCCAAACTGAAACTGGGCAAAATGTGGTGGAAATTGTGTTGGTGGGTGGTTTGGACCATACTGAGAGTTTGTGCTTTCTGAGTTTGGACTTGGTGGGCTTTGCAGCATTCTACTGAAGCCACCCGCACCATCCATTTTCTCTAGCTCTGGTTGTGGGGAAGTGGTTGTGACCTTCACCTGTTCTTTGTTTTATATGCAGGTGAACCATGGGAGAGGCCAACGGCTAGAGCGGAAGGGCTGATTTGAACTACACTACTAGTGCAAGCCAACGACTAGAGAAGATGAATGGAAGTTGCACTATTTCGGCAAGCAAGGAAACGGCTAGCTGGATACGACTCGCAACGGCCAGGAGAAGGCAACTGTAGCGGTGGTAGTTGGTGGTTGCCTCTGGTAGTTGGGCAATTGGTGTATGTCGGAGAGAGAAGAATAAACTAATGTATTTTATTGCTTGAGGTCCAGTCTCAAGCTTGAGGCCTGGCCATATGCTTTTTGACCTTAAGGTCGCCTGTTCTAGTGTGTAGGGTCGACCCTAAGAGTACCTTTTTGGCTTAAGACCCCCTGTTTTCTGCACACTACGGGTGCCCTAAAGCCGCAAGAGGCCTTAAGAGTGGGTCCCATCTTGAGATAAAAAAAACTTCTATCCGTGTCTACCGATGCGAGGATGCTATCTTCCGTACGGCTTTAGCCTTCCTAGCATTTTTTTATTTACTAAGGTCGGGTCCTTAGCTTAGGTCCGACCTCAAGCGTCTGGCGCATAGGGTCGCTCTTAATGTCGATCTTGTAGCGTATAATGCCGACCTCAGGCTGCTTAGGACCCCCTCTTATTCCCACACTCCGTTGTATTAGTGGGTGTTTGTTGCTGTGAAAGAACGTGATTACAGATCGATGCTGCATGGAGATTACTTTTATTATTTTATTGTTCGCGACTTTCGGGTTCCCATGCATGATTGTGTAAAAAAAAAGTAAGCAAGGTGATCACTCCACGGTAGTGGTAGTATATCTGAAGTATGATTGAGTCACATGCAGTTGCTTGTAGCTAGGAATGAACTCTCTCTTAACTTTTGTAAGTCAACTTGTGTCGGTAGTTTAATTTCCCGGATCGAAAAAAACAAATCTGGAAGGATTGCACGGAGCATGCTAATTGTTGTATAATTAACCCCCATGCGACTCAAGTACAGTTTCATCCCCATGAGACAGCCATTGCACAACTCAAACTTATTTGAATTATGTTATGTGTTCTGTCAGTGTTAATTATATGTTATGTGATTCTGTCAAGTTGAATGGTTCCTGTTAGTGGTAGTGTATCTGGAGGATGCATGAGTCACATGCAGCTCCTTGTAGCTAGGAACTCTCTACATAACCTCATTTTTAAGTCAACCTTCATCCAGGTAGTATACTTTCACTGAAAAAGGGGGATCTGGAAGGATCATCACACGGAGCACGCTAATTGTTGTATAATCCTATCGAGGTCAACACACACTCAACTACTTGCAGCTATTGTATATGGTGCACATTGCATAGCAGACAGACTATAATCGTCCCAAAAATACATCGGCCACGCATGCACCAGATATGATCGTGGAGCAGCAGCTTATTATAAGGGTTCCAACTTTGTAGCGTACGTATACGGTACTGCAGGTTGCAGACGTACAGCTAAGTTAGCTCAGCCTATTGGCTAGGATTCCAATGCATCGGCCATTACACCGAGAGCACCCTAAGCCAACAAGAAGCATCACGGGGCCTGAGCTTTGCATTGTGTCCCCCCGGCTCTCTGGATCGGATCAGAGCGCATTGCTAGCTGGCAACTCAACGTGCACCATATACAAATCATTTGTAGTCAACTTATGGAACGTCAGCGAGCATACGCTGTGCCTATAAATTGAGTCGATCACCCACTCCCCTTCCATCATCGCTAGCCGCTCACAATCTCATAGCAGCTAGCAGAGTAGCTATATAGCCCATATATATCAATGGCGGCTGCTTCTTCTGCAATCAAGGTGGCTGCTTGCCTATTCCTGGTCATCCAGGTTGCGGCGGCCCTAACATGCGATGAGTGCTTCAAGGGCTGTGGCGTGCCGTGCTTTGCCACGGCTGAGGAAGCATGCAGCGGCACCTGCAGTACCACACCTACTCTCTGCGAATCTTGCAAGACCGGGGCCTTCGCTGTGTGTGCCAACCCATGCCTAGTAGGCTGCCGTGGAGTCGACGGCAACCCCTGCCCATCGCCGGCGCCGCCGCCGCCATCCTCCTAATCGACGAGCATCGTGATCGAGGGAATGCATGGGCGGACCAGATGGAATTAGGCAGACACATATCTCCAGTGCTACTTCGTGTACGTTGTTGTTGTTGTTACTCCGTATGAATAAGCTAAGTGAGTACGTGCCAGACGGCCGGGGTGCGCGCTATGTGCACCTCGATTTGCTGTAGGTTCCCATTTCCCTTTACCTTTTCAGTCATCGTGAAATAAAAGATGTATGTGTCTGCGATCTTTGTTTGAATCCGTGTGTCATGTCCATTATGCATGTCTGTTAATGTGCTAGCTATAATAACTGCTCAATGATATGCATGGTCGTTTTATCAGTGTATCGATGATCGCCTCACTTTTATTACATCCAGTGTGGAGGATGATTCATCGCATGCATGGTGATCTCTGTCAGCTATTACTATTAATTTTCCTAGTTTTGATTCAGTCATATGGTATGATACTACGAAATGCTGCCAATGCACCGTGCCACTTCAAGCTATCTAGCTATTTTAAGGACAGACATTTGCAATTGCAGTACGGAACCAAGCCAACTTACTGTCATATGTATGTTGATTCCCCTTGATGAAATGATGTCTACATCTGCCACTACTTGGGCCCGCTATAAAGAAGACTCAAACTGTCTCCAGTCACTTACATCAACATAATAACATTTCACTAACCTGTTTGGTGATTTATTTGAAATGTTAATCTCTCCGAATCTCTGACCTATGTGTCGCTATGATGCGGCTCTATGGCTTTGCTCTTGTGGTGCTAGCTATGATCGAGTTTTCCCTATATACAGTTTTTTCTTTTTTGGTTCTCAATATTTGTAATCAGTATTACACCTATAACAACAACACACAGACGTATTGCTAGTAATAATTAATTGTAATGTAAGAGTCCAACTTGAAGACTTGAATCTGGATGAACAGATCCCGTGAACCCAATACCCGGTTAACGGCGTAATGTTTGTGATTAAAGTTAAAGATGGATCGGGAAATAAAAGAATCAAATAATCGAAGTATGAAGAAAAGAAAAGGGTTGGAAAAAACAACTTCGCTATGTGCCGCGCGCTCTGTCGTGGTAAAAACAAAAAAGAACTTCCGTTCAGAAAAAAAAGGAACTGTTACATCACACGCATGCATGTGATCATATCTGCAGCATGCTGAGTCACATTCAGCTGCTTGTAGCTAGGAGCTCTCTTTTTTAACCTCATTTATAAGTCAACCTATGTCTAGGTAGTATAGTTTCACCGAAAAAAGGGAATCTGGAAGGATCACACGGAGCACACTAACTGTTATGTAATCCTATCGAGGTCAAAACATACTCAACTACTTGTAGCTATAGTATGGTGCACATTGCATTGCAGACACACAAGGTTCCAATAATACAAACAGGCCACGCATGCACCAGATATGATAATGGAGCAGCAGCTTATTAAAGAGCGAATAAATTCTCTCTATGCCATTGAGAAATACAACTCATCCCATTGTACTATTGCAAACTAACATATCGTTATATACGATCATTTTTAATTTCCACTGCTGTCAAATTCCCAAGTTAACGGCATTAATTGAATTGACCTAAACTGGACCTTTTACACCTCCGTCTATCTCTTTGCCACCAGCCGATGTGATCCAATAACAAAAAAAAAACCCGACACGAGGCCCCACCCTGGTGATTGCCCCAACACGGCAACCCTAAATCTCGTGTCGGTTGCCTACACCCGCACGGCCTACACTTAACGCTCGTGGCGCTTTGCTGCTCTAGTGCCACTAAGCTGGAATCTGCACCTAGAAGCGAGGCGGAACGAGGATAATAGGGACGGAGAGGAACGCCGGCTGTCACTCTCCAACCCGGCCCTCACTCCCCGTGTCAGGTGGAGTCTGCACCTAGAAGCGAGGCGGAGTGAGGATAATAGGGTCGGAGAGGAATGCCGGCTGTCACTCTCCGACCCGGTCCTCATTCCCCGCGCCAGCTGGAACCTGCACTTAGGACCGGGTCGGAGAGTGACAGCAGGCATTCAGAGGTGGGCCATGTCCTCCCCTCCCCGCCTCTACCCTAGAGCTGGTAATGGTATGGCTTGCAACTGGTTTTACCGGTTTGGACTTTATCCAGTTGAGCTTTGGTTTGGTGTGAGTGGGCTAGCACCTGGGAATAGTTCGGTCCAGTTCGGTTTGTTGGTGAAGTGGTTTCAACCGGTTTGAATTAGACCTGCAGAGCAAATGAGCAAATGGGCGTCGAACGAAACTCTCTTGCTACACGCCGTTGACTCGTTTCCTACGACCGTGCCTCCGCCAGCCGTTCCACAGATTCGCTAGTATTGTATACGGCCCCGCCCCCTCGCTAATGCATCTACGGTTATAGTCTGGTTCGGTTTCTAGAGCCACCGAATTGGTTTGGGGAGGTTTCTGAGAGATGCATTTATTATTGATATGGGGTGGGGTGGTTTTGGTCCGGTTACCTGACCATTAGCAGCTTTACTCCCCCCAACCAAAAAAAAAAAATCATAATACCCCTTTGGCCTTTTGTTAGCCCATGTAGTAGGCAAGCAGCCCAAACGGCCAAGCCTACTACATGTTCTTCCTCTGCTGCAGCTTAATGGTCTGGACAACTAGAGAGAACACCTTCATGTATGGTGGCGGAGGCCGAGATGAAGGCGCCGAGCACCAGGTCGGGCGATGCCGTGGCATTATCTAAGAGAAGCCATGACCCCATGACAGGCCGTGACTGGCCTCAATGTTGGCCAGCTGGCATAGAACAGCTCGCCTCTCCATCATGCATTGCGAGGCGCCATGGGCCCAGGTGAGCACTTTCTTTTATTGCCTTTTCAATGTAATTAAGCAGATATATGGTTTGAGTCCTCACCATGGGATGCATACAAGACAGGCTCCAGCGAAAACAGTGATAAACTGCATATTGTAGTCATACTCATCGTACCTTGGATATCTGCTTCCTTCGGTGGGTATGGTGTGTATCATTTTGTCAGCCTCACCTTCCCCTACCTGCTGATGAGAAGCACACAAAATGTATCTGACAACAACGCAAAAACATTACTATGTGCTACATGAAATCCTTTTGTTCCAATCAGGAAAATTTATTCCAAATGTTTCAATAGTTTATTTGACATTGCATGTAATTAATCTAATTAACTAATTCTATTTACTTTTCTGAATTTTTTTAGAAGTATATATTTGATTAGAATGATTTAAATATAGTATAAAAATGTTGCGGTTATGATTTTTAACTGTTACTCTCTCCGTTCCAAATTGTAAGCCATTGTAGAATATTTAGCATCAACCTAATTATCTTAGCGGCCAAACAGCCAAGGTACCAATCCATGGCAGTCGGACGCCAAGTATATCAATTTTCTTGGCTCTCTAGTCTTGGCGGAGTTTGCTTGACGGTTCAAGCAAAAAACTATTACCTTGGCGGTTTTTCTATATTCCTTGGTGGTTTTTGGGCGCCAAGGCAATTTCAGTATGGTGTAGTGGCATAGTTTTTAATATGTATTTCGATGTAGTGTACATGCTACTACTTATGTATCTAAATGTGCAAAAATGACTTAGAATCTGCGGAGGGAGTACAAAAGGTATACGCTTGATATTGTAAACTGTATTATTCTGGTGATTACAATATTACGATATTATTAATGCCAAATCAGATCAGACGTCCGAGCAATAGTAACTCTAATATTATATGCTTTTGCATGGGACAGGATGTGTGTCGAGTGCTACTCCTTCACAATGGTGGATCGCACAATAATGTTATGACGAGTTTGCTAAAAGAATAATAATGTTCAAATACGATCGAGTCCTCAGCCTCGATGACTACACATTGTTTTCCTTCGATCCTATCACCGATAACACACAAGTACTTGCTCTGTTTTAAATTGTAGTTTGTTTGACATTTTAACCCAATGTTTGACCATTCCTCTTTTCTAAAGACTGTAAAATATTATGTTTTTTTATTATGATTTTCTTTATTAATAAAAAATCTTCATAATAAATGGCTTAAAATCAACTATATTTGCACAAGTTTTTAAATAAGACGAGTGGTCAAACTTGAGATAAAAAAAATCAATGAACTACAATTTGAAAAGGAGATGTAGTGGCTGCGTGCCTGTTGCTATGAAAGAAAGTACGTCATTACAGATATAGGCACGAAAACAGTGCAAGGAGTTTATTGTTCCCGACTTCCCATTCATGATTGTGTAAAGAGTAAGCAAAGGTAATGGTAGTATATCTCTGAACCCTATAAACCTTGTAAAAGTCAACTTGTTTCCAGGTAGTTTCCCCGAAAACAAGGAATTCGGAAGGATCACACGGAGTGCGCTAATTGTTGTACAATCTGATCGAGGTCAACACACTGAACTACTTGCAGTTAGCATAGAATGGTACACAGTGCATTGCAACCAGATAAGCTAAATTATTCGTTCTACGGGTTCCAACACACCGGCCATGATGTATATGCACCAGATAAGATATGGCCCAGATCCAACTACAATCCTAAGCATACAGCTTAAGCATCGATCATGGAGTTCAGATGTGTCCTGGCCGGTTGGAGCAAGCACCCCAGCAATATATATAATTCCACAAGCCAACCTGTAGACTTTGGGGCTCGCATTCACTCGCTGTGCCTATAAATAGACTCGATCATCATCAGCCTAAAGCATCAGCCAAAGTACAGGTCATCATCTCTTTCATTATTACCTTCTCTCTCTTGCAGCAGGTAGCTATAGCTAGAGCAGAGAGTCCATCATCCATGGCGGCTTCTTCTGCAATCAAGGTGGCTGTTTTCCTTGTGCTGATCCTGCAGGTTGCGGCGACGACCCCGTCATGCAGCGACTGCTACGATGGTTGTGGCCTCTCGTGCCGCAACGAGTCTTCGTGGCAATGCCTCAGCACCTGCAAGACCGAACCTCTCCTCTGCGATGGTTGCGAGACCGCGGCCTTTGATCAATGTGCCGCCCCATGCTACAATGGCTGCCATGGCATCGGAAACTGCGCGCCGTCACCACCGCCGTTGTCCTGATCATCCATGCTAGCATCGCGATATAATGTGGTGGGCGGATGGGACCCTATCGGATGCAACTAAGCGGACACTTGCATCACCACGACCAGATCGACCAGTATCGTTATTGTTGTTGTTAGTTATTACTGCTCCATATGAATTAGTGTACCATTAACGGCATCTATTCTGCGTGATTTCCTGTATGTTGTTCCATTTCCCTTTACTTACAGCTTTCAGTCATCGTACGTGAAATAAAGCTGTGTCAGCAATTACTGTCTGTTACGTCCCTCACTTGATGGTGATGTCCGTCAGCTATATATTGCTGTTTATTTACTTTGAATCATATGGCATGGTGCTACTAAATGCTATGAACGCGCACCATGTGACTTCAATGAGTATGTTCATATCACTATCTATTTTTTTGGAGTCTGGAAAAAACATGGCAACACAAATGATTGGTTATGAATGGATTTTTCATGAAAGATTCACGTCATTTGATCTTATTTTTTTTTTAAAAAAAGCCATTTCATGGACTTGATTTTTTTTGAATATTTTTTAGGGTAAAACCATGTTTCTTTGAAGACCTGCAGACCAGACTCTAACCCGCTATTAAAGTAACATCGTCGTCCTCTCTACTCTTGTGTCTTTTCTTTTTCACTTTCCTCACCTTCTAAGCAGTGAGCACTCTTCGTATCTTCGTTCTCCACTAAACTAATAATAAAGGGTTTAAGTTGTGGGCACATACGTACCATATCATCGTGTTTTTTAGGCACACTAAAAATCAGAATCAAGAAGTTTGAGGTACCGTGAAAAAAAAATCAGTTATAACAATCATAGGCAGGTAGTAATTGCCTGAGGCCACGGTAGCCCATATCGGAAGGAACACCCTCTGGGCTCTCAAGGCCATGCTCTTCTTCATCCTCTTCACTCTTCAGCTTCGTAGTCTCCGCATCAAGGGATAACACCTTCATCTTCATCAGGGTGCAAACGGTGCGGATATTATCCGTCCGCATCCGATTTCGAATTCGTTTAGATGGGGTCTATATCCGTACGCATCCGAATCTGGGTATTCAATATCCGCACTGTATCCATATCCGGAAACTCAAAATCAGATATATACGATGTCGATGTTAACCCATATCTTATCCGACATATCCGTTTCCGTATCCGTTTCCGAGGAATGAATAGTGATATCCATTCGTTTCCCAAGGTATCCGTCCGTATCCGATCCGTTTGCACCTCTAATCTTCATGGTGGAGGCGGCTGAGACGAACGAAGGCGCCGAGCACCAAGTCCGTCGACGCCGTGGCGGCGTTGTCCATGAAAAGCCATGACAGGCCTGGACTGGCCTCAATGTTTGCCAGCTGGCGTAGACCAAGTTGGTGAACTCCATGGCGCCATGGACCCAGGTGAGCTAGCACCCCGATGTCGGTGCCGCCTACCATGAGGACGATCCGTACGCCTGCCACCGCAACTCCGCCGCCGACGACCTGGCTTTCGTATAGCGGGTATGTCCCGGGGCCCGTTGTTGACGTCGACCGTCGACGGCACCCGGCGCCATTGCCGGCAGGCTAAAATTGGTGAACTCGCCGGTGCTCTCATCGAGGACGAGCACTTGGCCATCCCAGCCGGACCACAAGATGAATCCCCCAGCTCGCCCCAGGAACCGTCTGTAGTAGTCTCTCTGTGGATCCATCATGCTCCAGCCGCCGGTGCAATGCTCACCGTCGACCACGTTCATGGTAGCGGTTGACTGGAGCCAGCGGCAGTCCAAGAAACTTGGCGCCATGGCTTGCACGTCGACATGGCACGCAGCTGGCTTGCCTTTAGCCTAGGTGATTATATTACGTCCTCATGATTTTCCAAACGTGTACGTGCAAATTTGTAGTATTATTGTTACCGCCAGTGGAAGGAAAAACATATCGTAATTCGACGCTGTCAAGGACTCGACATGAACACGGCTCTGTTCAGTTACCATGCGCTGCACGTACGGCACCAGCCACAAGGAAACGGACTCCAGTTCATGGGACCATATTAAGCTAACCTATCAAACGATGATCCTGCATGAGCTAATTATAATTAACACCACAGCCCCCGAGAATGGTATCAAGACATCTCGACTAATCTCATGAGTTTCAGGCTTGGTCTCTGTTTTTTAAAATAATTTGGCCACACGTTTGTGTTCATGTTTCCTGAATAAAATGTTCAAAATTTCCTTTTCATTTACCAGATAAGGACTCACACTAGACTAACTATCATGCGAATATCATTTTTCCATGCACTGTATTCCATTATTTCGAAAAATCTTAGTTCTAACTTGACTTATTCCAAAAATTACTTTAATTGAAAGAGATTAACAAAATATAGCAACCAGGCTATCCTCTTTTAAACTAACCTCGCCCTCCCCTCCACTCTAATATCGTCTCTCTTTCACTTTCCTCACCTACTAAGTAATCTTCGTTCTCCACTAAACTAGGTGTGTCATGTGTGGAACCTAAAATTGTACTAAAGCATACGATATTATATATTCATTGTGTAGGTCTACTCATATGGAGTGCAACAAAATTGGATTTTTCATTTTATGATTTTTCTTGATTTACTATGATTTTTCAAAAATTAAGCCAAAATAATAAAAAAATAAAAAGACAAAACCACGTTACTATAGCAACACCACCATCTAAAACCACTTCTGGAGGTAATTTGTCTGGTTTTCAAAAGTGCAAGGGTAAAAACTCTGGTTTCATAGGTTAGTGGTGATGTAGTCAACCCCGTAGGTTGGGGGTGATCTCTACTTTTCCAAAATAATTAAGAACCACAACTGCCTTTCATCCATGAACTAAAAGTTAAGTTGTTCACATAGACACTATCACTCATGAACATAAACTCACAGCGCACTCACCTCTATGAATACATTTTATGTATCATCCAATGAAACAATAACTCTCGTACAAGAAGTCATACTCAACTGAAGATTCTATATATGAACCAAATCCACATTGTCGGTGAACGGCATGATATTGTAAATTATGATCTAGAGTTATAACTGATCTAGCACCTGTGACAAGTTAAAAATAATCAGTTACATCACAGGCAGGCACTAATTTTACTCTGGGTCCACGGTAGCTCATACGGGAACACCCTCTCGGCTCTCAAGGCCATGCTCTTCTCCATCCGCCGCAGCTTCATGGTCTTGACGTCGAGCGAGAACACCTTCATGCTAGAAGATGCCGAGACGAAGGCACCAAGCACTAGGTCCCCCGACGCCGTGGCATTGTCCAAGAAAAGCCACGACAACCCTGGGTTGGCCTCAATGTTTGCCAGCTGGCATAGCCCGACTCGCATCTCCAACGTGCACTTCATGTCTCCATGGTCCCAAGTGAGCACCTCGAGCTGGTCACCCCCTACCACGCCGACGATCCACACGCCTCCCGCCGCAGCCTCACCGGCGACGACACGGAGGTCCCAGCTTTCGTAAAGCGGCGACATCCTGCTGTTCACGTCGACGGCCGGCGCCACCACTGGCGCCAGCCTAAAAGTCGAGAACTCGCCGGAGCTCTCGTGGAGGACGAGCACGTGGCCATGGCCGCCGGACCACAAGATGAACCCCCCTGCTCGCCCCATGAACCTCTTGTAGTACGCGCCCGTTGGATTCATCGAGTTCCACGCGCCGGACCAATGCGCACGGCCGGCGTTCGCTGTGGTCGACGTCCAGAGCCAGCGGCGGTCTCTTGCTGAGTAGAAACATGCGTGGGCTGTCACCGTGTCATCCACGTCATCACGGACCAGCCACGCACACAACAACCTGAAGCCCGACATGGGGGACCCACCGCCGTCGCCGGCGTCGAGGAAGAAGGCGCCGAGGGAGTGGTATTGGTATTCGTGATATCCATAGTATCTATCTGCACAATCAGGCTCAGGATCATGCAGCCATGGGAAATCGAGCTCAAGGTAGCGCCTGTTCCATGGGTCGCACACGACAGCGTACCAGTTGTCACGGACGAAGACGAGGAGGCCGCCATGGCTGTCGGTGAGCACATGCTGGTGGATTTGGCTGTCGGAGAAGGCGGCCGGGCGGGGGAGGAAGTCGAGGGAAAGGCGGTGACGGAGGTGCTGAGCTGGCCGCCGCCGTGGTGGCGAGGGGAAGAACTCGGTGGTGACCTCTCTGACGCCGTAGTCGTCGTCCTCCGTCTTGATGGTGTTGATGCAGTAGTGGCCGAGGAGGAAGTGGGGTCCATGGATGGCGCGGAAGCGGCGGAGGAAGCTGTCGCCGGCGATCACGCGTCGCCATGGCTCGCACGTGGCGGCGTCGCAGAAGAGGTGCTGTATAATATGAGTGCTCTAAACTTCCCTCGAGGCTCCCGTAGCTAGAGCCTCGACCTCGAGGCCTCCCCCATAACTGCGCATGACCGTTCGGTCAATGTGGCAGGTGTAAATAGTGACTGACGTAGTATTGACTACAACACCGAGTTGCAGCATGGCTGCAGTAGCAGCAGACAAGTAGTGGCAACATGGTGTTGACATGACTAGGAGTAGATGTAGCCCATACTTTGTACTGTACACTTTTGTGTATAAAAAGAGAGCAGCTGCATCTCACGAGATCAAGCAGCAAGAAACCATGTTCAGTTTCAGGGGTTATGTTCTTCTTGCTCTTCTCATCTTGTTCTTCCTCCGAACTCGAGGGTAGTGTGTGCGTGTGAGTTGTGAGCTCAGGGAGCTATGGTAGTGGCTAGGCCCGATCTCAGGCCAACAGTGGTATCAGAGCCAGTTCAGGCCTAATCAATGGCTACCACGGGTGCTGAAGACATCACCTCCGGGGCGACGGGGTCGGACGGGCGTAGGTGGCGCTCGGTCTCCGTTGGTCGCCGGGATGACGATGGCTCCGTCTCACCAAACTGTCGCAGGGCGACGTACGTGGTGAAGAAGATGGTGCGAGACATCGGTGGCGCTCAGTACCCCATCCTCACTCGCAGCAACTACAGTGAGTGGGAGGTCATGATGAAGGTTATGTTGAAGGCCAAGGGCCTTTGGCAGGTGATCGACTCCGGCACCGACGACGAGCAAGAAGACCAAATGGCGTTGGAGGCCATCCTCAAGGCCGTCCCACCGGAGTTCATCACCACGCTGGGGTCTAAGGACTCAGTGAAAGAGGCCTAGGATTGCCTCAAGACAATACGGCTCGGCGGGGACCGGGTGCGTAAGGCGAAAGCGCAGTAGCTTGGGCGGGAGTACGAGGCCATTGCTTTCCGGGAAGGCGAGGCAGTGGAGGACTTCGCGCTGCGGCTCACCACGGTGGTGAACCAGCTGGCGCAACTCAGCGACAAGATTGGAGAAGAAGAAACCATCGCCAAGTATCTGTGCGTCGTTCCTCCACGATTTGCGCAAATCGACCTCTCGATCGAGACCCTGCTCGAGTTGAGCACGCTCTCAATTGAGGACGCCACGGGTCGGCTCAAAGCGGTCGAGGACCGTGCGGCGCCGCCGGCATAGGTGACCGCTAGTGGAAAGCTGCTGCTCACTCAGGAGGAGTGGGCGGCGCGGGCGCGTGAACGGAGAATAGAGGAAGGTTCCTCTGCTTCACCCGATGACGGCCCAGCGGGAAGGGGAAGCGCCGCGGCAAGCCGAAGAAGAAGGGAGATGGAGGCGGTGGTAGCAGCAAGGTCAAGAAGGACCAGTGCCTGAGGTGCGGTCAGAGCGGGCACGGGGCCCGCGACTACAAGCTGCCACGACGCCAGGAGCGTGCGCATCTCGCGCAGGAGGACGACAACGAGGGGCCGGTGCTCTTAATGGCGCAGGCCTGCCTCCTCGGTGAGGAAACAGAGGAGGAGATCGGTGCGTGCGTTGAGCTCGAGGAGTCACACGTGCAAGTCAACCTCGGCCGAGAAGGGGACGAGCCGGAGGAGCGGTGGTACCTCGACTCCGGCGCGAGCAACCACATGACGGGGAATCGTGAGGTCTTCTCCGAGCTCGACACTGGCGTCGTCGGCACGGTCAAGTTCGGCGACAACTCCATCGTCGACAT
This sequence comes from Digitaria exilis, assembly GCA_015342445.1. Lineage (NCBI taxonomy): Eukaryota > Viridiplantae > Streptophyta > Magnoliopsida > Poales > Poaceae > Digitaria > Digitaria exilis. Next base: position 3,270,792 of record JACEFO010000191.1, on the reverse strand, counting down.
CCGTGGGCGCGGGACCATCCTGTTCCAGTGCAAGACTGGAGAGCACCGCGCGCTGACGGACGTCTACTTCATTCTCAAGCTCCACAGCAACATCGTCAGCATCGGTCAGCTAGACGAGCACGGCTGCCAGGTGCTGATCGAGGGTGGCGTGCTCTGCATCCGTGACCACGAGAGCAAGCTGCTCGCCAAGGTGGAGCGCACCAAGAACTGGCTCTACATTCTAGAGCTGCGCGTCGCAAGGCTGGTGTGCCTGGCGGTGAGGAAGGATGACGAGGCGTGGTGGTGGCATGCCCGATTCGGGCACATCAGTTTCGACGCACTGGCGAGCTTGGCGCGTCACGACATAGTGTGCGGTCTGCCTCTTATCGAGCACGCCGGCAAACTATGTGACAGTTGCCTCTCTGGCAAGCAGCGGCGGCTCCCGTTCCCAAAGAAGGCGAGCTACCGCGCAGAGGACCTCCTCGAGCTCATTCACGGTGATCTATGTGGGCCAATCGTGCCGGCCACGAACGGCTGGAGGCGCTACTTCCTCTTGCTCATCGACGACAGTAGCCGCTACATGTGGTTGACGTTGCTGCCGAGCAAGGATGAGGCAGCGACGGACATCAAGCACTTCAAGGCCCGCGTCGAGACAGAGACGGGGAAGAAGCTGAAGGTGCTGAGGACGGATCGAGGCGGCGAGTTCACCTCGGTGGAGTTCGGACAGTACTGCGCAGAGGAGGGCGTTGGACGCCATCTTACAGCGCCGTACTCGCCGCAGCAGAACGGCGTGGTTGAGCGGCGGAACCAGACCATTGTTGGGATGGCGTGCAGCATGCTCAAGGCGAAGAAGATGCCGGCGGCATTCTGGGGTGAAGCGGTCACCACGGCGACGTTCATCTTGAACCGCGCGCCTACCAAGTGCTTGAAGGGGATCACTCCATTCGAGGCTTGGCACGGAACGAAGCCGGACGTCTCCTTCCTGCGGACATTCGGGTGCGTTGGGCACGTCAAGGTGACGAAGCCCAACCTGTTCAAACTGGAGGACAGAAGCGTGCCCATGGTGTTCCTCGGCTACGAGCCCGGGAGCAAGGCGTATCGCCTCTACAATCCACGGTCACGGCGAGTGGTGGTCTCGCGTGACGTGTTTGACGAGGCGACAAGCTAGGATTGGGAGGAGTCAGGCGATGGGGAAGCGACGGCGGGCGGCGCAAGTAGCTCCTTCACCGTTGAGTACACGGCGTACTCCGGTGGAGGGGAGATGACTCCACAATCTCCGTCTCGTTCAAGAGTGCCGGGCATCCTCAAGCAAGAGAAATCTCCTTCTCGTTCGAGGGTGCCGGGCAACGTCGAGCAAGAGGAATCACCGTCACGATCGAGGGTACCGACCTGGTCGAGGGTGCCGGGCATCCTCGAGCGAGAGCGATCTCCGTCTCGCTCGAGACCCACTCGATCTCGAGATCTCTCAAGGGGCCTCAACCTCGAAGCGCAGAGTCCAGTTGGGACTCCTCCAGCTTTGGAAGCAGGGGAAGCCACACCGCCGGAACAGTCTCCAGCTCCGGCCACCTCACCAGCAGGCATCCGATTCGTGACGCCACCATCAGTGGTGTCACCAAACTTCGACTTCGAGTACGACGGCAAGCCTCTTCGATTTCGTACGCTAGACGACCTCGAACTGCATTTGGGCAGTGCGGAAGAGCCGCCCAACTTCGCAGAAGCAGAGAAGGAGGAGTGCTGGAGGCGGGTGATGCTGGAGGAGATGGCGGCGGTTGAGGAGAACCGCACTTGGGAGCTGGTGCCTCCTCCGATTGGCTGTAAGCCGATCGGATTGAAGTGGGTCTTCAAGGTGAAGCGTGACAAGAAGGGCGCGGTGGTGCGGCACAAGGCATGGCTTGTTGCGAAAGGCTACGTGCAGCTCGAGGGCATCGACTTCGAGGAAGTGTTCGCGCCGGTGGTGCGGATGGAGTCCGTGCGGGTGCTGCTGGCACTGGCGGCACAAAGGGGATGGAGCGTCCATCACTTGGACGTGATGTCCGCGTTCCTCAACGGGGAACTCGCCGAGGAGGTGTACGTGCAGCAGCCGCCTGGGTTCGTCATCGCAGGCAAGGAGGGCATGGTGCTCCGCCTACGCAAGGCTCTGTATGGCCTACGGCAGGCGCCGCGGGCATGGAACACGAAGCTGGATGCAATCTTGGCATCGCTTGGCTTCACCAGGTGCGAAACAGAGCACACACTCTACACCAAGACGACAGCACACGGGCGTCTGATTGTCGGCGTGTACGTGGACGATTTGATCGTCACCGGAGCAGAGCAGCTCGACATTGAAATGTTCAAGCGCGGCATGAAGGCTCTGTTCCACATGAGCGACCTCGGCTTGCTCACCTACTACCTCGGCATTGAGGTGCAGCAGGGGAGGGACGCCATCACACTCCGGCAGAGCCCGTATGCGCGCAAGCTGCTGGAGAGAAGCGGCATGGAGGGATGCAATGCGTCCCTGACTCCCATGGACGAGAAGCTGAAGCTCAGCAAGGCAAGCAGCGCACCAAAGGTGGACGCGACGAGCTACCGCGGCATCGTCGGCGGGTTGCGCTACTTGGAGCACACACGGCCGGACATCTCGTTCGCCGTGGGGTATGTCAGCAGGTTCATGGAGGATCCAAGAGAAGATCACCTCGCCACCGTCAAGCGTCTTCTCCGCTATGTGGCTGGGACCATCGGCTATGGTCTGGTCTACAAGCGAGGGAGAGAGAGCAGCTGGAGCTGCAAGGACATGGTGATCCGCTAGAGCTATTGGGATATAGCGACAGCGTCATGGCGGGTGATGTGGATGGGCGACGCAGCACGACGAGAGTCATCTTCTTCCTCGGGGCGTCTCCCGTGACCTGGCTATCACGCAAGCAGAAGGGGGTGGCGCTGTCAACCTACGAGGCAGAGTACATCGTGGCGTCCACGGCTTGCTGTCAGGGAGTTTGCTTGGGGTGGCTGCTGCCAAAGCTCACGGAGGAGAAGGCTCCTGCACCCGTCCAGAGGGTGGACAACCAGTCTGCCATTGCACTGGCAAAGAACCCTGTCCTCCACGGTCGAAGCAAGCACATCGACATCAAGTACCACTACATTCGTGTTTGCATTAAGGGAGGGCAGATCAAGGTCGAGTATGTCGAGACGGCTCGACAACTCGGAGACATCCTCACCAAGCCACTTGGGCGCACTCGGCTGGCAGAGCTAAGAACCAAGATTGGCGTGAAAGAGGTGTAAGTTAGAGCAACTCAGATTAGAAGGAGAAATGTTGTATAATATGAGTGCTCTAAACTCCCCTCGAGGCTCACGTAGCTAGAGCCTCAATCTCGAGGGAGCCTCGACCTTGAGGCCTACCCCGTAACTGCGCATGACCGTTCCATCAATGTGGCAGGTTTAAATAGTGACTGACGTAGTGTTGACTATAGCACCGAGTTGCAGCATGGCTGCAGTAGCAGCAGACAAGTAGTGGCAGCATGGTGTTGACATGACTAGGAGTAGATGTAGCCCATACTTTGTACTATACACTTTTGTCTATAAAAAGAGAGCAGCTGCGGCTCACGAGATCAAGCAGCAAGAAACCGTGTTCAATTTCAGGGTTCTGTTCTTCTTGCTCTTCTCATCTTCTTCTTCCTCCGAACTCGAGGGTAACGTGTGCGTGTGAGTTGTGAGCTCAGGGAGCTGTGGTAGTGGCTAGGCCCGATCTCAAGCCAACAAGAGGCAGACCGGTGTACGGACGCGGAGGAAGACGAGCTCCAGGAAGTCGTCGGGGATAACGTCGAGGATGGTCGTCGTCATCGGCGGCGGTGGCGTGGGCGTGTCTTGCGCGCACGCCATGGCGATCCATGAACGCCGACGGCTCTCCTTCTTAGCACGTCGCCGGCTTGCCCTCCCCATGGAGATTGGGATTTTTTTGTTTAATTTCGAGGTCACTTCGTGCTCATCTATCTATAAAAGAACGAGTTAAATTGAAAACGTTTCTCACCCGATTTGGGCCCGCGGTACCCCTCACGCTGGACCCACCTGTAAGGGTCAACGTAGGTGTGGAGGAGGTCAAACCCACCAAAACTGATATTTAGAAAATGTTTCTGCCAAAAATGAATTGTTTTTCTCACCATAATACACCCTACCCGCGCTGTCACCCGCGTTCTGAGTCGTGCGTCTCATCGCACCCGCCCCAATTGGTTAAGTCACGAAGGAGTCCTCCAAGGCCCGGGCTAGCTAAATCAGATGGCAAACGGACTCTCCTGCAGTCCAACAGGCTCCGGACGCTGAGAGAAAAATACGAAAGGAAGAGGTGAAACCACCCACCTGGATGGCAAAATATGAAAAGGCTGCATAGTGTGCAATCGAACGTGTCACCTAGCAGCTCGCTGGAGAAAAACGTGTGACCTAGCAAATGGAACGTACAAGTAGAGACCATTCGTACGTCAGGCTGTAATTAGCTTTTGTCGTCAACAGAGTAAATCACGATTAATATGATTATATTCTCGATCGGCTCCGATCCTGAAAACAAAACTTGTAACATGATCGAGACTAGCATGAGGTAAAACATCTTTTTTAATTTTATATCATATATCACTAATTAGATAAATAATATATTTATCCTCATCTATCTATAAAAGAACGAGTAGAATTGAAAACGTTTCTCACCTATTTTAGGCCCACCTTACCCCTCACAATGGATCCACATGTAAGGATCAACGGATGTGGAAAGGGAGTCAAACCCACCAAAATTGATATTTAGAAAATGTTTCTGCCCAAAACTATTTATTTTTCTCACCCACCTGTCCTTTACCCGCCCCCTAGACCCGCGACAACATGGTCCCTTCGCATACCCCCTACGAAACTGTTCTTCTGTCTGATGCATGTGCTCTCACCGCCTCTGCCCGCTCACCTAGCAGATGGGCACTACCACCGTGTTCATTGTGGCCACCAAAGCCGCGCCCTGCGAGTGCAGTGCAGGACCATCCCACGTGCGCTGAGCTATGCCGGGAGATTGCACGAGAGCGAACTGCAAGCCTGCACGGCCGTTTGCTGCCTTTTTTTTCTTTGGATAAAGCTCACGGGTGTTGATTGGTAGAAAGGAGATGTGAACACATTGGTTGACATGTGGAGCATCACATTTTCTATATGTGACCTGTGGGCTCTACAACTGATGTTAACAGTGTACCTTTTATATAGAAAATAAGTTTATGGATGTTGTTCTACAAAGCATGAATACCAACAACAATACCGAGCCTACAATGGCAATGGACTTCATCGAACTGAACGACCCAAAGAGGAACAAAGGTTGACCCTCTCACGAAGCGTGTATTGTGATAAGGTTTGTTCTTTTAAAATTATAGTTCAGTTATGCCAACTTGAACCGCTTACTATCGAAAATGATTGATTGGCAACAGATTGTGGATCAATAATACATTTTGTAAAAACAATGTGTGAAAAACCATTTGGTGTATATCTGATTTCTGTTCTTGAATCTATGCTTATGCTCATGGATTAATATGTTTCCTGTGGAGTTAAGCAACGCACACTAATGAAACTCAAAATATGATAGAACGATATAGTTCTTTTTTGTGTGGCTAGCATAAAAATTCAATTCAATTTGGATACTTATGTATGAATATTAATATAAGTATTTTTACTAATTTATTGTTAAACATGTGCGTGTCGCACGTGCGTTATAAGTATTTTTACTAATTTATTGTTAAACACGTGCGTGTCGCACGTGCGTCTTTGCTAGTGATTTTATAAATACGTGCGAATTTGTACTGTTTTGTTAAGGACTCAGCTGCATTGTGTAATTCGACATTGTCAAGGACTCAGCATGAACACGCAAACCGATCCGATGTTGTGTATTTAATAGTGTAACACACTAACACTCAGCTGCCATGACGAGCAGAATTAAGCTTGATATGGGAAATATACGGCTCGTTCAACTTACCATGCTCTGGACCAGCTGGGAACGACTTTAGTTCATGGGGCCAATCCGCCAATGTACTCTATACGAGTATCTTCAAGAATGCCCAAAATGCATTGTCAAAAAATAGTTTTGGGAACGAACACATTAAAAAAAATCCAGCTCAAACAGGTGCCAAAAAGGATACCCAATTTTTCCACACATCCAATCTATGCGATCAGTGGAGCCATATTTGCGCCAGTTTTGATTGTTGACTAGTGGCAAAATCTCATTGACATGATACCCAAATTTTCTGCATATCCAATCTATGCAGTTAGTGAGCCATATTTACGCCAGAAGTTTTATATATATTTTGAAAAAAATAGACGTACCCACCTTCCCGTGTTTGAGGTACGTGCAAACAATTCCATCCCTTGGATATACCCCCAAACTATGGTCCTCCTCCTCATCTCTCCCCTCTCCCCCGCCTCATCTCTTCACCTTCCTCCTTCCGCCCACCGCCTACCCGAATGCTACTCCGCCGCCTACTCCCGTGCCGTCATGGCGCCGTCGCGCCGCTGCTTGCCCAAGTTGTGCCGCTCCACATGCACTGCCAGGTGTGCCGCCCCTGATCTCGTTGGGGCCTCGTGCTTCCCCACATCCCGACCCAGCCACCTCTCGCGCCGAGGGAGAGGTGGTGCCGGAGGTGCTTAGCTGGCCGCAGTGGCCACGTGAAGCACCTCCATCAGCACGGTGTCGTGGCCGAGGAGGAGGTCTGGCTCGTGGATGGCGTGGAAGTGGTCGGGGAAGTTGGCGCCGGTCCAGTCCAGGTCCAGTCCGTATGGTGCCATGCATATGCATGTAAGTAGGATCCATTTGATTCTAGGAACAAAAGGCAACTCACGTAGTAAGATCCAGCACATGTGCGCCTGAGCTCTACACCTCCGCATCGCTTCTCTCTAGCTATAGATGGCCATATGGGCCGCTCAGCCCGACACAGGACGGTCACGGCACGGCCCGGTACGGCACGAACCGACAGCACCTTTGTGCCGTGCTGGGCGGCACTATGTGCTGCGGCCGTAGCCCACGCACGGCACGCCGGACTCTTGGCCGTGCCTGGGCGGCACGATGGCACGACAGTGGCCTGACGTGCCCGTGCCACCCATCGGCACGGTGGCACGGCAGGGATCTCGCCAACGCTGGCGGCCATGAGGAGGAGGGCATGCGCGACTGCCATCAGGAGAGGCGGCTGGTGGAGGAAAGGACGTGCATCGCCAGGGAGGAGGCAGCGGCGGCCAACTCGACGCGGTGTGGAAGCCCAGGGAGCACCACAAGTGGAAGCCAACAGGAGAGGCGGCCAGATGGAGGACCCTCGCTCAGCCAAGGGTGCCACTGGCGACTAGCAGGGGAGGAGGAACAACTGCCAGGAAGAGAAGGTCAGAGCCGGAGGGAGGCGCGTATGCGGCGGCCGGGAGGGAGGTGTGCGTGACGCAGGGGAGATGAGAAAAGGTCGAGATAGGATTGGGGATTTAGGAGAGAGAAAGGCCTTTAGGGTTTATGATGGGCCAGATAGGCCGCGTGCCATGGGCCGGCCCACCGTGCCGACCTCCGTCTGCCGGGCTGGGCTGGCACGGCGTGCCGAGGCCTCGGCCCAGGCCCGGCACTACTATCGGGTTGGGCTGGCACGGGCACGAAGGTGGTCGTGCTGGGCCGTGCTTGTGTCGGGCCGAAAGCTAGTGCTATGGGCCGGCCCATGGGCCTCGGGCCATATGGCCAACTATATCTCTAGCCGTGTGCGCCGGCCTCCTATCCTGTCATGTCCCTCTCTGAGTCTCCACTCTCCAGCAGCTGTGTGCATCTGTTTAGTTTTGGATACACATAATATTATTTAATATTTTAACATGAATGCGCATTTTAAAGAAATTGTTTCTCGGGCTCATTAAAATTAGGGAAACACTATTCTGATGCTCGTCGCACTCGATGGCAAGCGTGCGACCTGCCGCCGCAGTCCGTTCACCACCGCATGGCAGCAACCAGTTAGGGTTCTGAGGTCTATAGGGGGAGGGGTTTAAACCGGTGGCGGCACCAGAGGGGCATGACTTCAGCGTGGCGGTGGGTCGCTGGTCACACATTCTTTATAAGTAGCCCCCTCTTGACTCATTCCTGGGTCCCCCACTGCACGACGCCATGGCTTGCATGTGGCGGCGGTGCAGACATGCAGGAAGACAAGCTCTAGGAGGACGCGGGGGATGTCGAAGATGGTCGTCGGTGATGGCGCTGTGTCTCGCAAACACGCCATGACTATCCGTGAACGCCCAAACTGCCAAAGGCTTTCCTTCTTGGCACGTAGCTGGCTAGCTTTCCCCCTTGACCGAGTACTTGATTATGAACTCATGATTTGCTGTGAGATCCTGCAATAGATAGTGGAGCAATCATGTTTCTGGGGAGTGTCTTCACACCCAAAACAGTGTCACCTTCACCAACACGACATTCATCTCTGACACCTTCTCTGTCTTCGTCTCTCGTCCATGCGAACACACTTCGTCGCCATTGGGTTCGTGGGACTCCACCATGGCACACACTTTGTATGACCACATCGAGCAAGCTTGACTAGCGATGTCAAGTGACGGTGCATCTAGTTCCGCCCCACCTCTGGCTATAGATGGGTCAAAATTTGTTTTATGTGTTCATCGTTAATCTGTGTTAATCATGGACACACACGATTCTCATGGATATCGTTGAAATATTGCTAAATTTTACGTTTAACCTTGAAATTATAATATGCCCAAAAGTTCGTAACTACCCAACAGTGGCAGTCTCTAAGTGGTAGTTTGGCAGCAAGGGGAGGAAACGGCAGAAAAGGAATCCCCCCCGGGGGGGGGGGGGGGTAGATGACATTTTTATTCAAAGAAGCTATTTGTTTTCTTGTTGTGTATTCAAATTAATTTCAATCATAGTATATGATCATGTTTGTTACAACGAGGTCACACTTAAAGATATTTAGACGGGATATATTTTACAGAATTTTTATCCAGCACAAGAAGAAATCAAACCCATATTCTGAAATATGAATACCAAGAATAAACCATTCAAACTCGAGAAATAAAAGTTTTAACACCTAGACAAATCATTCAAGCTCGACAGGATTACCAGAAGCACACGAAGTTCTTAGCAACATATGAAACTGTGTAATAAGTTGGGTGCAGTTACTGGTGGAGAAATGAATCTCAAATAAATTAAGGATCGGGTAATTGTTTTATATATAGTAACTATATAAACCTTTATAAGTCAACTTTGGGTGCAGAAAAATTTGTGAAAAAGGAATCTTAAAATAAAAAAGCTGAACGCAGAGCACGCTAATTGTTGTATAATCATCTCTCTCGACGTCAACAATCTGTTTCCATCCAGTTGCAGCGTACACGGTACCGCAGGAGTGCAGGTTACAGACAGCTAAGTCAGCTCAGTATTAGGGTTCCAATGCACCTGCCATGGATTAGATTTAGATTGATCCAGAGCACCCCAACTTGTCCACTTGTCGCAACAACACCCTAATGACCTAACAAGCTAGCACCATGGGGGCCTGAGTTGTGTATCCCACGTTAGTTGGATCATCAGAGCAAACTGGCAACGCGTGCACCATATACAAATAATATCTCAAGTCAACGCATTCGTTGTGTCTATAAATATGTAGCCGATCAAGCGCTTCCCTTCCATCATCGATCCCAAGCTGACCATCTCTTTACAGCTACCTTCTCATTCAGTATCAGCAGCTAAGTAGCTACAGACAACCCATATCAATGGCTTCTTCTTCTGCAATATTCAAGGGTGGCTGTTTGCCTATTCCTGATCGTCCAGGTGGCGGCAGCGGCGGCGACGACGACGACCTGCCATGAGTGCTTCGCGGCATGTAGCACGGCGTGTACCAGCGTGGCTGATTTGAAATGCAGCAGCACCTGCAGCATCAATCCTTCTCGCTGCGATTCTTGCAAGTCTGAGGCCGTCTTGGCGTGCACCAACCCATGCAAGGCTGCCTGCCGGCTGCCGCGGCCTCGGCAACTGCCCGCCGGCGCCGCCGCCATCCTCCTAATCGAGAGCACATCGCGCGCGAATGGACGGACAGGATGCAATTAGACAGAAGACACAGCATCTCCGTTACTGATCCGAATGAATAAAAGTGCGAGTCCCAGCTGGCCGGGTATGCGCTATGTGCACCTCATGATGTCAATCTTAATTTGTTTGCATGTGCCATGTGCTATCAACTGACTTCTCAATCGATGTGGCTAAACTTTCCAACCTCACTCTCTAGAATGTTCTCGGTTGACTTGTTTTCCTTTCTTTTTATTGTTCGATTTGTGGTAACAAGTTGGATCACATTGTTAACCAAATGATGCATGTGCATGTCTGCATCAAACTTAATCCATTGAAGTCTTTAATTTGGGTGTCCCTTTTATTTTAGTAAAATGAAAGAAAAATTTCTTAGGCTGTTTATTTTGTCAAACTTTACACAAGAAATATGAGCAATCATGCCAAGTCAAAGGCTTAAAATATAAAGGAAAATTTTCAAATTACCCCCTCAACTATAGACAAATGTCTACAAAATGCCCCAAGCTACACTTTGGCTTATTGCTTTATTCAAAAAAAAATAAATCTTTGGCTCAGTTTATCCACCAAACTATGCCATTTGGTTCAATTTTACCTTGTAATACAATTTATCTTTTTTGTTTCTCTATGTATGAGTTGAATTTTAACTCAAATTTTGCAAGGTTAAAGTCTGCATCACAATGTATGTCAGTAAAGTATATAATATTTTTCCATCATCATTTTTTGTGCAATGTTGCGTCTCAATAATTAATTTATTACTAAATATCCTATCCTATTAATATACACAGAAAAAATCTTGATATTTTTTTTAAAAGTGCGCTAAGATTTCTCCTCTGATCTCACCAAATTTTAGCCTAATGCGTCACTTATGTATAAAGAAACGAAAATAAAAATGGTATTAGAGGCTTAATTAAAGCAAGTGATAAAGATTAAGGGGTGAATTGGACAAAAAATTGTTTACGCATATTTGTGTTCTTGCTCCTACTTTACTTTGATGTGCAATTGTGATTTTTCTCATGATTATTTTAACTTTGTGCAAATATGGCTCGATTGACTGCACATATATATTGGACGTGCAGAAAAATTGGATATGACACCTTTTAGAGTTGGTGTGTGTGTGTGAGGCCCCAAATTGATTTTTGGCAATGCGTATTTTGGTCACTCTCGGAGATGCCCTTGGGTGATACCGTTGGCCCCATGAACTACTGGAGTAGTTCCCTGGTGCAGGGCATGGTAAGTTGAACGAGCCGTATATTTCCCATGTCAAGCTTAATTTTGCTAGCTCGTGATGGCACTAGTGTTTTGAGTGTTACACTATTACATACACAACATCGGGTCGGAATCGGATTGCGTGTTCATGTCGAGTCCTTGGCAATGTCGGAGTCTGACTACAACCAGTGGTAACAACAAAAAGCTACAAATCTGCACGTACATGTTTTGAAAAAAAATCATTAGAACTAAAATGACGAAACCACCTCGAAACAAAATCGCAATCTTCATGGGGAAGGCAAGCCGGCTGCAAGCGAAGAAGCAGAGCCGTCGTCGCCGCCGCCACGTGCAAACCGTGGCGCCGCGTGGTCACCGGCCTCGGCTTCCTCGACCGCGCCATCCATATGGAACCCACTTCCTCCTCGGCCACTACTGCGTCAACACTGTCGAGACGGAGCACGGCGCCAGAAAGCTCACCGCCGAGTTCTTCCCCTCGCCGCCATGGCGAAGGCGGTCAGCCGAGCATCTCCGGCGACGCCTCTCCCTCGACTTCCTCCGCCGCCACCACCGCTCCAACGCCTTCACGGAGCATGTGCTCACCGACAGCCGCGGCGGCCTCCTCGCCTTCGTCCGCGACAAAAAGTATGCCGTCGTGTGCGATCCATGGAACGGGCAGTACCGTGAGCTTGATTTCCCATGGCTACATCCTACACCTGATGAAGAGTCATCGGAGAGATACTTAGCATCTCCAGGGGGAGCTCCTAAATGTGGCGGACTGGTCCGAAATTAATCCAATTTAAGTGCACTAATGACACCTTAGGGCATCCGTACACTTCAATCGGATTAAGCTGAAGGCCTGTCGAGTCTAGCTCGATTTAACCACCGTATTTCCGATCGAAACAACACACTTGCCCGAAGGCGATTCCTAGAGATTACACCATTGCTCAGATTACAACACAGAGTAAGCCATAAAATAGAGTTATTACAAACCGAGCTTAACAATAAGAAAGAATACTTAAAGTTCGGTTGCAGTGGAAATAACGATGAACTAACGATGATATAAGGTAGCATCACGATGAAGCCAACCGTGACGCTACTTCACACGATCCTCGCTAGAGGAGGTGCCCCAACGACGAACCAAACCTGAGTCATACTTGAAAAATTAATCAACAAGCAAGGCTGAGTATACTAATACTCAGCAAGACTTACCCGTCAGGTGATAACTACTTCACCGACTACTAGACATGAGAGGCTTTTTGGCTGATAGGGTTTGTTTTGCCAAAAGCAACTAAGAGTGGATCCTTACTTTCAACATTTTAGCATCAAGTTCTAGTATTCTTAATTATTCTAAATATACATCCTTCCTAAGCAAGCAATTGTTGCAATACAATTATTTTCATACATCAATTCTTCATTCTCAACATTCCACTTATTACTCAATGCAGTACAGGTATTCTTTTGCGGAAAGGCAAGTGTCCCTAACCATCTTTCTACCTATGCTTTATGAGATCACATGTGTTAATTGGAAACCATGGAGAACCACCCGGGATTAACCGTACAACCACAATACTACATGGCTCTGGTCTTAGCTGAATAATTAGATGAACTACATGTTGTGTTTGTGCTGCCTGTTGGGCTGTTATTGGTTTGTGGATGTGTTGGTGCGGGGATCGGAAGAGGGTATCTTCTGTTGAAACCGTCGGTACTGGGAACAAACACACATGTAGGAATTCTTTGTAAAGGCTTCGTAGCGTCCCTATGCAATCACACCTCGGAAGTGTGGTATGCGCCTTTGTGGTGCAGCATGGTTGGGTCCAAAGTTCTTCGGGACTTTTACGCGAATTGTGGTGAAAGTGTACAACCTCTGCAGAGTGTAAAACTGTTATAACAGCCGTGTTCGCGGTCATGAACGGCCTGGACCCTTACATGATTAAATTATCGAAAGTTGATATTAATTAAATCGTTCCGGTTATTTCTGTGGCCTTGCTGAGTACCAACCATAAGTGTACTCATCCTTGCTCATTGCTGCTCAGTATTCAGAAGGTGTGTGAAGTTGTTGAAGATGATGCTAGGCGTACGTAACCGCTGTCAACAGTTGCCTGTGGTGAAGAGTTCAAGATTCCGCTGCTAGAAAACGTTTGTATTGTCTTTATTTTATTATTTCCGCTATAACTTTGTGTTCTGTTTATTCATGGAGTCTATCATATGTGTGAAAATAGATCCTGGCACACATATGAGATGCATCTGGTTTTCTTCCTAAAACCGGGTGTGACAACGTGGTATCAGAGCATGAAGTTGACTGTAGGACGTAAGCCTAGGTAGCAATGGTCGTTTTCTAAGGTTTTCTCTCATCTAATAGCCATCCTTACCTTTCCCTTGACTTCTGTGATGGTTATTCTCACCCATGGTCTTTTGATCTCCTCCTTGATAACTCATTGGCCACTCTGATGGTTATTCTCACTCCTTGTCTATTTATCTCCTCCTTGATAACTCTTTTATGATATTTGACCATGTTCATTTGAACATCCTTGATTGCTGTACTCAAATATCAATCCTTGTCTATTTGCTTAACACCTCCTTGGTAATTACTTATCCTTGTTCATTGATCTTCTCCTAGATGAACGGATTTACCAATTTTATCTCATCCCCTTGGTTCATTAATGATGTTGCTAATTCATCATTCCTTGATTAAACCATCTCCTTGATATTTCTGTTGACTATCTATTTCTTCTTGCAAATTAGCACCACCTTGATATTGTCTTCTCCCCTCCTTGATTCAGTTAATTGAGCTCACCCCTTGCTTGCTCAACATAGACTTTGGATTCTTACCATTGACTTATAGTCTCCAAAGTATCCTTCCTCCCACTCTCTGGATTCAATCTATGGTTAGTTAGTAGTCGTGTCCCTTCTCCTCTCAAGTTATCTTGAGGAATGAAGGTACTTTGAAGAGATAGCCCTACTAGTTAGGATCACCCTTTGTACAATGAAATCGTTTAGCATCGATTCCTTGATGTGTTGTGATCTTGATTGAGTGTACCCGTAATGCTTGTTATTATGTCTATAATTGATTTGGTTCTTTGTACTGATTGATTTTGTGTTGGGTTTATCTTTCTATTTACCCCATATCCTTGTTCTTATGTCCTCTCTCTCTATCATGTCAACGTCCACATGAAGATGATGTCGTCATCACCATTGTGCGTTACAAAGCTGCTAGAAGAATTGAAGACTTCTCTTTCCTTCTCTTGCTATATGTATTGCTTCTTTCTATCCCCAATTCTGAACACTGAAGAAAAGGAGCAACTGCAACAACAAAAAGAGGTGATAGAGACTGAAGCATGAAGAATTCTACACTGCAAGACAATAAAAGTGGATATCATATGATCTCGTTCATCTTTTTCCTCCTCCTTGTTTCTTTTCTCTACGAATCTCGGGACGAGATTCATTTTAAGGGGGGTAGTGCTGTCACACCCCGAAATTTGGAATTTCGGGATGTGAATATAAAGAACAATTAAATAAACAATTTTCTCAAATTATTAAAATTTTTCCAACAATTGTTTAATTATCGATTTTAGTATAGGAAAATAATCAACTTTCTAAATAAAATAAATATGCTTTATGTGGCATTTATTGAAGTGTTGCATTCATGCCGTTGAATCTCATCTTTCTTGAATGTGAAGTTTTCAAAATGCGTTTAGACGTCGATCAAATCCTTTCTGAGAATTTCCTAGATTTTCTGGGAATTAATTCTCTTTTCCTAAAGTCAAATCCATTTATTGGAAGGCTTTAAAATCTCTTTCATGAGCTCCAAATATTTTATTTCGGTTCAAAGTCTTCAACTCTATCTCTGGAATTTTTCCTAGGATTTTTGGAGATTTTGGAATATTTTCTAGTGTTTAAATACATATTCTGGGATTTCCTAGAATTGTTTTTGAACTGGAAATCTATTTCCCGAAATAAAATTTATCTTTTCTCCTTTCCTTCTTGGGCTGAATCTATCTCCCTGGCCCAACTTCTTCCTCTCTTTCCCTCTCCCGGCCCAGCTAGTCGAGCCCAGCTCTTCTCCCTTGTCGGCCCATAGCGCAGCCCGGCCCAGCTCCCAGCCGCCTCCTCTCCCTTCCTCCTTTCTGTCACCGCCAGGTGGGCCCGACGTGTCATCCCTTACCACTCGCACGCGGGCAGGACTCTGCTCGAGTCCGGCCACTGCACGCCGCGCCGCCGCCGGATTTCTCCGTAGCGCGCACGCCAAGAACCCTTCCGTTCCGGCCTATTTAATGCGCCGCCCTTCTTCCCTCGTCTCTCGCCCTTGCCTTCCTCCCTCTTCTCTGCGCAAGCGCCGCCTCGAGCTCAAACCCTAGCGCTAGCCGCCGCCGCGTCGATTCGAGTTGCCCAGCGCCTCCTAGTCGCGTCGAGCGTGTCGCCGAGCTTCGTGTGAAGGTAAGGAGTCCTCCTAGCCTCTTCTTGCCTTCCCTTGTAGTTTGCAGCCACCGCGCCACCAACCGCACCGCCGCCGGCCGCCATGGCTCGCCGCGAGAGGTCCCCGTTGCTCAAACCTCGTTTAGAAGTGCCAAAATAGTTTCCCCGTGTCCCAAGCTTTCTCCCGGTCCAAGAATCGAAGAAATCCGTGAACCCTAGCGTCGGATTGCTCAACGCCGGCGAGGTCCCCGTCGTAGCGCCGCCGCGGGCCGCGGAATTCCGGCGACCTTAGCGCCCAGTTCGATTCAGACCGTTAGATCTGAATCCGACGGCTGACATTAGATCGAGTTTAACCCTTTACCGGTCAGCGTCGGTCGGACGTGCTCTTTTGCAGAAAAGCCCCTAGGTTTTCTAGAAATCAACCCGCAGTCCACGGTAGTTCAAAAGTAATTCCGTTTAGGTCCTGTTTTTATCAGTTTAACCCCTGAGCTTCTGGAAAATAGAACCCGCAGTCCATAGTTGCCGTTTTACGCGTTAGCCCTCGTGTTTTCATACGTAATTACGTTTTAGGTCCCTGGTTTCTTCTGTTTAAGTCCCTGGAAGCCCTGTTTCTTCGCAGTTAAGCCCCTGAACCTTGTTTTATCCATAGTTTTCACGTTTAGTCTCCGTTTAACCTCGTTTTTGTTGCGTTAATCTTCTAAAAGCGTAGATTTTAGTTTAATAGTGTTGTTTACCAAGTTTCATGTTTTGGAAATAAATAAAATAATAACTTGTTTTATTTTTGTCATATGTTTTACAAATTGCATAAAATCTAATTAGAGCTCCAACTTCATGTTTTATAATTTATTTAAAATATTAATTTGCCTAATTATAATTTAACTAGCTTTTCGAACTAAAAGCAAATCATAGTTCTACTTTCATATTTTATAATCAAAGTTAATTTGACCAGCCTTTCTTTATTAAAATATGGTTAGAGTTATATCTTGTCTTCTCATAAACAAAGATGTTAATTTGAATAATGTTTACTTCATATGCTTTTATAAATAAAATCTAATTAGCTAATATAGTGGTTTTCATAAACTAATAATTAATTTGCTTAATGTTTAATGTTAAATCTAGTTTTCTTTTTATAAAATTATACTAGGTTTGTACATAGGCTTTTATGAATAAATATTAACTTGCTTTTCTAATTAAAAGTTAATTAAGGTTATACTCCGTTGTTTTATAAACAAATGATATCAATATGAATAATAATTGTTGAACCAATCTTTTATAATTAAAATATGGCTAGTGCTTTACCCGTTGTTTCATAAAGCAAACATGTAATTTGATTAATAATTATTGAACTCTCTTTTCTAATTAAAATTTAATTAGGTTTAAACACCGGGTTTGTACAATCTAAATTAATATGATTAATTTCCAACTTAAATGTGCTTTTAATATTAACTTGTTTAGTTCAACACGATACATGAAGTTAATCGATTAGATGCTCTCATGCTTTCTTGCAAGTTAAAATGTTTAATTGATATAATTATTATATAAATATTTGCAAATAAAATTGATTAGGCTTTATCCGTCTTTTCATATTAAAGTATAGTTTGAATTAATTTGAATACTGAATATTTCTCTGAAGTATTCATTACATATCTTTTCATAATTAAAATCAATAAAGCTTATAGTCTCCTCTTTCTTTTGTAATATAAATTATCCGATAGTTATACCTTTCCAACCGTTGTTCCGTTTTCAACGTTTCTTGCGCCCTTGTGATCGTAGTAGCGAGCCCCATCGTTTAGTGCGTTCTTTTTAAAGCTTTTCTTTTGATTGGTGTATTGTTCTTAGTTGTATCTATTTCTTTGCTTGCATGTTTGTGCTTGTGCTCGATGTTTGCTACGATTAGAGGAGCATCGTTCTGAAGCTGCCAAGAACAAGAGTTGAAGACTGAGCAGTGGTATTCTTTTGCGGAAAGGCAAGTGTCCCTAACCATCTTTCTACCTATGCTTTATGAGATCACATGTGTTAATTGGAAACCATGGAGAACCACCCGGGATTAACCGTACAACCACAATACTACATGGCTCTGGTCTTAGCTGAATAATTAGATGAACTACATGTTGTGTTTGTGCTGCCTGTTGGGCTGTTATTGGTTTGTGGATGTGTTGGTGCGGGGATCGGAAGAGGGTATCTTCTGTTGAAACCGTCGGTACTGGGAACAAACACACATGTAGGAATTCTTTGTAAAGGCTTCGTAGCGTCCCTATGCAATCACACCTCGGAAGTGTGGTATGCGCCTTTGTGGTGCAGCATGGTTGGGTCCAAAGTTCTTCGGGACTTTTACGCGAATTGTGGTGAAAGTGTACAACCTCTGCAGAGTGTAAAACTGTTATAACAGCCGTGTTCGCGGTCATGAACGGCCTGGACCCTTACATGATTAAATTATCGAAAGTTGATATTAATTAAATCGTTCCGGTTATTTCTGTGGCCTTGCTGAGTACCAACCATAAGTGTACTCATCCTTGCTCATTGCTGCTCAGTATTCAGAAGGTGTGTGAAGTTGTTGAAGATGATGCTAGGCGTACGTAACCGCTGTCAACAGTTGCCTGTGGTGAAGAGTTCAAGATTCCGCTGCTAGAAAACGTTTGTATTGTCTTTATTTTATTATTTCCGCTATAACTTTGTGTTCTGTTTATTCATGGAGTCTATCATATGTGTGAAAATAGATCCTGGCACACATATGAGATGCATCTGGTTTTCTTCCTAAAACCGGGTGTGACAACGTGGTATCAGAGCATGAAGTTGACTGTAGGACGTAAGCCTAGGTAGCAATGGTCGTTTTCTAAGGTTTTCTCTCATCTAATAGCCATCCTTACCTTTCCCTTGACTTCTGTGATGGTTATTCTCACCCATGGTCTTTTGATCTCCTCCTTGATAACTCATTGGCCACTCTGATGGTTATTCTCACTCCTTGTCTATTTATCTCCTCCTTGATAACTCTTTTATGATATTTGACCATGTTCATTTGAACATCCTTGATTGCTGTACTCAAATATCAATCCTTGTCTATTTGCTTAACACCTCCTTGGTAATTACTTATCCTTGTTCATTGATCTTCTCCTAGATGAACGGATTTACCAATTTTATCTCATCCCCTTGGTTCATTAATGATGTTGCTAATTCATCATTCCTTGATTAAACCATCTCCTTGATATTTCTGTTGACTATCTATTTCTTCTTGCAAATTAGCACCACCTTGATATTGTCTTCTCCCCTCCTTGATTCAGTTAATTGAGCTCACCCCTTGCTTGCTCAACATAGACTTTGGATTCTTACCATTGACTTATAGTCTCCAAAGTATCCTTCCTCCCACTCTCTGGATTCAATCTATGGTTAGTTAGTAGTCGTGTCCCTTCTCCTCTCAAGTTATCTTGAGGAATGAAGGTACTTTGAAGAGATAGCCCTACTAGTTAGGATCACCCTTTGTACAATGAAATCGTTTAGCATCGATTCCTTGATGTGTTGTGATCTTGATTGAGTGTACCCGTAATGCTTGTTATTATGTCTATAATTGATTTGGTTCTTTGTACTGATTGATTTTGTGTTGGGTTTATCTTTCTATTTACCCCATATCCTTGTTCTTATGTCCTCTCTCTCTATCATGTCAACGTCCACATGAAGATGATGTCGTCATCACCATTGTGCGTTACAAAGCTGCTAGAAGAATTGAAGACTTCTCTTTCCTTCTCTTGCTATATGTATTGCTTCTTTCTATCCCCAATTCTGAACACTGAAGAAAAGGAGCAACTGCAACAACAAAAAGAGGTGATAGAGACTGAAGCATGAAGAATTCTACACTGCAAGACAATAAAAGTGGATATCATATGATCTCGTTCGTCTTTTTCCTCCTCCTTGTTTCTTTTCTCTACGAATCTCGGGACGAGATTCATTTTAAGGGGGGTAGTGCTGTCACACCCCGAAATTTGGAATTTCGGGATGTGAATATAAAGAACAATTAAATAAACAATTTTCTCAAATTATTAAATTTTTTCCAACAATTGTTTAATTATCGATTTTAGTATAGGAAAATAATCAACTTTCTAAATAAAATAAATATGCTTTATGTGGCATTTATTGAAGTGTTGCATTCATGCCGTTGAATCTCATCTTTCTTGAATGTGAAGTTTTCAAAATGCGTTTAGACGTCGATCAAATCCTTTCTGAGAATTTCCTAGATTTTCTGGGAATTAATTCTCTTTTCCTAAAGTCAAATCCATTTATTGGAAGGCTTTAAAATCTCTTTCATGAGCTCCAAATATTTTATTTCGGTTCAAAGTCTTCAACTCTATCTCTGGAATTTTTCCTAGGATTTTTGGAGATTTTGGAATATTTTCTAGTGTTTAAATACATATTCTGGGATTTCCTAGAATTGTTTTTGAACTGGAAATCTATTTCCCGAAATAAAATTTATCTTTTCTCCTTTCCTTCTTGGGCTGAATCTATCTCCCTGGCCCAACTTCTTCCTCTCTTTCCCTCTCCCGGCCCAGCTAGTCGAGCCCAGCTCTTCTCCCTTGTCGGCCCATAGCGCAGCCCGGCCCAGCTCCCAGCCGCCTCCTCTCCCTTCCTCCTTTCTGTCACCGCCAGGTGGGCCCGACGTGTCATCCCTTACCTCTCGCACGCGGGCAGGACTCTGCTCGAGTCCGGCCACTGCACGCCGCGTCGCCGCCGGATTTCTCCGTAGCGCGCACGCCAAGAACCCTTCCGTTCCGGCCTATTTAATGCGCCGCCCTTCTTCCCTCGTCTCTCGCCCTTGCCTTCCTCCCTCTTCTCTGCGCAAGCGCCGCCTCGAGCTCAAACCCTAGCGCTAGCCGCCGCCGCGTCGATTCGAGTTGCCCAGCGCCTCCTAGTCGCGTCGAGCGTGTCGCCGAGCTTCGTGTGAAGGTAAGGAGTCCTCCTAGCCTCTTCTTGCCTTCCCTTGTAGTTTGCAGCCACCGCGCCACCAACCGCACCGCCGCCGGCCGCCATGGCTCGCCGCGAGAGGTCCCCATTGCTCAAACCTCGTTTAGAAGTGCCAAAATAGTTTCCCCGTGTCCCAAGCTTTCTCCCGGTCCAAGAATCGAAGAAATCCGTGAACCCTAGCGTCGGATTGCTCAACGCCGGCGAGGTCCCCGTCGTAGCGCCGCCGCGGGCCGCGGAATTCCGGCGACCTTAGCGCCCAGTTCGATTCAGACCGTTAGATCTGAATCCGACGGCTGACATTAGATCGAGTTTAACCCTTTACCGGTCAGCGTCGGTCGGACGTGCTCTTTTGCAGAAAAGCCCCTAGGTTTTCTAGAAATCAACCCGCAGTCCACGGTAGTTCAAAAGTAATTCCGTTTAGGTCCTGTTTTTATCAGTTTAACCCCTGAGCTTCTGGAAAATAGAACCCGCAGTCCATAGTTGCCGTTTTACGCGTTAGCCCTCGTGTTTTCATACGTAATTACGTTTTAGGTCCCTGGTTTCTTCTGTTTAAGTCCCTGGAAGCCCTGTTTCTTCGCAGTTAAGCCCCTGAACCTTGTTTTATCCATAGTTTTCACGTTTAGTCTCCGTTTAACCTCGTTTTTGTTGCGTTAATCTTCTAAAAGCGTAGATTTTAGTTTAATAGTGTTGTTTACCAAGTTTCATGTTTTGGAAATAAATAAAATAATAACTTGTTTTATTTTTGTCATATGTTTTACAAATTGCATAAAATCTAATTAGAGCTCCAACTTCATGTTTTATAATTTATTTAAAATATTAATTTGCCTAATTATAATTTAACTAGCTTTTCGAACTAAAAGCAAATCATAGTTCTACTTTCATATTTTATAATCAAAGTTAATTTGACCAGCCTTTCTTTATTAAAATATGGTTAGAGTTATATCTTGTCTTCTCATAAACAAAGATGTTAATTTGAATAATGTTTACTTCATATGCTTTTATAAATAAAATCTAATTAGCTAATATAGTGGTTTTCATAAACTAATAATTAATTTGCTTAATGTTTAATGTTAAATCTAGTTTTCTTTTTATTAAATTATACTAGGTTTGTACATAGGCTTTTATGAATAAATATTAACTTGCTTTTCTAATTAAAAGTTAATTAAGGTTATACTCCGTTGTTTTATAAACAAATGATATCAATATGAATAATAATTGTTGAACCAATCTTTTATAATTAAAATATGGCTAGTGCTTTACCCGTTGTTTCATAAAGCAAACATGTAATTTGATTAATAATTATTGAACTCTCTTTTCTAATTAAAATTTAATTAGGTTTAAACACCGGGTTTGTACAATCTAAATTAATATGATTAATTTCCAACTTAAATGTGCTTTTAATATTAACTTGTTTAGTTCAACACGATACATGAAGTTAATCGATTAGATGCTCTCATGCTTTCTTGCAAGTTAAAATGTTTAATTGATATAATTATTATATAAATATTTGCAAATAAAATTGATTAGGCTTTATCCGTCTTTTCATATTAAAGTATAGTTTGAATTAATTTGAATACTGAATATTTCTCTGAAGTATTCATTACATATCTTTTCATAATTAAAATCAATAAAGCTTATAGTCTCCTCTTTCTTTTGTAATATAAATTATCCGATAGTTATACCTTTCCAACCGTTGTTCCGTTTTCAACGTTTCTTGCGCCCTTGTGATCGTAGTAGCGAGCCCCATCGTTTAGTGCGTTCTTTTTAAAGCTTTTCTTTTGATTGGTGTATTGTTCTTAGTTGTATCTATTTCTTTGCTTGCATGTTTGTGCTTGTGCTCGATGTTTGCTACGATTAGAGGAGCATCGTTCTGAAGCTGCCAAGAACAAGAGTTGAAGACTGAGCAGTGGTATTCTTTTGCGGAAAGGCAAGTGTCCCTAACCATCTTTCTACCTATGCTTTATGAGATCACATGTGTTAATTGGAAACCATGGAGAACCACCCGGGATTAACCGTACAACCACAATACTACATGGCTCTGGTCTTAGCTGAATAATTAGATGAACTACATGTTGTGTTTGTGCTGCCTGTTGGGCTGTTATTGGTTTGTGGATGTGTTGGTGCGGGGATCGGAAGAGGGTATCTTCTGTTGAAACCGTCGGTACTGGGAACAAACACACATGTAGGAATTCATTGTAAAGGCTTCGTAGCGTCCCTATGCAATCACACCTCGGAAGTGTGGTATGCGCCTTTGTGGTGCAGCATGGTTGGGTCCAAAGTTCTTCGGGACTTTTACGCGAATTGTGGTGAAAGTGTACAACCTCTGCAGAGTGTAAAACTGTTATAAAAGAGTGTGTGTCACACCCGGTTTTAGGAAGAAAACCAGATGCATCTCATATGTGTGCCAGGATCTATTTTCACACATATGATAGACTCCATGAATAAACAGAACACAAAGTTACAGCGGAAATAATAAAATAAAGACAATACAAACGTTTTCTAGCAGCGGAATCTGGAACTCTTCACCACAGGCAACTGTTGACAGCGGTTACGTACGCCTAGCATCATCTTCAACAACTTCACACACCTTCTGAATACTGAGCAGCAATGAGCAAGGATGAGTACACTTATGGTTGGTACTCAGCAAGGCCACAGAAATAACCGGAACGATTTAATTAATATCAACTTTCGATAATTTAATCATGTAAGGGTCCAGGCCGTTCATGACCGCGAACACGGCTGTTATAACAGTTTTACACTCTGCAGAGGTTGTACACTTTCACCACAATTCGCGTAAAAGTCCCGAAGAACTTTGGACCCAACCATGCTGCACCACAAAGGCGCATACCACACTTCCGAGGTGTGATTGCATAGGGACGCTACGAAGCCTTTACAAAGAATTCCTACATGTGTGTTTGTTCCCAGTACCGACGGTTTCAACAGAAGATACCCTCTTCCGATCCCCGCACCAACACATCCACAAACCAATAACAGCCCAACAGGCAGCACAAACACAACATGTAGTTCATCTAATTATTCAGCTAAGACCAGAGCCATGTAGTATTGTGGTTGTACGGTTAATCCCGGGTGGTTCTCCATGGTTTCCAATTAACACATGTGATCTCATAAAGCATAGGTAGAAAGATGGTTAGGGACACTTGCCTTTCCGCAAAAGAATACCACTGCTCAGTCTTCAACTCTTGTTCTTGACAGCTTCGGAACGATGCTCCTCTAATCGTAGCAAACATCGAGCACAAGCACAAACATGCAAGCAAAGAAATAGATACAACTAAGAACAATACACCAATCACAAGAAAAGCTTTGAAAAAAAAACGTATAAAACGATGGGGCTCGCTACTACGATCACAAGGCGAAACAAACGTTGAAAACGGAACAACGGTTGGAAAGGTATAGCTATCGGATAATTATATTACAAAAGAAAGAGAAGACTATAAGCTTTATTGATTTTAATTATGAAAAGATATGTAATGAATACTTCAGAGAAATATTCAGTATTCAAATAAATTCAAATTATACTTTGATATGAAAAACGGGTTAAAACTTAATCAATTTTATTTGCAAATATTTATATAATTATTATACCAATTAAATATTTTAACTTGCAAGAAAGCATGTGAGAGCATCTAATCGATTAACTTCATATATCGTGTTGAGCTAAACAAGTTAATATTAAAAACACATTCAAGTTAGAAATTTAATCATATAAATTTAGATTGCACAAAACCGGTGTTTAAACCTAATCAGATTTTAATTAGAAAAGAGAGTTCAATAATTATTAATCAAATTAGCTTGTTTGCTTTATGAAACAACGGGTAAAGCACTAGCCATATTTTAATTATAAAAGATTGGTTCAATAATTATTAATCATATTGATATCATTTATTTATAAAACAACGGAGTATAACCTTAAATAACTTTTAATTAGAAAAGCTAGTTAAGTAAATATTAATCAAGTTAACATTTATTTATAAAAGCCAAAGTATGAACCTAGTCAAGTTTTATTTAGAAAACAAGATTCATTATTGAACATTAAGCAAATTAATTATTAGTTTACAAAAACCAAAATATAACCTCACTAGCTTTTATTTAGAAAAACATATGAACTAAGCACTATTCAAGTTAACATCTTTGTTTATGAAAAGACAAGATATAAATCTTACCAAATTTTAATTATAAAAGGGTTAGTTCAATAATAATTAACCAAATTAACTTTGATTATAAAACTTGAAGGTAGAGCTATGATTCGCTTTTAGTTCGAAAAGCTAGTTAAATTATAATAAGGCAAATTAATATTTTAAATAAATTATAAAACATGAAGTTGGAGCTCTAATTAGATTTTATGCAATTTGTAAATCATATGGCAAATATAAAACAAGTTATTATTTTATTTATTTCCAAAACATGAAACTTGGTATACAACACTATTAAACTAAAATCTACGCTTTTAGAAGATTAACGCAACAAAAACGAGGTTAAACGGAGACTAAACGTGAAATCTAAGGACTTCTAAAGGCTGCAGGGACCTATATATGATTAAAGAAAGATTGCAGGGGCTGGCAAAGGTGTTCTACAAGACACTATAAATAGTGCTTGCAAAAGACTAAAAGATCAAGGTCAGATCTGAAAACAATGAGTCTCGGGTTGAGGTGCAAAGATCTAATTGTTTTAGGGGGTTTTCTGTGAACTGTCATAGATTCAAGGAAAAAGGACACTAAAAAGCTAATTGCATAGGGGCCTAACCGCAAAAGCTTTCAGCTTCAATGGCCATGGCGGCCGGCTCTCTGGTGGACGGCTCGCCGGCGAATCGAGAGGGGAGAAGCTCGGCGAAGTAGGAGAAAAGAGAGAGGAGGACGAGAGGAACTCGTTGGTGTTCTCACCAAGCGCAGAGGCGAACGGAGGCGGCCTGGCATCGGAGACGGCGGCGGCGCCGGCTTAGGTTTACGGCGGCAAGCTCCTCCAGCGGCGGAAGGACGACGGGAAGAGGCAAATTGGGTGCTCCTCGGCTCGGTGAAGCTCGTGGTGCCCTCAATTTGTCCCTACGAGGGCTCACGGCGGCGAATCGACGACAATGGCGAAGGCGGCGGCTCTGCTCCGGCGGCGGCGCTTCGCGGGGAAGAGGGAGGAGGGGCGAGGCGAGGGCGAGGGGAGAAGGGAGAAGGACAGCTCGGGTTTTAAAGGGGCTCGGAACCTGCCCTGCCGTGGCGTGCACGTCGAGGAGAAGGCGGCGGCGGCGCGACGGACTCCGCGAGTCCTGCTCGCGTGCGATAGGGAGGAAGAAGGAGCTGGAGGCTTGGGCCCACCTGACAGCGAGACAGAGAGAGAGCAGTGGGAGAGAAGAGAGGATGACAGCAGGGGCCCACATGGCAGTGAAAGGAACGGGGGGGGAAGAGAGAGAGAGGTCGGGTTGGGCTGGAAGAAGAAGAAATGGGCCGGCGCGATTGAAACTGGGCCAGAAAGAGAGGAGGGAGTTGGGCTGCGGATGGGCTTGGCCCAAGAAGGAAAAAGGGAGAAGAGATTAAGTTTTATTTCGGGAAATAATTTCCAGTTCAAAAACAATTCTAGGAAATCCCAGAAACTGTATTTAAACCAAAGAAAATATTCCAAAATCTCCAAAAATCCTAGGAAAAATTCCCGAGATAGAGTTGGAGACTTTGAACCGAAATAAAATATTTGGAGCTCATGAAAGAGATTTTAAAGCCTTCCAATAAATGGATTTGACTTTAGGAAAAGAGAATTAATTCCCAGAAAATCTAGGAAATTCTCAAGAAGGATTTGATCGACGTCTAAACGCATTTTGAAATCTCACATTCAAGAAAGATGAGATTCAACGGCATGAATGCAACACTTCAATAAATGCCACATAAAGCATATTTATTTGATTTAGAAAGTTGATTATTTTCCTATACTAAAATTGATAATTAAACAAATGTTGGAAAAATTTTAATAATTTGTGAAAATTGTTTATTTAATTGTTCTTTCTATTCACATCCCGAAATTCTAAATTTCGGGGTGTGACAGTCAAGCAGTCTCATTAACCGCGAGAAGCGGACAGTTCGAACCGAATTTTATAACCTGGCCAGGGAAACCCACACCCACGGAAAGGTCTGCCTAGCAGAACACTTCCTAGTCCGTTCCCATCGATCCGAAGTTGGTTTCCACTTCCCACAGCCTTAGGGCAAAGGTTTACCGCACCCGGAGTCACGCATATACCCACATCTGCGCGCATGGGAAATAAATTTCCAAGAACAACGGGCTAATGTTCCTCCCTGCATCAATCAGGTAATTGGCTTACCGGTCCCATGGCCCGTGCATGGGTGTGGTACGTTCAACAACTTGACACACAGATCCACACGTTTCGACCTTAAATCCTTTCATCAATCACATACGGGATATCTACACATACCCTCCCGTCCGTCAGTCTTTATGATTCCAACATAAGATAAGGCAGACAACTCCTATATCTCGCGAGTGACAGGAAATCACTTGACTTGTAACGGTCCTAAGCCATGCGACTATCGAACCTGCCATTCTAGAATTCCAACCAAAGGAACCTATGATTATGCAACTATGATATCATTCAACTCCTTGAAATTTAAATGCACAAACATATAAAATTTATAATTGCATAGTTTAAAAGTTAGGTCATGCTCCGGGGCTTGCCTTCTTGCTCAAGTTAGTCTCCGGCTCTTGGGCTTCTAGATCAACGGTGATCACGTCCACTTCTCATTTCAGGGCTTCTTCTTCTAGCTCCGGGACGAGGGATACGTTTCGTCAATGAGTGCAGATTCTACACAAAATGCACATGCATAAGCTTAATTTGATTTCAATGCTCGGATAAAAGCTCGGTGCACTTGAGGCCAAATTCACCTAGACAAAAAGAATAACACTTTCTTTCTTCATAAAACAAAAGGGTAGTGAGTTGCATAACTCGTTTTTAGGTGATGGTGATTGTGTACATATATATTAAGTTATCGATTTATTATTCATCAAATACTTCGTTTACTTTCAAAGTTTTCTTTCTATTTTATTTCTTTTTCTTCTCTTTTCCTCCATTCTAGTCAATTTCCCAATATTCAAACAGTCAAGCTAGGTTCATTATTTTTAAATGAAAGTTTGCCAGAGGATACTCAGTACTGAAATTGATTTATATCCTAAAATTTGACTTAAAAGGATTTACATATTATTACCAGAAAAGTTTTCATATTTTTAGCTAGAAACAAAGTTAAGTCCTACAAAACTATTTACAAAGCTTCTGACCAAACCACTTGGCATAGATACTAAGGTCACTTTAAAGTGATCTTCCTGCCAAGTTTTGAGGTTATAAGAATTACGGTTGTTTTTGTAGATTTTCTTCACTTTAAAGCTAACACAATTTATCTAGAAATTTTATTGTGCCCAAAAATTATAAAAGTCATTTTTCCTAGGTTTATTATGCGTTTGACATGTCTCTGTCGAAAGGGTTCTATTTTTAACAAGGTAAAACAATTTACATGATTTTAAGAATAAAACAGCATGGCATTCACAAAATAAATCATATCTCGAGTTCTGCAGCATATTTTTGTGCACCCTTTCTACACAGAGCTAATATAAACTAACTTTACAACATATCCAAAAAGCAGATAAAGACCATGTGTGGATTTTCAATTATGATGAATTGTGCTCAAACTGATTTTTAAATTTAGTTTAAAAGCTAAATATCAACAGAACAACTTTCTGGAATAAAGTTGTGCTTCACATCCTCACAAGTCCAGGGAATATTAGTTTGCATTTTTCTGATTTTTCTACGATTTTCTACGAATTTTCGAACACATCAGCAAAATACTCTAGAAAAGGAAGAATCTAATTATACTGGGGCCCTCAGATCTATTTTGTTTTCATGAAAAGGTCCCTGGAATTTTAGAGTTGGCCCCCTAGTCAAAACGGAGAAGATACAAATAGGCCCTTGGGCGTCGGCGGCGCTTACGGCCGGCCGGTTTCCGGCTAAACGGCGGTGAGTACAGGCCGGGGAGGTGGGGGAAAATGGAGAGGGCCTCACCACGAGTCGAACAGGGTAGTTCTCGGGGTCGGGTTTGAGCCGGCGAGGTGGTGGTGACAGCGGCGGCGGCGGCTCGGCTCGACTCAGGCAAGGTGGACGGCAAGCGGCAGTGGCGAAGGAGGCCGGGGAAGAGGTCGATGAGCACCAGTGGAGCTCGGGGAAGCTTCTTCGGGGCTCGGTTGAGGCGGAGGAGGTCCGGTGGTGGCCGGCGACGTGGTGGGGGCGCCGGCTTCGTCTCCGGCAAGACCTAGAGCCAAAGGCGGGCGTTGAGCGGCTCGGTGAGCAACATTGGAGGATGGGGAACCTATTTTGGGGGTCTATTTGGTCGGTGGTTGGCCAAGGAGAGCTGGCCACGTGCGAGCTCAAGCTTGGGCGGCCATGGCGGTCTGGCGGAGCGGGGAGAGGGACGCGACGCGAGGAGCTTCTCCCTTTAAAAGAGGAGGGGAAAGAGGGTGCCAAGGAGGTTCTAGGCGAGCATCTAGCGCGGCTCGGACGGCTTTGGACGCGAGCGAGCGGCAGCTTGCGCCTGGCGGGCGCCATGGCTGCGCTGCTGCGGCGCGGCAGCGTGGCGGCAGGCTAGACGGTGCTAGCTGCTTGATTAGGCGCGCGCACACGTGCCTGGCATTCCTGGCGCTGCATTCGAGGGTGAGGAGACGCGTCGAGGCAGCAGGCCAGCGAGCGGCAGCGCAACAGCAGCTCGGCTTCGCCGGCGAGCTGTGGTGGCGCAGGCGGCGAGCTCGCTGGCAGCGCTGCGAGGCTCGACTTGTCGCGGCAAGTGGACGGGCGTGTGCGCCATTGAGTGGGACACGCCGCAGTGGTGCTGGCCGGCGCATGCGCGGCAGCGACGATGCAGCAGTGGCGTCGGCGGCGCGCGGGGAGCCGAGCAGAGGCACGGCGACGAGCCCCGGGGCGCCAAAATGCTGGTGACTGGCATGGCCCGATTCACCCAAAATTTGAACTGGAGAGCATAAAGTCCAAATACAAAACTTGGATAGTAGAAACTGGGACACTACTTTCGTTCAGATTGGCATACGAAAAAGTGAATAGTTTGTGCTCAAAACAAAAGGGGCTAAAACAGCTGTTTAGAGGTTTTTGGTATTTTTGAGGGTCTAAACTGCAAAAACTGATAAAGCTCCCAAAAGTGGAGTTGCTTGAAACTTGAATCTACACAACTTTCCTTTTTGAAGATTCTTAAGTTTAGTTGAAATTTTTGGAGTTATGGCCAAGATTCCAAATCAGCCTTTAAATTGATTTGAATTTCAATTCTCCAATTTACGGTTTGAGATTAGAAAGGCTTGGAGAGGGCTTCAAGCTG
This sequence comes from Digitaria exilis, assembly GCA_015342445.1. NCBI lineage: Eukaryota > Viridiplantae > Streptophyta > Magnoliopsida > Poales > Poaceae > Digitaria > Digitaria exilis. The sequence goes on along the minus strand of JACEFO010000191.1, from coordinate 3,240,855 downwards.
AAGTTCAAAAAAGGAAAGGTTCTTGGTTTGGTCTCCCCTTCAAACTTCATATTGGCAAAAATTCAAGTTCTTATATAAAATGTGGAATTTCTGTTTTGCTCCTTTTTGAAATGTGTTTAATTTCCTTTTGTTTTCTTTCTGCATTATCATGAATTCTTTTGTTTGATTAACCTTTGTTATACTTAATTACTTGTTTCAAATTAATTACACACCAGGGGTGTTACACTAAATGGGCTCCTACTCTAAATTTTAGGAGCCAAAACAAAAAAACCTTCTCCAGTGGGGCTCCTAAACTCCCTCCTATTTTACATGCCCTCCCAAATTTTCCCTCAAAGCCCCTAGATTTGGGAGCCTCTCATCCTCCCTCTCAAATCATCATCCTCCTTCTCAAACCATGGATCCCACCATTTTGCATGCCTCACTTGTGTATGGATGCATACAAATTTGGGCCCCTAAATTTTACATGTGGACTTGTAAAATAGGATTTGAGAGCCGAAATTTACGTGCCCCACTGGAGATGCTCTTATAGAGCACGATGAGCAATACATCTCCCTTGGTGCCTTCCTCCTCGAGGCCGGCGCCGGCGGTGGTGGCCCCCCCATGTCGGGGTTCCGGTTGCTGTGTGCGTGGCTGGTCAGGAAGTACGTGGACGACACGGTGTTAGCCCACGCGTGTGTCTACTCAGCAAGAGAACGCCGCTGGCTCCGCCCGTCCGGTGGCAGGTACGTCAGCCATGGGTATTGTACGACTGGCCAAAGATAGATAGCGAAAATGGCCTCTAGAGTGTAAACAAGATATAGAAAAGCTATTGAAGATTGGAAATATATAGAAAGAGATTTTTATGTAAATGACTCTCTAAATGATAATTTAGAGAGTGAAATATAGAAAGACTCTTAGAGACACTCTTAGCTGAACATAGCCAGAAGTCATAAAAATAAGATTTGCATTCCACTTAAAAGGAAAAATTATATAAATAGATGGATCATACAATTATTAATTAGTATAAACATGTGTTTTAACCGAGCAGCATGTACATAGGAGATGGTTCTCAAGCGCATCCCTCGCCGTCATGGCGGCCATCCGAGCGCATCCGGCGGCGCCTCTCCCTCGACTTCCTGCACCGCCGCCCCGACCCCTTCTCGGAGCATGTGCCCACAGACAGCCATGGCGGCCTCCTTGCCTTCGTGCGTGACAACTGGTACGCCGTGGTGTGCGATCCACGGAACAGGCAGTACCGGGAGCTTGATTTCCCATGGCTACATTCTCAACCACAAGACAGTTTCTCCCTTGACTACCAGTACCACTCCCTCGGCGCCTTCTTCCTCGGCGATGGCGTCGGCAGCATGTCGGGGTTCAGGTTGCTGTGTGCGTGGCTAGTCAGGGTTTACCCGGAGGACACGGTGGCCGCACATGCATGTGACTACTCAGCAAGACGCCGGCGATGGCTCCGGCCATCCGGCGGCAAGGACGTCGGCTATGGGCTTTGGACGACCGGAAGCGTGACGAACAATAACCGATTCATGGGACGTGCAGGTGGATCGATCTTGTGGTCCGGCGACCGTGGCATCGTGCTCGTCCTCGACGAGAGCACCGGCGAGTTCTCCACCGTTAGGCTGCCGCACGTCGCCGTCGACGTGAACAGCAAAAGCCATGACGTCCGGGTCGTCGCCGGTGGGGCCGCGGGATCCGTGCGCATCGTCCGTGTGGTAGATGGTGACCAGCTCGAGGTGCTCGCTTGGGCCCATGGCGCCAGGAGGTGCACGGTGGAGAGGCGAGTTGGTCTATGCCAGCTGGCTAACATTGAGGCCAGTCTAGGCATTTTATGGCTTCTCTTGGACAGCGCCACGGCGTCGGCCGACGTGGTGCTCGACGCCTTCATCTCGGCCTCCGCCACCGTGAAGGTTTTCTCTCTTGACGTCGAGACCATGAGGCTGCGGCAGATTGAGAAGAGCATGGCCTTGAGTGCCCAGAGGATGTTCCCGTATGAGCTACCGTGGCCTCAGTCAATTAGTGGCTGCATGTGATGTACAATAACTAGTTTTTTTTTCACTTGTTGTCAAGGATGCCAGATCAGTGTGCACGGTATAACAAGACATTGATTCGTTTTTCTCGATCCACTATAACACTAGATCACAACATCATGGCGGTCACCGACAATGTGGATAGACACTCCCTCCGTTCCAAATTGCAAGTCACTCGTCTAACTTTTTAGAGATCTAGTCAAACAATCTTATGTTTGACCATAATTATAAAGAGAATCATAAAGGTTTATGGCACCAAATGAACATACTATGAACCTACATAAATAATGAAAGAACTAATTATCCTTATTTGATATTATAAATGTTAGTAATTTGTTGTATGAATTTGGTTAAATTTGATTTGTTTTTCTCCAACAAAGTCAGAATGACCCATAATTTTTAAATTATTTAGGTATTAAAGTTATTTAACAAAAATACTAGAAATAGAAATAAATAAGATACAGATAAATTCAAATGGAGCGCCAACATATTATGCAGACCGAATAAGGTTGTTTAGTTGGAATTGTATTTGAGTACTCCAAGAATTTGGTCAAACTTAAGATAGTTTGACTCCCCAAAAATATTAGAATGACTTACAATTTGGGACGGAGGGAGTAGATTGGAAGGTACAAAATCCCTTAACTGTCAAATTTCCCTCGATCTCCTCTAGTATGATGTAAACCGAACAAGTGCCAATGTGAACTGGAGTTGTTCCCTGGTGCAAAGCATGGTAAGCTGCACGAACCGTGTTCATATCGGAGTCCTTGACAACGTCGAATTCCACCCCACTGGGGCTAACAACAATACCACGTACAAATTTGCACATATATACATGTGTAAAAAATCACGAGCCCATAATCGTCACCTCCTCTGTTAAAGAAACAAATTGCAATAATCTCCATGGGGAAGGCAAGCCCGCGACGTGGCGGCCGGCGATCACGGACGGCCATGTCCCGTGCGCGAGACGCGGCGCCGACGAGCATCCTCGACGTCCCCGACGACCTCTTGGAGCTCGTCCTCCTCCGCGTCCACACGCCCATCTGCCTCTTCCGCGCCGCCGCGACGTGCAAGCCAATAAGCCATGGCGCCGCGTGGTCGCTGGCGACGGCTTCCTCGACCGCTTCCGCGCCATCCATGGGCCCCACTTCCTCCTCGGCCACTACACCGTGCAGATGGAGGTTGCCGAGTTCGTCCCTTCGCCACGGTGTCCAGCTGAGCACCTCCGGCAGTGGCTCTCCCTCGACTTCCTGCCCCGCCCCAACGCCTTCTCGTTCAGCGATCAGCGTGTGCTCACGGACAGCCACGACGGCCTCCTCGCCTTTGTCCGTGACGGCTGGCACGCCGACGTGTGCGATCCATGGAACAGGGAGTACCGGGAGCTTGATCTTCCATGGATTGGCTGTCCATGGACTGACTGTCCATGGGTATATCCTGGTACTCAAAAGATGACGGACTTTGACCACTGCAACTACCGCTCCCTCGGTGCCTTCCTCCTCGACCACGATGGCGGTGGTGGGCCCCCCATGTCGGGCTTCAGGTTGCTGTGTGCGTGGCTGGTCCGGGATTACAGGGAAGACATGGTAGTTGCCCAGTCATCTGTCTACTCAGCAAGAGACTGCCGCTGGCTCCGGCCATCCACCACCACGTACGTCGATGGCCGGCATTATTGGGCCGGTGGCTGCTGGAGCACGATGTACCCGCAGGGCGACTATTACAAGGGATTCCTGGGGCGAGCAGGGGGGGTCCATCTTGTGGTCCGATGGCCATGGTTGCGTGCTCGTCCTCGATGAGAGCACCGGCGAGTTCTCAACATTTAGGCTGCCGGAAACGATGGCGCCGGGGCAGCTATACGAGGACATCCAGGTCGTCGGCGGAGGGGCTGAGGGAGGCGTGCGCATCGTCAGCGTGGTAGACGGCGAGTCCGGCGACCAGCTCGAGGTGCTCACTTGGGCCCATGGCGCCATGGAGTGCACGGTGGAGATGCGAGTTGGTGGTCTATGCCAGCTGGCAAGCATCGAGGCCATTCCAACCCTGTTATGGCTTCCCTTGGACAACGCCGCCACGGCATCGCCAGAACTGGTGCTCGGCGCCTCCGTCCTAGGTTCCTCCACCATGAAGGTGTTCTTCTCCCTCGACGTCGAGACCTTGAAGCTGCGGCGGATGAAGAAGAGCACGGCTTGACAGTCCAGAGGGTGTTCCCGTATGAGCTACCGTGGCCTCAGACAATTAGCGTCTGCCTGTTTTAAGAACTAATTGTTTCAATTTTTTTCACTTGTCAAGGGTGGTTATAACTAAGTCATCTTTTTTTAAAAAAAACTTTGACTTTTAACATCATGCTGTTCCACGACACTGTGGACTAGGTGTTTGACAATATTTTGTCACGACAAATTAAACCCATCTGGATCCCTGCTGGGAAGCAAAGAAACAAGAAAAAGAATGTGTGTGCATACTTATATGCAGGGAGAAAGAATACACAAAATAAATGATAAGTCATATGCTACCACATGGCAAGCTCTATCCATGTACGTGCATGGCAGCCCTATATATGTAGGGTGCCGTCTCTCAACTGGAACAGTACCGTACGTATTGTAACCGTCTACGAGTTGCTATAGCCTATACGACCGGGCCCTGTGGCAGCCAATGCACGGCGAAGAGGGTTGTAGAAGGCCTCTCTTTTTTTTTTCAGGCAGTCAGTTAGTATTTTTGGCTAATTAATGATAGTGCGAGATATGTTTGCCGGCGCCGTTATGGAGAGAAGCAAGCAAGAGTACGGGTGTACGTGCTGGCCTCCTACTCGAGTCCTTGCATCATGGGACTTCAAGTGATTGAGGGTCCACAAGAACGTGCACAAGCCAAGTCCGTAGAGATCGGATGGAACAAGCTACTGAGAGTTGCATGCAAGTCACGTATGTGCATCAGATTGCAATACGTGCACGTATACGCTCTTCACGATAGCTGACCGGTGTATATGTGGTCAAATACGTCCTCGGCAACTTACGTATGCCCGGGCTCTCGGCATCGCCGCCCTGGCGAGATTCTAGAAATATCAAGAAGAGTCTAGAGACCCGTTTGCTATGGGAAGCTAATCAACCAACTAGCGCCTGGATTAGCGGCTGAATATTCGTTGGCGATCAAAGAATATCTCGGCAGCAACAAGCAGGTGTATTCAATCTGTTCACACGGTGGGTCTGTTGGTCGGGTCCACATGCAGGGATTGCAGAGGAGCCAAACGATTAATTATCATCGTGATCAAATTGGCCGCTAAGGAAGGAACCAGATGAGATCTTTTAGTGCAGATAATCACGCCAGCAAGGTTTGTGGAGGTGACGCCCGAGGACTCCGGAGACGACGACCCAGGTAGGCTGCCTATATAAGGCCCCTCACGTACATGTGCATTGGGGCTTCTCTCTTCTTGGCCATCGATCCTGACGGAAGGAGGGCCATGTAGATCAACTCGGCCGGTGGATAGCTAGGAAGCTCCTAGGGTGCATTTGGGTATAGACTACTACCTCTACCAGGCGTCGAGCTCCTACTTCCGCGGTCTCGACTACTACCTCTACCAGGCCGCCGCCGGTGACGGCTCACGGAGGCCGCCGTCGCTCACCCTCCTGCCCAAGATCCCCCACGGCCTCTACTTCCACCACAAAGACATCGGCTTGCTCCGCCGCCGCACCGGAAGCTCCGCCGGAGAATACGTCGTCGCCGGGTTCAGGTACATGCCCTTTGATCACCCTGGAGGAGGATTCAAGCTGTGTCTCTACGATTCGGATTGGCCAGATTGCTGGAAGGTGTATGCTCTGACGCTGAGCCTTCAGGGCCGGCAGGAATACAGAAAGGCATACGAAAAGAGAGTGTTTCTCCACAAGAATTGCAAGGTGGTGACCATCGGGGGAGACGGTGGTACCATGGCCTTCGTCGACCTCTGGCGAGGCGTGCTCTTCTACGATGTTCTTCGTCTCGAGACCGAAGCTGCACGACGGGGACCCAAGGCCATCATCCCCTTGCTTGGGTACGTCTCGCTGCCTGAAGATCTGAGAACAAACGCCAAGGTCGACAACGATGCACGGCTCTACCGTGACATTGCCTTCCTCGATGGCCATCTCAAATGTGTCGACCTGTCGACTCGCTCCCTGTGGATCAGGCCGGTTACTCCGATGTTCGGCAATGGCGGTTGGAGTCAGCAGTACAAGATTGAGAGCTTCAAGGCGATCGAGGACAGTAGTCCATGCACTAATCTCCTCCCTGGTCACGAAGGTGTGTATCGGCCGTCTTTTAGGCACCTCCTCGTGTGCCAACCTGTACATCGTCGGCCTGCGAGATGGTGGCCGCACACTTTACTTCACTGTCAAGGCGCACACGGAGGATGATCATCCGTCGGTGATTGCGGTGGACATGGTGGAGAAGAAGATACTTCAGGTGGCTCCCTTCTTTTCAAGATTTGATATCGTCGCCTTCACCTACGTGCACTCTAGGCTATCCAAGTATCTGAAGAACATCGTCGCTCCAGGTGATTGTTTGCGTGACAAATAACCTTGGTCTAGGATCCTCATGCAAGATGAAGGTTGAAGCACAAGAGCGGCATGCATGATGGTGAATTTGTGGTTGAGGAATGAGGATGGAGATGCAATGATTTTGGACTAGTTAGTTCATTCCTATAAAAGATGGGTTATCACATGCTATTGGTGTTCGCCCTATAACTATGATTTTGTATAACAATGATATGTATGATTGTATGTAAGGGAGACTTCTGGTTTCCCAGTAATGTAGCTAGTACTAATTAAGCGTAAGCAATCATCCTCCTGACTATGATATAGGTAGAAAATAGATGTCTAAACTTGTTAAATGCTGTTTGGTCTGTAAATGGATGTGGTCAGTCTTTTTGTATCGGTTTATCTTCTCCAATTTGCTCACTATTGCTGGAGATATAAAATTTCGTTTTAGCTTTGTTGTTAATTGTTAGTATTTATTACTCGCAGTATGAGTTTGCACCATTTGAGTCAAGCATTTCTCCCTTTCTACAGTCTAGCTACAAGTAATGCAGATCCCTATAGCCCTGCACAGAATTGTGAAAATGCTCTCCATGACTATATCGATATCGCGGATCAGGACATTATATTGAGGACAACGTGTGTGCTACTTCAGTGACTCTGTGGTTATTTCATTGAACATGTCTTGGGCACCCTATATCTGTAGTGCTCGATATTCTCGTATTGCCCATTTTACCCCCTTAGACAATATTCTCCACGTCACTTACTAACAGGCCCCACTTGTCATATTCTTCTTCTCCAATCTGCTCCTTCCTTCCCCAACTGGAGACACCTCCACCTACGGGCCCAGCTCTCTCTCTCCTCATCTGCCGGCGACACCTACAGGCCCTCCGCCACGAGATCCCAGACCTCGACGGCGCACGGTGGGCCTCCGCGTTCAGCTCTACCTCATCTTCCGCCACCGCCACCAAGATGTCTGCCTACCGTCGGCGCAGGGGGACACGGATAACCCCGCCTCGGCCTAGGCTGTGGTCCCGTGGCGCTAGCAGCCGCACTAGCTTAGAGAATGCCACCGTTGTCGTCCTCGTCCATGTTGTGCCCTCATCTGACCTCGATAGCTGGCTCGCCCAGCCTTCTTCGCACGGGGACAGTGCTCGGCGCGCGGGGATGGCAGGGCGTATGTGACTGGGTGGCGCAGTGTCGGGGCTGGGGAGGGAGAGGGAGCGGAGGAGGCTGGTGGTGGGCACGAACGCTGACGCTGCCTGTTCTAGCTTCCATGGCGCAAGATGCTTGCAGGCCAAGGAAGAGAATGGACAGAGGAAGGGGATGACCAATGGGCCTCACTCCAGGCAAGCCGTTGTTGTCCTCGTTCACCCAGATCTCGTCCATCGCCTTGCTGTAGATCTGAGGCTCGGTGCTGGCGGCGTGGTTGAAGCTCGAAGATGGACTGGGGCGAGCTTGTGCCTGCATGCGAACACGAGGTGTAGGTGCACCATGACCATGGATGGAGAGCTCGATTCAGCAGCGCAGGTCGATGAGTTTGGGAAGATGGAAGGAGAGAAGAAGGATGTAACATATGGGTCCGTCAGGTAGGCACGAAGAGTACATAGTAGCAAGGGAAAAAGAGGCAATACAAGAATGCCGGGCTCTGTAGCTGGGCCCAAGGCTGCGAGACGTAAAAAATAGCATGGATTAGTGAACACAAATTGTAATGGCACGATTCAGAATAGGTAAATTGTAATGGCAGAACTCCAATCCATAAGACTTGCAATGGCATAGATCAAATTAACCCATTAAACTTTGTTCCACAACATATGACACCAAGTCAAGGCTGTATCTTCCATATCTTCCACAAGATCCAGCTTTACTCTCCTATTTAATTTCTTGCCACATCACTTAACCATTCTATATGTCACCTAATTCATTGCTTTGATACCCCCATTGAGATTACCCTAGACCATTACAAGATCACTCGTCCATCATTACCTGAGTAGAAATTGCCATGTAACTCGTAATTGTTTTTTTCGAATTAAGGAACTGTAGAATAACCCATTGTATATTAATTCAATAGATCGTTTATAAAGATCATCTGTTAATGCATAGGACCACTTATACATGACACAAATGCGAGCAATGGGGGCACACCCTAACACCCAGCATAATTAATCACACATTGCAACAAGATGAATCTACTTATTTAGCAAATAAAACAAATCAATCCAACAGAATAGGGCTATGCTAAAGTACTCCATTCACCTCCTCAGAGGTAATATCTCAAATAAATCTCAGCCATCAATTTTTAAAATAAATAAAACATTATAATAATTAATAGAGAGAGAAAAGAAAAAATCCTATAATAGCTAACACCTTCCTTAACTAGTCTTCCTAATCTCATGCTCTTTCCTTGTCAGGCCGATCTCTCTATTCCTAGGTACGGACGCATGGTCTCCTCCCCTTTCCTTCTCAGCCACGTGTTTTAACATGTCATGTTGTGTTAGGGAAATTATGTCATGGCTAACCAATTAATTTAATGTTAGAAAAAAATTATGACTCACCTATTTCACGCTAGAAAAAAAATATTGCGACACCTATGACACGCTAAGAACTAAAATGAGATTTCAGTTCCCCTTGTGTCACTATATGATTAGTTCATTAATATTTCTTCTATAGCCCAAACCACATGTAACCCTAAAACTGAACCCCGAACCCACCGGAGATGGGGAAGAAGCTGATGTGGATTCTGTATAAGCAAAAAATCGAGTGTTGATCAAGAGGCTGTGTATAACACTCGAGTGTTGTATAAATTTTACAGATAATAAAAGCAAGCTAGAAGAAAGATGAGCTAAGCATCATAATCGAAGATTTATTACAAGCACCCGCTTATGGTCAACGGCAGCTCATACGGAACGTACGACCACCCTCCTTCGTCCTCCTCTCCTGCACCGACCCCTCCAGCTTCAAGTTCTGAAGGTCGGCGTTGATCATCTGGCCGTACCCGGCATCACGAAGGACATCACAAAGCATAATTCTCCCAGACGCCACTGCCCCAGCCGTGTCTATGAAAGACCACCACGTTCGCCTCCAGTTCCAGTACATCCTCCGGCTGACCTCGCCGTCCTCCACGTGTAAAAGAACTCTCATCTCCACCACGCATGAGCTTTCACCGCCACCGCCGGTACTGCGGGTGTACCGGAGCACCTCGAGCTCGCCGGCGACGATGCAGGCAAGGCGAACGGTGCGAGTGTCGCCACCGATGACCCGGAGGTTGGTCCTATTGTGAAAGAATAACGGAATCATCCGGGGCATGAATCCTGCGTCGTTCTCAGGCACAGCAGAGGCTAGCTTGAAGCAGGAGAACTCGCCGGTGCTCTCGTCGACGTGGAAGATGACGTTGTTTCTGTGTTTGGTGTAGTACCAGCAGATGGAGCCGCCGGCACGCCCGACTAGCACGAACAAGGGCATAAGTTTGTAATGTTGGAATGATCTCCTTAGCCCCAAAGGCCCAAAGGCCGTTGGGTCTGCGCCCTGATAGGGGGCGCCCAACCCATATGGTTAGTGGGCCCCTATCGCCAGCGCTATAAAGACAGTGGTGGGGGCCACGGCTCAAGACACGAGGTTCACCTGAGCTCACTCCCCACCACACACTCAAACCCTAGACCGATCTAGAGGGTTGCGCTACGGCGGCAGGAAGCTCCACCAATGCGTCCACCATGGTCCCTGGCTAAAGCCGGTGGCGACCGGAGGGACGGCGAGATCTCCTACGAAGGTCTACTGCCGCATCTACTCCGACCGACGCTGCGCAAGAGCAGAGCTTCACCAAAGAACCTGTCATGGCTGCTGAGGCGTCTAACACTTTTTCTCGGGATGGTATGGATCTAAACCCCTCTCCCTAATCCATTCCTAGATCTAGGAGTCCCAGACACGTACATACACATAGATTAAGCAAGTTTCCGTCTAGATCTACACACTGCATACGTACAGATTCATCAATTGGTATCAGTCACCTCACATGGTGTAGACCTAGAGAATAGAGAACAGGATTTCGAAAGAAATCGAAAGAAATAGACGAAAACCCGAAACCCTAGATCCGAACTCACAATGCACTGTAGAAAAAGATCAATGTCTCTATTGCAAGAAGAAGGGACATTATAAGAAAGATTGTCCAGACTACTACAAGATGCTATGTGAAAAGAATGGTGAGAACATTATTTCCTTTGTGAATGAATCTATGTATATAGATTATGCGAAATCTACTTGGTGGATTGACTCAGGAGCAACAATTCATGTTGCAAATTATTTACAGGGATTCATCCAAACGCGAACAAACTCAAATAAGAGAAAGAAAGATTAAAGTCGCGAATGGAGTGGAAGCCAAAGTGGAGGCGGTGGGAGACCTTCTCTTGGTGCTTGACTCTGGTTTTGAGTTGCTTCTCAGAGATATTTTTTATGTTCCTTCTGTCAAAAGGAATTTGATTAGTGTTTCAAAACTTGATGATGATGGATTTGAATGCCATTTTGAAAACGGCAAATGTGTAATAGACTATAACGATTCGATTGTTTCAATTTCTTTTAGAAAGAATGATTTATATTTGCTATCACTACGTGAAAGTGTGAATTCTGTGTGTGATGTGAATGCAAAAGAATCCGTACCCACCAACAGAAAAAGAAAGAGAACTCAGAGTACGTCATCGAAATTGTGGCATTGTCGTTTAGGCCACATTTCGAGGGGAAGAATAGAAAGGTTGGTTAAGAATGAAATTCTTCCTCCCCTTGAGTTCTTAGATTTAGATAAATGCATCGAATGCATAAAAGCGAAATATATAAAGATAACCAAAAGACATGCGGAACACAGCACATGTATCTTAGAAATAATTCACACAGATATCTGCGGCCCGTTCCCAACTACGAGTATAGACGGTTATGACTCATTCATAACTTTTACAGACGATTATTCCCGTTATGGTTATATCTATCCGATTAAAGAAAAATCAGAAGTATTGGATAAATTTAAAATATTCAAGACTGAAGTTGAGAATCAACACAATTTAAAGATTAAGTTAGTACGATCCGACCGTGTGGGGAATACTATGGTCGGCATACCCTATACGGACAAGTTCCGGGCGACCCACAACAAAATGGAGTAGCTGAAAGAAGAAATCGTACCTTGATGGACATGGTACGAAGCATGATAGGCTATTCCACACTGCCAGAGAGTCTATGGATGGAGTCTTTGAAAACCGCCATCTACATTCTCAATAGAGTCCCCAGTAAAGCGGTGCCCAAAACACCGTATGAACTGTGGACAGGCAGAACACCCTCATTAAATCACCTTAGGGTGTGGGGGAGTCCTGCGGAGGCAAAGATCTTTAACCCAACTATTGGAAAACTAGATCCCAAGACAGTAAATTGTCATTTTATTGGCTACACAGAGAAGTCAAAAGGATATCATTTCTACTGTCCAGATAGATTTACAAAGTTTGTGGAAACAAGACATGCTGCCTTCCTATAAGAAGAAATGATTCGGGGGATACGGTAGTTAGAAATATTAATCTTGAAGAAAAGAGGGTGTGTGCACCAATTCGATGATTCAGGAGCCATTTTTCTCACTACCTACTATGGCTATCCCCCTGAGTTGGTCCCCCCTATGGCAACATAAAATGAAAATATGGAACCTATCCCTCAGGATCCAGTAGAAAATGTTGCCATGGATCAAGAGGAGCAACATCAGCCTCAAATAGAAAATATGCCAAATGTTGAGGCCCCTAGAAGGTCTCAAAGAGTAAGAAGGATAGCTATACAAGACGACTATGAAGTATATGAAATAGAAGAGTTTTGGATGGAGGATGATCCTACCACATTCGAAGCGGCCATAAGAAGCGAGCAATCATCCAAGTGGCTCGAATCCATGGAAGATGAAATGCAATTGATGAGTGCCAACAGAGTTTGGGACTTAGTAGAAATTCCTAAAGGAACCAAAACAATAGGTTGTAAATGGATCTGCAAGACAAAGCATGACTCCAAAGGGAACATAGAGAGACATAAGGCGAGACTCGTGGCTAAAGGATATACACAAAAGGAAGGAATAGATTAGAAGGAGACGTTTTCTCCAGTCTCTTGTAAAGATTCCTTTAGAATTATAATGGCTCTCGTAGTTCATTATAATCCAGAACTGCATCAAATGGATGTAAAGACGGCATTCCTAAATGGGGATCTAGAAGAAAACATCTACATGGCACAACCTAAGGGTTATGCTGTGAAGGGAAAAGAACACATGTGATGTCACCTAAAGAAATCCATCTATGGATTGAGGCAATCCTCGAGACAATGGTATTTGAAGTTTAATGAAACGATAAAGAAATTTGGGTTCAAGGAGAATATTGAGGACAATTGCGTATTCGCAAAGTTCCAAAAAGGGAAATACATTTTCCTTGTAGTGTATGTGGATGATATTCTACTGGCACATAGTGATATTAGCCTATTACTAGAAACAAAGAAATTATTGTCCTCTAACTTCGACATGAAAGATCTCGGTGAGGCTTTCTTTGTTTTAGGAATAGAGATTCATCGAGACAGAAGAAATGGGATTCTAGGATTGTCACAAAAGACATACCTAGAAAAGATCTTGGAAAGATATAATATGCAGAAAAGTAATCCTACGCCTGCTCCAATAGTCAAGGGTGATAGATTTGGGAAATTTCAGTGTCCCAAGAATGAATATGAAAGACAACAGATGAAAGCGGTACCGTATTCTTCGGCTCTTGGGAGCTTGTCTTATGCACAAACGTGCACTCGCCCTGACTTAGCCTTTGTCACAAACGTGCTTAGCAGATATCAAGAAGAACCAGGAATAGAAGATTGGAAACTGGTAAAGAAAGCTTTTCTTTATGTGCAAGGAACAAAAGGTCTCATGCTAACTTAGAGAAGAACTGCTTCCCTAGAGATTAAAGGCTATGAAGATGCAGATTATGCTGGAGATGAAGATGATAGAAAATCCATGTTAGGTTTCATCTTCATGCTTGCTGAAGGAGCTACCTCGTGGAAAAGCTCAAAGAAACCAGTCACAGCAACATCAACGATGTATGCTGAATTTATAGCATGTTATGAGGCCACGACGTAGGTGGAATGGTTAAAGAAATTCGTACTTGATTTATGAATTGTGGATAGCATAGAAAGACCATTAAAGATGTACTGCGATAACCAGCCTGTAGTATTCTATGCCCACAACAATAAAAGAAGTGGGGCTACCAAGCTGATACAAGTAAGATTTTATTCAGTAAAAGATAGAATCCAGGATCACACCATAAGTCTCGAGCATATGAGATCAAAGAATATGATTGCGGATCCACTAACGAAAGGCCTACCACCCAATGTGTTCAAGGAACACTTAGCCGGTATGGGTTTAAGGGAAAGCCTATGATTCCTGGATTAGAAGGCCCCATAAGATGTAAGAATTCATTTCTGACTAGAGGCGTGTACTTTGGCTATTGATTCTATCGATAGAGGATCGTGACGATGAGATAAGCTCTGTACATAAATCTAAGATAGAATGAGAGATACTGGAAAAGAAACTAAGATAAAGATTGAGATCAAGGGGGAGATTGTTGGAATGATCTCCTCGGCCCTAAAGGGCTAAAGGCCGTTGGGCCTTGATCTGCGCCCTGATCGGGGGCGCCCAACCCATATGGATTTGGATGGGTATGAAGGACAGTGAAAACATAAGAGTTTGGATGGATACAACTCGTTGTTTCCAACACGTGTGGTGTGTATTCGGTACCTAATTTTCCTTAATGTGGCCTTCAGTTTGATTAGTACAATTTCATGTCTCAAACATCCTAAAAGTTTAAATCACATGTGCTCTTCATTGATGAGGCTGAGTCGATCCAAGTAGGAAAATTTGTTCTCTTGAATCATTATATTCCATATGCATTAATAGGATCCAATTCATGTGATTTGCACAACAATTATAATTAATTTTATAATATTTATTTGTTACAAAATAAAAACAATTGGAGATACATCCCCATGATTGATATTGCTTTCATTATATTTGATATCATAATATTTATTCTTTACTTATGCCTATAGTTAATTTTTTATACTAATTGGAGATGCAAGGAATTCAGAATTATTGTACTGACATTATTGCAGTATCCCTTGTGAACATGTGTGTATTGTTTAGTTAATTTACCTTAATGTGATCTTTAGTGGGATTTAGTGCATTAATTTGCATCCCTCAAACATTATTGAAAAAATGATGTATATCCATCGTAAGGTCATTCTCAATGGGAGTTTCATGGACACGATTACCTAGAATGCTATATCATCTAAAAATGTTTAAAACTAGTATGAAACACTCCACTCTCAATGCATAGTTTCATCTATTGGTGTTCCTAAGGTTACATGCAAGACACAAGCTGTCTAGGTATGGAGAGTTTCATCACCATGAAACTCATTTCATCTCTCTCTTCATTAATTCACTATTACATCACCAAAACTTCCTATATGGCACTCTATTTATTGCCCATAAAACTCCCACGGAGACTGACCTAATGCCCGACACAACGTACATACCGTTGAAATGGCGGAGGAAGCTCGTCTGCGTCGCAGATCATGCGGCGTCACACAGCGCGCACATGGCCGCATCACGGACGAGGCCGGCAGTGGAAGCGTTACATTGGACACGACCTCCAAGAGATCACCGGAGAGATGTCATGGATCCTCGTCGTGCTCGGCCGTGGGACAACATTCTGTTTCTTTTCCATGGCGACGGGACGTGACATTGGTTTTCCCTTGGGAGTTTGTAAGAGATTTTTAGATACATCGATGCCGCAAGGAGATAACTTTTATTATTTTATGAGCCGCGGCTTCCCAGTTCCCATTCATGATTGTGTAAAAAAAAGTAAGCAAGGTGATCACTCCACGATAGCCATTTTTTTTAATCACACAGTACAGATGTAGACGCTCACATACACGCACGTATACTTGCCCCTACAAACATACGCACGCAATCCTACCCCAATGAGCACCTTCGAAAGACTGGGCCGGCAAATTCTCCAAATTGACGAAGTCACCATAGGCGCCTCGCTATCGACGGGTTCGTCGTCTACCACTGAAAGAAAACGCCGGTTAAATCCTGGAATAAATCTAGTAAAATGCGAGCACCAGTGCCGAGTCGAGGACTCAAACCCTGGTGGGCTGGTTCCACCACAAGAAACCTTGCTAGCTGAGCTAGAACTCAGTTCGCTCCACCATAGCCATTTGGGATCCTCATTTTGTTCAACCCATGGTGGAAGCCTTTACTCGAGGAGATGCTACCGGTCCGGTAGTATATATATATATCTGAAGTATGAATGAGTCACATGAAGTTGCTTGTAGCTAGGAACGAACTCTCGCTTAACTTTTGTAAGTCAACTTGTGTCGGTAGTTTAGGGTGTGTTTGGTTGCATGCACCATATGATGTATGAATGGATGATCCTGGGTGGGATGGTTCAACCAAATTGCTTGTACCACTTGATTCACTCTAACTAGTACAACATTGTAGTAAGTGGGATGGTTCCATCCTGGATGAGTTGGTACAATTCATCCAACCAAACAAAAGAATCATCATTATTTTGTACCATTCCATACATAAATCAAATGGTACACCCAACCAAACACACCCATTTCCCGGATCAAAAAAACCAAATATGGAAGGATCGCGCGCATGGGACGGAGCATGCTAATTGTTGTATAATGCCCATGCGACTCAACTAGTATAGTTTCGTCCCCATGAGACAGCCATTGCCACCCTAACTTATTTGAGTTATGTTATGTGTTGTGTCATTGTTTTATATCTGTTATGAGGATGCTATCATTCTGTCAAGTTGAATGATTTATGTTAGTGGTAGTATATCAGCAGCATGCATGAGTCACATGCAGCTTCTAATTGTATTAGTGGGTGCTTGTTGCTATGAAAGAACGTGATTACAGATCTAGTATGCAGCAAGGAGAATACTTTTATCTTTTTATTGTTCGCGTCTTCCCGGTTCCCATGCATTATTGTGTAAAAAAAAAGATAAGCTAGGTGATCACTCGAGACTCCGCGGTAGTGGTAGTATCTCTGAAGTATGCGCGAGTCACATGCACTTGCTTGTAGCTAGAAACGAACTCTCTCTTAACTTTTGTAAGTCAACTTGTGTAGTTTAATTTCCCGGCCGGATTGAAAAAAACGAATCTGGAAGGATCGCACGGAGCATGCTAATTGTTGTATAATCCCCATGCGTCTCAACTAGTATAGTTTCATCCCCATGAGACAGCCATATTATCGCACAGCTCAAACTTGAATTATGTAATGTGTTCTTTCATTGTTATCTGTTATGTGATTTTATTAATGCAAGTTGAATGGTTCATGTTAGTGGTAGCTAGTATATCTGCAGCATGCATGACTCACATGCAGCTGCTTGTAGCTAGAAACTCTCTTCATATCCTCATTTATAAGCACTACTACAAAATAGATTTTCAGAGACGGTCATTTTCAATTTTCGGAGGCGGATATCCCGTCCACCTCTAAGGTGAGGCTTCTTTTAATCGAAGATTAACGGAGACGGTTTGGTGTCCACCTCTGTTAATCAGAAAAAAATTAAAAAAAGAGAGAAAAAGCCCACCGAGCCCATCATGGGCCCGTCGAGCCCATCGACGTCGCCGTCGCGCTGGATCCGCCCCGCGCCGCCTCGGATCTGCGTCCCATGCCTGTGCCTCCACGCCTCAGCGCCGCTGCGCAGGCTCGCTCCACACGCTGGCGTCAGATCCAGCGCAGCACGCCGCACTGGATCCGCCGCTACTCCATGCGTTGCCGCCGGATCTGCCGCCGTTGGATCCACCGTAGGTCGAGTTGCCCTTGGATTCGGGCCAGCGCCGCCTCGACTGCCGCACCGCAGATCCGGCCGAGCCGCGGATCTGGCCGCACTGCCTCGGTGGCGCACGTCCTCCTCGCTCGGCACTGCACCACGCCCACTTCGCCACTTCCTTCCTCTTCCTTGCACCGCCGCTGCCTTGGTTGCCGCGTTGCGGAGGCACTGTGGAGGAGTGCGTGCGGTGGAGGGAGAGGAATAGAGGAGGCGGCAGCGCTCGACGTGAAGGCGTAGTGGATGGGCACGTGTGGAGGAGGGACAGGAAGAGAGGAGACAGAGGCGCAGACGACGGCGGTGGAGGGGCGTGTGCGGAGGAGGGAGAGGAAAGGGAGAGGCGCCGCCAGGGAGAGGAGTGAGGGACGAGAGAGAGAGGATGGGAAAATCTAGGGTTAGAAATAAATATAGTATGTGTGGTGGGTCAGGCCGAGTTGGGCCTTTTGGGTCTCGCTTTTGTAAGAGACGGGCTCCGTAGATTGTGCGCTTCGGAAACTCGAATTATGGAGGCGCACATCTTAATATGACCGCCTCCGAAAATAGACTATTTTTGGAGACGGTTGTTTTAAAATATCGACCTCCGTAAATTGATTTTTGGAGACGGTTATACATAAACATCTCCTGAAATAAAAAGTGTCCGCCTCTGAAAATAAAACTATAGTGTCTCCTAAAATCCTATTTGTAGTAGTGAAGTCATCCGATCCTACGTCCGTCTCATCGAAAAATGGGAATCTGGAAGGATCATCACAGGGAGCACGCTAATTGTTGTATAATCCTATCGAGGTCAACACACTCAACTACTTGCAGCTATATATAGTATGGTGCACATTGCATTTTAGACAGACTACAAGCGTACGTTCCAATATACTGTATAATACATCAGGCCACGCATGCACCAGATATGATCATGGAACAGCAGCTTATTATTATAAGGGTTCCAACTTGTAGCGCACGGGCTAGTGTAGACAGCTAATTAACTTAATTAGCTCAGTCTGTTAGGGTTCCAATGCATCGGCCGTTGCACCGAGAGCACCCTAAGCCAACAATATATTAAGAAGCATCACGGAGACTGAGCTTTGTATCCCCCCGGGTCTCTGGATCGGATCAGAGCGCACTGCTAGCTGGCCAACTACTTAACGTGCACCAATCCATGCACTGCTAGCTGGCCAACTACTTAACGTGCATCAAGGTGGCTGTTTGCCTATTCCTGGTCATCCAGGTTGCGGCGGCCCTAACATGCGATGAGTGCTTCAAGGGCTGTGGCGTGCCGTGCTTTGCCACGGCTGAGGCAGCATGCAGCGGCACCTGCAGTACCACACCTACTCTCTGCGAATCTTGCAAGACCGGGGCCTTCGCTGTGTGTGCCAACCCATGCCTAGTAGGCTGCCGTGGCGTCGACGGCAACCCCTGCCCATCGCCGGCGCCGGCGCCGCCTCCATCCTCCTAATGGAGCATCGATCGCGGTTGACACATCTCCAATTCTCCAGTGCTACGTACTTCGTGTTGTTGTTGTTACTGCGTATGAATAAGCTAAGTGAGTACGTACGTGCCACCCGTCCGGGGTGTGCGCTATGTATGTGCACCTCGATTTGCTGTATTTCCCTTTATTACCTTTTCAGTCATCGTACGTGAAATAAAAGCTGTATCTGTCTGTGACCTTTGTTTGAATCCGTGTGTCATGTCCATTATGCATGTCTGTTCATGTGCTAGCTATTACTGTAGTTAGTAACTGCTCAATGATATGCATGGTCGATTTATCGATGATCGCCTCACTTTTATTACATCCAGTGTAGAGGATGATTCATCACATGCATGGTGATCTCTTTCCGCTATTCCTATTTTTCTAGTTTTGATTTCATTCATACGTACGGTACGATACTACGAAATGCTACCAAGTACCAATGCACCGTGCAGTGCCACTTCTAGCTATATGTCAACTATTTTAAAGACAAACAGTTGCAATTATTGTATGATACTTCCTCCGTTCTAATTTGCAAATCGTTCACTACTAGAAAAACGAATATCAGTACTGGCTGGTAAGCCCCATTTAGTACCGGTTGTACAACCGGTATCGCATTTTCGGTACTAAAAGGGCAGTCATTTAGTACCGGTTGTAATAACCGGTACTAAATGCTCAATTTAGTACCAGCTTTTGACACGAGCCGGTACTAAATAGTTGTGCCCGTTCTGCATGGGGGGCTGTGAATTATATCCTATTCCTATTAAAACGCATGCTGATTAGTCTAACTCTTCTACTGCTACTCAGGCTATGAATTATATCCTATTCCTATTAAAACGCATGCTGATTAGTTATTCTATTCCATATATATGAAGTAGGACTAACATGTATTTCTTGCAGATGGCTTCTTCGAACGGACACGCCGAAAACACTCCAGTGACAGACCAAAGCAGCACTACAAACAAAAGTAATACTACTCATTATTATATATAATTGTTTATTCCGCCTCATGCTATGTAGCTGAATGTGAGTTGAATTTTTTAGGTAGCGACAACATTAGTAATGACAGTGGACCCATGATATCCGATAACCAACCACCACTCACAGATCTTAAAGAATGTAAGAGGAAGCGAGAAAGAGACCGCTATGCACAACTATCTGATCAGCAAAAAAGTTGAATTACTGCAAAAACGGCGTAAAGCTCGTCAGCAGAAGAAAGTTTTGCAAAGAGAACTATTATGCACACCCGAGCAAATTGAAGCAAGATGTACAAATGCTAGAGCACGTTATGCAAATTTTACACCTGAGCAAAGACAGGCAATACGTGATCGTTGCAAATATGAGAGTTAAGCAAAAATAAGCAAAGAGAACACGTGAAAAAGCATGTTGTGCAAAAAGACGCAAAGCTCTAAGAAAGAAATCTATCACCATGAGAAACCCTTTGTACAACTCATCGGATTCAGGTTAAAACACTACCGGAAAACGGCAGTTTGCCGTGAGTGCAAACCTTTGCCATGAGCCAAAATCAGGGCTCACGACAAATGCATCTTTGCCGTGAGCTAAAAGAGGGCAGCTCATGGCAAACAAAAACTCACGGCAAAAACTCTCTTTGCCGTGAGCATAAAAAGGGAAGCTCACGGGAAACACAAACTCACGGAAAAAAAACTATCTTTGCCGTGAGCTTAGAAAGAGAAGCTCACGGCAAACACAAACTCACGGCAAAACCTCACTTTGCCGTGAACAAGGCTCTCGGCAAAATTATTTTAAATTACTTAAAATATCGCCTCCCGTAACGACACTAACGGTCGTTAGGGCCATAGTTTGCCGTGAGCTTTATAAAGCTCATGGCAAAGAGGTTATTTGCCGTGAGCTTTATAAATGCTCACGGCAAATATTATGTTTCATAATTATTTAAAAATATCAAAACAAAGTCTAAAAATCATAAAATTTGTGGATGACTACTAGTATCAGACACATATAGGTTGTGGAGAAGGTTTGACACAGTTTCACATAAGTTTGTTTCGTACGATGCACAAAATTGAAAATGTCCCTAGAAGTTTCATAGACATGACAAGTGATTTTTAGTTCTTAAGTCAAAGTGAAGCTTAAGTTTGAGTTTGAGTTTAAAAACATTGTGTATATTGACACTATAATATGGTCTTTCTTAAAGGTTAGTAATTTTTTTAGATATATTTGATATATATTTGTAATTGAAATATACACAAAATGATAAAAAATTGTTAAGACGTGAAGAAAATAATGAAATAATAAGCAAACAAATATGAATAAAGTTATTTAAATGAAAGTCCACGAAATAGCTCGATCATTATAGTGATTTTGTAAGAAAGAAAAATTATGAAAACATGTGAAACTAAAATAAAAAGTAGGGTGTTTTTTCTTGTTTGCCGTGAGTATTTATAAAGGCTCACGGCAAAAGACGTGTTTGCCGTGAGCCTATGAGGAGGTTCACGGCAAAGGCCATGTTTGCTGTGAGCCTCGACTAGCTCACAACAAACATCGTTTTTTAGAAAAATAGGAAAAAAATAAAATTTAGTGAGAGAAAAAAAAATTTAGGGAAGAAAAAATAGAAAAAATAAAATTTAGTGGGAGAAAAGAAAAAAACACGTGGGCAGTATGTTTGCCGTGAGCCTATGAGGAGGCTCACGGCAAAGGCCATGTGTGCCGTGAGCCTCCAGATCTGGCTCACGGCAGACTGGCCGCTTTGCCGTGAGCTGCCAGATCTGGCTCACGGCACACCGGCCTATTTGCCGTGAGACAAATCTGGCGGCTCACGACAAAGTTCATTTCCTCCCCGTTCATTTCCTCCAGCGCCAACCGTCGTTCACACTTCATTTCACACTTCCTCCCCGTCGCCAGCCGTCGCCGCCGCCGCTAGCTGCCGCCGGCCGCCTCCCCCGTCAGCCAGCCGCCAGCGCCAGCCCGCACCAGGCCGGCCAGCCGCGCCAGCCAGCGCTAGGCCGGCCAGCTGCGCCAGCCGGCCAGGCTCATGGCAGCTGCCTGTCGGCCAGCCGCGCCAGCCGCCTGCCGGCCAGGCCAGCGCCAGCTGCACAGGCAGGCCTAGCCAGGCCGTGCAAGGCCGCGCCAGGCCAGGCCGACGCCAGCCCCGAGGTCTGCTGCCCCCGACGCCGGCCAGCCGTACACTCGAGGTGAGAATTGCTCCTCACAATGCTTGTTAATTCGTATATATGTTAATTGTATGAGAATTGATGATGAATTTGCAATAAATTCTTGTGAATTTCGGTTTAGTATTGATGTAGCATTGGATTTGAAATTATTATTAGAATTCATAAAACATGTTTATAGTTCACGTAACCGAGATAGGCGTCTCCCGTTCGGAAGAGATACAGTTCGAAATATACCGGGATATCTGCATATTTAAAACCGTATCTGTTTCGAATTGTCCACGTTTTTGGACAGCCCGAGGATGCATCCATGTGGTTAGTCTCCATGTTCTACTTCTATCTGGGACAGAGTTTCGGCAGCATCTCTCTGTTGTTCTCTAGATACGCACTCTCCTTCCAAGGACGTGTATATGGAGAACAACGGGGAGTGCTGCCGAAATTTTGTCTCGGATAGGAGTAGAGCATGGAGACTAACCACATCGGCGCATCCTCGGGTGGGATTAGGACCTATCTTCGCCTATTAGAAAGTATAAGGAGCGTGTAGATACTTAAGATTTTTATATTGCTCGTTGATACTTTAAGGATGGACGACCGTGTGTGGATGTACACGTGGCGTCCGAGTAATCGTCAGTTTACACCCGAATGGATTGAGAAGACCGAGGAATTCGTGAAACTAGCATTTCAAAATGCTAAAGGAGCCACCAAGACTTGGTGTCCATGCAGCATTTGCAAAAACAAGAAACGCCAACCAAAGGATGTCATGAGTACACATATTTGCAAGAATAGATATGTTGCCGGCTATACACGGTGGAAGTATCATGGTGAAGTCGATGATCGTGTGAGAGAGGAGGTCGTGAGACAACGCGTCATGGATTATGATGCTGAAGATGGGGTAGGGGACATGTTATATGATTTTGGTGAAGCACACTTCAATGGAGAACCTATGGAGGAGGAGCCGGAGCCAACCGCAAAGGCGTACTATGACATGTTATCTGCGGCTCAATAGCCCCTTCACGGGCATACCAAGGTTTCTCAGCTGGATGGCATTGCACGCCTTATGTCTCTAAAGTCCCAGTACAATCTTGGGCGGGATGCCTTCGATAATATGTTGAAAGTTGTTGGCAGTCTGCATCCAGAGCCTCACAATCTGCCTCCGAACATATACGAGGCAAAAAAAACTTCTCAATGCACTGAAGATGCCCTATGAGCAGATACACGCTTGTCCAAATGGATGCATCTTATTTAGGAAAGAACACGAGAAAGCAAATTACTGCCCAAAGTGTAAATCCTCTCGCTACGTGGAGCAAGACTGTGGTGATGGTCAAAAGAAGCAGAGCAAGCTCCCCGTGAAAATCCTACGGTACATGCCGTTCATACCGAGGATCCAACGGCTTTACATGACCGAGGAAACCGCGAAACAGATGACATGGCACAAAGATGGACGTCGATACAATCCCGATAAGATGGTACATCCATCCGACGGTGAATCATGGCAACGATTTAATCAAATTTATCCTGTGAAAGATAATGAAGCCCGTAATGTTCGTGTTGCTCTGGCTACAGATGGGTTCCAACCTTATGGGATGCAGAATGTGCCAGATGTACCTTTGGATGCAGAATGTAGGTGCTCAGATTTCTGTACCTCTGCCACAGATTCAATTGTACCCAGCGCCTCGTCAACAAACACATGTGAGTATATATGAATGCTTTAGCTTGTATGTTGGTAACTTAATTCTTTCCCCACATGTGCAATATATTATTCTTTGTGCAGGGTCTATCGGCGGCATCAAACGATCCTGCTGCTAATGTGTCGCCTGGTGCTACTGTGTCGCCTTGGGGGACTTGGGGATCTCAGCCGACGCCACGAGGCCCACCTGCTACTGTGTCACCTTGGGGGCATTGGGGCTCTCAGTCGTCTCCGCCGCCGGAGGCGAACCCACAGGATCAGGATCTATCCACACCCTCCCCATCCAACCCTTTGGAACGAAGGCCGCACTACTAGGTAGTGAACTTGTTGCCGTTTGATAGAACTTGATAATGTCGTGGTTGAACTTGGTCTGGATGTCGTCGAACTCTATTGTTTGTCGTTAAATGTCGTGGTTGAACTTGGTTTGGATGTCGTCGAACTCTATTGTTTGTCGTTGAACTTCTAGTTTACCTTTCTTGTTGTATTAACTATGTGTGCTTGTGCAATGTCTATATAAACTGCTTGTTATGCTCATTGTGATGACTATGTGGTTGTGCAATGTATATGTAAACTGTCTATGTGATACTTTTTTGATTGGGGTATCATATAAAAAAAAGAAAAAAGTAGACCCAGTTGCATTGTTTGCCGTGAGGAAATGACCCAGGCTCACTGCAAAAGGCTCCTTTGCCATGAGCCATTGGCCCAAGCTCACGGAAAAGAGCCATTTCTGGGCGTTTGCCGTGAGCCTGGGCCAATGGCTCATGGCAAAGGAGCTTGTTTGCCGTGAGCCTGGGCTCTGGCTCAGGGAAGCAAGCAATGTTTGCCGTGAGCTAGGGCCTAGGCTCATGGCAAAGAGCCTCCACCCGCCCCCCAGGAGTGCCTCTTTGCCGTGAGCTGTGGTGCTGGCTCACGGCAAATATGCTCCCTTTGCCGTGAGCCATATCCAAGGCTCACGGCAAAGAGCCTCTGTTTGCCGTGAGCCATATCCAGGGCTCACGGCAAAGGGCCTCCGTTTGCCGTGAGCTATATCCAGGGCTCACGGCAAACATCCGAGCGGACCCCACTCACGCCGTTGCTTGCCGTCAACGTCGCTTTTTTTTTGCCGAAGGTGTGTTTTGGCTCACGGCAAATGTTTGCCGAGAACATGGTTTGTGGCTCACGGCAAAGATCCCTTTGCCGATACGATTTTTGCCGTGAGGGGTTTGCCGTGAGCTAGCTCACGGCAAAGGCTTTGCCGTGAGCTTTTGCCCTTTGCCGTGAGCCTTAGGACTCACGGCAAACCGACTGATTCCGGTAGTTAAAGATGCTTGTAGAAAATTTGTTCAGTTTTCTCTACTAATAAAATGATAGGGTCCTTGTCACTCGCCCTGGCTCTGCCGGTAAACCCACTATCGCAAGCGGCCTCCTGCTACCTGCATCGCAAATCGAGCTCCCTAACCCCACGCGCACGTGGACCCGCCTCCCTCAAGTCCTCACGTGCACCCTGCCTCCCACGCACTCAGATCGACAACCTCCAGTCGCTTGGGGCAGGGCCAACACGGCACAAAGACTTTACCCGTAGCAACGCACGGGTATGTTTGCTAGTAGATGTATAAGTACGTAACTATATATGTAAGGGTATTTTGGATATGGGGATGGGTATAAAGGACAGTGAAAACATAGCTGTTTGGATTGGAAGAAGTAGAACTCGTTGTTTCGAACACGTATGGTGTGAATTCGGTACTTAATTTTCCTTAATGTGGCATTTAGCTTAATGTATAAAGGCCTTCAGTTTGATTAGTGCATCTTCATGTCTCAAACATTCTCTAAGTTTAAATTCACATGTGCTCTTCATTGATGAGGCTGAGTCGATCCAAATAGGAAGATTTGTTCTATTGAATAATTGTGTTCCAACTGCATTAATAGGATCATATCCAATTGATTTGATTTGCACAACAATTATAATTAATTTGATAATATTTATTTATGTTACAATATAAAAACAATTGGAGATGCGAGATCAAGTGATGATGTGATTTGCACGACAATTATAATTAGTTTTATAATGTTCATGTTCCAAAATATATACTTTTTGAAGATGCGAGGAATCAAACCCGGTGCCTCTAGCAATGCAATGTTTCAAATGAGCTACATCCCCATGATTGATATTGCTTTCATTATATTTGACTTCATAATGTTTTTCCTTTACTTATGCCTATAGTTAATTTTTTCTACTAACTGGAGATGCTAGAATTCAGAATTATTGTACTGAAATTGCAGTACCCCTTGTGGCCTTGTGTCCCCTTTTCTTTAGTTAATTTTCCTTAATGTGGACTTTAGTGGGATTAGTGCATTAATTTGCATCTCTCAAACATTATTGAAAAAATGATGTATATCCATCGTATTGTCCGAGCACGACGTACGGACTCGTTGGCGTCGCCGATCACGCGGCGTCAGGATGATGGCCGGCCGTCGTCAAGAGATCACCGGAGAGATGTCGTGGATCATCGTCATGCTCGGCGTGCATGGGAGGACGACATTCTGTTGCTTTTCCATGGCAACGCGACGGGACATTGGTTTTCCATTGGGGGTTGGGAAGAGATTTTCGGATGCTTGGGTTGGGAAGATAGGAGGACGAGGTCTCGGAGAGATGGTTTGATCCGTCTCGAATTCATCACGATCCGATTTCAGTTCCCCCTTGTGTCACCTTAGAATGAACATGTGTGTGTATCCGATTTCAGTTCCCCCTTGTGTCACCTAAGAATGAACATGTGTGTGTGTATATTTTCCTTAATGTGTTGTTAGTTTGATCAGTAAATTGATTTGCCTGGACTGACCTCAATGTTTGCCAGATGGCATAGACCAACTCGCTTCTCCACCACACGCACTCAATCGAGAGTAATCGACCGTGAGGACGGATGCGTCCGGCCGACTGTAAAGTCGGTATTGGGTAAGGTCTATTATTCTGTTGTTGGAGCGAGGGACATAATGAAAATAAAAAATATGGTTTGCTTTATTGATTCCTACATTACCATTATGCATGGTATAGAGGACGCTGAGATGAAAAAAAAACAAAATCATTCTCATTGCCTTTATATTTCTGTAAGCAGGATATTGATTTATTGATTCCTTCATTACCTCTCTCTCTCATCTCGTCAAAGCATCACGCACGCACCCTTGCACATGTTAGCTGCTATGAGCTATGAAAGAACGTGATTACAGATCTAAGGAGCAAGTAGCTAGATTACTTTTATCTTTTTAATATTGTTCACGACTTCTCGGTTCCCATGCATGATTGTGTAAAAAAAACCAAGGTGATCACTCCACGGTAGTGGTAGGCTGGTAGCATACCTGAAGTATGCCTGAGTCACATGCAGTGCTTGTAGCTAGGAACTCTCTCTCTCTCTTAACTTATTATGTAAGTCAACTTGCGCCCAGGTAGTTTAATTTCCCCGATAAGTCCATAGAATTAAATGAGCTGCCACATAGGATAAAAGATGTTGCGGCAAAGAAATAAATGAAAAAAAAGAAGAGGAGAAAACTAGGTCTTGCATGAGACATGGTTTTTCTACACATCATCCAAGATATAATGGGAGGTGATGAGCATTAAATTCAAGTAATGATTAGTGGATGTTTGCATTTGAAGAATAGTGTCTAGTGCTAGTTTCTTGCTGATGTGGATCTTATGGACACTATAACTAATGTCTTGGGTTAGGAATGACCTTAAGAGCTTAGCTTTAATTTGTGTCCCGGACCGTTGGAGCACCCAGCGGCAACGTGCACCGGCCACCGGCCATGGTACAATCTTATATATCTCAAGTCAACTTGTACGTAGATCTAAATCTAATATGCTCGGTGGCTCACATCGGTGTGCCGGCTATAAATAGAGTCGAGCACCAGCAGCCTAAAGCAGAAGCAGCAGCAATTAACAGAGTCCATCCATCATCGATCAATAATGGCCTTTTCTTGTGCTATCAAGGTGGCCGTTTGCCTGGTGCTGATCGTGCAGGTGGCGATGGCGACGACCCCGACATGCGACGACTGCTACAGAGGCTGTGGCAGCTCGTGCCGCAACGAGTCTACCTGGCAATGCTTCAGCACCTGCACCACCGCACCTTCCAGCTGCACTACTTGCGAGACGGCGGCCTTTGAGGTATGTGTCACCCCATGCTTCGGCGGCTGCCGTGGCATCGGCAACTGCCCGCCGCCACCGCCGCCATCGCCATGATGATCCATCCTGCTCGACCATCGTGGTGAATGTAATGTAATGGGGGGCAGACAATATTATTGTACTTCGTGTGTTGTTACTACTAGGTATGAATAAGTGTGTGAGTACCAGCCAGCCGAGGTGCGTGCTATGTGCACCTCCTATACCGTTAGCGGCATTGTGTGATTTCATGTTCCCCCATTCCGTTTACTTTCAGTCATCGTGAAATATAATAAAGCTGTGTCTGCATCCTTTACTATTTAATTGCATCTGTGTGCCATATATGTCCATGTTTGTTAGGCCAGTCTCAATGGAGAGCTTCACATCACAGTTACCTATACTACCACATTTAAGTTTTCAGTGGAAAGAAACTGTCACTCTCGATGCACAATTTCATATATAAGCTGCAATATTTAATTCTGCATGATGTAAGGTCAAATGTGTTATGGATGGAAGTATAACATTCTCAATAAAAGTTTCATTGTGTTTCATGAGCTTGGTAACTATGCTGGAAGGCTTTCATGGTGATGACACTCTCCTGTCCTCTCTCTTCATAATTATCATGCCACGTCAACAAAAATACTGATGTGTCACTTGATTTAATGCCCATGAAACTTCCACTGAGATTGGCCTTATGTGCTGGCAACTTCTCAATAACGTCGTACGCATGGTCGATTTATCATCGTATAAATGTATGCACACATTCATGATTCATCTCTATAATATAAATACTGTTGGAATTGACCTCGGTCATGTGTAATTGGGCCATCAGGCCCAATCCTAATCCTACACTAATTCCTATTAGTTGCCTTCGATTGGAAGGCAAACACAGCCCACTTAGGGCCCGGCCCCGCGTCTACAGCACTATATAACTAAGGGGAGACCCTAGGTTTCCCTTATCCAAGTTAATCTTGTGTTAATCACGAGTTAGCTTATAGGGTTCATTGGAACCCTAATCCTATCAATCACTAAGGGTGTTGGAAGGCGTGGAAGCTCGGTGTCCCTCGATCTACATCGATATCCTGCTGTTCTGCTACGTCTACTTCCTCTACGGCTCTACAGCATCTACATGTCATTAGTCATCCACCAAAGAGGATGAATCTGAATGGTAAGTTCTAAGTTTCACAAAATCCGTATTAGATCTAAGTGCTAGGTGTGGTCTATATTAGACTAGATGATCCTGTTCAGTTTATGCTGTAACCATAGATCAAATAAATCTAACAACTGGTATCAGTCGCCTAAATCTAGTTCTACTAGATCCACTAGCAAAAACACTAAGTTTATGGTTAGGATTAGCGCCTAACAGAGGTGATTTTATTAAGCTAAGTCATGTTTCAGTTTAGACAGTCAGGATTAGATGAGATTCATCATGTTTAGCCAAGTTCTTTGATGTTAAGATTAAGTAAATGCCTACTCTATCAAATCAGTAGTATTCCTAGGTGTTTATTCATGTTTCAGTTCAAGATCTACTCGATTAGGGTTACGGTCAGCACCTAAGATGCATCTACGCTCCAAAACATGCAAACATCTCAGCCCTCTACATTCATCACAGCCCTTACTGGCGAGAAATTAGAAAGAGGGGAAGTGCAAATCTCAGAACATATTCAAGAAAACTCAGTTTTCAAAACCGAAACCCTAATCCTAGATCTTCTCATTCAAAAAAGAAAGAAAGAGAGAGAGGAAAAGAGGCCCGCGGCCTCGTCGGTCACACCACGACCAAACTCAGTAAGAGTGCCGGCCTAGAGCCGGCCATGGCGTTCCGTTGGCCCCTACTCTACGGGATGCGCGCACAAGTCGCACGCACCATCGCAAAGAAGGAGCCGAGGGGCATCCAGCTCAGTCAAGGGCTCAACACATCGCCGTTGTGCCGTCATGGAGCACCGGATGTGTAATTGGGCCATCAGGCCCAATTATAATCCTACATTAATCCCTATTAATTGCCTTTGATTGGAAGGCAAACATAGCCCGCTTAGGGCCCGACCCCGCGTGTACAACACTATATAACTAAGGGGAGACCCTAGGTTTCCCTTATCCAAGTTAATCTCGTATTGATCACGAGTTAGCCTATAGGGTTCATTGGAACCCTAATCCTATCAATCACTAAGGGTGCTGGAAGGCGTGGAAGCTCGGTGTCCCTCGATCTACATCGACATCCTGCTGTTCTACTACGTCTACTTCCTCTACGGCTCTACGGCATCTACATTTCATTAGTCATCCACCAAAGAGGATGAATCTGAATTGTAAGTTCTAAGTTTCACAAAATCCGTATTAGATCTAAGTGCTAGGTGTGGTCTATGTTAGACTAGATGATCCTGTTCAGTTTATACTCTAAGCATAGATCAAATAAATCTAACAACTGGTATCAGTTGCCTAAATCTAGTTCTACTAGATCCACTAGCAAAAACACTAAGTTTATGGTTAGGATTAGCGCCTAACAGAGGTTATTTTATTAAGCTAAGTCATGTTTTAGTTTAGACAGTAAAGATTAGATGAGATTCATCGTGTTTAGCCAAGTTCTTTGATGTTAAGATTCAGTAAATGCCTACTCTATCAAATCAGTACTGTTCCTAGGTGTTTATTCATGTTTCAGTTCAAGATCTACTCGATTAGGGTTACTGTCAGCATCTAAGATGCACCTACGCTCCAAAACATGCAGACATCTCAGCACTTTACATTCATCACAGCCCTTACTCGCAAGAAATTAGAAAGAGGGGAAGTGCAAATCTTAGAACATATTAAGAAAACTTAGTTTTGAAACCCAAAACCCTAATCCTAGATCTGCTCATTTAAAAAAGAAAGAAAGAGAGAGAGAGAGAGAGGAAAAGGGGCCCGCGGCCTCGCCGGTCACACTGTGACCACACTCAGTAAGAGTGCCGGCCTAGAGCCGGCCATGGCATTCCGTTGGCCCCTACTCTACGGGATGTGCGCACAAGTCGCACGCACCATCGCAGAGAAGGAGCCGAGGGGCATCCAGCTCACTCAAGGGCTCAACACATTGCCGTTGTGCCGTCATGGAGCACCGGATGTGTAATTGGGCCATCAGGCCCAATCCTAATCCTACACTAATTCCTATTAGTTGCCTTCGATTGGAAGGCAAACACAGCCCACTTAGGGCCCGGCCCCGCGTCTACAGCACTATATAACTAAGGGGAGACCCTAGGTTTCCCTTATCCAAGTTAATC
Source organism: Digitaria exilis (assembly GCA_015342445.1). NCBI lineage: Eukaryota > Viridiplantae > Streptophyta > Magnoliopsida > Poales > Poaceae > Digitaria > Digitaria exilis. Next base: position 3,209,807 of record JACEFO010000191.1, on the reverse strand, counting down.
TCGTATTAATCACGAGTTAGCCTATAGGGTTCATTGGAACCCTAATCCTATCAATCACTAAGGGTGCTGGAAGGCGTGGAAGCTCGGTGTCCCTCGATCTACATCGACATCCTGCTGTTCTGCTAGGTCTACTTCCTCTACGGCTCTACGGCATCTACATCTCATTAGTCATCCACCAAAGAGGATGAATCTGAATGGTAAGTTCTAAGTGCTAGGTGTGGTCTATGTTAGACTAGATGATCCTGTTCAGTTTATACTCGAAGCATAGATCAATTAAATCTAACAAATACAGATCCTATATCATTGATGAAAGAGTAACTATGATGCACTAACTCATACTCAACTGATGAAGATTCTATGGATATATTGACGTAGTCCATATTGTCGTTGAATGACATGATCGACGTGACCTAGAGTTATAGCTGGATCGTGATCTGGCACCCTTGGCAAGCGAAAAAAATTTATTAGCTACATCTGTTGGACTACATCACACTAGCTTTGTCCTCACCCCCGCACAGAAAGCTCATACGCGCTGGTAACCAGAGGACTACGGATGCCGCAAAGCCAAATGCTCCTGTATCTTGGCTTTCAAATTTTGGTTGTGCGGCATCCCCAGCAGGACCTAGCTATGGCGCACGCACCACTCGCTCGACAACTCCACAACACGACTTGGAACACATACAGACGTACTCACACATTGCTCGCAACACGTACCGAGCGTCATGGCCTCCAGCCCTGCTGGCCACCCCAGCTTCGTCCGCGTCAACCCACGCTCCGACCGCTTCCACGCTCTGACATTCCACCACGTAGAGCTCTGGTGCGCCGACGCGGCATCCGCCGCCGGCCGCTTCTCCTTCGCGCTCGGCGTCCCCGTCGCAGCGCGCTCCGACCTCTCCACGGGCAACTCCGCACACGCCTCGCTCCTCCTCCGTCCCTATGCGCAGGCCGCCGCCGACGCCTCCACCGCCTCCCTCCCCTCCTTCTCCGCGCCCTCCGCGCGGCGCTTCGCCGCTGACCACGGTCTCGCCGTGCGCGCCGTCAGCTACCCGGACGTCAGCTACCCGGACGCCGCCACCACATACGACGCGCCCTTCCTTCCGGGCTTCGAAAACGTCAGCAACCAAGGAGCCAGAGCTCTAGACTATGGGCTGAGCCGGATCGACCATGTGGTCGGCATCGTACCGAAGCTAGATCCGGTGGCTCCCTACATGGCTGGGTTCACGGGGTTCCACGAGATTGCCGAGTTCACGGCGGAGGACGCGATGACGAGCACGGCGGCGGAGAGCGCACTCAACACGGTGGTGCTCGCCAACAACTCCGAGAACGTGCTGCTAGTGCTCAGCGAACCCATGCACGGCACCAAGCAGCGCCGCGACGAGATACACATCATACAGGCGTATCTCGACCACCACGGGGGCCCGGGAGTGCAGCACGTCGCGCTGGCCAGCGACGACATGCTCAGGACGCTGCGGGAGATGCGGGCGCGCTCCGCCATGGGCGGATTCGAGTTCTTGGCGCCTCCGCCGCCTAACTATTACGAGGGCGTGAGACGTCGCGCAGGGGACGTGCTCTCGGAGGCGCAGATCAACGAGTGCAAGGAGTTGGGGGTGTTGGTGGATAGGGACGACCAGGGGGTGTTGCTCCAAATCTTCACCAAGCCAGTGGGGGATAGGTAAAAAAAAATCTTCAGTTTTTGCATTCCATTGTGTGCTGAGCGGCAATATGAAAGGGGAAAGCTATAGCTCGCATGTGTGAAAATAACCCTCTGGTCAAACACATCTTAGATCATTGGATTAATAGTATGGATGGCTTAGATTTCTCCTCCTCTCTCCACCTTCCTCATCTTCTCTAACTCCGGCGAGACCTCCGGCGAACTCCCGGCGAGGTTAGGGTTCCGGGTTGCTGGGGGCCATCCTCACCCCCGGGCATAGAGGAGGGCTCCGGGGCAGCCGGCCTGCCCGGTGGTGGTCGGCGAGAGAGACGGCGGTGAGGCTGGCGGTGCCACCGGCCCGGGCGGCGGTGGATGGCGGTTGGGCCGGCGCCAGTGGCGGGGGGCACGTAACGGCAATGGCGGCGGCGGCCGGCGGCGCTTGGACGCTGCGGCCAGTGCCGGCGCCGGAGGGGAGGCGGCGGCCTGGGCGGGGGCAGGGGGTGCGGCGGCGGGTTGGGAGGAGAGGAAGAGAGAGAGGAGAGAGGAAGAAGGGTTAGGGTTGGGTTGGAGTAGACCTGAGCCATAAGATTTTAGATCCAATGGTCAAGAATTTGTTTGAGGGAAGGGTAAGTTTCATATGGGTAAGAGATAGACACTCCCATCTGAAGTGCAAATGTGTGGTCCCTACATGCATATATGCCCTCCATGCATCTTTAAGAAGATTGTGAAATCTAAAATGGAATAATAGAGGGAGTATGTGCAGAATGAAAAGCCAATTATTATTATTGATACATACATGCACATGTGATAAAGGATCCCAAATTCTGATTTGAATTTGGTAATTGCAGCTAAATACTTGAAAACTTGGCGTGGTTCATGGATTCCAGCGTCAGTGCCCTAAAATATGGGACTCAGTTTCACTGTTTCAGTTATTTCTGGCAGCTTTCATGCTATTGTTTTTCCCTCTACGTTGTCTAAGGGACCCCAAAATCTGATTTAGATTTGTTATGTCCTTCAGGCCAACGTTTTTCTTGGAGATAATCCAAAGGATAGGCTGCACGGAGAAGGATGAGACAGGGCAGGACTACCAAAAAGGCGCCTGTGGTGGGTTTGGCAAGGGCAACGTCTCTGAGCTGTTCAAATGCCTTGAGGAATACGGTAAGTCGATTGAACCCAAGCAAGCTGCTGCGCTTGAACCATAATACAACATCCAGGGATCGTAAAAGGCTAATTGGAAGAAGTGCAAGAGTTATCGTAATTTGTATCATGGTGCAAATTAAAATAAAAAAGGATGTTCTTTGGAACACTTGCAGTGAAGAAAATTATGCCGTTGTATCATCAAAACGAGATGAGATGATGCTACAATGGACTTAATAGGTTGTAGCAGAGTTCGTTTTGGGCGTGGTGTGTAATGGTGTTGTTTGTCAATTGTCCTTCTGTGGTGGCTTGCGTGCCCAGGAACATATGGCCTGTAAGCTGGTAACGCCAGCACTTGAACTCGTTTGAAGCTTCAATAAAAGTTGCACCAAAGAGGTATTTGGTCTAAAAAAACATCAATGTACATTACATGCTGTTTGCTGAAATGCCTAAAGAAAAAACTAAGAAAAATGAATGATGACTTATGACTCAACAATCAAAACCAAGTTTGTCGACGCGGGCGAGAGCCCCACGTTCGAGCCCGTCGAGCTCGGCCTCGGCTTCCGCCTCACCGAGGTAGAGCTCTACGGCGTCGTCGTGCTCCGCTACGTCAGCTACCCAGATGATGCCACTACCAACGACGCGCCACCGCGTCGTCGGCGGCCTTGGGGCACTGGATTACGGGCTGAGGCGGATCAACCACGTCGTCGGCAACGAGTTCGTCGAGTTCATGGCGGACGCTGGTGCTCGCCAACAACGGGAAGGACGTGCTGCTAGCAGTCAGCGAGCCCGTGCACGGCACCAAGCGCCGCGGCCAGATACAAACGTACCTTGACCTCGTCATTTTAACGAGCGAGCTCGGCTCGGCTCATTAAGGTAACGAGCAGAAATGCTGGCTCGGCTCGGTCCGGCTCGCGAGCCAGCTCGAGGAGCTCATGAGCAATGACAGCAAACATGAGAAGAAATCCAAATCCAACAAAATTAGACGCAAAGATTCAAAGAATCGGCAAAAAAACAAAAGGATTCACACACAATTGTTGATTAGCAATGATCAAACTGGAAATAGAAAGCTTAGCACGTATCAGAGGGAGAAGCTTCCTGGAAATGCTTCCCGTTGCACTCCGGTGGCTGTGCGTGGTGGCTCTGGCCGTTGCCGTGACCGTGAGGGAGCAGGAAAGAGAGACGCGGCGGTGCGCAGGATTGGAGAGGGGGTTGCTTGGATTTGAGGCTGGTGGACCTTGGCCATGAGGGAGCAGGAAAGGGAGTCTAGGGAGATGCGGTGATGTTCGGTATTGAAGAGGGGCTGCTTGGATTTTAGGTTGGTGGATCTCAGTCTCGGCGGCGATTGCTTGGTGGTTGAGCTCGATTAAGGCGGCGGCAAGGCAGATCTCCTTGGCGGTGGAGACTGGAGACCGCCGTGCCTGTGTGAGGAGGGAGGCACGGAGGACTGGAAGGAGGCAGGCGCATGTCGGGGTCGGGAGGGGACGGAGAGTCTCGCTAGGGTTCGGTGAGAAGTGGGCTGAATATTGGGCTGGAATGTTGGACTTATTGGGCTATAAAGCGGCTCGTTAAGCTCGCGAGGCAGCTCGGGTCGCACGTTATTTGTAACGACTAAAACTCTTGCTGGGCTCGGCTCGGCCCGTTTTTCTATCGAGCCGAGCCGAGCTGGTTGCGAGCCGAGCGAGCTAACGAGCTTCGAGCATTTCGTCCAGCCCTAGTATGAATTAGCATGTATGCACATGGTAGTTGTACTCAGTGGCTGCGCGCCTTTTGCTATGAAAGAACGTCATTATAGATCTATGCAAGTAAAACAGTGCAAGGAGCTTACTTTTAGTATCTTTTTATTGTTCCGGACTTCCCGTTTCCCATGGCCATGATTGTGTAAAGAGTAAGCAAGGTAGCGGTAGTAAATCTCTGAACCTTATAAAATTCAACTTGTGTCCAGGTAGCTTCCCCAAAAATAAGGAATTTGGAAGGATCACACCGAGGGCGCTAATTGTTGTATAATCCGATCGAGGTCAACACTCAACTTACTTGCAGTTAGCATAGTATGGTACACAGCGCATAGCAACCAGAAAAGCTAAACTATTAAGGGTTCCAACACACCGGCCATGATGTATGCCTATATATGCACCAGATAATATATGACCCAAAAAGCACCCCCTCGAACAACTCGACCACTTGTAGTATCCTAAGCATACAGCTTAAGCATCGATCAAGGAGTCCAGATGTGCCCTGGCCGGTTGGAGCACCCCAGCAATATATATAATTCCACAAGTAGACTTTGGGGCTCGCATTCACTCGCCGCTGCGGGAATTAATGCCTGGTTTACATCGCAAACTTTCGCCAATTTATTTTACCAACTTTTCATATCGAATGTTTAGACCCTAATTAGGAGTATTAAACATAGGTTAAAAAAACTAATTAGGGCAGTCCCAATGCTAGAAACCATCATAGTTTCTATAGTACTAGCTTATCAACCCGTGCTAATGCATGGGTTAATTAGAAGAAATAGTTAATAATCATATATCTACATGAGGCTCTTTTTTTTATCTATGTTAACTATTCCAATAATACTATAGTATACAGACTTTTTATTATTTATTTGTTTTGGATTTAGTTACTAACATTTGCATTGTTTGGTATGTACTTAATTGATATATTTATTTGAGCTATGTAAACATGAAAATTAATATTTTTATGTCTCCGGGCCCTCAAACATGAATGCATGGTGACACATAGTATCGGTATTGTTTTTATATAATAATAACATAACTAATATATTAAAAACTATCAAAATAAAGATTTTTTATAGTTATATAATTTAGATTTAGTGGTTATTTAATTTTTAATAACGATATAATTGGTATTACTTTAGGGGTTATTTGATATTATTTTTATGATGGCATAGCTGGAAAATTTACATCAAAATAAGGGGGTTACTTTAAATTATATTTATAATGGCAGAGTTGGGTAATTTAGGCACATGTTTAGGGGCTTACTTTAGCCTATTCTCATAATGGCAAATGTGGGTAATTTATTAGAAAAGGTGACAGATCTAATGGCTATTATGATTAGAGTCGTTGAACTGATGGCCAGATGTTTCTCTTTTTTTTGAGATTTTCTAGGACTTCTCTATTTTTTCAGAGTGTCCACCTAGGATCCTAGGTGGCATCACGTGGAGACATCAAAAGGAGCCTCCAATTAGTAATAGTAAGATAGGATATCGTGTCAAGAGACTATCTTCTACAATGCAAAACTTGGTTTCTATACTGTAGGGCCCACTTGTCTATCTCACAGATAGTCTTGGTTTGCGTGAAGACTTGGTTTCTTCATTTTCTCACATCTCTCTTTAATAAATGACACGGCACATCAGCATTTTGCCTACATGGCAGCATAATTAATGCTTTTAGACTCTACAATAGAGTATATGCATTGGGACTGCCCTTACATAGATGGACTCCACATCGTAAGACGAATCTATTAAACCTAATTAATTTGTCATTAGACACCGTCATGCTACATTAACCTGTCATTAAAAATGCATTAATGACGGTACATATTAGGCTTAATAGATTTGTCTTATGATGTAGCTGTGTAATTAGTTTGGCTTTTGCTAAGGTAGTCCCAACTGTCTATAAAAGAAAAGTTTGAGGACAGATTATCTCCTACTAGGTAATATGTTTAATGTTTATTATTTATAATTTTAAATCTGAAAAATATCATATTATTAGATCTAATTTGATTGAGTTAGATTTACCTTTCCTTAACTGCAACATTAAAACTAGTACAAAGGGATATAGACGTGCTATAATGAAAAAAGATATCACGTTTATTCGATTGAGAAAAGGTACATCTATTTTTTTCATTATTGCACAAAGGAATATAGACTGCAACCACTGTTTTTTTCATTATAGAACTCTATTTGATTGAGTTGGATTTACCTTTCCTTAACTGCAATATTAAATCTGAGAAAATGTATGGTTATTATCCAAATCTACTAAGTTTGGAAGACTAGTTAAGGAAGGTGTTAGGTATTATAGGATTTTTTTTATTTTCTCCCTATACATTAATTATTAAAATGTTTCATTTATTTCAAAATCGATGGCTGAGATTTATTTGAGATATTACCTCTTAGGAGGTGAATGGAGTACCTTAGCATAACTCAGTTAGTTTTATAATTAGTCTATGTTTAGTACTCCTAATTAGTGTTAAAAGGATAAATCTTAATTAGTGTTAAAAGGATGGATGTGACATTTCGTCAACTTTCGCCAATTTTACTCGACGGTCGTCCCAACGGACGCTTGCATGTGCCTTCACGTGGTCTGTTGCCGAGTGCCAGAGCTTTGCCATGTGCTGATCGTGCATCAGGTGGCGGCGGTGACCCCGCCGACAATGCAGCGACTGCTACGATGGTTGTGGCATTGCCCCTACATTGATATGCAGTTGTGATTTTATCCTTATTTTTTCTAACTTTGTGAATTTGCCCTTCTTTTTTTACCATTCAATGTGATTTTGCCCCCAATCAACAATAGTCAACGGTCAAAATAGGGGTAAATTCACAACGAACATGGGTAAATTCATAACAACTTTTGAATAATAGGGGTAAATTCACAAAGTTCAAAAAAAGTAAGGACAAAATCACAATTACACTTCACAATAAGGGTAAAAACACCGCAACGAGTCTTCATGGCAATGCCTCAGCACCTGCAACACCCAACCTCTCATCTGCGATCCTTGCAAGACTGCGGCCTTTGATCAATGTGCCGCCCCATCCTACAATGGCTGCCATGGCATCGGAAACTGCGCATCGCCACCGCTGCCGTTGTCCTGATCATCAAGCATCGCGAACGTAATAATAATGTAATGGGTGAACCGAACCGAACCGGGCCGGGTCATGCAATTAGGCGGACAGTTGCATCACCAGGCCAGTACTTGTCATTGTGTTGTTGTTATTTTTTTATACTGATTGTGGTTATTAGTTGTTACTACTCCATATGAACAAAGGGTGAGAGTGCCAGCCGGCCAAGGTGCGTGCTATGTGCATCTCGATCTATTGTGCCATTAGCGACATCTATTCTTGGTGAGCTCCTGTACGTATGTTTTTCTCCATTCCCCTTTACTTTCAGTTTTCAGTCATCGTGAAATAAAGCTGTGTCAGCAATTACTGTTTGTTACCTGGCTTACTTGATGGTGCTCTGTCAGCTATTACTGTTTATCTACTTTCGATTCATATGGCATGATGCTATGAAATTAGGGTTTAGGGTTTAGGAACTTTGGATGCTTCGCCGTGTGCCCAGCAGGGTTAACAAAATCGTTCAAAACCGGCCGGTTCCCGCGGGAACTGGTCAAACCGGTCCGGCCCGGTTTCAAAAAACCCCAGTTACCGCTCCCAAACGATGGTTGTGGCCTCTCGTGCCGCAACGAGTCTTCGTGGCAATGCCTCAGCACCTGCATGACCGCACCTCTCGGATGCGATACTTGCGAGACCGCGGCCTTTAATGCATGTGCCATCCCATGCTACGATGGTTGCCATGGCATGGGCAACTGCGCGCCGCCACCGCCGCCCAAGTCGTCCTGATCATCAAGAATCTATCGCACGCGCGAACGTAGTAATAATGTAGTGGGCGGACCGGACTGGATCGGATATTGCATGCATCACCAGGACCAGTCCAGTACTCCATATGAATAAGTGCCAGCCGGCCGAGGTGTGCGTGCTATGTGCACCTCGATCTACTATTGTACCATTAGCGGCATCAATTCTGCGTGATTTCCTGTATGTTTTTCCATTTTCCTTTACTTTCAGTTTTCAGTCATCGTGAAATAAAAGCCGCGTCAGCAATTACTATCTGTTACGGTGTTACCTCGCTCACTTGACGGTGATCTCTCTCAGGTCTCAGCTATTACTGTTTATCTACTTTGGATTCATATGGCATGATGCTACGAAATGCTATCAATGCACCCACATGCCACTTCAATGAGTATATATGTTCATGTCACTGTCCATTTCTTATGAAAAATCGTTGCTCACGGTAGATCTTAAATCCTCATTGTGCCAGCTAAATCCGACGAAGAGAATTGTGAAGTTATTTTCTCTTTATTAGATCTCTCGATGAGGTAATCGAAATGGACATGTAAGGTTCATCCAATTTGGAGTCTGGAAAAACCATGGCTAGTTCCAGCGAATTAGTTATTATGAATGGATTTTTCATGAATGTGTGGGCAATGACTAGATTCATGTCACCGTCAATTTTCTTTTTTTTAAAAAACATCTTTTGGATTTGTATTTTTAAATTTTTTTGGGGGGTAAATTACCCATCACTAGAAGAAAAACTCATATCAGTACCGGTTAAAAAACCCCTATCTGTACCAGTTATCCAACCGGTACCAGCTTTCCAATCAGTACCAGTTGTAATAACTGGTACTGACGGACCTGCTCAGCACCGGTTGGTATACCCAGCCGGTACCAACGGCTGTCCATGCATGGCATGGTGGGAGCAGCCGAACGACCGATACTAAATCTTCACACCTCTTTTTTATTTTTCTAGTTTGTTTTTTATGTTTTCTTTTTCTTTAATTCATAGTCTTATACATTCACATGCTGATTGTTGGGATCTAGGATCCCGAAAGCACATCCCCAACACTAATATTTTAGTTTATTACATAGAAAGTCTTTAACTCAAGACACAACAAGGTTTAAATGCACATATAAATCAGAAATTATAACCCATCACGAAGCTAGAATGACAAAGTGGACTATATCAGACGGATCTCTATCAATTTATCTTTGCGCTTGGACAGAGTTCGAGATGTGTACATTACAAATTACAAATAGCAATACTACAAAATCATTACAAATACTACAAATAGCAATTACAATGCAGTTCATGAAGATCCATTGGTTTTCTGTCGCGGAGAAGACGAATGCCTTGCCTTGGCAGTTATTAATAACCTGATCGTCCTCGTTGCCTTCCAACTCCGAGTCAAGACACACACACATATGCAGGTTTTGTGACAAAATTAAAAGAAACTATAATTGGATATGCTGCACGCCTTTGGCATGCGTACATAGTACTTTACTGATTGAACTGCATCACCAACTTTGATATGTTATCTACTCATCAGTTATAAAATTTTAATGTCATTCCTGTGCATTTAGTTTAAAATAAAAGGTTAATTGGAGATGTGAAATTCGAACCCCATGAAGATGTCAACTTGCAAAAGGAAGAATCTTTATGTGGGAGAAGAAATTAATAAAGCAGTTAGAAATCACTAGATATTTATATGCATAACACCTCCAACAGTATCCCAATAAACATTTCATTAATAAATAATATAGTACCACTTTCGTAGATCATTGAGACAAATACTTTCACATTTTTTTATTAATCTCATCTCATTAGCAACTTTGTACACTTCCTCCATACTGTGATCGCTTTGATGATCTCTCTCTACGGCTCAATGCAGGCAATAAAAGCCGGTGGCCATGGAAGCTCCCACTGATACGCAAATGTTCTCATGTCCTTAGTTCCACGGGACACCTCCATAGTCTGAAGGTCAACTGAGAAGAGCGGCCGTGGCCTCTGTATCAACAATGGCGACAAGACGATGAAGTCCCACCTTTTCGAAAATGAATGCTGGTCTGCTCAAGAACTCCGGCTTGTACCCAGGCCATGTTGTGTGCAGCGATTAGGGTGCAGATGCGTGGCTTGCCGTCGCCACCGTTAGTGACGAAGTATATTTCGGTGTCGTCGGGCTGTGCATGGAAATCCCAACCCTCGATTGCCGATAGAGAGCCATCGACGAGAACTCGCCGGTGGTGCCATCGAACGTGATCAACCTCCTTCCTTGAACGTTCAAGAAGTACCATGAGCCCCCAGCAGTCCCCAAGTTCTTCACGAGATCGGCTCTTGGTCCCGGAACCACGTGGCGCTCCTTTTCCGTTAAGGTCCATGAACCCATGCCGCCGCCGCTGCTGCCACCGGAAGTGGAGAAGACAGCGGCAAGGGAGTGGCCGTCGCGGTAGAGACGGCACACTATCCTGAAGTTTGACATGCCGATGTCGCCGCCCGCCTCGTCGTCGAGGTCGCCGTCTGCGAGATAGCATCCAAAGAACTTGAAGGTGGCGTCGTCGTCGAGCAATTCCATGATGATGGAAGCGGCCAAACATAGGACAAAAAGATTTTGGGAGAGAAGGTTCCAATGGCAAATATACAATTGGCTTAGGTGTGAAATGGAGTTCATGGGCGAGACAGTGCATCAACTGTCAGTTGGAACAATCAAATGACTGTACTAGCAGTCCGGGTTCTTTGGTCGATCATTACCTGAATCGGCTAAGAAGTAATACATTGGCTGCAACAACACAAGCGACCAATGTGGGGCAAAAATAAGTCAGATTAGATGAGATTGTACTTTGGGATTGAAAGAAATAGACGATAGGAACTCGTAACCCAAAATAGGTCCAAAGATAAGTACTAAAACAACTCGGGTGAGCTTGCTTGAGGTCGGATAGATCCTTCAGGACTTAGCCAAGCTACAAAGGGAATAGCTCGAGCAGCACCCAGTCCTCATCGGCGGCAGGGATCGGGCTCGCCATGGATCTTGCATGGTGGATGGACTAGATATGGTATGTGCAGGGGCAGAGAGGAGAGGGGATCCGAGTCGATCGACCTGGGCTGCCACTACCGCCGGCGGTGCGGGTTGGGGGTTGGACGTGGTGGCAGCGGGATACGGCGGAGGAGACATGGGTGTGGGTTTTCTAGAGGCCCAAGTTTAAAACTAGCCCAACAAAAGTAGCCCAGTTTGGAAACCCCATCGAGTTTAGGTTTTTCTTTTTAGCTACGAAAAGAAGCGCACATCAACGTAGTAACCGGCCTAATCCACATGGAGCGAGTCAACCTTGGCGTTTCTTCGCAGCTCCTCAGGCAACAAGACAAACCCAGGCAAGGGGATGATGGCCTTGCCTTGTCGTCGAGCTTGACGCGTAGCTTCTTGCTCCAGACAAAGAACTAGAACAGCGCAGAATAGCATGTCGCCTTCGTCTGGCCCTCGCGTCGCTGTCTTTAGCTGACACTATGTAAGAGAGTGTCTTTGGAGACACTCTGAGACGCAGTCATAGGAGACACGGTTTAAACCCGTGTCTCAAAAGACGTTTAGGAGACACTTGTTTACCGACCGTATCTCCACTAAATTTGCTTGGACATCCCGCGTCTCCCATATACCATATGGGAGCACGGGTTTAATTTCCGCATCTCCTATCTTTTAGATTATGAGAGACATTTTTTTGTACCACATGTCTCTCATATTATGGGAGACGCGGATCAGTAGACCCACATTTTCATATATCACTACTACGAAAAATATTTTGCGAGACACTTCAAATTTGGCCTCAGAGGCGGACACAAAATCTAACCGCCTCTGTTAATCCCGGCATTAACAGAGGCGGGCATTTTTTATTTTTAGAAGCGTTTTTATCTGTCCGCCTCCGAACATCGATTAACGGAGGTGGATGCTTTAAAACAACCGCCTCCGAAAATGGTCTATTTTCAGAGGCGGACATTTTAATGTATCCGCCTCCGTTAACCGATTTTTGGAGGCGGACAACCTTTAAGGTCCGCTTCCAAAAATAGCTGATGCCCAGCAGGTCCAGCTCAGCCCGATAACCCCTCGTAATATATATACGAACACCCACCTCTCCCAAACCCTAACTTATTCTCATCCTTTCCCTCCCTCTCTCTCTTCCCTCCCGCAGTGGAGGCGGCGGCGCCCTCGGCCTCCCTCCCTCTCTCTCCCGAAGCCGCGCGTGGCGCCCTCAGCCTCCCTTCCTCTCTCTCTCTCTCTCTCCCGTAGTTGTGCCCCTCTCTCCTCCAGCTGCGCGGTGGCGCCCTACCTCCCCTCTCTCTCCGCGAGGCGAAACGCAGCGGCACGAAGCCGGGAGAAGCAGGTCCAGCGCGAGGCGGGCTTCTCCGCCGCAGGCGCACGGTCATGCAGGCGTAGCAGCAGCACAGGCTCTGGCGCAGGTGCACGATCGTGCAGGGGACACGGGCCTGAGTGCAACGTGAGCTCGCCAAGGCGCAGTAGCCAGCGTGGAGTAGAAGGTTGTGCGGCGGCGTGAGCTCGCCAAGGCGGAGAAGCCACACGGAGCAAGCGGATCTGGGCGGAGTGGTGGAGGATCTGGGTCGGCGCAGCGTGGATCTGGGTGGATCAACGGCGAGCGCGAGCGGTAGCGGCTGGGAGCGGTGGCGGGCCCTGAATGGGCTTGTTGGGCCCATCTAGGGTTTTTTATTTTTTTTCTGATTAACAGAGGCGGACATGTGAGGCGCCTCCAAAAATAGCACATTAACAGAAGTGCTAGCTCGGAGACGGACGCAAAAACCGCCTCTAAAAATTGATTTTGCCCGCCTCTAAAAATAGAGTTTTAATAATGTATCTTACTATGGGAGACGCTATTCTATAACAGACGTCTCCCATATAGAAAGAGCGTGACTTTCGGAAAATACCATCATTAAAAGATCTCCGTTCCGCAAAATAGAACCGAAAGAATTAGCATCACGTGGATATAGCATCTCCGTCACGGCAGCAGAAACGACGTCAATCTAATTAACCTCCTTCCCTCTCCTTCACACGCGCGTGCCCTCCATCATCGTCATCCTCATCTCCCTTCCCATATTCCTTCACACGGGAGAGCAGGAGTCCAAGCTCTGGGCCAAAAACGTCGAGGCTGAGAGACCTCTGCCCGAGATCCCACACCGTCGGACGTTTGCTGTCGCCGCCGTCGTCTGCATCCTCAGCTTCGCCCGCGCCCATCCCTCGCCCTCGCCTGCGTGGCGCACGCACCTGCTCAGCTTCGGCAGCGCCGCCGTGGGCTCCTCCTCCTCCTCCGCGTCCCTGAGCGCCCGAACTGAAAGGCCAGGGGAGTAGCACGGTGCGACGCTGGCAGAAGGGAAGCTACGCTGATGCTGCAATTGCTCTGCACTCATTCACCCCGACGCTAGCATGTGCTGGCAGGCACGGTACCACTAGCAGTCTTAGACTATGTTTAGTTGCAAAAAATCTTTTCAACTTTCCTATTCATGTCTCTCAGAAAACACGCTTCCCAGAAAAATTTCCCTTCAACTCCCTTCAACTTTCGTATTCATCCCTCTCACAAAACACGCTTCCCAAAAAAGTTCTTTTCTCCTCCAATCAACTAAACACTACCTTATACTGGTGCTGTTGCTCCGAACTCCGACTGTACAGGAGCAGCTCGCTCGTCCGCCGCCGCCGGAGGCCGCCCTGCTTGGTGCTGCAGCTGGCCTCTGCTCTTGCTCTTACTTAGCAGAGATTACATTATAGAAAATCACATAGTAAGATTTACTATATAATCTCCTATATGCTCAATTTAGTACCAGCTTTTGACACGAGCCAGTACTAAATAGTTGTGCCCGTTCTGTATGGGGGGCTGTCGTTCAATACCAGTTGGTAACCACCAACCGGTACTAGCTGTTCTGCCTGTACAGTCTCTTTTCTTTTCTCTCATATTTGCTTGTTTTCCTTTTGTTTTAAGCTATGATTTCACACCATGTTATTTCGATTTAATTGAGAATGGAAGAAGACAATAAATTAAACAAGCAACCCGTGATCGCCGCTCTGCTCGTTTTCTTTCATTATTTAACTATTTACATGATCCAGTATGTATAAAGAGAAAAAGAAACAACAAATAAAAAAACTGACCCAATAGGCCACGAAGGGAATTCACTTTCCACCCACTCATAGAAAAGGAAAGAACAAATCAAAGAACACACAAGAGGCCACCAATGGGATTCATCTTCCACCCACTCGCTCCATCGACTCCTCTCTGTTCTTGAATTTCCGCTGCTCCCTTAGCTCCGTCAGCAATTGTTTCAGATAGGCACAGCAGAACATAAGAAAAAAACAGGAATCAAACTCCACAACAAAGCAAATCAACCATTCCTCATTCATAATGAAAAAAGGCAAAAGCTATGGAGTATAGAAAGAAAACATACACAGATACATGGACGCCAAGCTACATGTCCTGAGTCCCATCGACCATCAGAAGCCTTATCCCCATCCAGATCGATGCAAATCCACTAATCCAAGTCCTCCCCATCGCATAGAAATCTCCGAAACGAACATCAAATCACAGGGAAAAGGGAATGGAGGGAATATATCTTACGAGTGTGTTGTTGCTCTGCCTCTGCGCTTCGCCTCTGGCCAATGCATCTCCTGTACACCCGGCGGCTCACCTGCTCCTACAAAGTCGTCCCTACCCCGACGCGCTCTGCCTGCGCCTGCGAGGGCCGGGCGCTCGAGCACCTCACACCGCTACATCTCCCGGCCGTCGTGCTCGCTAGCCTCACCAGTCACGACCGGCCATCTGCACAATGCCGCCCACCACACGCCAAGGACAGGAGGAAGAGATAAGAATGGGAGAATAGATAGGCCTCGTCAGTGGGGTGGAGTTGTGATGCTGTGATCGGTTGTAGAATCCATGGGCAACGGTAGGGCTACACACTCTGATCTTCCTGATATCAGTAGTGTCCATTTATATTTTGACGGGAGAAGAAAAATACCTCACAAAAAAATGTTCTCTTAGTATTTCTTTGGGCCCATGAATCGAATTCAGTAATGTCTATAGAACCATACCTGAACTCGCTTATTTTTCTCTAAAAAGACGCAACACTGAAGCTGCCTTAAGAAATATCAAGCATAGGTGACGTGAACGCTACCAATAACATTCTGCGGTGATGATGGAGGTCGCTGAGAGAGAACTAGCTACCCGCGCTATTTGTGTGGGTCACCTGCCTAGTTAACATAACTCAATCATGATTTGCCTGTTGAAAAGGAGCTCTCTAGGGCGGAGGTATTACTAAGATCACCATGGTGCATAGTTTTGTAGCAACCCATGATGAACATAACCTGAACTGTGAAAAAATAGTATCTGTTTTCTAGCTCATTGTCAGCAGTAGCACATTCCATTCTGCTCATGCCTGAATACTACAGGCTGCAGCCATTTCAGTGTGAGAGACAAAATGACAAGTACTAAATCTGAACCTGAGCATCAACTGAAATTGCCGATTCAACGAAAATTGCTCGATGACGAGGCCATTATTATGCCGGCACAATTGCAGTAGAGCCACCATAAAGATCTCCTGATGCTGGCAGCCGGGTCTCATCGTGGGCTGGTGTTGAGGCCGCCGGCGAGAACGGTGGAGGTGCTGTGAGGTTCACTGCTCCCGCTGAGACTGTACTGGTGCTAAGAGCAAATGGCTCGCCGCCGTCAACCACCGTGGTATGCGCGTCTGGTCGGTTGACGTGGCGAGCCGCGATGCGAAGGACTCCTCTAGAGCTTGAGGAGTCCCTAGGCTACTACCTCACCGCAGACCGGCTTTAATGGTATCTGAAATAAATCGTCGAGCAAGCAAAAGTGCAAAACATGGCTGGAACAAGAAATTCAGATACAGGTTCATCTTGTTATTCAGACGACAGACATAGGTTGAACGGATGAAGGTGAAGGTCTGCTTTTGGGTCCTCTGGCACGGGAACACGAGGATCAGAAGCTTCCTCCATGGACACGGCGCTCTGGAGTTAACGTGACGACAATTGTTCATCTTCAGAGTTAACGTGCTTCTTCAACTGCAAAAATCAAGCTAAAGTGCCTACTACGATTATTTTTTCCCTTTTAGCCGTAATAGCAAATATGATGAACAACTCGTGGTAGCGAGATGACATCCAAAACCAGTTCAGTTTCGAATTTAGATCAGTGTGTTTTTAGTGTACGGTGAAGTTCGTAGAGATTTCGTAGTGTACAGTGTACTCACTACCGGAAACTGAAAAGTTTCTGACGGTAAATGGGGAGGGACGTGAGCCCAACAGACCGAAACCGCTCCCGAGCGTCCAGCCTAAAACAACCGAGAACTACCCTTCACTCGAACCATCTTTGTCGTATTGCGTTGTGCCCTAGGCCCTAGGTAGAATATTTGTTCTTGCTCGCCTCGATGCCGAGAAAGCAAAGTTTTAGTGTGACAAATTAAAAAAAGCTTGTTCAGATGTTTTGCGTTCTGCCGACCAACTACTGTTTCATCCATCTATCCTGGTGATGACCCCGGCCTCCTTTATCTAACTCTTCTACTGCTACTCAGGCTATGAATTATATCCTATTCCTATTAAAACGCATGCTGATTAGTTATTCTATTCCATATATATGAAGTAGGACTAACATGTATTTCTTGCAGATGGCTTCTTCGAACGGACACGCCGAAAACACTCCAGTGACAGACCAAAGCAGCACTACAAACAAAAGTAATACTACTCAATTATTATATATAATTGTTTATTCCGCCTCATGCTATGTAGCTGAATGTGAGTTGAATTTTTTAGGTAGCGACAACATTAGTAATGACAGTGGACCCATGATATCCGATAACCAACCACCACTCACAGATCTTAAAGAATGTAAGAGGAAGCGAGAAAGAGACCGCTATGCACAACTATCTGATCAGCAAAAAAGTTGAATTACTGCAAAAACGGCGCAAAGCTCGTCAGCAGAAGAAAGTTTTGCAAAGAGAACTATTATGCACACCCGAGCAAATTGAAGCAAGATGTACAAATGCTAGAGCACGTTATGCAAATTTAACACCTGAGCAAAGACAGGCAATACGTGATCGTCAGATATTGCTCTATGCATTATGAGAGTTAAGCAAAGAGAACACGTGAAAAAGCATGTTGTGCAAAAAGACGCAAAGCTCTAAGAAAGAAATCTATCACCATGAGAAACCTTTTGTACAACTCATCGGATTCAGGTTAAAACACTACCGGAAAACGGCAGTTTGCCATGAGTGCAAACCTTTGCCGTGAGCCAAAATCGGGGCTCACGGCAAATGCATCTTTGCCATGAGCTAAAAGAGGGCAGCTCACGGCAAACAAAAACTCACGGCAAAAACTCTCTTTGCCGTGAGCATAAAAAGGGAAGCTCACGGGAAACACAAACTCACGGCAAAAACTATCTTTGCCGTGAGCTTAGAAAGAGAAGCTCACGGCAAACACAAACTCACGGCAAAACCTCTCTTTGCCGTGAACAAGGCTCTCGGCAAAATTATTTTAAATTATTTAAAATATCGCCTCCCGTAACGACACTAACGGTCGTTAGGGCCATAGTTTGCCGTGAGCTTTATAAAGCTCAAGGCAAAGAGGTTATTTGCCGTGAGCTTTATAAATGCTCACGGCAAATATTATGTTTCATAATTATTTAAAAATATCAAAACAAAGTCTAAAAATCATAAAATTTGTGGATGTCTACTAGTATCAGACACATATAGGTTGTGGAGAAGGTTTGACACGGTTTCACATAAGTTTGTTTCGTACGATGCACAAAATTGAAAATGTCCGTAGAAGTTTCATAGACATGACAAGTGATTTTTAGTTTTTAAGTCAAAGTGAAGCTTAAGTTTGAGTTTGAGTTTAAAAACATTGTGTATATTGACAATATAATATGGTCTTTCTTAAAGGTTAGTAATTTTTTTAGATATATTTGATATATATTTGTAATTAAAATATACACGAAATGATAAAAAATTGGTAAGACGTGAAGAAAATAATGAAATAATAAGCAAACAAATATGAATAAAGTTATTTAAATGAAAGTCCACGAAATAGCTCGATCATTATAGTGATTTCATAAGAAAGAAAAATTATGAAAACATGTGAAACTAAAATAAAAAGTAGGGTGTTTTTTCTTGTTTGCCGTGAGTATTTATAAAGGCTCACGGCAAAAGACGTGTTTGCCGTGAGCCTATGAGGAGGGTCACGGCAAAGGCCATGTTTGCCGTGAGCCTCGACTAGCTCACAACAAACATCGTTTTTTAGAAAAATAGGAAAAAAATAAAATTTAGTGAGAGAAAAAAAAATTTAGGGAAGAAAAAATAGAAAAAAATAAAATTTAGTGGGAGAAAAGAAAAAAAACACGTGGGCAGTATGTTTGCCGTGAGCCTATGAGGAAGCTCACGGCAAAGGCCATGTGTGCCGTGAGCCTCCAGATCTGGCTCACGGCAGACTGGCCGCCTTGCTGTGAGCTGCCAGATCTGGCTCACGGCACACCGGCCGCTTTGCCGTGAGCCAGATCTGGCGGCTCGCGACAAAGTTCATTTCCTCCCCGTTCATTTCCTCCAGCACCAACCGCCGTTCACACTTCATTTCACACTTCCTCCCCGTCGCCGCCGCCGCCAGCCGCCACCGGCCGCCTCCCCCGTCCGCCAGCCGCCAGCACCAGGCCGGCAGCCGCCAGCGCCACCGCGCCAGCCCACACCAGGCCGGCGAGCCACGCCAGCCGCGCCAGCCAGTGCCAAGCCGGCCAGCCGCGCCAGCCGGCCAGGCTCGTGGCAGCTGCCTGCCGGCCAGCCGCGCCAGCCGCCTGCCGGCCAGGCCAGCGCCGGCCGGGCCGCGAGCTGCCTGCCGCTGCCCGCCAGGCCTGGCCAACACCAGCTGCGCAGGCAGGCCTGGCCAGGCCGACGCCAGCCCCGAGGTCTGCTGCCCCCGACTCCGGCCAGCCATGCACTCGAGGTGAGAATTGCTCCTCACAATGCTTGTTAATTCGTATATATGTTAATTGTATGAGAATTGATGGTGAATTTGCAATAAATTCTTGTGAATTTCGGTTTAGTATTGATGTAGCATTGGATTTGAAATTATTATTAGAATTCATAAAGCATGTTTGTAGTTCACGTGACCGAGATAGGCGTCTCCCGTTCGGAAGAGATACAGTTCGAAATATACCGAGATATCTGCATATTTAAAACCGTATATGTTTCGAATTGTACACGTTTTTGGACAGCCCGAGGATGCATCTATGTGGTTAGTCTCCATGTTCTACTTCTATCCGGGATAGAGTTTCGGCAGCATCTCCCTGTTGTTCTCTAGATACGCACTCTCCTTCCAAGGAAGTGTATATGGAGAACAACGGGGAGTGCTGCCGAAATTTTGTCTCGGATAGGAGTAGAGCATGGAGACTAACCACATCGGCGCATCCTCGGGTGGGATTATGACCTATCTTCACCTATTAGAAAGTATAAGGAGCGTGTAGATACTTAAGATTTTTATATTGCTCGTTGATACTTTAAGGATGGACGACCGTGAGTGGATGTACACGTGGCGTCCGAGTAATCGTCAGTTTACACCCGAATGGATTGAGAAGACAGAGGAATTCATGAAACTAGCATTTCAAAATGCTAAAGGAGCCACCAAGACTTGGTGTCCATGCAGCATTTGCAAAAACAAGAAACGCCAACCAAAGGATGTCATGAGTACACATATTTGCAAGAATAGATATGTTGCCGGCTATACACGGTGGAAGTATCATGGTGAAGTCGATGATCGTGTGAGAGAGGAGGTCGTGAGACAACGCGTCATGGATTATGATGCTAATGCTGGGGTAGGGGACATGTTATATGATTTTGGTGAAGCACACTTCAATGGAGAACCTATGGAGGAGGAGCCGGAGCCAACCGCAAAGGCGTACTATGACATGTTATCTGCAGCTCAATAGCCCCTTCACGGGCATACCAAGGTTTCTCAGCTGGATGGCATTGCACGCCTTATGTCTCTAAAGTCCCAGTACAATCTTGGGCGGGATGCCTTCGATAATATGTTGAAAGTTGTTGGCAGTCTGCTTCCAGAGCCTCACAATCTGCCTCCGAACATATACGAGGCAAAAAAACTTCTCAATGCACTGAAGATGCCCTATGAGCAGATACACGCTTGTCCAAATGGATGCATCTTATTTAGGAAAGAACACGAGAAAGCAAATTACTGCCCAAAGTGTAAATCCTCTCGCTACGTGGAGCAAGACTGTGGTGATGGTCAAAAGAAGCAGAGCAAGCTCCCCGTGAAAATCCTACGGTACATGCCGTTCATACCGAGGATCCAACGGCTTTACATGACCGAGGAAACCGCGAAACAGATGACATGGCACAAAGATGGACGTCGATACAATCCCGATAAGATGGTACATCCATCCGACGGTGAATCATGGCAACGATTTAATCAAATTTATCCTGTGAAAGATAATGAAGCCCGTAATGTTCGTGTTGCTCTGGCTACAGATGGGTTCCAACCTTATGGGATGCAGAATGTGCCAGATGTACCTTTGGATGCAGAATGTAGGTGCTCAGATTTCTGTACCTCCGCCACAGATTCAATTGTACCCAGCGCCTCGTCAACAAACACATGTGAGTATATATGAATGCTTTAGCTTGTATGTTGGTAACTTAATTCTTTCCCCACATGTGCAATATATTATTCTTTGTGCAGGGTCTATCGGCGGCATCAAACGATCCTGCTGCTAATGTGTCGCCTGGTGCTACTGTGTCGCCTTGGGGGACTTGGGGATCTCAGCCGACGCCACGAGGCCCACCTGCTACTGTGTCACCTTGGGGGCATTGGGGCTCTCAGTCGTCTCAGTCGTCTCCGCCGCCGGAGGCGAACCCACAGGATCAGGATCTATCCACACCCTCCCCATCCAACCCTTTGGAACGAAGGCCGCACTACTAGGTAGTGAACTTGTTGCCGTTTGATTGAACTTGATAATGTCGTGGTTGAACTTGGTTTGGATGTCATCGAACTCTATTGTTTGTCGTTAAATGTCGTGGTTGAACTTGGTTTGGATGTCGTCGAACTCTATTGTTTGTCGTTGAACTTCTAGTTTACCTTTCTTGTTGTACTAACTATGTGTGCTTGTGCAATGTCTATATAAACTGCTTGTTATGCTCATTGTGATGACTATGTGGTTGTGCAATGTATATGTAAACTGTCTATGTGATACTTTTTTGATTGGGGTATCATATAAAAAAAAGAAAAAAGTAGACCCAGTTGCATTGTTTGCCGTGAGGAAATGACCCAGGCTCATGGCAAAAGACTCCTTTGCCATGAGCCATTGGCCCAGGCTCACGGAAAAGAGCCATTTCTGGGCGTTTGCCGTGAGCCTGGGCCAATGACTCACGGCAAAGGAGCCTGTTTGCCGTGAGCCTGGGCTCTGGCTCACGGCAAACAGGCAATGTTTGCCGTGAGCCAGGGCCCAGGCTCACGGCAAAGAGCCTCCACGCCGCCCCCCAGGAGTGCCTCTTTGCCGTGAGCCGTGGTGCTGGCTCACAGCAAATATGCTCCCTTTGCCGTGAGCCATATCTAGGGCTCACGGCAAAGGGCCTCCGTTTGCCGTGAGCTATATCCAGGGCTGACGGCAAATATCCGAGCGGGCCCCACTCACGCCGATGCTTGTCGTCAACGTCGCTTTTTTTTGCCGAAGGTGTTTTTTGGCTCACGGCAAATGTTTGCCGAGAACATGGTTTGTGTCTCACGGCAAAGATCCCATTGCCGATACGATTTTTGCCGTGAGCTGGCTCACGGCAAAGGCTTTGCCGTGAGCTTTTGCCCTTTGCCGTGAGCCTTAGGACTCACGGCAAACCGGCTGATTCCGGTAGTTAAAGATGCTTGTAGAAAATTTGTTCAGTTTTCTCTACTAATAAAATGATAGGGTCCTTGTCACTCGCCCTGGCTCTGCCGGTAAACCCACTATCGCAAGCGGCCTCCTACTACCTGCATCGCAAATCGAGCTCCCTAACCCCACGCGCACGTGGCCCCGCCTCCCTCAAGTCCTCACGTGCACCCTGCCTCCCACGCACTCAGATCGACAACCTCCAGTCGCTTGGGGCAGGGCCAACACGGCACAAAGACTTTACCCGTAGCAACGCACGGGCATGTTTGCTAGTAGATGTATAAGTACGTAACTATATATGTAAGGGTATTTTGGATATGGGGATGGGTATAAAGGACAGTGAAAACATAGCTGTTTGGATTGGAAGAAGTAGAACTCGTTGTTTCGAACACGTATGGTGTGAATTCGGTACTTAATTTTCCTTAATGTGGCATTTAGCTTAATGTATAAAGGCCTTCAGTTTGATTAGTGCATCTTCATGTCTCAAACATTCTCTAAGTTTAAATTCACATGTGCTCTTCATTGATGAGGCTGAGTCGATCCAAATAGGAAGATTTGTTCTATTGAATAATTGTGTTCCAACTGCATTAATAGGATCATATCCAATTGATTTGATTTGCACAACAATTATAATTAATTTGATAATATTTATTTATGTTACAATATAAAAACAATTGGAGATGCGAGATCAAGTGATGATGTGATTTGCACGACAATTATAATTAGTTTTATAATGTTCATGTTCCAAAATATATACTTTTTGAAGATGCGAGGAATCAAACCCGGTGCCTCTAGCAATGCAATGTTTCAAATGAGCTACATCCCCATGATTGATATTGCTTTCATTATATTTGACTTCATAATGTTTTTCCTTTACTTATGCCTATAGTTAATTTTTCTACTAACTGGAGATGCAAGGAATTCAGAATTATTGTACTGAAATTGCAGTACCCCTTGTGGCCTTGTGTCCTTGTGAACATGTGTGTATTCTTTAGTTAATTTTCCTTAATGTGGACTTTAGTGGGATTAGTGCATTAATTTGCATCTCTCAAACATTATTGAAAAAATGATGTATATCCATCGTATTGTCCGAGCACGACGTACGGACTCGTTGGCGTCGCCGATCACGCGGCGTCAGGATGATGGCCGGCCGTCGTCAAGAGATCACCGGAGAGATGTCGTGGATCATCGTCATGCTCGGCGTGCATGGGAGGATGACATTCTGTTGCTTTTCCATGGCGACGCGACGGGACATTGGTCTTCCATTGGGGGTTGGGAAGAGATTTTCGGATGCTTGGGTTGGGAAGATAGGAGGACGAGGTCTCGGAGAGATGGTTTGATCCGTCTCGAATTCATCACGATCCGATTTCAGTTCCCCCTTGTGTCACCTTAGAATGGACATGTGTGTGTGTATCCGATTTCAGTTCCCCCTTGTGTCACCTTAGAATGAACATGTGTGTGTGTATATTTTCCTTAATGTGTTGTTAGTTTGATCAGTAAATTGATTTGCATCTCTGAAGTGAAACATTATTGTAAAAACGATGATAGACTCATCTCATGGTACAAAAAGGTCACGCACTCGCAAAAGTATCACTAAAAACTTTCACATGTACACATGGTCTCGCTCGTGCTCAAGCGCCGGCGACTCCGCCTCTGCTGTGTGCCTCCAACTCCATGGGACGATGAAGGTATGCATGTAATATTGGTTGCCCTAGCTAGTAATATTAGCACGGGGTTGGAACTAGATGTTTACACGTGTCAATTTGGTTGTGGCCTGTCTCGCTATACATATAGTTATATACACGGAGGTGAACATATTTTGGATAAATGACGGACAAAACATATTAGTTTGATCCGTTACAAAGTTCATGATCCCGATTCCGTTATGTACAACTTGTTTTGGACACTTATGTATTCGGTAGTTCATTTTCTTCTGCTATCGCAAGGTGGTTTCCTTGGTGGTAATGATCGTGCAGGTGGCACATCACACGCAGGTACCTAACCTAAGTGTCTGAGGCCAGCGGTAGCTCGTACGGGAAGAACACCCTATGCGATATCAAGGTCGTGCTCTTCTTCGTCCGCTGCAGCTTCATGGTTTCCACGTCGAGGGAGAATACCTTCATGGTAGATGAGGCTGAGATGAAGATGCCGAGCACCAGGCCATGACAGGCCTGGACTGACCTCAATGTTTGCCAGATGGCATAGACCAACTCGCTTCTCCACCACACGCACTCAATCGAGAGTAATCGACCGTGAGGACGGATGCGTCCGGCCGACTGTAAAGTCGGTATTGGGTAAGGTCTATTATTCTGTTGTTGGAGCGAGGGACATAATGAAAATAAAAAATATGGTTTGCTTTATTGATTCCTACATTACCATTATGCATGGTATAGAGGACGCTGAGATGAAAAAAAAACAAAATCATTCTCATTGCCTTTATATTTCTGTAAGCAGGATATTGATTTATTGATTCCTTCATTACCTCTCTCTCTCATCTCGTCAAAGCATCACGCACGCACCCTTGCACATGTTAGCTGCTATGAGTTATGAAAGAACGTGATTACAGATCTAAGGAGCAAGTAGCTAGATTACCTTTATCTTTTTAATATTGTTCACGACTTCTCGGTTCCCATGCATGATTGTGTAAAAAAGACCAAGGTGATGACTCCACGGTAGTGGTAGGCTGGTAGCATACCTGAAGTATGCCTGAGTCACATGCAGTGCTTGTAGCTAGGAACTCTCTCTCTCTCTCTCTTAACTTATTATGTAAGTCAACTTGCGCCCAGGTAGTTTAATTTCCCCGATAAATGGAAGGATCGCTCGGAGCATGCTGATTGTTGTATAATCGAATCGAGGTCAACACACGAGACTACTTGCAGCTAGCTAGCGTATACTATGTGCCCATTGCATATTGCAGCCAGACAAGCTAGCTTATTATAAGGGTTCGTGCAACCCACCAGATAATATGATCCCAGATAACACCTCCCAACTTGTCCACTTGTCACAGTATCCTAATAAGCATGCAGCTTAGGTCAATAGGGTTTCATGAAAAATTTTTAGACATTAAAGTCACTACAACATTAGCAATTTACTGACATGGTAAGGTAATTAAGAGGGTGAGTTTCATAAGGTGAGAGACAAGATTTATCCCTATATATACGACTCAACTAATATAGTTACTTAGTTCAGTCTTGGTGACCGTGCAATAGAACTATGTACTGTGATTGGTCCATATATCCTTAGGCCATTCCCAACCCAGTGACTAGATCGAATGGTGTCCATAGAATTAAATGAGCTGCCACATAGGATAAAAGATGTTGCGGCAAAGAAATAAATGAAAAAAAGAAGAGGAGGAAACCAGGTCTTGCATGAGACATGGTTTTTCTACACATCATCCAAGATATAATGGGAGGTGAGGAGCATTAAATTCAAGTAATGATTAGTGGATGTTTGCATTTGAAGAATAGTGTCTAGTGCTAGTTTCTTGCTGATGTGGATCTTATGGACACTATAACTAATGTCTTGGGTTAGGAATGACCTTAAGAGCTTAGCTTTAATTTGTGTCCCGGACCATTGGAGCACCCAGCGGCAACGTGCACCGGCCACCGGCCATGGTACAATCTTATATATCTCAAGTCAACTTGTACGTAGATCTAAATCTAATATGCTCGGTGGCTCGCATCGGTGTGCCGACTATAAATAGAGTCGATCACCAGCAGCCTAAAGCAGAAGCAGCAGCAGCAGCAATTAACAGAGTCCATCCATCATCGATCAATAATGGCCTTTTCTTGTGCTATCAAGGTGGCCGTTTGCCTGGTACTGATCGTGCAGGTGGCGATGGCGACGACCCCGACATGCGACGACTGCTACAGAGGATGTGGCAGCTCGTGCCGCAACGAGTCTACCTGGCAATGCTTCAGCACCTGCACCACCGCACCTTCCAGCTGCACTACTTGCGAGACGGCGGCCTTTGAGGTATGTGTCACCCCATGCTTCGGCGGCTGCCGTGGCATCGGCAACTGCCCGCCACCACCGCCGCCATCGCCATGATGATCCATCCTGCTCGACCATCGTGGTGAATGTAATGTAATGGGGGGCGGACAATATTATTGTACTTCGTGTGTTGTTACTACTAGGTATGAATAAGTGTGTGAGTACCAGCCAGCCGAGGTGCGTGCTATGTGCACCTCCTATACCGTTAGCGGCATTGTGTGATTTCATGTTCCCCCATTCCGTTTACTTTCAGTCATCGTGAAATATAATAAAGCTGTGTCTGCATCCTTTACTATTTAATTGCATCTGTGTGCCATATATGTCCATGTTTGTTAGGCTAGTCTCAATGGAGAGCTTCACATCACAGTTACCTATACTACCACATTTAAGTTTTCAGTGGAAAGAAACTGTCACTCTCGATGCACAATTTCATATATAAGCTGCAATATTTAATTCTGCATGATGTAAGGTCAAATGTGTTATGGATGGAAGTATAACATTCTCAATAAAAGTTTCATTGTATTTCATGAGCTTGGTAACTATGCTGGAAGGCTTTCATGGTGATGACACTCTCCTGTCCTCTCTCTTCATAATTATCATGCCACGTCAACAAAAATACTGATGTGTCACTTGATTTAATGCCCATGAAACTTCCACTGAGATTGGCCTTATGTGCTGGCAACTTCTCAATAACGTCGTACGCATGGTCGATTTATCATCGTATAAATGTATGCACACATTCATGATTCATCTCTATAATATAAATACTGTTGGAATTGACCTCGGTCATGTGTAATTGGGCCATCAGGCCCAATCCTAATCCTACACTAATTCTTATTAGTTGCCTTCGATTGGAAGGCAAACACAGCCCACTTAGGGCCCGGCCCCGCGTCTACAGCACTATATAACTAAGGGGAGACCCTAGGTTTCCCTTATCCAAGTTAATCTTGTGTTAATCACGAGTTAGCTTATAGGGTTCATTGGAACCCTAATCCTATCAATCACTAAGGGTGTTGGAAGGCGTGGAAGCTCGGTGTCCCTCGATCTACATCGATATCCTGCTGTTTTGCTACGTCTACTTCCTCTACGGCTCTACAGCATCTACATGTCATTAGTCATCCACCAAAGAGGATGAATCTGAATGGTAAGTTCTAAGTTTCACAAAATCCATATTAGATCTAAGTGCTAGGTGTGGTCTTTGTTAGACTAGTTGATCCTGTTCAGTTTATACTCTAAGCATAGATCAAATAAATCTAACAACTGGTATCAGTCGCCTAAGTCTAGTTCTACTAGATCCACTAGCAAAAACACTAAGTTTATGGTTAGGATTAGCGCCTAACAGAGGTGATTTTATTAAGCTAAGTCATGTTTTAGTTTAGACAGTAAGGATTAGATGAGATTCATCATGTTTAGCCAAGTTCTTTGATGTTAAGATTAAGTAAATGCCTACTCTATCAAATCAGTAGTATTCCTAGGTGTTTATTCATCTTTCAGTTCAAGATCTACTCGATTAGGGTTACGGTCAGCACCTAAGATGCATCTACGCTCCAAAACATGTAAACATCACAGCCCTCTACATTCATCACAGCCCTTACCCGCGAGAAATTAGAAAGAGGGGAAGTGCAAATCTCAGAACATATTCAAGAAAACTTAGTTTTCAAAACCGAAACCCTAATCCTAGATCTGCTCGTTCAAAAAAGAAAGAGAGAGAGAGAGAGAGGAAAAGAGGCCCGCGGCCTCGTCGGTCACACCATGACCAAACTCAGTAAGAGTGCCGGCCTAGAGCCGGCCATGGCGTTCCGTTGGCCCCTACTCTACGGAATGCGCGCACAAGTCGCATGCACCATCGCAGAGAAGGAGCCGAGGGGCATCCAGCTCACTCAAGTGCGCAATACATTGCCGTTGTGCAGTCATGTAGCACCGGATGTGTAATTGGGTCATCAGGCCCAATTCTAATCCTACATTAATCCCTATTAATTTCCTTTGATTGGAAGGAAAATATAGCCCACTTAGGGCCCGACCCCGCGTGTACAACACTATATAACTAAGGGGAGACCCTATGTTTCCCTTATCCAAGTTAATCTCGTGTTAATCACGAGTTAGCCTATAGGGTTCATTGGAACCCTAATCCTATCAATCACTAAGGGTGCTGGAAGGTGTAGAAGCTCGGTGTCCCTCGATCTACATCGACATCCTGCTATTCTACTACGTCTACTTCCTCTATGGCTCTACGGCATCTACATTTCATTAGTCATCCACGAAAGAGGATGAATCTGAATGGTAAGTTCTAAGTTTCACAAAATTCGTATTAGATCTAAGTGCTAGGTGTGGTCTATGTTAGACTAGATGATTCTGTTCAGTTTATACTCTAAGCATAGATCAAATAAATCTAACAACTGGTATCAGTTGCCTAAATCTTGTTCTACTAGATCCACTAGCAAAAACACTAAGTTTGTGGTTAGGATTAGCGCCTAACAGAGGTGATTTTATTAAGCTAAGTCATGTTTTAGTTTAGACAGTAAAGATTAGATGAGATTCATCGTGTTTAGCCAAGTTCTTTGATGTTAAGATTCAATAAATGCCTACTCTATCAAATCAGTACTGTTCCTAGGTGTTTATTCATGTTTCGGTTCAAGATCTACTCGATTAGGGTTACTGTCAGCATCTAAGATGCACCTACGCTCCAAAACATGCAGACATCTCAGCACTTTACATTCATCACAGCCCTTACTCGCAAGAAATTAGAAGGAGGGGAAGTGCAAATCTCAGAACATATTAAGAAAACTTAGTTTTGAAACCCAGAACCCTAATCCTAGATCTGCTCATTTAAAAAAGAAAGAAAGAGAGAGAGACAGAGGAAAAGGGGCCCGCGGCCTCGCCGGTCACACTGTGACCACACTCAGTAAGAGTGCCGGCCTAGAGCCGGCCATGCCATTCCGTTGGCCCGTACTCTACGGGATGTGCGCACAAGTCGCACGCACCATCGCAGAGAAGGAGCCGAGGGGCATCCAGCTCACTCAAGGGCTCAACACATTGCCGTTGTGCCGTCATGGAGCACCGGATGTGTAATTGGGCCATCAGGCCCAATCCTAATCCTACACTAATTCCTATTAGTTGCCTTCGATTGGAAGGCAAACACAGCCCACTTAGGGCCCGGCCCCGCGTCTACAGCACTATGTAACTAAGGGGAGACCCTAGGTTTCCCTTATCCAAGTTAATCTCGTATTAATCACGAGTTAGCCTATAGGGTTCATTGGAACCCTAATCCTATCAATCACTAAGGGTGCTGGAAGGCGTGGAAGCTCGGTGTCCCTCGATCTACATCGACATCCTGCTGTTCTGCTAGGTCTACTTCCTCTACGGCTCTACGGCATCTACATCTCATTAGTCATCCATCAAAGAGGATGAATCTGAATGGTAAGTTCTAAGTGCTAGGTGTGGTCTATGTTAGACTAGATGATCCTGTTCAGTTTATACTCGAAGCATAGATCAATTAAATCTAACAAATACAGCTCCTATATCATTGATGAAAGAGTAACTATGATGCACTAACTCATACTCAACTGATGAAGATTCTATGGATATATTGACGTAGTCCATATTGTCGTTGAATGACATGATCGACGTGACCTAGAGTTATAGCTGGATCGTGATCTGGCACCCTTGGCAAGCGAAAAAAAATTATTAGCTACATCTGTTGGACTACATCACACTAGCTTTGTCCTCACCCCCGCACAGAAAGCTCATACGCGCTGGCAACCAGAGGACTACGGATGCCGCAAAGCCAAATGCTCCTGTATCTTGGCTTTCAAATTTTGGTTGTGCGGCATCCCCAGCAGGACCTAGCTATGGCGCACGCACCACTCGCTCGACAACTCCACAACACGACTTGGAACACATACAGACGTACTCACACATTGCTCGCAACACGTACCGAGCGTCATGGCCTCCAGCCCTGCTGGCCACCCCAGCTTCGTCCGCGTCAACCCACGCTCCGACCGCTTCCACGCTCTGACATTCCACCACGTAGAGCTCTGGTGCGCCGACGCGGCATCCGCCGCCGGCCGCTTCTCCTTCGCGCTCGGCGTCCCCGTCGCAGCGCGCTCCGACCTCTCCACGGGCAACTCCGCACACGCCTCGCTCCTCCTCCGCTCGGGCTCCGCCCTATGCGCAGGCCGCCGCCGACGCCTCCACCGCCTCCCTCCCCTCCTTCTCCGCGCCCTCCGCGCGGCGCTTCGCCGCTGACCACGGTCTCGCCGTGCGCGCCGTCGGGGTCCGCGTCGCCGACACCGAGGAAGCCTTCCGCGCCAGCGTCGACGCCGGCGCGCGCCTGGCGTTCGAGCCCGTCGAGCTCGGCCTCGGCTTCCGCCTCGCCGAGGTCGAGCTCTACGGCGACGTCGTGCTCCGCTACGTCAGCTACCCGGACGCCGCCACCACATACGACGCGCCCTTCCTTCCGGGCTTCGAAAACGTCAGCAACCAAGGAGCCAGAGCTCTAGACTATGGGCTGAGCCGGATCGACCATGTGGTCGGCATCGTACCGAAGCTAGATCCGGTGGCTCCCTACATGGCTGGGTTCACGGGGTTCCACGAGATTGCCGAGTTCACGGCGGAGGACGCGATGACGAGCACGGCGGCGGAGAGCGCACTCAACACGGTGGTGCTCGCCAATAACTCCGAGAACGTGCTGCTAGTGCTCAGCGAACCCGTGCACGGCACCGAGCAGCGCCGCGACCAGATACACGTCATACAGGCGTATCTCGACCACCACGGGGGCCCGGGAGTGCAGCACGTCGCGCTGGCCAGCGACGACATGCTCAGGACGCTGCGGGAGATGCGGGCGCGCTCCGCCATGGGCGGATTCGAGTTCTTGGCGCCTCCGCCGCCTAACTACTACGAGGGCGTGAGACGTCGCGCAGGGGACGTGCTCTCGGAGGCGCAGATCAACGAGTGCAAGGAGTTGGGGGTGTTGGTGGATAGGGACGACCAGGGGGTGTTGCTCCAAATCTTCACCAAGCCAGTGGGGGATAGGTAAAAATAAATCTTCAGTTTTTGCATTCCATTGTGTGATGAGCGGCAATATGAAAGGGGAAAGCTATAGCTCACATGTGTGAAAATAACCCTCTGGTAAAACACATCTTAGATCATTGGATTAATAGCATGGATGGCTTAGATTTCTCCTCCTCTCTCCACCTTCCTCATCTTCTCTAACTCCGGCGAGACCTCCGGCGAACTCCCGGCGAGGTTAGGGTTCCGGGTTGCTGGGGGCCATCCTCACCCCCGGGCATAGAGGAGGGCTCCGGGGCAGCCGGCCTGCCCGGTGGTGGTCGGCGAGAGAGACGGCGGTGAGGCTGGCGGTGCCACCGGCCCGGGCGGCGGTGGATGGCGGTTGGGCCGGCGCCAGTGGCGGGGGGCACGTAACGGCAATGGCGGCGGCGGCCGGCGGCGCTTGGACGCTGCGGCCAGTGCCGGCGCCGGAGGGGAGGTGGCGGCCTGGGCGGGGGCAGGGGGTGCGGCGGCGGGTTGGGAGGAGAGGAAGAGAGAGGAGAGAGGAAGAAGGGTTAGGGTTGGGTTGGAGTAGACCTGAGCCATAAGATTTTAGATCCAATGGTCAAGAATTTGTTTGAGGGAAGGGTAAGTTTCATATGGGTAAGAGATAGACACTCCCATCTGAAGTGCAAATGTGTGGTCCCTATATGCATATATGCCCTCCATGCATCTTTAAGAAGATTGTGAAATCTAAAATGGAATAATAGAGGGAGTATGTGCAGAATGAAAAGCCAATTATTATTATTGATACATACATGCACATGTGATAAAGGATCCCAAATTCTGATTTGAATTTGGTAATTGCAGCTAAATACTTGAAAACTTGGCGTGGTTCATGGATTCCAGCGTCAGTGCCCTAAATATGCACTACCGGAAAATGCCAATATGCCGAGAGGGAAAATCTTTGCCGTGAGCCAAACGTCGGGCTCTCGGCAAAGAAGACCTTTGCCGTGAGCCATGCCCCAAGACTCTCGGCAAAGAGGAAACCGTCGGCAAAAACAACGTTTGCCGTGAGCACCTAAGTACGGGCTCTCGGCAAAGTTTGAGCACTCGACGAACGGAAACTTCGCCGAGAGCAAGAGGAAAGACGCTCTCGGCAAACTAGGACCTCTCGGCATACATGATCACGTGCCACGTTCGTGCCCTCGCCGCCAGACACGGCGTGTGGGGCGGCTAACGGCCGTCAACGTTTTTGCCGTGAGCCTACAAGGAGCTCACGGCAAAGGGATGTTTGCCGAGAGCAGGGCCGTCCTCTCGGCAAAACTGGACACGTGGCACGGCATCAGTCAGGCCGGCATGGCCACGTGGCAGTCTCTTTGCCGAGAGCCTTCGGTCGACTCTCGGCAAAGGTACGGTTTGCCGAGAGCCTTCTGTAGACTCTCGGCAAAGAGGCTCTTTGCCGAGAGCTTCCTGGTGGCTCTCGGCAAACGTGTCCCACAGATTTCACATTTCAACGCCCAAACAAATTTTCTTAGTTCACACATCCTACAAAGTACAACATGTGAGCATTTGACTATTTTACCAATTTGTTTGCTATTTTTAATTTCTTTGTATCCATTTGTTGGGTTTATGGAATAATTCTAAGTTGAATAGAGAAACGATTTGAAAAATGGTAAAAAATGAATTAACTAATGAGATTCATGTAAGTAAGTGTGATGTGAAGCCTTACCAACAAAATAAGAGTATATTTCAATGAAAACATGGAAAAAACCACGTGGATTAATAGTTTTGCAATTATTAAAAATAGCAAATGGAGTCCAAAAATCATGATTTTTGTAGACATCCAATGATTTGGTGTACTAAGTGTGTGGGAAAAGTTAGACGAGGTTTCGGGCAATTTTGTGTCAAACCATGCACAAATCCGAACATCTCCGTAGAAGTTTCGTAAACATCACATGTGATCTCTAGAATTTGAACTCAAAGGAAACTTTAAATTTGAGTTTGCATGCAAAACTTTGTGCACATGTTATAGACACTATAATATGGTCTATGTCAAAATTTGGTATTTTTTCAGAATAATTTGATATATATTTCTACTTCATATATACATGAAATAATGAAAATTTACTAAAATACACATGAAATAATGAAATAATATGTAAACAAATAGGACTTCATGATTTTACTCATCATATTAAATAAGATCAGTATCACCAACACTTTAGAAAAAAGAAATGGAGACCACAATAAAATAAAAACTAATGGGGGAGCAACTCTTTGCCGAGAGCGTCAAGGCAAGCTCACGCAAACAGGGTGTTTGCCGTGAGCTCGGCCTTGTGGCTCTCGGCAAAGTGTTGTTTGCCGAGAGTTTGTAAAGGAGCTCACGGCAAACTGGTTTGAAATTTTTCGAACTGAAAATTGAATGTTTGCCGTGAGCTTCGATCTCGCTCTCGGCAAAGACAGCCTTTGCCGAGAGCCAGATCTGGGCTCTCGGCAAAGGCCGGCAAAGGCTTGTTTGCCGAGAGTCTGCAAAGGAGCTCACGGCAAACTGGTTTGAAATTTTTCGTACTGAAAATTTAATCTTTGCCGTGAGCTTCGATCTGGCTCTCGGCAAAGGCTGTCTTTGCCGAGAGCCAGATCTAGGCTCTCGGCAAAGACAGCCTTTGCCGAGAGCCAGATCTAGGCTCTCGGCAAAGTTGAGTTACCCGCGGCACAAAACCACGGTACCCTTCTCTTCCCCACCCTATCCACGCACTGCACGCACGCGCCGCCGCCCCTCCTCCTCTCCATCCCCTAGCGCCACCGCCCTTCCTCTCCTCTCCATCTCCCAGCGCCGCCGCCGCCACCCTCCCTCGCCGCGCGGCCGCCTCCCTCCCTCGCCGCCGTGACCCCCCGCGCCGCCCGGCCGCAGCCTCACACCGCGGTCGCCCCCTCTTTCTTCCCTTCTGCCCAACACAATTACACAACACGCCCTCCCTCCCTCCCTCCCTCCCTCCCCGCACTTCAGTTCACTCGAGCACGCACGCATCGGGAGCGAGCGCCACCCTTCCTCCTCCGTCGCACGGGGCCGGCGCGGGAGGGAGAGGATCCATCTCCCCGACCGGGCTCCGATTGGTTTCGTCCTCGGGGGTAAGGAAACTATATCTATGCTCTTCCTCGGATTGATGATTGATTGACTGATTGATTTTCCTGGTTGGGATTAGTTCGGTTTAACGCCCTGAGATTTTTTTACATATAATCCATTGTTTAACGCCCTGAGATTTTTTTACATATAATCATCCAGCAAGTATGTGTGCATGCTCATCCAAACGAACAGTTCAATCGAACAAAGAATTGTTAGTATTTCACATATCCAAACTTCAAGTCAAAATTTACCTCGTAATTAGACTTGTGTTTTTTAACAACTTTTAACGTCCGAACATCCAATATTGTCAGATCATCTTCCTACAAATCATTAGAACAGAGGTTACTGTAGATGTATATTTTAATAGAGCTAGTGATTCAGTTATTTGTAAAAACATACAGCTAACAGCTTTTTAAGAATCATGCTTATTAAGTTAAACCTTCCCCAAAACAATGTTTGATTTTGACAAATATCTTAAATTATCCACATTCTCAAGGATGATTATCATCTATGAATAACAAAAAAAAGAAAAGCATGTCATGATTCCATCTAATTGCTAGATTAATATGCATGTCATGATTATCATCTATGAAAAGCATGTCTATTTAAATATAAAAATATATTGATTTATATTCAAGCCTATCCTAATTATGCTATGATCTTTCTTAAAAAAAAATATTTATCGGCAGTACTGTTTGTGCTTTTGTATGTTGATATCTATAACAGTGCAGTTATCTACCTTGTCCTCCCATATCTCCCTTCGTTGTTTGCATAACTTAACTAATGGTTGTTTGTAGCAGCAATTGTGCCATCTGATTTTCTGGACCATTTGTGCTAATACCTAACGATAGAGATGAAAGCATAATGTTTATGGAGGAGTTGTATCTCCCTTATATTGATGTTTCTAATTTCACACTTTAGGTCATTAGGTGTAGATTGATTCTGTATCATGGGAAAACCATTTTTTTCCAGCGGCTTAATGATTTACCCTTTTTATAAAGTTGTGCTTCATCCCTCATTTTTCTTTAGTAAACCACTAGAAAGTTTAGTTTCTTCACAAATAAAATAAACTCCTCAGAACCTTATTTAGCCCATATCTTTCTCATTTATGCACTGATTTAAGAGATCCTATGTTTTGGTACTCTTTGGGCATTTCGGTGTCGGATCAGGGAATAGATAAAATGTTTTTATCGTACTAAATGATATTTTCTGTTGTTGGTCTAGTAACCATACATACATATACTGTCCTCATTGACAAACATTGCATTTTTTTAGTTGATGAGACGGAATTGTAAATTTGTGGCTGTATATGGTTGTATGAATGTGTTTGTGCTTGATGAGACAAAATTGTGGATTTGTGGTTGTATAAGGTTGCATGAATGTGAATGTGATTATATGCGATTAAATTGATGATGATAGTGGGGCTTTAGAAACCTCATCGTGTAGGGGAATTGCTGCCGAATTTTTTCATTAACATTGTTATGTTATTT
This sequence comes from Digitaria exilis, assembly GCA_015342445.1. Lineage (NCBI taxonomy): Eukaryota > Viridiplantae > Streptophyta > Magnoliopsida > Poales > Poaceae > Digitaria > Digitaria exilis. Next base: position 3,173,940 of record JACEFO010000191.1, on the reverse strand, counting down.
TTTCAGGAGAGGAGTCGACGCTCGCCTTCCTCGTGCCGACGCTAGCCCATCCTCGACTCGACGCTCACCGTCATCGACGCTAGCCGGATAGAAAGGTGAGACATAGAACACTTGTCTTTTCGTTTCATGTTTTAGGTCACGTAACCTAGTTAGGCGTCTCCCGTTCGAAAGAGATACAGTTTGAGATATGCAGATCTCTGCATATCATATGTAAAATTGTATCTGTTTCGAATTGTCCACGTTTATTGGACAGCCCGAGGATGCGACGATATCGTTAGTTTCCATGTTCTACTTCTATCCGGGACAGAGTTTCGGCAGCATCTCCCTGTTGTTCTTCGGATGCACACTCTCCTTTCGAGGACGTGTATCTGGAGAACAGCGGGGAGATGCTGCCGAAAATCTGTCTTGGATAGGAGTAGAGCATGGAAACTAACGTCATCGCCGCATCTTCGGGTGGGATTAGGACCTATCTTTGCCAATTAGAAAGTATAAGGAGCGTGTAGATACTTAAGATATTTATATCCCTCGTTGAAATGTGAAAGGATGGCTGACCGTGAGTGGATGTACACGGGCCGCCCGAGTCCGCGTCAGTTTACAAATGAATGGATGGACAAGACCCAGAGATTCATTAGACTAGCATTTGCTAAGGCTAAAGGTGATGAGAACATGACACCATCGGATACGAACATTGGTCATAAGGTGAATTTATTTCTCCATTTGTATAATGATTTGTTGTACAATTCACTTGGTTCCACATGTCCATGTCATTATTTGACTGAAGGTACAAATACATTATTACAATGTCTTCGCGGGCTTGTTATTCACACATGGGACCCAGGACTAAGATGGAGTAGGCCCCAGACATATGGAGAGAGCTTCAAAGATGCTCAAGGACGTCCTCCACCTTGGCCGCCACCTTAGGAGACCAGCAAGGGCGCCCAAGTAAGATGGAGGCCCATTACAACTCGAGTTCGAGTCCAACTCGGAGTCCAGGAACAGTCTGGAGTAAAACGGACGCCCAGGCCGCATACGGACTCGGATTTCAACGATCCACATATGGTTGGAAAGAAGATTTTATAGAGCTTCCAATGGAACCAGAACCAGGTCCAAATTCACTCTGAGTCGACGGGAATCGTCCGAGGAAGATGGCGTCCAGAATCTGTCCCGGTGCTGCGTCACCGATATTTGGCCTTTGGGCCGTGTATCTTCGTTGAGCCCATTAGGGGCGCGTGTAGGGGGTCGACCACGACCCTAACCTCTATATATCAGTAGCCGCCACCCTCGTTAGGATTTGGGTTTTGCTTAGATTAATCTGTCAAGAACAGTTTCGCCGTTGCATCGGTTTGTGAGACCCCAACTCGTGAGATTAATCATTCATCTGCAATTGTGTTGCATCTTTCTGTGTTCTTGCTTGTGTTCCTCGATTCGCAGGCAAGGATTAGCCTTCTGGGCAAGGTCGACTTAGGTCGATAACCTGAGGAGACGTGGTGCTGCGATTGCGGGGTTCAGGACGTGTTGTTCGGAAGCCGGATCGATTTGTGTCGCGACTCCGCCAAAATCGTCGCTTATCTGAACCTCTCGGAAGATCGGGAACCCTAGTCCACATCAAAAGGAGCCAATGCGACTTGGTGTCCATGCAGTCGTTGTCAAAACAAGAAACGACAAACAAAGAAAGATATGAGTACTCATCTCTGCAAGAATGGGTTTGTTGCCGGCTATACTCGGTGGGTCTACCATGGCGAAACCGATCGGGGAAGGGAGGAGGTGGTGAGGCAACGTGTCATGGAGTTTGATGATGAAGCCGGGGTAGGGGACATGTTAAATGACTATGACCAAGCCCACTTCAATGAAGGACCTAGTGAGGAGGAGCCGGAGGTAACCGCAAAAGCGTACTACGACATGTTGTCCGCGGCTCAACAACCCTTACACGGGCATACCAAGGTTTCTCAGCTGGATGGCATTGCACGTCTAATGGCGCTAAAGTCCCAGTATAACCTTGGGCGGGAGGCCTTCAATAATATCTTGAGTGTTGTCGGTAGTCTGCTTCCTAAGGGTCACATTCTTCCAAAGAGCATGTACGAGGCAACAAAACTCCTCAACGAACTCAAGATGCCCTATGAGCAGATCCATGCCTGTCCAAATGGATGCGTGTTGTTTAGGAAAGAACACGGGAATGCGAGGTACTGTCCAAAGTGTAACTCGTCTAGGTACGTGGAGGAAGATGCTGGTGATGGACAGAAGAAGCAGAGCAAGCTCCCCGTGAAAATCCTACGGTACTTGCCGTGCATCCCACGGATCCAACGGCTATACATGACCGAGGAATCTGCGAAACAGATGACATGGCATAAAAGTGGACGTCGATACAATCCTGACAAGATGGTACATCCGTTCGATGGTGAATCATGGCAACACTTTGATCATATTCATCGTGGCAAAGCCGCAGAGGCCCGTAACGTTCGCGTTGCTCTGGCCACAGATGGGTTCCAGCCTTATGGGATGGGGGCTGCCTCATACACTTGCTGGCCCGTGTTTGTTATCCCTCTCAATCTCCCCCCCGGCGTCATCTTCTCTCGGCAGAACATTTTCCTGTCTTTGATAATTCCTGATCACCCGGGGGCTAATATGAATGTCTATATGGAGCCTCTTATTGATGAATTGGAGCATGCTTGGGAGCGAGGGGTATTGACGTACGACCGAGCCACAAAGAGAAATTTCATAATGCATGTTTGGTATCACTACTCCTTGCATGACTTCTTAGCATATGGGGTATTCTGCGGCTGGTGTGTTCACGGGGTGATTCCATGCCCAATTTGCAAGGCAGGTGTGAAGTTCATTTGGCTGAGCAAGGGTGGAAAGTATTCCGCGTTCGACAAACACCGGCAATTCCTCCCTTTGAACCATCCATTCAGGCGAGACATCCGGAATTTCACGAAAGGTGTTGCAGTTACAGACCCTGCACCGCACATTATGACCGGTGCTGAGGTTTGTGCTCAGGTAGCCGCTCTCCAGGTCAACGAACAAGGTGGTTTTGTAGGATATGGTCAGGATCATAACTGGACTCATAAGTCTGGACTGTGGAGGCTCGCCTATATGCCAGACATTCTTCTTCCTCATAACATTGATCTGATGCACACCGAGAAGAATAATGCCGAGGCTCTTTTTTCAACACTCATGGACATTGCTGATAAGACCAAAGACAATGTTAAGGCCCGAGTGGATCAAGCAACGTTGTGTGATAGACCAAAGATGAACATGGTTCCTCCCACAACCGGCAAGAACTGGAAGAAGCCCAAGGCTGATTATGTTCTGACGAGGGCCCAAAGGAGGGAAGTACTCCAATGGTTCCAGACATTAATGTTCCCTGATGGATATGCAGCCAATTGGAGGAGAGGAGTTAACTTTGCCACCACGCGAGTCAATGGGCTCAAGAGTCATGACTACCACATATGGCTTGAGCGCCTTCTACCGGTCATGGTCCGAGGCTATGTCCCCGACCGTGTATGGGTTGTGCTGGCAGAGTTGAGCTTTTTCTTCCGCCAGCTCTGTGCCAAGGAGATATCTCGAACAGTGATAACCGAGATGGAAAGGCTGGCGCCTGTCTTGATCTGTAAGATGGAGAAGATTTTTCCACCCGGTTTCATGAATCCGATGCAGCATATGATTTTGCACCTCCCGTACGAGGCACGAATGGGTGGGCCTGCGCAAGCACGTTGGTGCTACGCAATCGAGAGATGTCAAAAGACTCTACGCAGCAAATGTAAAAACAAATGCAAAATTGAAGCTTCCATTGCAGAGGCTTTCATTCTGGAGGAGGTGTCAAATTTCACAACAAAGTACTATTCTGACAACCTTCCTAGCGTGCATAATCCCCCTCCTCGTTACAATGTTGGCTGCAATGAATCGAATCTGAGCATATTCCGAGGGCAACTAGGTAGTGCTAGTGGCGCGACCAACAAGACTCTGGACATTTCAGAGTGGCGCAAGATCATGCTATATATCTTGACCAACCTCTCCGAAGTAGAGGTGTACATGTCGTAAGTTCTCAACCTTGTTTTCCACAGTTCAACTATTCTGTATCCAACACCCTTGTCTGTTGTTGCTACAGAGAATTTCATCATCAATATTGGCGTCGATCAAGGGAAGCAACCCCACAGGAATACGATAAGCTTCTCAGGGAAGGTGCGGGACCTGGAATGCCTAATTTCATTTCTTGGTTCAAAAACAAGGTACCGTCACATTCCTTTGTTGTACATGCCTCATGCGTAACGGACATGACAACGATGTACCTTTCCTACTTGATCCTACACAGGGACAATCCGATGGTTCTATGAGTGCCGAGTTGAGACAAGTTGCCAATGGCTTTGACTACAGGGTCAGGTCATTTTCCGGTTATGATGTTAATGGATATCGATTTCACACAAAAAGACACGAGCGTAGTCGGCCCAATCGAAGAACAACTAATAGCGGAGTGTTTACGCCGGGCTCTAACGGCGTCGACTATTATGGCAGAATCGAGGAAATTTACGAATTGGGGTTTCGTGGTAGCACTCCTTTCAATCCTGTCGTATTCAAGTGCCAATGGTTTGATCCCGAACAAGTGAGACGAACACCGAATCTTGGCCTAGTCGAGGTCCGACAGTCTTCCGTCTATGCAGGAGATGATGTCTATATTGTTGCTCAACAGGCCACACAAGTTTATTTTCTCCAGTATCCTTGTCAGACGGACGAGCGTCTTCAGGGATGGGATGTTGTGTACAAGGTATCACCACATGGCAAACTACCAGTCCCAAACAATGATGATAACAATATTGACCCGAGCACATACGAGGGAGAATTTTTCCAAGAAGATGGGCTTGAAGGGAGTTTTGTCATAGACTTAGCGGAAGCGATCGGAATGGAAGTAGACAATGAAGATCTAGGTGAGGAAGACGATGGAGATGAGGTTGAAAATGTGATGGACTTACGATTACTTGAGCGATGGCAATTAAATGATGACAGTGATGACATTGCCCCTTTGGAGCACGGGCATGATGAAATTGATGCACGGGATAGTGATGATGAGTATTATGAGGAACAAAATCTTGATGATGATGATTATTTCTAGAAAAATATGTACGTTACTTTCTAGTTATGTTTTAGATTTATATTTTAAAGTTACATCTTGCTATGTTATGTGTAGTTATGTTTTTTAGCCTGTTTCTAAGTATATCTTGCTTATTTGTTCTAATTTGTTCATTCTTTTTTATTTTCAGGTGACTGAACAAATATGGCGGGCGGCAAAGTGAGGAAGGTGTCGTCCGTGTACCAGAGGACGAGTGAGGAGGGGGAGGGGTCGGGTTCGGGGTCAGGGTCGGGCAGGAGGAGCTGGTGGAGTTTCAGGCGTCGAGAGCCGCGTCGAGAGCCTCCTCGAGAGCCGTTGCCACAGATTCAGCTCTTCGACGAGGACGAGTACGTGGAGGAAGAAGACACGGACTTTCGGCCTTATAGGAAGCCGGACTCGGAGGACGAGTCGGTGGAGGCAGAGGAGGAGGAGGAGGACGAGGAGGACGACGAAGGTGTAGAGGACGTGCCGAAGGTTTGGTTGCGAGGCCCGTCGACCCTCCCTCCCTGGCCACCTCCACACCTACGCCCAGTGATTAGACCAGCTGGACAAAGGTAAGTGCTTTTGACGTGACCCTTAATTTCCCTATGATTAGTTGCGATCTCAATAGAAACTAATATTGTATTGCAATTATTTTCAGGGGTTGGGACCTGGTGGGCGGTGGAAATCACTCACGCCTTGTCAATGGCATACTCGGCCTCTTGTGCAAGGAGCACTTCCCCGGCATGGTCCATCATGCCGGAAAGTACGAGCCGGCTTTTCACTTTGAGCACTACTACTCCGCGCCGGACCAGCCGGACACCCTGGGCCGAGCGTACAACAACAAGGCGGAGCGGGTGAAGGCCGAGTTGTGGGTAAGTCTTTCTGGCACTACATTACCGAATTCATCGCATTTTCAATACTGACATAATAATTGATGTGTGTATATGCAGGATTTCTACAGGTGCGAGGAGGGAACTGAGGTGAGGACGGAGCGTAACGCCCACCGAGCCTGCCAGAAGCTCCTGCACGACATTCACTACGAGGCGCGCCTCCAGGCTATCGTGTACTACCACGCCCACTACGAACATCGAAAGGTCACCAAGAGGCAAGCCGTAACAATGACGTTGGAGAGGGAGGATTTCCTCAAGGTAACTAACTAACATCAAAACTTTTATTTTCTGAGAATAAACATGCTTCATTGGATCTTCTACCTTAATTGCATTGAATTGCAGGTGCCTCCTAGTTGGTGTAATAATCACACAGAGGCCTGGGAGAAGATGGTGGACAAGTGGTGCTCTCCCGAGTGGCAGGAGAAGCACAATATTCACCGGGACAGGCGTTTGAAGATGGCAGGACCATCGCACCACCAGGGCAGCCGAGACCTCACGGGATACGCGAAGGCATGGGTAAGCGGCTTTAATTGTTTATTCTGATGCAAGACATTATGAAAACATTCTAACCGCTTTGTTCTCCTTTTCTGCAGTCGGCAGCACATGGCAACCGGGACTGCCCTCAGTTCAAGGCGTGGTGCTTAGCTCATATGGGCAAGGCAACGGACGACATCGACTACAGCGAGGACACTCCCGACTCGGCGTTCACCAACCCCACCATCCCTCCGAGGGTCAGTTCGTACACGTCTAGGTCAAGGGAGGTCCATGGGCCAGACTACGCTCCAAGCACCCAGAACTTTGATGGGCGAGTCGTCATGGAGGTGGGCGGAGGCAAGAAGCATGGGCGGTACTGGATGGGTGACAGCGTCATGAACTCGACCACGACGCCAAGACTCCCCGAGATTCGGCAAAGGGCGCCGAGCGGAAGCGACACAATCCGCCCACGCATGACACAGGAGCAGCTGCAGATATCGTCTCTACAGGTTATTTCTTTTTTACTTTGTTTTCCATTGCTTTTGATGTACGATTGCTTCGCATTCTAACATATATATTCTGAATGTATTGCAGTCCCAGCTCGCCCAAGAGAGGACCGAACGGGAGATCGAACGGCAGAGCCTACAGGCCAACTGGACCCAGTTGTACGCCTGGATGCAGAGCGTGGGCACTCAAGTGTCCGTCCCTCCCCCACAGCTTCAGTTTCAGCCACCGCCTCGGCAACCGACCCCTGTGAGTATAAAAACTTTTGGTTTGTAAGTTCATTGGTTAAATCTTGTCTCACGTGAAAACATTTCTCCTTTCTGCAGGGTCTCTCGGCGGGATCAAATGATCCCGCTGGAATGGTCAACATGTCGCCTGGTGTGTCGCCTGGTGTGTCGCCGACGGCTCGTGTGTCGGACTGGTCGCCTTGGGGAACTCAGCAGGACGGACAGGGCTCACAGGATCGCGACCTCTCCAACCCCTACCAAGCACACAACCCGTGGGAATGGCGGCACCACCATTAGGTAGTTGACGGACGTTGTGGTTAAACTTGTGGTCGAACTTGAATGTTATGTGCATGGATTTGTGCTATAACTTGTTGTTAAACTTTTGGTTAAACTTGTGATTGAAACAGTATGTCATGTGCATGAAATGTTTGTGTATTGGTTATATTAATTGCCTGTGATGTATTTGAGATGTATGTGTGATATATTTCAGTTGTTGGGCACCATATATGAGCAAATAAAAAATAAAAAAGGCCTCAGCCCAGGGGTTTGCCGAGAGGATTTGGCCAGGCTCTCGGCAAAGATGCCATTTTTTGCCGAGAGCACCGGCCAAGGCTCTCGGCAAAGATGCCATTTTTTGCCGAGAGCCCCGGCCAAGGCTCTCGGCAAAATCCCTGTGCAGAGGCCCCGCGCCTGCCCCCGTTGTGGGCCCCATGGGCTCTTTGCCGAGAGTCACATGCCAGGCTCTCGGCAAACCTTGAATTCTTTGCCGAGAGCGGGGCACATGACTCTCGGCAAATCTTTGGTGCTTTGCCGAGAGGCTGGCTCCTGGCTCTCGGCAAACCCAGCTGCGGGCCCCACAGAGACGGCGCAACGCCGTCTCGCCGACGTTAGGGCCAGGCTCTTTGCCGAGAGTATAGGTGCTCTCGGCAAATACCTCCTGTACACACGGCAAACGCTTTGCCGTGATCTCGGAGGAAAGCTCTCGGCAAAGGTGGCTTCGCCGAGAAAATCTTTGCCGAGTCAGATTTGCCGAGAGCCGGCTCTCGGCAAAGCCTTTGCCGAGAGGATGAGCCTCTTTGCCGAGAGTGCTATGCTCACGGCAAAAAGCCTGGATCCGGTAGTGATGGGACTCAGTTTCAGTGTTTCAGTTATTTCTGGCAGCTTTCATGCTATTGTTTTTCCCTCTACGTTGTCTAAGGGACCCCAAAATCTGATTTAGATTTGTTATGTCCTTCAGGCCAACGTTTTTCTTGGAGATAATCCAAAGGATAGGCTGCATGGAGAAGGATGAGACAGGGCAGGACTACCAAAAAGGCGCCTGTGGTGGGTTTGGCAAGGGCAACGTCTCTGAGCTGTTCAAATGCCTTGAGGAATACGGTAAGTCGCTTGAACCCAAGCAAGCTGCTGCGCTTGAACCATAATACAACATCCAGGGATCGTAAAAGGCTAATTGGAAGAAGTGCAAGAGTTATCGTAATTTGTATCATGGTGCAAATTAAAATAAAAAAGGATGTTCTTTGGAACACTTGCAGTGAAGAAAATTATGCCGTTGTATCATCAAAACGAGATGAGATGATGCTACAATGGACTTAATAGGTTGTAGCAGAGTTCGTTTTGGGCGTGGTTTGTAATGGTGTTGTTTGTCAATTGTCCTTCTGTGGTGGCTTGCGTGCCCAGGAACATATGGCCTGTAAGCTGGTAACGCCAGCACTTGAACTCGTTTGAAGCTTCAATAAAAGTTGCACCAAAGAGGTATTTGGTCTAAAAAAACATCAATGTACATTACATGCTGTTTGCTGAAATGCCTAAAGAAAAAACTAAGAAAAATGAATGATGACTTATGACTCAACAATCAAAACCAAGTTTGTCGACGCGGGCGAGAGCCCCGCGTTCGAGCCCGTCGAGCTCGGCCTCGGCTTCCGCCTCGCCGAGGTAGAGCTCTACGGCGTCGTCGTGCTCCGCTACGTCAGCTACCCAGATGATGCCACTACCAACGACGCGCCACCGCGTCGTCGGCGGCCTTGGGGCACTGGATTACGGGCTGAGGCGGATCAACCACGTCGTCGGCAACGAGTTCGTCGAGTTCATGGCGGACGCTGGTGCTCGCCAACAACGGGAAGGACGTGCTGCTAGCAGTCAGCGAGCCCGTGCACGGCACCAAGCGCCGCGGCCAGATACAAACGTACCTTGACCTCGTCATTTTAACGAGCGAGCTCGGCTCGGCTCGTTAAGGTAACGAGCAGAAATGCTGGCTCGGCTCGGTCCGGCTCGCGAGCCAGCTCGAGGAGCTCATGAGCAATGACAGCAAACATGAGAAGAAATCCAAATCCCACAAAATTAGACGCAAAGATTCAAAGAATCGGCAAAAAAACAAAAGGATTCACACACAATTGTTGATTAGCAATGATCAAACTGGAAATAGAAAGCTTAGCACGTATCAGAGGGAGAAGCTTCCTGGAAATGCTTCCCGTTGCACTCCGGTGGCTGTGCGTGGTGGCTCTGGCCGTTGCCGTGACCGTGAGGGAGCAGGAAAGAGAGACGCGGCGGTGCGCAGGATTGGAGAGGGGGTTGCTTGGATTTGAGGCTGGTGGACCTTGGCCATGAGGGAGCAGGAAAGGGAGTCTAGGGAGATGCGGTGATGTTCGGTATTGAAGAGGGGCTGCTTGGATTGAGGGGCTGCTTGGATTTTAGGTTGGTGGATCTCAGTCTCGGCGGCGATTGCTTGGTGGTTGAGCTCGATTAAGGCGGCGGCAAGGCAGATCTCCTTGGCGGTGGAGACTGGAGACCGCCGTGCCTGTGTGAGGAGGGAGGCACGGAGGACTGGAAGGAGGCAGGCGCATGTCGGGGTCGGGAGGGGACGGAGAGTCTCGCTAGGGTTCGGTGAGAAGTGGGCGGAATATTGGGCTGGAATGTTGGACTTATTGGGCTATAAAGCGGCTCGTTAAGCTCGCGAGGCAGCTCGGGTCGCACGTTATTTGTAACGACTAAAACTCTTGCTGGGCTCGGCTCGGCTCGTTTTTCTATCGAGCCGAGCCGAGCTGGTTGCGAGCCGAGCGAGCTAACGAGCTTCGAGCATTTCGTCCAGCCCTAGTATGAATTAGCATGTATGCACATGGTAGTTGTACTCAGTGGCTGCGCGCCTTTTGCTATGAAAGAACGTCATTATAGATCTATGCAAGTAAAACAGTGCAAGGAGCTTACTTTTAGTATCTTTTTATTGTTCCTGTCTTCCCGTTTCCCATGGCCATGATTGTGTAAAGAGTAAGCAAGGTAGCGGTAGTAAATCTCTGAACCTTATAAAATTCAACTTGTGTCCAGGTAGCTTCCCCAAAAATAAGGAATTTGGAAGGATCACACCGAGGGCGCTAATTGTTGTATAATCCGATCGAGGTCAACACTCAACTTACTTGCAGTTAGCATAGTATGGTACACAGCGCATAGCAACCAGAAAAGCTAAACTATTAAGGGTTCCAACACACCGGCCATGATGTATGCCTATATATGCACCAGATAATATATGACCCAAAAAGCACCCCCCCCCCGAACAACTTGACCACTTGTAGTATCCTAAGCATACAGCTTAAGCATCGATCAAGGAGTCCAGATGTGCCCTGGCCGGTTGGAGCACCCCAGCAATATATATAATTCCACAAGTAGACTTTGGGGCTCGCATTCACTCGCCGCTGCGGGAATTAATGCCTGGTTTACATCGCAAACTTTCGCCAATTTATTTTACCAACTTTTCATATCGCATGTTTAGACCCTAATTAGGAGTATTAAACATAGGTTAAAAAAACTAATTAGGGCAGTCCCAATGCTAGAAACTATCATAGTTTCTATAGTACTAGCTTATCAACCCGTGCTAATGCATGGGTTAATTAGAAGAAATAGTTAATAATCATATATCTACATGAGGCTCTTTTTTTATCTATGTTAACTATTCCAATAATACTATAGTATACAGACTTTTTATTATTTATTTGTTTTGGATTTAGTTACTAACATTTGCATTGTTTGGTATGTACTTAATTGATATATTTATTTGAGCTATGTAAACATGAAAATTAATATTTTTATGTCTCCGGGCCCTCAAACATGAATGCATGGTGACACATAGTATCGGTATTGTTTTTATATAATAATAACATAACTAATATATTAAAAACTATCAAAATAAAGATTTTTTATAGTTATAAATTTAGATTTAGTGGTTATTTAATTTCTAATAACGATATAATTGGTATTACTTTAGGGGTTATTTGATATTATTTTTATGATGGCATAGCTGGAAAATTTATATCAAAATAAGGGGGTTACTTTAAATTATATTTATAATGGCAGAGTTGGGAAATTTAGGCACATGTTTAGGGGGTTACTTTAGCCTATTCTCATAATGGCAAATGTGGGTAATTTATTAGAAAAGGTGACAGATCTAATGGCTATTATGATTAGAGTCGTTGAACTGATGGCCAGATGTTTCTCTTTTTTTTGAGATTTTCTAGGACCTCTCTATTTTTTCAGAGTGTCCACCTAGGATCCTAGGTGGCATCACGTGGAGACATCAAAAGGAGCCTCCAATTAGTAATAGTAAGATAGGATATCGTGTCAAGAGACTATCTTCTACAATGCAAAACTTGGTTTCTATACTGTAGGGCCCACTTGTCTATCTCACAGATAGTCTTGGTTTGCGTGAAGACTTGGTTTCTTCATTTTCTCACATCTCTCTTTAATAAATGACACGGCACATCAGCATTTTGCCTACATGGCAGCATAATTAATGCTTTTAGACTCTACAATAGAGTATATGCATTGGGACTGCCCTTACATAGATGGACTCCACATCGTAAGACGAATCTATTAAACCTAATTAATTTGTCATTAGACACCGTCATGCTACATTAACCTGTCATTAAAAATGCATTAATGACGGTACATATTAGGCTTAATAGATTTGTCTTATGATGTAGCTGTGTAATTAGTTTGGCTTTTGCTAAGGTACTCCCAACTGTCTATAAAAGAAAAGTTTGAGGACAGATTATCTCCTACTAGGTAATATGTTTAATGTTTATTATTTATAATTTTAAATCTGAAAAATATCATATTATTAGATCTAATTTGATTGAGTTAGATTTACCTTTCCTTAACTGCAACATTAAAACTAGTACAAAGGGATATAGACGTGCTATAATGAAAAAAGATATCACGTTTATTCGATTGAGAAAAGGTACATCTATTTTTGTTCATTATTGCACAAAGGAATATAGACTGCAACCACTGTTTTTTTTCATTATAGAACTCTATTTGATTGAGTTGGATTTACCTTTTCTTAACTGCAATATTAAATCTGAGAAAATGTATGGTTATTATCCAAATCTACTAAGTTTGGAAGACTAGTTAAGGAAGGTGTTAGGTATTATAGGATTTTTTTTATTTTCTCCCTATACATTAATTATTAAAATGTTTCATTTATTTCAAAAATCGATGGCTGAGATTTATTTGAGATATTACCTCTTAGGAGGTGAATGGAGTACCTTAGCATAACTCAGTTAGTTTTATAATTAGTCTATGTTTAGTACTCCTAATTAGTGTTAAAAGGATAAATCTTAATTAGTGTTAAAAGGATGGATGTGACATTTCGTCAACTTTCGCCAATTTTACTCGACGGTCGTCCCAACGGACGCTTGCATGTGCCTTCACGTGGTCTGTTGCCGAGTGCCAGAGCTTTGCCATGTGCTGATCGTGCATCAGGTGGCGGCGGTGACCCCGCCGACAATGCAGCGACTGCTACGATGGTTGTGGCATTGCCCCTACATTGATATGCAATTGTGATTTTATCCTTATTTTTTCTAACTTTGTGAATTTGCCCTTCTTTTTTACCATTCAATGTGATTTTGCCCCCAATCAACAATAGTCAACGGTCAAAATAGGGGTAAATTCACAACGAACATGGGTAAATTCATAACAACTTTTGAATAATAGGGGTAAATTCACAAAGTTCAAAAAAAGTAAGGACAAAATCACAATTACACTTCACAATAAGGGTAAAAACACCGCAACGAGTCTTCATGGCAATGCCTCAGCACCTGCAACACCCAACCTCTCATCTGCGATCCTTGCAAGACTGCGGCCTTTGATCAATGTGCCGCCCCATCCTACAATGGCTGCCATGGCATCGGAAACTGCGCATCGCCACCGCTGCCGTTGTCCTGATCATCAAGCATCGCGAACGTAATAATAATGTAATGGGCGAACCGAACCGAACCGGGCCGGGTCATGCAATTAGGCGGACAGTTGCATCACCAGGCCAGTACTTGTCATTGTGTTGTTGTTATTTTTTTATACTGATTGTGGTTATTAGTTGTTACTACTCCATATGAACAAAGGGTGAGAGTGCTAGCCGGCCAAGGTGCGTGCTATGTGCATCTCGATCTATTGTGCCATTAGCGACATCTATTCTTGGTGAGCTCCTGTACGTATGTTTTTCTCCATTCCCCTTTACTTTCAGTTTTCAGTCATCGTGAAATAAAGCTGTGTCAGCAATTACTGTTTGTTACCTGGCTTACTTGATGGTGCTCTGTCAGCTATTACTGTTTATCTACTTTCGATTCATATGGCATGATGCTATGAAATTAGGGTTTAGGGTTTAGGAACTTTGGATGCTTCGCCGTGTGCCCAGCAGGGTTAACAAAATCGTTCAAAACCGGCCGGTTCCCGCGGGAACCGGTCAAACCGGTCCGGCCCGATTTCAAAAAACCCCAGTTACCGCTCCCAAACTGACACTATAAAACCGCTACCACCGGTTAGCCGGCCGGTTTCACCGTTAGCCGGACCGGTTTTTTCCCTAACAAAAACCGGTCAACCCACGGTTTTGTGAACCCTCCGTGGGTTGACCGGTTTTTGTTAGGGAAAAGCCGGTCCGGCTAACCGGTGAAACCGGCCGGCTAACCGGTGGTAGCGGTTTTATAGTGTCGGTTTGGGAGCGGTAACCGGGTTTTTTTACAACCGGGCCAGACCGGTTTGACCGGTTCCCGCGGGAACCGGCCGGTTTTGAACGGTTTTATTAACCCTGGTGCCCAGCCCTTTGTGCTCACGGCAAAGCTACCGTCACCAGCATGCTGCCAGTGCCTTTACTTTTTTTTGTGCCAAGGGCTAAAGGTGCGCACGGTACACACTTTGTCATGTGGGCTCTCGGCAAAGGTTGTCTTGCCAACCGGATTTTTTTGCCGTGTTAGGCTCTTGCCGTTATACCGTCTTTGGCATGTGCCTGCGGCACAGAGCAAGTGACCCGGCTCCGGTAGTGAGTGCTGCCACAAGTGGACAAGTTGGGGTGCTCTGTTTTGATCTAAATCTAATTAATGGCCGGCCGGTGCATTGGAACCCTAATTAATGGCCGGTGCCAGTGTAACCTGCAGTACCGTAAGCTGCAATGCATGCAGATTGTTGACCTCGAGAGAGATGATTATATAACAATTAGCGTGCTCTGCGTTCAGATTTTTTATTTTCAGATTCCTTTTTTCCACGAATTTATCTGCACCCAAAGTTGACTTATAAAGATCCTTAATTTATTTGAGATTTCTTTTTCCATGAATCCATCTGCACCCAACTTATTATACAGTTTCATATGTCTACAACTTTGGAGCTCGCATTCACTCGCTGTGCCTATAAATAGACTCGATCATCATCGGCCTAATGCAGCAGCCACACAGGTCCTCATCTCTTTCATTACTCTCTCTCTCTCTCTCTCTCGCAGGTAATTAGCTAGAGTAGAGAGTCCACAGACCACAACCATCGATGGCGGCTTCTTCTGCAATCAAGGTGGCTGTTTGCCTGTTGCTGATCGTGCATCAGGTGGCGGCGACGACCCCGCCGACATGCAGCGACTGCTACGATGGTTGTGGCCTCTCGTGCCGCAACGAGTCTTCGTGGCAATGCCTCAGCACCTGCATGACCGCACCTCTCGGATGCGATACTTGCGAGACCGCGGCCTTTAATGCATGTGCCATCCCATGCTACGATGGCTGCCATGGCATGGGCAACTGCGCGCCGCCACCGCCGCCCAAGTCGTCCTGATCATCAAGAATCTATCGCACGCGCGAACGTAGTAATAATGTAGTGGGCGGACCGGACTGGATCGGATATTGCATGCATCACCAGGACCAGTCCAGTACTCCATATGAATAAGTGCCAGCCGGCCGAGGTGTGCGTGCTATGTGCACCTCGATCTACTATTGTACCATTAGCGGCATCAATTCTGCGTGATTTCCTGTATGTTTTTCCATTTTCCTTTACTTTCAGTTTTCAGTCATCGTGAAATAAAAGCCGCGTCAGCAATTACTATCTGTTACGGTGTTACCTCGCTCACTTGACGGTGATCTCTCTCAGGTCTCAGCTATTACTGTTTATCTACTTTGGATTCATATGGCATGATGCTACGAAATGCTATCAATGCACCCACATGCCACTTCAATGAGTATATATGTTCATGTCACTGTCCATTTCTTATGAAAAATCGTTGCTCACGGTAGATCTTAAATCCTCATTGTGCCAGCTAAATCCGACGAAGAGAATTGAGAAGTTATTTTCTCTTTATTAGATCTCTCGATGAGGTAATCGAAATGGACATGTAAGGTTCATCCAATTTGGAGTCTGGAAAAACCATGGCTAGTTCCAGCGAATTAGTTATTATGAATGGATTTTTCATGAATGTGTGGGCAATGACTAGATTCATGTCACCGTCAATTTTCTTTTTTTTAAAAAAAACATCTTTTGGATTTGTATTTTTAAATTTTTTTAGGGGGTAAATTACCCATCACTAGAAGAAAAACTCATATCAGTACCGGTTAAAAAATCCCTATCTGTACCAGTTATCCAACCGGTACCAGCTTTCCAATCAGTACCAGTTGTAATAACTGGTACTGACGGACCTGCTCAGCACCGGTTGGTATACCCAGCCGGTACCAACGGCTGTCCATGCATGGCATGGTGGGAGCAGCCGAACGACCGATACTAAATCTTCACACCTCTTTTTTATTTTTCTAGTTTGTTTTTTATGTTTTCTTTTTCTTTAATTCATAGTCTTATACATTCACATGCTGATTGTTGGGATCTAGGATCCCGAAAGCACATCCCCAACACTAATATTTTAGTTTATTACATAGAAAGTCTTTAACTCAAGACACAACAAGGTTTAAATGCACATATAAATCAGAAATTATAACCCATCACGAAGCTAGAATGACAAAGTGGACTATATCAGACGGATCTCTATCAATTTATCTTTGCGCTTGGACAGAGTTCGAGATGTGTACATTACAAATTACAAATAGCAATACTACAAAATCATTACAAATACTACAAATAGCAATTACAATGCAGTTCATGAAGATCCATTGGTTTTCTGTCGCGGAGAAGACGAATGCCTTGCCTTGGCAGTTATTAATAACCTGATCGTCCTCGTTGCTTTCCAACTCCGAGTCAAGACACACACACATATGCAGGTTTTGTGACAAAATTAAAAGAAACTATAATTGGATATGCTGCACGCCTTTGGCATGCGTACATAGTACTTTACTGATTGAACTGCATCACCAACTTTGATATGTTATCTACTCATCAGTTATAAAATTTTAATGTCATTCCTGTGCATTTAGTTTAAAATAAAAGGTTAATTGGAGATGTGAAATTCGAACCCCATGAAGATGTCAACTTGCAAAAGGAAGAATCTTTATGTGGGAGAAGAAATTAATAAAGAAGTTAGAAATCACTAGATATTTATATGCATAACACCTCCAACAGTATCCCAATAAACATTTCATTAATAAATAATATAGTACCACTTTCGTAGATCATTGAGACAAATACTTTCACATTTTTTTATTAATCTCATCTCATTAGCAACTTTGTACACTTCCTCCATACTGTGATCGCTTTGATGATCTCTCTCTACGGCTCAATGCAGGCAATAAAAGCCGGTGGCCATGGAAGCTCCCACTGATACGCAAATGTTCTCATGTCCTTAGTTCCACGGGACACCTCCATAGTCTGAAGGTCAACTGAGAAGAGCGGCCGTGGCCTCTGTATCAACAATGGCGACAAGACGATGAAGTCCCACCTTTTCGAAAATGAATGCTGGTCTGCTCAAGAACTCCGGCTTGTACCCAGGCCATGTTGTGTGCAGCGATTAGGGTGCAGATGCGTGGCTTGCCGTCGCCACCGTTAGTGACGAAGTATATTTCGGTGTCGTCGGGCTGTGCATGGAAATCCCAACCCTCGATTGCCGATAGAGAGCCATCGACGAGAACTCGCCGGTGGTGCCATCGAACGTGATCAACCTCCTTCCTTGAACGTTCAAGAAGTACCATGAGCCCCCAGCAGTCCCCAAGTTCTTCACGAGATCGGCTCTTGGTCCCGGAACCACGTGGCGCTCCTTTTCCGTTAAGGTCCATGAACCCATGCCGCCGCCGCTGCTGCCACCGGAAGTGGAGAAGACAGCGGCAAGGGAGTGGCCGTCGCGGTAGAGACGGCACACTATCCTGAAGTTTGACATGCCGATGTCGCCGCCCGCCTCGTCGTCGAGGTCGCCGTCTGCGAGATAGCATCCAAAGAACTTGAAGGTGGCGTCGTCGTCGAGCAATTCCATGATGACGGAAGCGGCCAAACATAGGACAAAAAGATTTTGGGAGAGAAGGTTCCAATGGCAAATATACAATTGGCTTAGGTGTGAAATGGAGTTCATGGGCGAGACAGTGCATCAACTGTCAGTTGGAACAATCAAATGACTGTACTAGCAGTCCGGGTTCTTTGGTCGATCATTACCTGAATCGGCTAAGAAGTAATACATTGGCTGCAACAACACAAGCGACCAATGTGGGGCAAAAATAAGTCAGATTAGATGAGATTGTACTTTGGGATTGAAAGAAATAGACGATAGGAACTCGTAACCCAAAATAGGTCCAAAGATAAGTACTAAAACAACTCGGGTGAGCTTGCTTGAGGTCGGATAGATCCTTCAGGACTTAGCCAAGCTACAAAGGGAATAGCTCGAGCAGCACCCAGTCCTCATCGGCGGCAGGGATCGGGCTCGCCATGGATCTTGCATGGTGGATGGACTAGATATGGTATGTGCAGGGGCAGAGAGGAGAGGGGATCCGAGTCGATCGACCTGGGCTGCCACTACCGCCGGCGGTGCGGGTTGGGGGTTGGACGTGGTGGCAGCGGGATACGGCGGAGGAGACATGGGTGTGGGTTTTCTAGAGGCCCAAGTTTAAAACTAGCCCAACAAAAGTAGCCCAGTTTGGAAACCCCATCGAGTTTAGGTTTTTCTTTTTAGCTACGAAAAGAAGCGCACATCAACGTAGTAACCGGCCTAATCCACATGGAGCGAGTCAACCTTGGCGTTTCTTCGCAGCTCCTCAGGCAACAAGACAAACCCAGGCAAGGGGATGATGGCCTTGCCTTGTCGTCGAGCTTGACGCGTAGCTTCTTGCTCCAGACAAAGAACTAGAACAGCGCAGAATAGCATGTCGCCTTCGTCTGACCCCCGCGTCGCTGTCTTTAGCTGACACTATGTAAGAGAGTGTCTTTGGAGACACTCTGAGACGCAGTCACAGGAGACACGATTTAAACCCGTGTCTCAAAAGACGTTTAGGAGACACTTGTTTACCGACCGTTGCTTGGACATCCCACGTCTCCCATATACCATATGGGAGCACGGGTTTAAATTCCGCATCTCCTATCTTTTAGATTATGAGAGACATTGTTTTGTACCACATGTCTCTCATATTATGGGAGACGCGGATCAGTAGACCTACATTTTCATATATCGCTACTACGAAAAATATTTTGCGAGACACTTCAAATTTGGCCTCAGAGGCGGACACAAAATCTAACCGCATCTGTTAATCCCGGCATTAACAGAGGCGGACATTTTTTATTTTTTGAAGCGTTTTTATCTGTCCGCCTCCGAATATCGATTAACGAAGGCGGATGCTTTAAAACAACCGCCTCCGAAAATGGTCTATTTTCAGAGGCGGACATTTTAAAGTATCCGCCTCCGTTAATCGATTTTTAGAGGCGGACAACCTTTAAGGCCCGCTTCCAAAAATAGCTAAGGCCCAGCAGGTCCAGCTCAGCCCAATAACCCCTCGTACTATATATACGAACACCTACCTCTCCCAAACCCTAACTTATTCTCATCCTTTCCCCTCTCTCTCTCTCTTCCCTCCCGCAGTGGAGGCGGCGGCGCCCTCGGCCTCCCTCCCTCTCTCTCCCGAAGCTGCACGTGGCGCCCTCGGCCTCCCTTCCTCTCTCTCTCCCGTAGTTGTGCCCCTCTCTCTCCTCCAGCTGCGCGGTGGCGCCCTACCTCCCCTCTCTCTCCGCGAGGCGAAACGCGACGGCGCGAAGCCGGGAGAAGCGGGTCCAGCGCGAGGCGGGCTTCTCCGCCGCAGGCGCACGGTCATGCAGGCGTAGCAGCAGCGCAGGCTCTGGCGCAGGCGCACGATCGTGCAGGGGGCACGGGCCTGAGTGCAACGTGAGCTCGCCAAGGCGCAGCAGCCAGCGTGGAGTAGAAGGTTGTGCCGGCGGCGCGAGCTCGCCAAGGCGGAGAAGCCACACGGAGCAAGCGGATCTGGGCGGAGTGGTGGCGGATCTGGGCGGAGTGCTGGTGGATCTCGGTCGGCGCGGCGTGGATCTGGGTGGATCGACGGCGAACGCGAGCGATGGCGGCTGGCAGCGGTGGCGGGCCCTGAATGGGCTCGTTGAGCCCATCTAGGGTTTTTTATCTTTTTTTCTGATCAACAGAGGCGGGCATGTGAGGCGCTTTCAAAAATAGCACATTAACAGAAGCGCTAGCTCGGAGGCGGACGCAAAAACCACCTCCAAAAATTGATTTTGCCCGCCTCTAAAAATAGGGTTTTAGTAGTGTATCTTACTATGGGAGACGCTATTCTATAACAGATGTCTCCCATATAGAAAGAGCATGACTTTCAGAAAATACCATCATTAAAAGGTCTCCGTTTCGCAAAATTACCATCACCGGGATATAGCATCTCCGTCACGGCAGCAGAAACAAAGTCAATCTAATTAACCTCCTTCCCTCTCCTTCACACGCGCGTGCCCTCCATCGTCGTCATCCTCATCTCCCTTCCCATATTCCTTCACACGGGAGAGCAGGAGTCCAAGCTCTGGGCCAAAAACGTCGAGGCTGAGAGACCTCTGCCCGAGATCCCACACCGTCGGACGTTTGCTGTCGCCGCCGTCGTCTGCATCCTCAGCTTCGCCCGCGGCCATCCCTCGCCTGCCTGGCGCACGCACCTGCTCAGCTTCGGCAGCGCCGCCGTGGGCTCCTCCTCCTCCTCCGCGTCCCTGAGCGCCCGAACTGAAAGGCCAGGGGAGTAGCACAGTGCGACGCTCGCAGAAGGGAAGCGACGCTGATGCTGCAATTGCTCTGCACTCATTCACCCCGAGCATGTGTGCTCTGCAATAACCGTGCAATTGAATTCCTCGTATCCCTGATTCCCCGTGTCCTGTCCAAGCATTGTTCCTAGCATTTAATCGAGAGATGGCTTGAGGCTAGCATGTGCTGGCAGGCACGGTACCACTAGCAGTCTTATACTGGTGCTGTTGCTCCGAACTCCGACTGTACAGGAGCAGCTCGCTCGTCCGCCGCCGCCGGAGGCCGCCCTGCTTGGGGGCTGCAGCTGGCCTCTGCTCTTGCTCTTACTTAGCAGAGATTACATTATAGAAAATCACATAGTAAGATTTACTATAATCTCCTATATATATATTATGTATTATAGAATATATATATCTATCTCTACTCTAAGGGTGTGTTTGGTTGGGTTGTGATTGTGAAAAAAGCTGTTGTAGGTTGTGGCTGTGAAAAAAGCTGCTGTGGGCTATGAGCTGTAAGAAAGCTAAAAGCCGTTTGGTGAAACAGCCGTGGGTTTTGAAAACTGACTAGTGACCTTACATGTCATGTAATATACTCATATAAATATATATGTTTCTATATATAAATATTATATATGAGAGATATTTTTTTATATTTTATACATATATTTATGTACTAGCTCCGTGCCCGTGCGTTGCTATGGGATGACAACAATTGTATAAGAAATCACATTGAATATTCCAAAAGACAATAATTCACTGTTATCTATCTATAAAAGAACGAGTAGAATTTAAAACGTTTCTCATCCAATTTGGGCCCACCTTACCCCTCATGCTGGACCCACGTGTAAGGGTCAATAGAGGTGGGAAGGTGGTCAAACCCACCAAAACTGATATTTAGAAAATGTTTCTGCCAAAATCAAAATTATTTTCTCACCACGGTTTATGTACCCACCCCCTTTTTTTATAGTCTTCTAAATTGACTCGGCGTGAGATAAAATCGGCTCAGCGCCGCGTGAGCACGTAGGCAAGCACGTCGGCCCACTATCACGGCCCACGGGAGTTTAGCCGCTAGCCGGCGTGAGAGCAAGCCTGTTTGTTGAGGCCCAAGCTGCCGCAGTCATGTGGTCTGCTGCTGCTATCTGGAACGGAACGGACAGGGCCAGGCAAGGTGCAGGCCACCAGCACCAGGAGATCTGGTTCTCTAGGAAGGACGGCATTGATTCAATCCAAGTGAGCGAGGCCCATTGCCCTTGCTTACATGCGTTCGTGAAGATTATCATCTATACATCAGGGGCAAAGCCAGCGCGCCAGGCCGACGATGTCAGATGGCTTCGGCAACGATGTCAGCATCTTGTATGAACAGTAATAAACAGTGATTAACACTGGTTTTACTGCAGATTATCGTTGTCAGCTGACACCGGCGAGACCACGTACCTCCGCCACTGCTATACATGATAGAGGCTGGCATGAGCGTTGCGCCGCAGAAACAATTAATCTCTGCGCAATGTGATTTGTGTTGGAATAATGTGGTTGAGTTAGTTACAAATGCAATATTTAACAGAGGCCATATAAGGACTAAGATTCTTAATAGATTGTTAAAAAAGACATGTGCACAAAGTTCTTAAAATTTTCAAATTATAATTTATTTACAACAGTAAGAGGATTCTTATATGCATTCTGTCAATTCATTTTCAGTTTTTGTCATAAACTTTATTCTCCTATATTTTACCATAAGAAGGTGCAGATTTATTAAGATTATGATTGTATCACGTGCGTGCCGCACGTGCATCAACCTAATTTGGGTCCACCTTACCCCACACACTAGACCCACATGTAAGGGTCAACGGATGTGGGAAGGGGGTCAAACCCACCAAAACTGATATTTAGAAAATGTTTCTGCCAAAATCATATTGTTTTTCTCACCCATGGTTTTTTACCCACCCAAATAATTTTTTCTCTCGCGACAAATCATTTTTTTCTAAATCAGACGCTTTTTCCTCCCGAACATCGGTGCTCACCTTCTGCTCCTCCCGCACGCTGGCGTGGCAGTCTCGCCACCTCTCTAATGGCGGCGCTCGCCTCCCGTACCTCCCTCATGCCGGTATGGTTGCTGCTCCGCCGAGATGCACGCCATATTCTGCCACCGGAGCTTCGTCGCGGGGAAGAAAGGGTCGGAGGTGCTTCCAGCACACGGCACAGGGATGACGGACATGGCCTCCGTGCGCAAGGAAAGGAAGAACGCCACCCGCATGGTGTGTCGGTGAACTAGCTCGCGGCGCCGTGATGGGCCTCCTGTTCTGTAGGGAGGCATGAAAGCGGCCACCGAGCAACCCCCGACGAGGCGGAGCGGCTCCAACGTAGGCATGGTGGTGTGACACGCGCAGAGCTGCTTGTGCCTAGGCACAGGACAGGGTTCACACGGGCAGTGAGCTCCGGCGACGGGTAAGGCTCCAGCTTGACAAAGATTAGGAGAGGAAAGGGATCGGTACAAAAAGGCAGGATGAAGACGGGATGAGAGGCCGCACAGAATAAAATTGAGATGGTGAGTGGGCTCCATGAGGAAAGAGATCAGCATTATGCTATAGCTGAACCATTGAGTAGATAGTCTTTTGTGGTTTCTATAGATGATGACTATGGAACTTTCGATCATTTTTTTAATCGTACCAATTTTCGGCATGGATTTATGACTCATGTGAGGCCAAATTATGGGGTAAAAACAATGACTTCAGTAAAAATATCGTTGAGTTAAAAAGACGTCGTAGGAGCACAAAAATCATTAATTTTAACTAATGATTTATTTGGTGTCTACTATTAAGTGTTCATGTACGTGTCTATTTGGCGTCTACTATTAAGTGTTCATATGTCCTATAATCCACGAGGAAAATTGAAAAGCAATCTCACCCAAATCAGAGCATCATACTCCTCACGTTGGAACCTTGTATAAGGACAAGAGAGGTAGGAGAAGGTGTAGATCCATCAACACTACGAGTTAGAGAATGTTTGTGCTAAGTACTTTCTCACCGCTCCAGTTTTTTTTAATAAGGACTATACCCTTTGTGTCACGTGCGTGCCGCACGTGCGTCTTTGCTAGTTGTTGTAAAACAATACAGTTTATACTCTATTGAAAATTTAAATCAAAGATGCGATTAAGATATTTTTTTAAATCTTCTGAAAGCGTCTTTCGATATATATTTGCTTCATTCGACAAGACATCAGTGACGAAATTATGCCGCATGTATAAGATACTTACATCAACATCAGTGACGACAAGACATCCTAATTTCTTCGCCTCGCCTCCTCATTCACATATCATGGTAAAATATGTGACTTCCAGCTTTCTCCCGCCGCTTCACATCTTTAGATAGCACGCCGTACTCTTCGGGAGGCTAGCACCCAAATTTTGGACCACCGGATCTAGAAATGGACGGCTCAGATTCATCTCTCCCCTCCATCTAAAATCCCCCCCCCCCTAAAAGGCAGCAGGTGGGGCCCATTGGTGGTGTTGGATGGTGGAGAAGAAAAAGGATAGAGAAGAGAGAGAAAGAGGGATGAGAGAAAGGGTGAAGATCTAGCCATCCATTTCTAGATCCGGTGGTCTAAAATCTAGGTGCTAGCCCCCTCCAAAACACCTAAGTATTGGATAGGCACTTCCAATACTTGGGTGTATCTGTTGGTTTACTCCACCATTACGAAACTTTCTATTTTTTTCACAGTCCTTGTAAAACTCTAAATTTAGATGGCAGACTCTCCGATACCGTTGTCTTCTCTCATTTAGTTTGTGTGTTAAACGGCATTCATACATTATTATATTTTGTTACCACAAACATTGCCTTACGTAAGCGATGTTGGAAAGTTTAGCTACATCAAAGGCAGGCATTGATTGTCGGCGGCCATGGGAGTTCGTACGGGAACATCGTCTGGGAGCTGCATGGCATCCTCTTCTTCATCCTCTGCAGCTTCATGTTCTCGACGTCAAAGGAGAAATAGTACTCCATGGTACGGGTGGAGCGTGAGAAGGCACTGAGCACAAGGTCCATCGACGACGCCATGGCCACGTCCAAGAAACCCCATGACCAGTCTGGCGTGGCATCAATGCCGGCCAGCTCGCACAGGCCAACCTTCCTCTCCACCGTGCACTCCCGGCGCCATGGGTTCTCACGAGCACCTCGAGGTCACCGTCGTCTACCACCCGGACGATTCGCAGGGATCCCGTAGCCTCGCCGCCGACAACCCGGACGACCCGGCCGTCGTATATCGGTTGCCTTGGCATGTGACCGTAGAGGCAATGCCACAAGACGAACCCCCCTGCACGCCCCATGAATCCATCACACGTCTCATGGGGATCCCTGCTGCCCCAGCCGCCAGGGGTCCAATGCTGACGACCGACGTTCATGGTGCCAAATCGCTGGAGCCACCGGCGGTCTCTTGCTGAGTAGACGCATGCATGGGCTGTTGTTGTGCAATCAATGGAACCCATGGTCAGCCACGCACAGAGCACCTTGAAGCTTGACATCGCCGGCGTCGAGGAAGAAGGCACCGAGGGTATGGTACCTCCAGTACTCCATGATGTTTCCACGCACAGAGCACCCGGTTGAGGGCGAGGAAGCCGGCGCCATGGCTTGCACGTGGCCGCGGCGCGGAGGAGGGAGACCGGCGTGCGGAGGCGCAGGAGGACGAGCTCCAGGAGCTCGTCGGGGACGTCGAGGAGGATGGTGGCCTTGGGCGAACGCCGCCGGCTCTCCTCATCTGCTCGCAACCCCATGGAGATTAAAAAGATTTTGAGATGGGAGGCGATTATTATGCGAACGTGCTCCTGCTAATTCATAGTTCTGTGTTGTCGGTGACAGGATCCAACTGTGCCATTGTCCAGGTTGACAAGGATTCGACATGAACGTTATTGTGCAATCTAATTGTGAAAGATAAGGACACGTCCCATGCAAAAGCTTAGCGAACTCAGGCATCGAGCCCAGCTCACCCCAACATTTTAAACTATATTTGCAACGTTCTACTACAACATATGATTTTAAAAAATAATACAATTGATTAATTTGACTAAATAAATGCAACATGCCAAATCAGAAACATTTAGAACAAACGTTTTATAATATCAGAAAATAGTTCTCGCTGTATCACCTCACATAATTTACACATCGAAGATAACGACATCACATATCAACATATAACATCGCAAAAAAATAATTCAATAATAGAGTTTTATTCTTGTAAAACAAAAAATATTCTCTATTCAATATTTAGATCCGATGAAAACATTGGTGGGTCCGCGTGAGGAAAGCCGACCGGCCATAGCCGGTGACGTGAAACGGCTACTCGGTCGCATAGGTGGCCGATTCACCAGCACGTTTTGACCGGTAGCAAGCTTGTCAGCGACAAATCCTGGCACCTGCATGACCTGCACGACCCGGCGAACACATTGGTGGTTGGTCCACACATGGAAAGACGACCGGGGCTACTCTGGCGCACATGCGGCCCGTGCCAAGCTTATCGGCGATGAAGCTTATCACCTATACGATCTGTGCAGCCCGACGAACACATTGGTGGTTGGACCGCACGAGGAAAACCGACAATAATGATGTATTTTTATTATAAAAAACAATTTCTTTCTGAGTGTTAATCCTCGTGATATGAAATATTTGTAATACATGGTTGAATAGTCTCAACCACAAAGAATGAAGTCCACTGAATTGCTTTTAAGAAAAAAAAACATACGGCTGGCAATCTACAATTGGGTTCATGGTCTTATGGTCACAATGGCGTTGGTTTCATCTCAACCATCAGATCTTGATGACAATGTTATCTACCAATCAGAACCATAATTTCATGTTCTCATGAACGTTATTGTGTAATCCAATATTGTGAAAGAGAAGAACAGGACACACAATGACACATGCCATTCCATATGCAAAAGCTTGATATATATCGAAGCCGCCTGGCGTCAACATGGACCTATACCTTTTGTTACAATTATTAAAAATTACACCACAATAGTTTGAAACTATATATATGCAACATCGTAAAAACATATTATTTTAAAAATATCAGAAAAATGAATACAAATAGTTAATTAGACTAAATATATGCAAGTGGCAAATCAACTATTGAAACATTTGAGTAAATAGGCACGTTCTCTCCTCTTAATGAAATATGTGAACACAGCGGCAAAGCATCGACCAGAGTAGAAGCCAAACAGAATTTGCTAATGAATATATTAAAAATTTTTGGTCGTTTGTGAGGAAAAATTATTGGAAAAGATTACAAATTTTATTGTGTGCACGGTGTATCTCGTGTCCTCTCTTATACTGTCCGCAAGAGAGCCTAGAGCTACGGAGGATGTTGATTTTGACTTGGGCAAGCAAAATCACAAGAGTGACTTTTGTGAGCACGCTGCACTACATTTGGACGGAGTGCATGGGCTGCTGCAAAGGTCAACTAGCATGGGGTGGGCACCTGCCGCACCGCATGATTGCCTGTTGTTTCTGAAATGTAAGAGCACGTTTTGATGTCGGCTGGCATATTAAAGACCCTCTGATCGGTATATGCACGTGTCGCACTATGGGCAGGGACTGCACATATCGGTATTCCTACCAGATGCTTTTCGAAATCACAAAACAATTTTCAAAAGTGTCTCTTTAAGACAACGATCGGTTACTCAGGTTACTGGATTTTGCTAGACATTATTACTCCAAGTACTCGTTCGCTGACACCGAACAGCAGGAGTCCGTCGTAACTTTTTCTTTAATTTCCTTGACAGGTTTTCTCACAGTTCAGGTGCCACGACGGCGGCGGCGCGTGCGTATGCGATGCGCGGGCCTTCGAATTCGATGCGGAAAATGTAAGAAGCTATTCCGAGTCCGGTTCGGATTCCCGGCTGGGATCCAGCCGGCGAGTCCCTCTCGGACGCCGTTTTATTACAACCCAGCCCAAATGAACGCAATTTTTTGTTCCCACCCCACATCAGCGAGGTCGCCTCAGTTTTTCTTTTCTTTTGCGAGTTCTTTTACAATGATTGGCAAGTAACATGGTACTACCAGGATATAGAATCCAACGATGGGAAAAATATCTAGTACCTAAAAGTACCCATCCAAAAGTACCAAGAAGTACCAAAATTGTGGGACCAAGTACCGGATAAATGGGCCCACCTAAATTATTTTATTTTATTTTTAAATTAAAAAGAAAGGGTATATATGTCTTTTTCCATTGATGTGGGGAGGAGGCGGCGTGAAAAAAATTATCATGGCATGTTGTGGGAGGGTATATTCTAATCAGGGTATATGAAAGTACTAATATACCCTTATTATTATTTATTTGTTTTTTAAAATTTTAGTTAAAAGTACCAAGAAAAATACTTAAAGTACCTGCAAGTACCTGGTAGTACCAGCTGGTACCTGCCAATCATTGTAAAAGAGCTCGGGTAAAAAAATGAGGCAACCTCAGATCATCCTTTCTCCTCTCCGACTCTGCAAGTCTGCATATCCTGTCCCTGGATTGACTAGCTGGTCCGTCGACCATGGCGACCGATAAAGTGAACCTTTGATCACCCAGGAGGGGGATTCAAGCTGTGTCTCTGCGATTCGGAGCGGCCAGATTGCTGGAAGGTGTATGCTCTGACGCTGAGCCTTCAGGGCCGGCAGGAATACAGAAAGGCGGCATACGAGAAGAAAGTGTTTCTCCATAAAAATTGCAAGGTGGTGACCATTGGGGGAGACGGTCGTGGCACCATGGCCTTCGTCGACCTCTGGCGAGGCGTGCTCTTCTGCGATGTTCTTCGTCTCGAGCCTGAAGCTGCACGTCGAAGACCCAAAGCCATCATCCCCTTGCTTGGGTACGTCTCGTTGCCTGAAGATCTGCGAAGAAACGCCAAGGTCGACAACGATGCAGGCTCTACCGTGACATTGCATTCCTCGATGGCCATCTCAAATGTGTGGATCTGTCGACTCGCTCACTGTGGATCAGGCCGGTTACTCCGAGGTTCGGCAATGGGGTTGGATTCAGCAGTACGAGATTGAAAGCTTCAGGGCGATCGAGGACAGTAGCCCACCACGTACTAATCTCTTCCCTGGACACGAAGGTGTGTATCGGTCATCTTTTAGGCACCTCCTCGTGTGCCAATCTGTCGTCGGCCTGCGAGATGATGGACGCACACTTTACTTTACTGTCAAGACGCACTCGGAGGATGATCATCCGTCGGTGATTGCGGTGGACATGGTGAAGAAGAAGATACTGCAGGTGGCCCCCTTCTTTTCAAGATTTAATATCATCGGCTTCACCTACGTGCACTCTAGGCTATTGAAGTATCTGAAGAACATCGTCGCTCCAGGTGATTGTTTGTGTGACAATAACCTTGGTCTAGGATCCTTATGCAAGATGATCGAAGGTTGAAGCACAAGAGCGGCATGATGGTGAATTTGTGGTTGAGGATGGAGATGCAATGGTTTTGGACTAGCTAGTTCCTATAAAAGATGGGTCATCACTATGATTGTTGTTCGCTCCATAAGTACGATTTTGTAGTAGTAACAATGATGTCTGTCAGCTAACGGAGACTTCAGGTTGCCCCACATGTAATCAAGCGTATCTATTCAACACGTTTAGATTAGGCATCCATTTTCTCTCTAGTTACAGTCACTAGAGAGAAAATGGATGCTTAATCTAAACTTGTTAAATGTTGTTTGGTCTGTAAATGGTAGTCAGCCTTTTTGTATCGGTTTATCTTCTCCAATTTGTTCGCTGACATATATATTTTCGTTTGGTTGTTATTAACTTATTACCTTGCAATATGAGTCAAGCATTGATCCTGAGTGTCCAATGAGTTGTATTGGAGGGTTAACCTTACCGGTAAGGGAAAAACAATTGGATGTCAGATTTCTAGGAAAAAAAATTAGGATTTGCCATTTCTTTTTCGGACAAAATTAGAGAAAAAAATCCGTACAGAAATATAGCATGGATTATTTTATTTCCAAACAACCTAACATGAAAAAACAAGACAAAACACTACATAGAATTGAGAAATTTACTTTCACAAAACCAGAAGCAGGTTCAATCTATGTTATTTTCAAAATCACGACTTTCTTTTTAAGAAAAACATGCTCCACGGAGAAATTGGAGGCCCAGCCGACTACTCGTAGATTCCACCTTTCAAACATGAACAAGTCCCCGTGACAGTGATGCTATATAGAATTGTGGAGACAGTCCAAAACTGGAGTTTTCTCTGTCCAGAGAGGAGAGGAAACAATAATTTGAGCAAAGATTAGACAAGCAGGCCGGGAAGATTGGAGGCCTAGCCGATCCCCTCAAGCAAGAAGTTATTGGCTTCATCCTGAAACATAACGGGACGTGGGAGGAACGGCAGGTGCTAGAGAACTTGGCGCCGCTGCTGACCCGAAGAACTGAAGACAACCACTCATCCACCCGGTTGCTTCCTGTGAGCAAGAGCGACTGCAAGCTTTCCTTTTGTCAGTCGTGCCTCTGAATATAATGAGAGACCTCGCCCCTGTTAATTCTTTTGAGAGTTCCCATGTGTTGTAAACGTTAACGGTTAGACTCGGGCTATGCTCTGTAATGCTAATAAAAATCACAGATTCAAAACACCAACACAAAACAGAAAAATCCCTTGAAGTTCATCATGTTCATCAATCATATAAGCTCACTCCAATCCCTATTTTTTTACAGAGGATGATAAAACCAGTAAGGGAGATTTGTAACCAACAAGAGAGACATTAACCGCAAACTTTACCTACTACTTTGCCCTCTTTCCCCTCTCGCATGCATCTCTCGCACACGTTTGATGGGCGGCGGCCATGGCAGCTCATACGGGAGCAACACATCGCGCCGGTGCAAGGTGCGCCAGTTCCTCTTGGGTCCATGGTCTATCTCCATGGTCTCCATGTCAACGGTGAACACCCAGTGCCACTCCCACTCAGATGGTGAGACCACGACGCTCCCGGCAGGCACCGGCCGGTTCCTCCAAGAAACACCATGCCGGAGTTGATGGCCACACCTTGATTAGTACTGCTGACCAATTCGAACAGGTTGGCTGTCCTCTCCACCATGACCTCGTCCACTCCACCACCAAGCTCACACCGGAGCACGTACCTCGAGCTCCTCGCCGTCGTCCACAATGCGAGCAAGTCGCATGGCGTCGTCTTCGCCGTCGTCCCTGCCGCCAACGAGTCGGAGATTCCATCTTCCATGGGTGAAGTCTGGGTCGCCGGTAGCCGGCAGCGTGAAGGTCGTGAACTCACCGGAGGTCTCGCTGAGGTGCATCACCTTGCCGCCTCTGAGGGACCATACGATGCTGCCCTCCATCCGCCCCGCGAACCCATACGGGCACGAATCCACCGGTGCTGTTCATGAAGATCCACCGGTTTTCTGATGCCGAGAAGATGAATGCCTTGGCAGTAAACCGCCTTATGTCGTCGTCTCCTTCCGACTCCGAGACGAAACACACCCATAGCAACCTGAAGTTTAACATGGACAGGCAGCTGGTGTCGTCGTCGGCGTCGAGGAAGAAGGCGCCGAGGCAAGGTGAGACAAGTTGCTCCGACGCCGGCGTGGTGGCCGCCGGAAGGTTGACCTCCCTGCACTTCAATGTCCAGGGATCGTACACGACGACGCTGGAATCGTCGTGGCGGACGAAGGCGAGGAGGCCGCCGCTGGAGTCGGTGAGGTCCACGCTGTAGCTGTCGTGTCTTAGCCCGGGGGGAAGGATGGAGTCGTGGGAGGAGAGGCGGTGGCGAACGTAGTCGACGGCGGTCTTCTCCGGCTCCGGCACCGGCGACCAAGGCATGGGGAGGACGAAGGATGTCTTGGTGCCGGCGTAGTAGTGGCCGACCACGTATGGGGATTAGAGGGAAGGGGGAAGGCGGCGGAGGAAGCTTGTTTCAGAGATCAAGCGGCGCCATCGCCGGCATGTGGCTCCGGCACGGAGGATGGCGACGGGCGATGGGATGCGCAGGAGGATGAGCTCTTGGAGGTCGTCGATGTTGGTCAGCCTGGTTGGCGTGGAGGTCCTACTCCGAAGGCGGCGGCTGTCCTCCTGCATGAGGACGGGGCTAGGTTTCGGCGTGTAAAGTGGTTTTGGGGAAATATGAGTTGAATATTATATGCTACAAATAAAACCTGGCAGAAAAAGGGAAAAGTCTACAAATATGAATGTACAATAATTAGATATTGTGCCAAACGTTTGCAACTGGGGGTGTAGTGTAGTGGTGTACTGGTGTTTGTAAGTTTGTTCATGACTTCTTGTTACATCCACGACTGATTAATCACGATCGACATGCGTCCATCTAAAATGTTGGAACGTACTATTGTACTTTAGAGACTTGGCTGGTTTCAACTTTCAACATGCGCTACGCGAAACTGGCTCTCTGCCGCGTGCCATCTTTTGGGAAAAGTGCAGTATATCGGGCACTCAGCAAGAGCCCTCACTGAGTGCCAAACAAAAGACTCTCGGCAAAGAAAAACGCTCGGTAAAGAGCGCCTTTGTCATTTGCTGTATAAAAAAGCAGTAAGCAAATGATCCATTTGCTGAGTGTTTTTCTTGGCACACAGCAAAGTGGTGAGTGTTTTTTTGCACGCGATAAAATTATCTTTTTATCGTGTATTTTTTTTCACACGACAAAGTTACCTCTTTGACATGTGTCTTTTCTTTTGCACTCGGCAAAGATACATGCATATATCCAAAGAGCTCTCTTACAATGGTTAGCAAGTATCATGATACTTTAGCATACAAATCGTACAGTGGGACTAAGCACCAAATAAATATCAGATAAATAGGCCCACTTATAATTGTCATGATATGTTGTTGGATGGATATATCCATTAATCAAGGGAGGATAAAATTACTAAAATACCATTATTATTATTAATGTTTTAATATTTTATTTAGAAGTACCAATATGTAGCAGCAAAAGTACTAAATCATCGTAACACCAGCACAGAAAAAGGAACTTCCTCGAAAACTTCGTCATATAATTTAATGTTATTCATCATCAGTCATAAGCTGACTCAAAACTCCTAGTTTTTTTAACAGAAGGAGAAATAAGGTTGATTTATTTGTGCCCAACAAGAGAGAGACATTAACAGGAAGCTAACGTTTACTTTGTCCTCTTTCCTCGACTATCTTTCCTCACACACGCCTGATGGGCGGCGGCCATGGAAGCTCATGCGGCAACAGACGCCCTGAGCGCCAGTTCCTCTTGGGTCCACTACGCTTTAGCTCCATGGTGTCGACGTCAGTGGTGAACGCCCACTCGCACTTGCCAGACGGTAAGACCACAACGATGACGCTCCCGGCAGGCACAGCTTCCTCCGTCTCTAAGAAACACCATGGCAGCCGCGCCTCCATGTTGGCCAGGTGGGATATGTTGGCTGTCCTCTCCACCATGACCTCTCCTCCACCGCCGCCGCCGGCAGAGACACACCGGAGCACCAGGAGATCACTTGTTCCCACAATGCGAGCAAGGCGTATGCCGGCGTCACCGCCGTCGACGACCCTGCCAACTAGTCGGAGATTCCACCTATCGTCCATTAAGAACTTCCGTACGGAGTGATCGCTGGTCGACGGCAGCGTGAAGGTCGAGAACTCGCCGGAGCTCTCGTCGACGTGTATCACCTTGCAGCCTCTGACGGACCAAACGAGGCTGCCCTCCATGCGCCCCACGAACCTGTACACGTACGGCTCGTTGTACTTGTGCTCCGGCGACATGTCGTCCTGCTGCTTCAGCACGGTGCTGTTCAACAAGATCCAGCGGTTTTCTGTCGCCGAGAAGACGAATGCCATGGCAGTTAAGCTGGTGATCTCGTCGTCATGCCCGTGTCTTTCCGACTCCGACACGAGGCACACACATAGCATCCTCAAGTTTAACAAGGAGAGTCTGGTGGTGACCGTGTCGTCGTCGGCGCCGGCGTCGAGGAAGAAGGCGCCAAGGCAAGTCGAGAAGCGGCCTGGCGCCGGAGCCGTGGCCGCCGCCGGAAGGTAGACTTCCCTGTACTCCCACGTGAAGGGATCGTACACGACGACGGTGGAATCGTAGCGGACAAAGGCGAGGAGGCCGCCATGGGAGTCGGTGAGGTCCATGGTGTGGGTTTTGTAGTCTTGGGGAAGGATGATGCCGTGGGAGACGCGGCGGCGGACGTAGTCGACGGCGGCGATCGTCATCTTTTGATGACTCTCGTCTCCCGGCGGCGGCGAGGGCTTGAGGACCAAGGATGTCTTCATGCCGGCGTAGTAGTGGCCGACGACGTATGGGGATTGGAGGGAAGGTGGAAGGCGGCGGAGGAAGGTTGCGTTTGAGATCATGCGGCGCCATCGCCGGCATGTGGCTCCGGCGCGGAGGATGGTGACCGGCGATGGGATGTGGAGGAGGACGAGCTCTAGGAGATCGTCGGCGAGGTCGTCGATGTTGGTTAGCCTGCCGGATGGTCCGTCGTGTGAACTTGCTGTTACTCCGCCGTGGCTGTAACCAGGGCCGTCGTCTGAGGTCTTACTCCGACGGCGGCGGCGGCAGTCCTTCTCCATCAAGACGAGGGAGGCTAGGGAGGAGTCCGTTCCCTGGCACGAGCCGTGTTCATGTCGAGTCCTTGACACGGTCGAATTACAAAATGATTACAAAATGTTTTCCCCTTCTAGTAGCGGTAACAATAATACTACAAATTTGCACGTACACGTTCGGAAAAATCAAGGAGGACTGGACAGCCGTCATCGGCATTCGCGGGTCGCCATGGCGTGCGGGCGAGACACGCCGCCGCCACGCTCGACATCCATCCTCGACGTCCCCGACGACCTCCTGGAGCTCGTCCTCCTCCGCGTCCACACTCCCATCTGCCTCTTCCGCGCCGCCGCCACGTGCAAGCCGTGGCGGCGCGTGGTCTCCGGCGCCGGCTTCCTCGACCGCCTCCGCGCCATCCATGGACCCCACTTCTTCCTCCTCGGCCACTACTGCGTCAACACCGTGGACATGGAAGACGGCGTCGGACGACAGCTCACCCCGAGTTCTTCCCCTCGCCGGAATGGCGGCCAGCGGAGCACCTCCGGCAGCGCCTCTCCCTCGACTTCCTGCCCTGACCCGACGACGCCTTCTCGCAGCATGTGCTCACCGACAGCCATGGCAGCCTCCTCGCCTTCGTCCATGACAACGCGTACGCCGTCGTGAGCGATCCATGGAACAGGCAGTACCAGGCGCTTCATTTTCCATGGGTACATCCTGGATTTGATGCAGAAAGGTACTTTGACAACTGCCACTACTACTCCCTCGGTGCCTTCCTCCTCGATGACGTCACCAACATGTCGGGCTTCAGGTTGCTGTGTGTGTGGCTGGTCCTGGATTACAGGGACGACACGGTAATTGCCCAGGCATATGTTTACTCAGCAAGAGACTGCCGCTGGCTCCGACCATCGTCCACAACCACGATCGAACATCGGCAGTGCAAATTATTGGGACGCCAGCTACAAGAGCGTGACGAATCCGGAGGGCGTGTACAATAAAGCAATTCTTGGGGCGAGTAGGAGGATCCATCTTGTGGTCTGGCTGGGATGGCAACTTGCTCGTCCTCGACGAGAGCTCCGGCGAGTTCTCCATTTTTAGGCTGCCGCCGGCGATGGCGCCGGGCGTCGACGTGATGAACAACGGGGTAGTGTACCCGCTATACGAAACCCGGGTCGTCGGCGGCGGGGCCACGGGAGGTGTGCGTATGGTCAGCGTGGTTGGTGGCGGCGAGCAGCTTGAGGTGCTCACTTGGACCCATGGCGTCTCGGAATGCACGGTGGAGAGGCGAGTTGGGTTATGTCAGCTGGCCAACATTGGCGCGAGTTTAGGCCTGTCATGGCTTTTCTTGGACAATGCCACGGCATCGACGGACCTGGTGCTCGGCGCCATTCTCTCAGACACCTCCACCATGAAGGTGTTCTCCCTTGATGTCGAGACCATGAAGCTGCATAGGATGAAGAAGAGCATGGCCTTGAGAGCCCAAAAGGTGTTCCCATATGAGCTACCGGGGCCTCAGACAATTAGTGCTTGCTGTGATGTTACTATTTTTTCAAATGTTGTCAAGGGTGCCAGATGAGCGCACAGGGTATAACTAAGTCATCTTGTTTTTTTAAAAAAAAAACTTTGACT
The DNA here is from genome assembly GCA_015342445.1 of Digitaria exilis. NCBI lineage: Eukaryota > Viridiplantae > Streptophyta > Magnoliopsida > Poales > Poaceae > Digitaria > Digitaria exilis. The sequence goes on along the minus strand of JACEFO010000191.1, from coordinate 3,138,239 downwards.
TGATTAAAATTGCAACTCATTCTAACTTTCCTAAAGAATCAAATCATTTTATGTTTGACCAAAATTATAAAAAGAATCACAAAGTATGTGGCACCGAATAGATATGCCATGAAAATATCTTATTTGGTATCATAAATGTTAGTAATTTGTTGTACTAGTAAGTACGCATGTACTCCAACACACGTGTTTTTCTAATAATTCAGTAACCAACAATTTAACTAAAATAAGTTGCTCCTTACATTTACATAGAAGCACGTCCTTTTAGTGAAAATTTCTTATTCACAAAATTCAACCAAATATTTAATCTTTTTTTTAGTTTGAATTTGAATATTGCTAGCCACATGTTCCATGCGGCTTACCAAAAATTTAATCGGGAAGGTAGAATTAGGCAGCTATATAAATTGACCTCATGAATATCTAAGACATGCACTTCTTCCAAAATATATAGTCCCATGGTTTCCAATCCATGTACTAGACAAAATTATGTGTTGTAGCTACTCAAGAAATTAGATTGAAAAGGAAAATATTTAACAAAAGCCTGCATATGTGTTTTATATTTAAAAGTACAAAGAGATGTTGATCTTCTTTACATTTACAATGAGTGCAGCTCTTTCTTTCTTTCGGAGGCAGAAGCAATCTCCATCATTTGATTGGTGATAGAATAATATTTCTATTCAAGTATATGACGCTGCCTTACTGTTTTTATTTTTCTTCGACTAGATCGCTTGCATGGACTAAATCATATGTGTCCCAATGTGTTGTCTTGATTTCTTTGTACGCTGGTGATTATACTATAACTACCGGAAAATTATTGTTTGTCCGGTGTCCGCTTGTTTGCCGAGTGCTTCTTGTCGTGCCTCTAGAGAAACACACGACAATGTAAAAACACATGGTAACTAAGGGCTATGCCGACTGTTGGAACCAACACTCGGCAAACATAAAACACTCGGCAAATAGCGCGATGTGGCCACGGCGTTCGACAGCCTTTAGGGACAGAACATCAGCCGTTAGACCTTTGCCATGTGTCCTCCGGTGACACTCTCAAACCTATATTTCTATGTGACACTCGGTAAACAAATAATTTTGCTGGGTGATTTGTTTTGACACTCGGCAAGTTTTTAATTTTTTCCACTCCTATCCTCCAAACTTTTTCTGCTATCCACTCACTGTACAGGGTACTCCATGTTAAACTTTGATATATTTCTTGGTATGTTTGCTAGATTTTGTTAATTTCTTTATTTAAGGAATTTTTTAACTTAGTCAAGTTAGAACTAAAATTGATTCAAAAATGGAATACAATGAATGAAAAGGCAAACAAAATATGAGAATCGTGATATTTGTCGAGATGCCTTGTTATCATGCAGAAGCATCATTTGATAGGTTAGCTTAATTTGGTCCATGAACTGGTGTCTGTTCTTCCCTGGTGGCTGGTGCGGTGCAGAGCATGGTAAATGAGAGCCGCGTTCATGTTGGGTCCTTGACAACGTCGAATTACAAAATACTTTTCCTTGTACTAGCGGTAACAATAATGCTACAAATTTGCAAGTACGCGTTTGGAAAATCATGAGGACGTAATCACCTCGGCCAAAAGGCAAGCCGGCTGCGTGCCAAGAAGGAGAGCTGTCGACGGCGTTCATGGATCACCATGGCGTGTGGGCGAGACACGCCGGCCCTGGCGATGACCATCCAAAATAACCACGGAGGTCACCGATAAACATGTTTATCAGATTTCAGAAATAGGATTTATCGTTTCTTTTTTGGACAAAATTCAGGGAGAAAATTAATCCACAATTTGTTTTAAAATCGATTATTTTCTTCTATAAAAAAAACAGGGTCCACCGAGAATGTGTTTATCTGTTTTCTTGTTTTTTTTTTTTGCTGAGAAATTTTCCCCTTACTAGACATTGCCATACAACTCATAATTATTTTCTTCAAATTATTTATCAAGTCGTTTCAAGATCATGTCTTAATGCATAACACCTGAATGCAAGCAGTAGAGCACATCTAAACCTAATCAAGCAATAATTAATTAAAACACACTGCAATTGGATGAATCTGCACATATATATATATGCCCAATCAAACGAACAACGGCGCTGCTAGCGCCCGGACGTCCGATGAGAACGTTTCCCATCGGATGGTCCTTGCAACATCAAAACGGAATTGTTGAAACATCAAAAAAAAACATACCTGCGACATAGCAAATCAATGTTTGCAACATCAAAGAAACATGTTCTGGAAATGCATCGAATCATCTAGGAGCGGAGTAGAAAATCCCGCCGCAACATCGACCCATTGTTGCCTACAACATCCACTCAAAACAAAACTGCCGAAACATCAAGAAAACACTTTTGCAACATAAAAAGTCAATGGTTGCAACATCAAAAAAAACATGTACCGGAATACATTGAAACATCCGGGTGGAGTAAAATTCCCTCCACAACATTAGACCATTGTTTCATGCAACATCCACTCAAGTTCGTGCAAAATCAAAACAAAACGGTCGAAACATAAAAAAAACTTTTGCAACATTCATTTGATTCTTGCAGAATTCAAATGATGAAGTGCGACACAAATCAAAAAGATGCAGGATCCCCCATCGCAACATCTCAAATCAATTTGCGCAACATTCAGAATCAAACATCAAAACATCAGAAATCAGGAAGAAGAGTTCCTCGGCCACCAGAGGGGCACGCGCCACCATGGGAGATCGCACCATGGGGGAGGGAGCTCGGCGATAGGGGAAGCTCGTCTACGGGAGTGCCACTGGGAGAGCTTGCTTGCGAGGGCTCGCACCGTTGGGGTGGGAGCTCATCCGCGGGGGAAGGCGCAGGCATTCCCACAAAGTGTAGGCTCTCTCGTGGCTGCCGGCCCGGAGCTCTCGCGGTCGTCGATGTGGCGTAGGAGCATGACCCAACGTGGATCACGGGCACAGGGGAGGAGGAGGAGGAGCTTGGCTGCAGCGGCCAGGGAAGAGGAGGGGGAGGAGGACGAGGAAGCGCAGCGAGAGGAAGAGAGAGGACGGGCACGTAGCAGAGGATAAGGTTGGTGGTGGTGTGGAGGGAAGACAGCCACGTAGCGCGTCTGATTTATTACCTCCCATCGGACGTCAGGCTCTTAGCAATTCCGTAGTATTGTAAATCTATGTCCAGTTGTTTCTCCTTTTATTATATATATAAAAAGATGGGGGTGCACTTGTTGACTTCCCTAAAAAAAAACATAAGTCAAATTGTGCAACATACAGCTGAAAGCATTGAAACATTGCCACATCAAAAAAATCACAAAAAAAAATCATGTTATTGAAACATCGCAACATCGGAGTTGCAACATCAATGTCGAAACATCACAGAAATTCTATCGCGCTCACGTCCCATGCTACCCAACATACTCATGTTGTGGTGGGAGTTTTTCGGCTGATGATGCTCATGTTGCAGCGGGGGCGCCCGATTTATGCAGTGTCCATCGGACGTAAGAAGCATAGCATTACCGAACAAATTAATCCAAGAGACTGTACAAGGACCCGAATAAACTCGATTCAACATCGCACGGATTCAAATCACATATATTCAAAATAACGAAATCACACACGTAAATATTCAAAAGACCAACACAGAAGTGAACTTCTTGGAAGTTCGTCATGCATGCTCCGCACTCATAATAAGATCACTCCAATCCCTACTTTTTTTTAATTTTTTAAGATGAGAAATCAGGGAGATTTGTGCCCAACGAGAGGGACCCCATTAACGTCAACTTCCACTTATTTGTCGTCTTAATTTCCTCTGTATGTATCTCTCGTCACACTGCTGCGTACTACGTCGACTTGTTGCATCCACACGTACGTCTGATGGGCGGCGGCCATGGAAGCTCGTACGGCAACGGACGCCGTGAGCACCAGTTCCACTCCGGTCCATCACGCCGTAGCTCCATGGTGTCCACGTCAACGGTGATCACCCAACGCTCGCCCTCCTCACCCGCGACGAGACCATGGCGACGCACCCGGCAGGCACCCCTTCCTCCGTCTCGAAGAAACTCCACGTCAGATCGGTCAAGCTGCTGGCCAGGTGGCACAGGTTGGCTGTCCTCTCCACCACGACCTCCCCTCCACCACCACCAAACACACACCGGAGCACCTCGAGCTCACTCCCCACATTGCGAGCAAGTCGCATGGCGTCGTCGCCGCCGTCGTCGTGGTGAGGCCTCGCTGGAATGGTAGCGGACGAAGGCGAGGAGGCCGCCGCGGCAGTCGGTGAGGTTCATGGTGTGTGCATCGTAGCCGGTGGGGAGGACGAAGCTGTACGAGGAGCGCGGCGGCGGACGTAGTCGACGGCGGCGGCGGTCTCCTCTTGAATCTCTCCCGGCGGCGAGGAAGGCGTAGTAGTAGCCGACGACGTATGGGGATCGGAGGGAAGGTGGAAGGCGGCGGAGGAAGCTTGTGTTTGAGATCAAGCGGCGCCATCGCCGGCATGTGGCGCCGGCGCGGAGGATGGAGACGGGCGATGTGATGTGGAGGAGGATGAGCTCATGGAGTCGTCGGCGAGGTCGTCGATGTTGGTTAGCCTGCCGGTTGTTGGTGCGTCGTGGAAATTATTTGTTACGCCGGCGTGGCTGTAATCTGGTGAGGTGCTCCTACTCTGATGGCGGCGGCGGCGGCTGTCCTCCTGCCCCATGAGGAGGAGGGATGGGCGGATCGCTAGGGGAGTAGGGATACGCGTGTTATCCCTCCCTTTTCTGTACTGTACCCAAGATGTCATGTAAAGTGATTTTTTAATTATTTATTTATCATGCAAAGAGATTTTTTGTTATTTATCATGTAGAGTGATTTTTTATTATTTATCATGTAATGTGATTTTGGGGAAATAGGGAATTGGATGTACTACAAATGAAACCTGGCAAAAAAAACGAGACCTAATATGAATGTAACTCTAATTTTATTTTAAAAAATAATGTTGTACGAGCATCATAATACGCACTAGTATAATTTCGATTTTAAAGCCTGTGTCTCGATAGCCGTATCTCTCGCTGGCTTGCTTTTACCAGAATCTGCTGCTCAAAGAATCCAGTATATATGATTTATGTTCTGATAAAAGCAGTGCTACCATCAGAAGTATTCTTTTTGGATTATCAAAAAGCTTACCATGTTAACAGCCGCACCTAGTGATGGATCCGGTGATGTTGTCTCCGTCTCCGAGGAGCATTGTACTACTCCTTTGTGTTAGAAGTGATATTGATCCCAATCAGCAAAAGCTGAATGAAACCTTCTACATGTTCGAGTCTGAACAAAACTGTTTTTGCATCTCCTTTTTTGTTTGTTCTTTTAATGGGGGGAATAATGAGCTTCTGCTGTTGAGTGGGCCTGGCCTCGTAGACCTGGGCCTTTTTATCGCTGCAGATTCCGACCCGCTATAGCTGGGCTGACAATGACCGAAAATATAAAATACCCCAACATTAATTTGGTTTCAAGTTCTGCTGATCTTTGTTGGGGCAAGTTATGATGCAATGCTGACGTGCCTTCTCTTCTTCGTCGGAGACATTTGCGCTCCATTATATCCTGTACGTCAAAAACCTATGCATTGCTTGCAAGTTGCAACTGTAACCTATTGTGAGTGGCAAGATGGCAACCACGGAAAGGGTGATTAGATGTGTCATCAGTTCATCGCGTCAGATAATTGCTTGTCCAACGTATCTACAGCACAGAGATTGTCCCTTGCATATGCTTCAGTCGATCATGCGAGCAGACAGATGATTAATTCGATCGACCAAGATGGCATTGCCGAGATTCGATCCTCCGATATCTATCCAAACTCCAAAGCCGCAAATCTTGAAAACCTGTCGTCGGTCGAAACCGGCAACAGTCACTTCAGTTTGAAGGACAATTATCCTTCCTGATATAAAGCTTCGAAAGACATGCACTAGCTACCACCTGTGACACTATTTTTCCATTTGGCCGTCATTTTCCCAAGACACCAGATCATGCCCACACTCATGCTATGTACTCCATACCTGCTGCTGTAATGGTTTTCATGTCGGGATGGGACGTGAAATCATGCCGCGTTGGAGTTTTATTTGAAGTGCCATTGGGATGTTTAACTGATCATTTCTTGTGCCCGTTCGTTCAAATGATTGCTCAGACCTGAATGATTGTTATCCTAAATGTCTCTGAATAATTCGATCAGTCTTGATATCCTTTAGGTCTGCACAATGGTGTCGATGATCTGCATCTGTCCGTGATTGATTGCTGCAGCCTGCAGTCTACTAGTCCCCTGCCTCGGGTTCTTTAAGTTCAAATTCACGCATTTTCATAGATTTCTTTGGGGTCAAGGTTTAAATTTTGCTCTCCTCGGGCATATAGATTTTTCCAGACTTTTCACTTGGTTTAATTTAGTTTTTGTGTCTTTGACATAACTGTAGATGAATCAAATGGCCATCACGTGCTGGTATTTTTCATCTCTTGGCACCTTGATGATTCCTTAAAGTCCACTTTATTCACCCTCGCTCTTTTGGATTGTTTTTTCAAGCATATGGGGAGGACAGGCCAGATCCCCTGTTCATTAAAATCTGTTAAAATTATTTATAAATAACAAGAAGGGAGAAAATATAGAAAAATAGCCATAACATTGTATATAAATCTCTTTTTTGGTTGATTAATAAAGTTTCAGGTGGGTAATCCCCCCTCTAGGTTTCCTCTATAAAAACATTGTACCTAAACATTCTTATTTAAGAAGAAAATATTTTAATTTTCATATGATGGATAACCAATGCGAACTCACCGAGAATATTAACATTGCATCCTGTCATTATTTTTTTTGTGCTAAACATTTTTTTCTCTTCTTCCTTATCTTCTTTTTTCATATGGTACAACACAATGATGAGTCAAATATTCCATTCCACCCATTTTGCCAATATTCTGTTGATCTTGACACCTTGGGCTTTGGCACTACAAGAACAACATCCAGTGGCCTCTTGGAAAATTCTCTTTCGAACAATGTAATCCTCGCCTTTTTACTTTTGACACGCACGAATGCAATTCCTCTGCTTCTGCTAAAGTTCAATCAGAACATCAATCATCAGAGATGCCATCATTTCCCTGAATATGTGAGGTACTGAAACTATCTTAAATCCAAACTAATTTGAGCACTGCATCTATTGGTCACTGACTGTAACTTTTCTCTGTAAAAACTGTGCTCCCTTTTACACTGGCTGTTTGGAGCCCTCGCTTTTTTCATCTACTAGACGCTTTCTAGTCCCTGCAGTTGCTCTGCCTCTTTCAGTTTCACTGCCTTTTACAGCAAACCCTTTATTTCCTCATCACTTTTGCAACCAACCATGGATGGAAACATGGGTAAAAAGATTCTTAAACATTATTACTCCTGAATCGGCACTAATCTGAACATTAACCAATCAGGATGCACTCAATTAGTTATGATCAACTCATTAACATTTTTGGATCAGAGATAGGACACAGCCGTATCCTTCTTCCCAGACTCAATTGGCCACCTCGGGGCTAGTAGGACACAGCAAGCACAAAAAAAAACAAAGAAAAAAATTCTAGTGGCTACTGCTTCTACAGCAGAACACAAACTGATACAATGTGATTGATACGGATGATAAGCTATTCTTCAGTTCAGATGTTCATGTCCTTTTTTCTTTCTGAAACATCTTCAGTCTTCAGAGATGTTCATGTCATCCTGAGGCTGAGATACTGCTGGCACTGCATCAGCCACGGCGCCTGCTGCCTCATGATCCCTTCCCCAAGGTCGAACGCCATCGTCCTCTGGCACGGCGGCGGTGGAGGCGCGTGGAACACCGCCGCCGGCGTGTCGTCGGAGTAGTATCCGGCCGAGGACGGAGACGACGACAGGAGGCTCGCGCCGGAGCAGTCGTCGGAGCCGAACGGGGAGGACCCACCGCCGGGGCTCTCGTGCTGCTCTTGATCTTGCCTCCTCCTGTTGCTCTTGCGGCGTCCGGCCGAGCGCCGCCCGCCGACGGCGAGCGTCAGCTCCAGCTCAGCGCCGTCGTCGTCTTCCTCGTCGGCGCTGACGATGTACTCATCGGCGGGCAGCTGGAGGTCCAGCGCGCGCCGCGGCTGCTTGCAGCGCCGGCGAGTGGCCACCACCGGTTCGTCGTCTCTTGTCAGGTCGCTCATCAGCTGCCTCTGGATTTGGTACAGGCGGTGCAGCTCGTGGACCTGATGATCATTCAGATTGCAAAACACAAACAGCAGGTACTCGACGATCAGTAGCAGTTCATTTCATACTGTACTTCGTTTCCAATTTCCATGCATCATGAAAGAATTGTCCATGGAGAACGAAGAACGTAACAGAATTACAGAAAGAACGAGCCGCAGAGAATGTGTGTCGTTGATTTACCTGCTGCCTGAAGGTCTGTTCCTGCTTGAGCATGGCCATCTTCATGACCTCCATGTCGCATTGCCTCACGACTTGCCTGTCCATCATCATCCTAGCTAGCTCCTTCACTGTTCTTGCTCGACCTCGACTTCTATATCCTTGTCACCAAACTAGCAAGCTCAGTGCCCTGCTGACTGAACACGAAACTGATGAAAGAGAGCAGTTGCCCGTTGAGGTGGTGTTGGTTGGTTCTGAAACTGTGGGGTGGCAGGGGGACGGTATTTATAAGCACTGGCTCCAACACCCATGGCCATGGGGCGCCTTTCCCTCGCTAGACACTAGGGAAGAAGGGATAAAATTTTCCATGGCGCACCCTCCCTTTTGGCATGCCAAGCAACAGCAAGAGGCCCAGCGGAAACCTTCAAGACTGAAACCCTGGCCAATGGTTTACACAGTACTGTCACTGACTCGCTTGCCAAGCATGCATGGAGTGCCCCTCCCAGAGCAGACAGAGCCTGCAGGAGCCTAGTTTAATCTTATTCTACCTCGTCGCCCCATGCACGCGTGGGGGCCCACGTGCATGCATGGAACCAAAGCATCTGGTAGACCGAAAAATACTGCAAGCCAGGACCTCTAGGAGGAGCCCGGCCAGGAGTGCATGCATTTCATACAGTGCACACACTTTTGTGTGTGAATTGTGATGCAATACTAACATGTGTGCCATGATCTGTTAGAGTGGCGCAGCGGAATCCGGCCCAGCCCGCTGTACACACGAGCCGGTGCCTAACAGGCCTGGGTCCACAGAGCCCAACAACAACTAGGGCCTCGGGCCTAACTCAACCCAAAAGACTAGCCTTATAGTATGAGGACTGCCCCACCTTATATGTTGTGCTATCCCACCATCAATTACCGATGTGGGACTAAATATAACAATCTCCCCCGTCACACATCGGACCCAACTCTTCCATCACAACTATTGTGTGATCTCAAAGAAGACGTTATCAAAGGCCCAGAGTATAAACTCTCCAGTCAACTTGTGTGACCAATGGTCAAATGACTGAACGGAGATATCAACGGGCTCCCCCGTAAACATGTGACCCGGAGATGTTACCGATTTCACAACCTTTGGCTCTGATACCACTTGTTAGAGTGGCGCAGCGGAATTCGGCCCAGCCCGCTGTACACACGAGCCGGTGCCTAACAGGCCTAGGTCCACAGAGCCCAACAACAACTAAGGCCTCGGGCCTAACTCAACCCAAAAGACTAGCCTTATAGTATGAGGACTGCCCCACCTTATATGTTGTGCTATCGATTGTTATATTTAGTCCACATCGGTAATTGATGGTGGGAGAGCACAACATATAAGGTGGGGCAGTCCTCATACTATAAGGCTAGTCTTTTGGGTTGAGTTAGGCCCGAGGCCTTAGTTGTTGTTGGGCTCTGTGGACCTAGGCCTGTTAGGCACCGGCTCGTGTGTACAGCGGGCTGGGCCAGATTCCGCTGCGCCACTCTAACAAGTGGTATCAGAGCCGAAGGTTGGAAAATTGGTAACATCTCCGGGTCACATGTTTACGGGGGAGCCCGTTTATATCTCCGTTGGGTCATTTGACCATTGGTCACGCAAGTTGACTGGAGAGTTTATACTCTGGGCCTTTGATAACGTCTTCTTTGAGATCACACAATAGTTGTGATGGAAGAGTTGGGTCCGATGTGTGACGGGGGAGATTGTTATATTTAGTCCCACATCGGTAATTGATGGTGGGAGAGCACAACATATAAGGTGGGGCAGTCCTCATACTATAAGGCTAGTCTTTTGAGTTGAGTTAGGCCCGAGGCCTTAGTTGTTGTTGGGCTCTGTGGACCTAGGCCTGTTAGGCACCGGCTCGTGTGTACAACGGGCTGGGCCAGATTCCGCTGCGCCACTCTAACATGATCATTGCAAATGGCTAAAGCTTCATCAGTTATATTGCTTTGGGCAGTTGTTTAGTGCTTGCATTGTTCTTATGTGTGCAAGTAATAACAAATTCCTAGTAAGATGAGCTGTCAGCTTGTCACTGAAAACAAGCAAAGGGAGATGATCGAGCACATGACCTGATGATGGATAGATGAGCAACGAGGATTGCTCCTCTCATTCAGTGCGAGTGTGCGTGTGCGTGATGGTACCTGCATTATTGCCACCACAGGAAGGCACTGCATGATGCAAACCTCTGAACAATTGCAATGTTGCGTGGATAATTGGGTGCATCTATCCAAATGGATGAGTCCAAAAAAACAAAGCAAATCCTGGGGAAGGGATAAGGGGTCCAATGGCAGTTCCTGTCTCACTGCTGCTGCCCTGCCCTCCTCCTGAAAATGAAAGCAGAAATCTGAAGGTTGCAGGAGAACCAAGCAGGTTCAGAATGCAGCAAAGGCTGGTGGATGGGTGCAGAGATCCCTTTGCCATGCAATGTCTGCAACAATGCTAGCGTTGATTTCGTATTGCGATTGCAATTGCTTTATTATTGACCAAATCACTCATGGTTTCTTGTGAGTTGATTGTGTGTTGTTGCAACAAATTAGTTGTCAAGAATGTTGGAGGGTGCAGGAACATTTGCAGTGTGCTGGTGAATGCGTGCAACGGTGATTATTCATGGGTGTTTCACTGATGATAAAGTAATTAGAAAGCCTAAGCAAGGGGATGGATGGAGAGAGAGAGAGAGATGGTCCAAGGGATGACGAGACAGCGGTGCACGCTTTGCCGGCGGAGGGAGGCGCAGCCGTACTACGTGGGGCCCACATGTGGGTGGGGGGGGGAGAGAGAGAGAGAGCGCAGTTCCTGCTTTCTCGGCTTTCTTTTGGTCTTCTTCCTAGTGCAAAAGCCTTTTATGGATAAGATAAAACACTGTCCGTTTGACAGCAGTGCCGGCCTACCTGTTCCCTTGAATTTCTTCATCCATGTCTCTCTCTCACTCAAAGCATTTTGATTTTCCACAATGCTACGGAAATAGCCTAGGTAATCCCCATTTAGTCACTAACAAAAAGATTACCAGTACAAATTATTACTAACTATTTCCTCTATCATTGTGACAGATTCTACTTTTACAGTTAACAATTGACACAATCAGGAGCTCAATGCAGCCTAATTAAACCAAAACTTGCATTCATCATCATGGCCAAATTAGGGCCCAAAAGGTGTGAAGCTGCTGAAAACAGTAGAAACTTTGTAGGTAGAGGAGAAAGTCGACTCCTCTTCCTTTGCATGCATACTTCTAAAGCTAAAAAGCCACTTTCGTCAGGGGTTTTGGGGGGCTTTTCCCCCAATTACTCGTGATTTTCAGGACGTGGAAAAGGAGGCCGGCTAGCTCATCGATGGTTTCCTCAGTAAAAGCAATTGGCCAGAGAGCAGTGTAGCTTCTCAAGAGCATATACCAGCCAACTAGAACAACAGTTTCCGTACTGAAATGACAGGGACAGGGTTCTAGTCTTTTATCTGCTTAATTTCCTACAAAATGCATATTGTTCAGTCATAAACTTGTTGGAGAAACAAGGACCCTTCTGATCGATAACTGACGCTAATGTTGCCTGACATTGCTGTTTGAAGGATCGTCAGAATTTCGCATTGGCTTCTTAGCTGCTTCTGCTGCTGCTAACTGAAATCCGTTGCAGGCTTATTACATCACACCTGACAACAAAACCTGTTGTCAGTCGGTCCCCTGCTATTCTGAAGTTGAGGCCATTTTGGTCTGAATGATCCAAAACATCAGCTTGTTTTGCCTTCAGATCTGCAAGGCTAAAGGAAACAAAAACATTAACCACCGAGGTCAAACTAACATAATCAAAACAGCACAAGAATTAAACTAACCTGGTACTATCAGTAGCCAAGGACCCTTCTGGTCGATAACTGATGATATTGTTGCCTGACATTGCTGTTTGAAGGCTCGTCAGAATTTCGCTTTGGTTACTTAGCTGCTGTTGCTAACTGAAATCCGTTGAAGGCTTACATCACAGCTGACAACAAAACCTGGCCCCTGTTATTCTGAAGTTGACGCCATCTCGGTCTGAATGATCCAAAACATCGCCATGCCTTGCCTTCAGACCTGCAGAGGCCAAAAAGAAAAACAAAAAACTAACCACTGAGGATAAACAAAACAGCACAAGAATTAAACTAACCTTGTACTAGCAGCAGCTAGCCAATGATAAAGTAATCAGGGAGGTGGCATGGCCAAGGCATGCTCACTCGCACGAGCTAGTAGCTGAGAGGGCGTTGGATAAAATTCAGTGCTGAACTTTTCAGAGAGGAGAGGAAAGCATGCACATTGGTTGCCGCGAAGAATTCAGGCCGCAGCCTCCATTCTGTCCCCCCTCCTCTGCACACGGCCTCCTCGAAGCCGAGGCCCTGCTCATCATTCCGGTCTCCTGGAACCCTGCGCCGTGGAGTGATTAACAGCTGGATTAGGGCAAAGTGGCGTAGAGAAAATGGCTCTTAATTTGAAACTACAGTCGAGCCTGCAGCTGCCATCATGACTGTCATCATCATTGCGTAAGGGTGAGAGTGGTGTTGAGTCTACAACTCTAACATACAGGGAGTAGAGTATTTTGGCAACAGTCAACACCTAAAAGAGTTGAGATAACAACAAAGCCGTTGCTCTGAAGTCCATGGACATGTGAAGCATTTGGGAAGTGCAAATCAAATGAAAATGATGCGTGCTTAAAATTCCTGCAAATGTGTCTGAACCAGTTGCAGTGGAATTTTCTGGTACCAAATACTTTACTGATCTGACAGTAACTAGCCTTTGTTTTCCTCAAAAAGTAAGTAGCCTTTGTAAAGTTCAAAATAGCAATTGTGCTTCTTCTTTTTTTGCAACAATTCAAAAAGACGCATCAGATCAAGTTAATTTAAAGTACTAACTGCAATTTGCATAAGCCCAATTATTAATGAAACGACAGGAAATCTGAATTGCTTAGAAGCCATGGCTGAGGAGGCAGGAGGAGCTGAGGCTAGGAGCCGACAGGTTTGTCCGGCACGCACGCTCGCCACCTGAGGCTGAGCCGCAGCGCACCGAAAGAAGGAACATGAGTGGCGAGAAAGGGAGGAGACAAGCGTAGAAAAGAGATGGCAGGGAGGGGCCTGAAAAGACGAGTTTCGTCATGACCTCACACTAACATTTGTAGCCCTAAAGTGAGCACATTCTCTAGGCCTCTTGTTTCTCTCCCTCCCTCCCTCCCCCCCCCCCCCTCTCTCTCTCTCTCTCCCTCTCTCTCTCTCATCTCCATTTATCCTGCTCTTGCAAATTTGTTATCCATGTATTTTTCTCAAGGATACAAACTCTCTGGTGGCTAAGCAACATCACCATTTTGACCCCTCCAATTCACTTTATTGCTGAACACTGCTATCTATGATTAATATTTATGCAATTATCCTATGTCTTACTTATATTTGACGCTGAAGTATGTGTATTCCAATAACTGTCTTGTAGTAGCGGACCAATTGATCCGCATGTTAGTTCATGCTCACACTGAGAATTCAGTTCTAGTATTACCACGAAGTGCTACTTACATAATTATATCTTCACCTATGTTCATTTTGACTTTTGTTTTTGTTTCACGAATATGCAAGGAGCTGTGTATTCTATTGTCTCATTAAAGATTGGGTATAATATATAGAAATACCACACACAGGTAAACCCATGTGTGTGCTAGTGACTGATCAACATAAAACTACCTAAACACCCAGTACAATATAGAATATGCAAGTCTTTTGCTGTTGCCGAACACAAAGGGCAAGGGAAATATTATGCTTGATTTTAAATAAAACAATGACGTTGGAGTCATGATTTATAATATCCCTCGAACATGTAAAATCATTGAGCTGCATCATCGTAGGCACGAATGTCCCCAAATTTATGCTGTTTTACTTATTCCTGGTGACATATTAATATATTATGGTTAAAATCCTTGCATACCATGAATTTGATGAAATTCCCAAAAGCACAAATCTATTAGTTTCCTTCCCCTTTTCATTGTTGGACAAAAAAACACAAGATCTGGACATCATTTCTAGGTTTCATCTTCTTGTTAGGTGTCTATATTTTATTTACCTATCAATCACTTTTTGGGCCGGGTCTGTATCGAACTGTCCAGTTCAATATTCATTTTATTCACCATGGAACATGTTTATCCTGAAGGAAGAACTTTTTTTCGTAAGATGAATAACTTTTTTTCTTTAGTGGAATATTGATTAATTTTACTGGTGGCTCATTTTGTCTGTTGGACTGATTTTTTTATTTCAAGCATCATTTCCTTCTTAAATAACATTTTGTTCCTCAAGTGAAACCGTTTTTTTTTTCATTAGAGCAATGTTCACAAATTTGCCTTACGAATATGTAATATCAGGCACTTGATATCGATAAGCCTGTAATTTCTAATGTTTGTTTAGAAAAGTATTAGTGATGCCTTGTGTTCCATAAATATGGCTTCACAGAATCACAGAATTCGCCGGCCTAGAGTTAGCAGCAGCACCTTTTTTTCTTAAGAAACTGTTAGCAGCAACACCTGGTCTCTATCTATTGCAGGAAGAAGGATAAATCTTGACTACCTAGATAATTCACGGGCCTAATCACCTACAACGGAGCATTCAGCTGGGCTTGTTGCCCTGTTGGGCTTGAGACATTGAGAATTGCAACTATGAGGGGCAGCCAGCAAGGGTACTACTAACTACAACGTGATATTAACAGTAACAGGGTATTAAGAGGACCTCTATGTTTCCCGAGTTATTTACAATGAGTTTCATAACATCCCACGAGGCCACAAGAGTTACTGTCACCATGGAAATTGGAAAATAAGGCCTTATTAGCAACTGGGTGGACTTGTACTTGCAAGTCTGTCTATAGATGTACAAATGGTCCACAGTCTGGTGGCCCGCCCAGAAGCCCGGTTTTTAAGCCCTGTCCAAGCCCGGCCAGGCCTGCCTTCTACGGGCACAGGCTTAGCCTGACCCGTTGCCTAGGACCTGGCTTGGGCTGCCACCTCGGCCTGCCAGGCCGCCTGGCCTAGCCCGCTAGAAAGAGGTTGGCTCGGGGCTTTTATCCATCTTCAATATTTCGATTGTGCTAACTCAACAACGCAGATGAGATACCTCAACCTTAGACTTGAGCATGTTCAACATTTGAGACCCACAACGTTGAAATTGTACTTACAAGATGTTGAAATTGCACCACAAATTCAGAATATTGAACACTGAAACTCCGGTCTTCTTCTCTTTGCGGGCTATGGGCCAGCCCGAATCTTTATTTGTGGTTGTGCTTTTCGAGCTGGTCCAGAACGAAAACGGTCCGAGGGCCCAGGCTCGGGCCGTCACCTCGGCACGTAGGCTATCCCAGTGGAAGGTAGGGTCGGGCCGGGCCGGGCCGCCAATTTGTACATCTATAAGTCTGTCCAAAAAAATGGCCTTTTCTTGGCACAAATACAATTTATGCCCGAAGGATCAGTTTTTTAGCTACTCTGTAATTGTTCTGAATCTGGGCCAAATTTCATTTCAGAATACCTGAATCAATTCTGTCCAAAGTTTATAATAAGATTCTCAATTTTTCTCTCGAAGGACAACAAATGATATAGTGGATAAAAATGAAAGCCCATGTAAGCTGTAGCAAATCAGACAAATGCAGATAAAACTCGACACCAACATATAGATATATATTCGACATAGCAGAGCAGCACAGGAAGCGCATTGTGATATGTACAATTTTGTAGGTGCATGTTGGTATTGGTTCCCAAACAAGCTCAACCTGAGTACCATGCTGATAAAAAAAAAAGAGAGAGAGAGGATTCACATAGCAGGCTGGACTCTGAAGCAACACTTTCTAAATGGTCAAGAAGAGTAACCGAGAACAACGAATGTGAATGCCTCTGCTGATGATACTTACAAACACTGCTTTGAGTCAAGAAAATAAGTAAAGAAAGAATCTGGGCACAGAAAGAAATTGATACTCACCATAGCAGAGGAAAGCAAACAAATCCATGTCATCCAGAAGAAACACATTCTAGACACAGAAACTGACTCTCTGTACAGTCAGAACATGGTAATATTGTAGGTGTGAAAAGAAGCCAAGAAAGATTCCAGAATCTTTAATTTTTATCATTATTGTGAATAATCACAGATAAATGAAGCTCACTGGTCACTATCATGTACTACATCCTAATAAGTATCATCCTCAACAGCCATGGGTGCACAACCTCAGCCTAACTACCTGTAGCTTCAACAGCAGGATTAATCATGCTGCATACATTTCCTACACTTGCCCAACATAAGCTCAGATAAAATCAGCAGAAAACTAGCTGCACTGAGGCCTCAATCAACTGTTGTGGAAATGAGAAGCGATCTTCTCACGTTCCAGAGTGCTTCTCACTAACTGACCGTTAGATTGCACAGCTGTCCAAAGATCAAGCAACGAAGCTTGGTGAGAACAGATCGATTCTGAGGGAAGCCGTTATTCTGCCCAGTATATACAGCAGCAGCAGTGTGGCCATTTGCTTGGCGCATCCTCAAGTTGTTTCCCCTTGCTTTCGCAACACCCAAACACGCCTTCAACATCTGACTCATGTACACATTCAACCCAGAGTTCAGCACATCAGCACACACTTTGGGCAAGCGTAAGCTGAGACCTTGAGCCTTCAACTTATCCTCAAGTAGCTTGGACAGCAACTGAGAATATGGCAGCACACCACTATTGTATTGTAGCACACATCTGACGAGCAAGACGTCGAAGGCTGCGAACTCTGAACCTTTGGAACCCCCAGCGGAGCCTGTACATATTCAGCACAGCAGAGCAGAGCAGCGCAGGAGGCACAATTTTGTAGGAGCACGTTGGTGTTGGTACCCAAACAAGCTCAACCTAAGTACCAGACTGATAAAAAAATAGAGGATTCACATAGCAGGCTGCCCTCTGAAGCAACACTTTCTAAATGGCTAAGAACAGTAACCAAGAACAACAAATGTGAATGCCTCTGCTGATGATACTTACAAACACTGCTTCAAGTGAAGAAAATAAGTAAAGAAAGAATCTGGACACAGAAAGAAACTGATACTCACCATGGCAGAGGAAAGTAAACAAATCCATGTCATCCAGCAGCAACACATTCTAGACACAAAACCAGATTCTCTGTACAGTCAGAACGGTAATATTGTACAAGGTGTGAAAAGAAGCCAAGAAAGATTCCAGAATCTTTAATTTTTATTATTATTGTGAATAATCACAGGTAAATTAAGCTCACTGGTCACTATCATGTACTACATCCTAATAAGTATCACCCTCAACAGCCATGGGTGCACTACCCAGCCCTACACTCAAACTCCACTTTACCTCAGTCTAACTACCCGTAGTTTCTACAGCAGGATTAATGATGCTGCATACACTTCCTACACTTGCCCAACATAAGCTCTGATAAAATCAGCAGAAAACTAGCTGCACTGAGGCCTCAATCAACTGTTGGGAAATGATAAGCGATCTTCTCACGTTCCAGAGTGCTTCTCACTAACTGACCGTTAGATTGCACAGCTGTCCAAAGATCAAGCAACGAAGCTTGGTAAGAACAGATCGATTCTGAACGAAAGCCGTTATTCTGCCCAGTATATACAGCAGCAGGAGCAGCAGCATTGCGCCCGTTTGCTTGGCGCATCCTCAAGCTGTTTCCCCTTGCTTTTGCAACACCCAAAGCAGCCTTCAACATCCGACTCATGTACACATTCAACCCAGAATTCAATACATCAGCACACTCTTTAGGCAAGCGCATGCTGAGACCTTGAGCCTTCAACTTATCCTCAAGTAGCTTGGACAGCGACTGAGAATCTGGCAACTCACCATTATTGTAGCACACATCTGACGAGCAAGACGTCGAAGGCTGAGAATTCTGAGCCTTTTGAACCCCCAGCGGAGCCCTGATAGGGCTCTGGCTCTGCACACAGACTGGACTACCTCGGGTCTGGTCGACCTCCTCACCGTCCTCCACAGAGATAACCTCCTGCAGAGCCTTGCTACCAGCTGACACGAACTCCCCAGCGCCCAGATGACCAAGAGGAGACTTCCCGATCGGGCTCGGCTTGTCACCAAACCTCTTACCCAGAGGCCTCACTCTCCTCGCCGTCAGCAAGCCATTGGTCAGTGTCCCATTGGACACGGTGCTCGTCTGGGAGTTGCCAGTAGGCGCCTGCTTGCTCGGAGGCGGCCCATCCGACAAACACGCATTGCCAAGGATGGCCCGGACGAGGAGATTGTGGAGCTTGATGTTCTCCTTCCCAAATGCAGCAACGCAGATCTTCTCAAAGTCGCCCTTGTCGAGCTGACAGCCCAGGAACCTACTGAGGCTGCGGAAGTAGAGCTCGGCGCGCTGGCGGCCGAGCCGCTTGACGATCTGCGCCTTGAGCTCGTGCGTGTCGACGCGGGCCAACTTCTTGGGCGGCGGCTGCATCTCGCCGGCAGCAAAGCACCAAAATGCAGCCCCGCGAACGATCCGGCCGAGCAGCTCCGCGAAGAGCAAACCCTAGACGACGCCGCCGCCCTCGGGCTCCAGCGGTCCGAGCTCACCGCCGAGACGCAACCGCTCGACCGCTGGTCGGAGCTCCCGACCGACCTGCGGAACCAGATCGAGAAGCAGCGATTCAGGACGGAGACAATCGCCTCATCGGGAAACACCAACACGACATCGGGAGAACGCTCCACAGCCAAATTTAGCGGCACGGCTCACGATACCCACCTCAGAGGCAAGCTCCGAGGGGACTCACCGGTCAGGAGCAAGCCCGCCGAGAATCCCAGCGAGCTCGGGCCGAATCGGTGTGGGGAAGCAGCGCGGATTCGGGCGGGGGCGAGAAATCGGGGGAGGGGGAAATGAAGCTCGTTCGGGGGAGACAGCGGGGGAAGACTTACCTCGGCTAGGGTTCCGGCGAGATCGGGCCGCCGGCGGCGAGTCAGAACTGGGGGGTGGAAAAATCGAGGAAAAAACCCCTCTTTTTTTTTCCGGCCGCCAGCAAATTGGAGATTTTCCCCCAAATTATTGGCTTTGGTTGGGGGCGACGAACAGTGGTGGCGCTATTTGGGAGGCGTGGGCAATTACGCGTCCTCCCTGTCGGACTAATGTGTAGCTGACAAGTGGGGACCTGTCGTCAGGCCTGTGTGCTGCGAGTAGGCTGGCATCTGCTTGGCACGTGCGCACGTGACACTACACTTGTACTCTACAGTCCTTGCACACCACCGCACCGTGTCATCACATGAGTCATGAAGTGGGACTGTGAGTTGTGACTGACAGGGGAAGATTAACTGCGCAATGAAGTGGGAAATACAAAAAAAAGTACCGAGTAGTGAGTTAGCAGGGGTGTTCAAATGCAGAGGGGTTTCATGCAGAGATGAAAAGATGATTTTGTTAGGTGAAAGAGTTAAGATAGGCCTATTGTCCACATGAGTAGCAGTCATATTCTAGTACTATTATAAAAAAAAAAAAGGTTTTCTGTTTTTCACGAGCCATTTCAGCATTTCTATTTTCAAAAGAAACTAGAAAAGTATTTTGTTGGCAAGATTTTGTACTATGGTTGAAAGAACTAGTCATCTCCTACTCTGTTTTGTTTCTAAAGACGTTGCACGCTCCCAGAACGTATATGCTTAACTGAATTCATCCATTTTCACCAATATAGAGTTGGGAAAGGACAAAGTAATTGACTTATGCTTGTTTTAAGTGGTTTATTTATCATATTTAGGTTCTTTTTTAATAATAAATAGTAGAAGTTGGCATGGCTATGTTTAAATTCGACTTTATTTTATTTTAGTATATTACTACCGAGATTATAATGGTTCAAAAAAAGTACTGAGATTATACACAAGGCATATATAAATCCAACAAAGGGTACATTGGTAGCTCCAAACTAATGAAAGCGGGTTAAATCAGTTAAACATGTGTGCATTGAAGTGGTTTTTACAAAAAAAAAAAACATTATTTTGAAAGGCACCTCCTCGGTGCGACCTTTACGAGGCCAAGCACGGGTGCAGGGGTTCAAACCCCCGCTGGCTGCTTTTTGCTTCCTCTGGTCGGCGGACTGGAGTCATTGTTTATGGCTTCTCTCTCTGTTTGTTGATCGTCGTCGCTGCTAGCACGTCACCAATGGTCGCTGGCACCAACATGGTCTAACGAATACGGGCTGACGTGAGCAAAAGAAAAAAGAGAGAAGAAAGCGATAAATGGAAAGAGCATCAGCCATGTCCTCCGAATATGTATAAATAGTAAGACAATGACCATATTGTCGTAGTCAGATAAGTTTAATAGCCACAATTTACACTTTTATGAGTATGATGGTTAAATTGAAACGTGCAAACAAGTACGACGGCCGTGCATTTATAACTCTAAAAAGAAACTTCTATTCGTTTTATGGCAAGAAATCCTTCATAGTAGTTTACAAATAGCCACCACTTTACCTTTTTTGTGTGACATTTTTTTTACAAATCTTTATAGTAAAAGAATGATATTCTTAAAGAACTTTATTTTTTTATACAAAATCTAGTGAAAGCTAAGTGGACAAACCGAACATTTTATTTTTCTGAATGAACCGTATAAAATAGTGTGAGTTTTGATACATAGTAGAGACATGGGAGGCCATAAGTAGCCAAAAAAAAAAAGAAGCGAAAATTAAAACATGACGTCGTCGTCGTCAGTAAATCAAATATATACACTTTTTTAAATACTAGCTATTCAAAATATGGACAGAAAATGTAAAATTGGCCAGCTATTTGTAAACGGGTGGCTCAGTGCAGCTCATCCTTTTGCAATAGAATAAGCATCGTTCACGTATCCCACGTGTTATGTTTTCTCGATCAGGCGATAGCGACAATTTTGAAGGACTCAGAATTGACGTATACACTTGTATGCATCTGTACTTCTTTCTCATATGGTACCAATAAGTCGTGCCATCTGTTGTTTGATGCAGATATCGTCGAATGAAGTAGACAGAAACTCTTGCTCAATCAGCATCCTGAATTCCTGATCATTTCAGATTCTCGAATCACAGTACACACATACACGCACACTTGCCCCTACAAACATACGCACGCAAACCTACCCCTATGAGCACCTCCGAAAGACTGGGCTGGCAATCCTCCAAATTGACGAAGTCACCACATGCGCCTCGCTATCGACGGGCACGTCGCCTACCACTGAAAGAATAGCGCCGGTTAAATCCAGGAAAATGCGAACACCAGTGCCGAGTCGAGGACTCAACCCTAGTGGGCTGGTTCCACCACAAGGAACCTTGCCAGCTGAGCTAGAGCTTAGTCTAACTTCAGAAGAATGCAGCAGATAGAATATTACAGAGAGTCACGCGAAAGTTGAATGGAAGTACATCTTTTTTTTTTATTGTTCACACGTAATCTATCTAATGAACACTTTTTTTTAATGGTTACAGTGTTACCTACAAAATTTTCTGTGTTGCGTCACTTTACTGAAGTTTGACTGTGTCTGCAATGCAACCAACTTGCACTTTGCTGGGCAAACACATCTTCTGAGAAGTTGAGAGTTGAAACATGTTCTCTCTTTCAGGGTCCAGACTTCAGGAGCAATCGTTCTGCAGTTCTGAATTCCCCATGAACACTATCATCTGAACACTGCACAAGAATTCAGATTACTGAACGCTGTACATCCGAATTCATCCATTTACTGAATCACTGTACATCAACAGCACACAAATTCGTGCTCCTATCATCCTGCGTAATTAGTACAAATCTTACGCGCTATGTGACATCGCAGACGCCTCGTCGTCGGAGGGCTCGTCGGCGAGCAGTCCGGCACGAACGTCCTCGACGTCGTCGGCGTCCGACGCCATGGCTGGTCCATCAGAGCCGTCAGGCGGCGGCGGCACGGGCGCCATGAACTCCACCCACGCGTGCCTCTTGGCGTGCTCGACGCCATAGTAGAGTACGACGCCGGCGACGACTACGGCGGCGTTGACGACGATGGTCCTCGCCGACGCGAGGCACATGACGGTGGTGATGAGCACGACGGGCGGGACGCACATGGCGGCGGCCCCCAAGGTGCCCACGGGGATCCTGTACGGCCTTGTCAGATCCGGGTTCTTGACGCGGAGCTTGACGAACGCCGCGAACACCACCAGCATCCCCAGCCCGTAGAGGAAGTTGAGGAACTCGAGGATTTCCTGGAAGCTCATAAACGAGAGGACCACCACCCCTGCCGCCGAGCACAAGATGCCGAACGTTGGCGTCCCGTGGTTCGACCTGCATCACGAATTTCACAAATCGATCGACAAGAAGATTCAATTTTTGTTTCGATTCAAAGCTTCAAATTTCTTGCTAAGAATTTTTTTTTTGAAGGATTGGAATTCTGTGCTCAGAGTAGGAGATGTTCACCTGCAAGCGAAGATGGCGGGGATCATGCCCATCTCGGCCATGCCAAGGAGCTGGAAGGAATCGCTGCTCATCTCAGCTTCAAAGAGGCCCATGTTGGACATGGCAGCGGCGGCTTGGATCCACACGCGGAGCCATGGCCCACCAATCCTCAGCCCGACCTCGGAGAAGAAGCCATCGGTCCACTCGGCGGCGGTCTCCGACGGGAGCGCGCCGGTGCCAGCGAGGAGGGGGATGAGGTAAGCGCCGACGACGAGCCCAACGGCGCCGAACACGGCCTTGGGGAATGTCTTCCTCGGCTCGTCGACCTCGCCGGCGAGCGTGCTGGCCTTATCCCAGTAGTTAAGGTTCCAGAACATGGAGTTGAAGTACCCGCGCAGGTCGATCGCGGCGGCGTCCATGGCGAGCCACCGCGACGGGCGGATCTGGGGCGCGGCGAGCACGGTGAGGGCGACGAACGGGGAGAGGGAGAACGCCGTGAGGACGAGCGCCGAGAGGCCGACGAGGTGGAGCCCACGGTAGTTGAGGTAGGTGAGGCCGGCGGTGAGGGCGACCACGGCGAGGGAGCGGGACGGAGGGGGGAGGGAGAGGTGGAGGTAGTCGAGGAAGAGGACGGGGTAGAGGGCGTTGTCGAGGCTGCCGGAGATCCACTTGGTGAAGCCGACGAGGAAGGCCGCGGCGGGGCCGAAGGCGGCGGAGACCCACGCGACGTAGCCGGCGTTGGTGGGGAAGGCCGAGGCGAGCTCGGCTGTGACGAGGGCTTCCGGGAGGGACCAGAGGATGGGGAGGAGGAGGAAGCCGAGGATTGGGAGGAGCGCGCCGCTGCCCGCGCGGACTGAGTCCTCGATGCCGAACGGCCCGCCGGAGACGTCGTAGAAGATGAGGGCGATGAGGGGGAGGACGGTGAGACGTGGCCTCGCCGGCGCCGGCGCCGGCGGGGAGCCGGCCATCGGGTCAACGCTACGCGCGCGCGGGGAGGGGTTGACAAGTCAGATGGTGGGGTGGTGAGCTGAGGAGCAGAGATATTATGGGGTTGGTTTGGGAGGAGGACAGGTGGGACCGGATTGCAGGTCCCGGCGTGTGGGAAGATTCTTTATCCAAGCAGCGGGAGCTTGGGAATCGGGATCATTGCCACGTGGGTTAATGCTGGCGGTGACCCACATGTCGGGATCGTGCGAGGGTTGTCACGTGCTTAATGGTGCCGATTAAAGTTTGGACAACATTTTATCGTTAATTATGGTTGGTGGTGTGAGTGCCAAGATGGTGGTTGTTGGTATTTTTTGTGGCTTCCGTTCAGCTATGAATTATGTTTCTTGCTTTTTTTCCTTTTAGAAAAATATAGCGTACTTGCGTGTATTCCATTCTCGTTTTTTCAAGAAGTTAAAGAGTTTGAACTTTTTAATAAGAGTAATAATATTCAAGATGTAAAATAAGTATAATTAGATTATATATAGAATATATTGTTATAATTAAATATATTGATCCGTTGAACAATTATGTTGATAATATGCAATTGGGTCCACTAGTTTTGTTCTTTTAGTACTTTGATTGTCTACATATGTGTCTACGACATGTATTTGCAAGCCATGTTTTCTACAAATCACGTAAGCAACGTACGATATTGGCCAAGGATCGAACTCAATCTCTAGAAGAGCTATAGTGAATACACTAGGGTTTAGGGTATCCCCATGCACCATAGGAAACTTTCAAATAGTGATTGGAAAGTAATTGAGGAAAAATTCCAGAAAAAGCTTAGTAGTTGGAAAGGTAAACTGTTATCTGTAGGAGGTAGGCTAGTACTGATTAACTCAGTGCTCACTAGCCTAGCGATGTACACGTTATCATTCTTTGAAATTCCGAAAGGTGTCCTCAAGAAACTTGACTACTATCGTTCGCGCTTTTACTGGTAATGCGATGATCACAAGAAGAAATACAGGCTCACT
This sequence comes from Digitaria exilis, assembly GCA_015342445.1. Lineage (NCBI taxonomy): Eukaryota > Viridiplantae > Streptophyta > Magnoliopsida > Poales > Poaceae > Digitaria > Digitaria exilis. The sequence continues at coordinate 3,113,579 of JACEFO010000191.1, read as the reverse complement.
AAGTGGAGCATCCTGTGTAGACCTAAGGATTGTGGCGGGCTTGGCATCCTGAATTTGGAAACTCAAAACAAATGCTTATTAAGCAAATGGTTGTTCAAGCTAATAAATGAGGACGGCGTTTGGCAAAACCTCCTAAGGAGGAAATACCTGTCAAATAAAAACCTCGCCCAAGTTCAAAAACAGCCAGGAGATTCCCATTTTTGGTCTGGGCTTATGAAGGTGAAGGACACTTTTCTACAATGTGGTCGTTTCAAAGTTCATAATAGCATGGAAACTAGATTCTGGGAGGACATTTGGGTGGGGGATAAACCTCTCAAAACCGTCTATGCCAACCTCTATCAGATAGTGCGAAAGGAATCCACAACAGTGGCCGATGTGCTAAGCACTACACCTCTGAATGTATCCTTCAGAAGGGCACTAACTGGCCTAAACCTAGAGTCTTGGTACAGTTTAGTAACAAAGGTTCTAAATACTAGACTTACAAATGGTAATGATGTGTTCATCTGGAACCTACACAAGAGCGGGATGTTCTCCACTCGTTCTTTCTGCATGGCTCTCATCAGTGAAGGAATTATCCCCCGTAAATGCCCTATAAGATTAAGATCCCTCTTAGGATTAAAATCTTCTTATGGTATATTAAAAATGGAGTCACACTCACCAAAGATAATGTGGCAAAGAGGAATTGGAAAGGAAACTTAAATTGTTGCTGCTCTTGAAGTTCTCTTGAGACCATAGGACATCTTTTCATTCATTGCCATTTCGCACGTTTCATTTGGAATATTATTTATGTCACCTTTGGAATTCAACCTCCCTCTAGCATTTCCAATATGTTTGGTTCTTGGCTTGCAGGTTTTCAGTCTGCACCTAGAAACCAAATATGTGTAGGACTCTCTGCTATCTGCTGAGCTATATGGTTGAATATAAATGATATGATGTTTAATCACGCTAAAAGTAACACATTCATGCAGGTCATTTTTAGGGCAACCTTTTGGACACGAACTTGGTCGTTGCTGTCTAAGGACGTTGAGGCAAGGGAGAACCTGAAGATTGCGTGCCGTTTATTGGAAACGGTCGTCATGGAGGTGTTTGCAAGATGTGGTTGGAAATTCTCGAATAGAATAGCGGCGTAGTCGTTTCTCTTTCGTGAAACTTTCTATGTCTTTGTTTGCTCCCTGTGGAGTGGTTGGTGAGCCTGAGTGCTCTATGGTTGTAAACTTGTTGTGTACGCTATCTTTGCTGGCGTAGAGGCCGGGACTCTTGTTCCATTATTAAAAAAAATAGTGAATACACTAAAAATAACAACGTTATTATTTTGTTATTATTATTATTTTAGTTTCGGACTTCCTATACATTTTTTCCGGAAGTTATACGCATACAACTATAAAGCCGAGAGGCCCATTGCAACACCGCGCCGCCATCGGCCCAATCAATACAAGCAGCTGTACCTACGAATGTCGACTCCATTGCTTTTTTTACCCGAGCCAATGTGTGCATTTGGTGCCAGGTATGTTGTTTTTCCCTTGTAATCCATGCAACAATTAGTTATTTTGTCAAATATTTTGTTACCAGGCTTATTCAAAACGTTAAAATAACACAATCTACATTTTACTAGATCCAACATTGGCTTATTCAAAACGTTAAAATAACACGCTCAACATTTTAAATACTAGATCCAACATTGTTTTAAATGAATTTAACATTCCAAATAACGAGTTCAACATTTGATATGAAAATATGAGTATAGTGCGTCACCGGTCCCTAAACTTGTACCGATGTGTCATCTCGGTCCCTGAACTCACAAATTGACCGCTTAGGTCCTCAAACTTGTTCGGTTGTGTCACCCCGGTCCCTAAACTTGTAAATCACCGGTTTAAAAACTCAAACTTGCTCGCTTGTGTCATCCCAGTCCTCGAATGAAGAAATATTATTCAAAAATTTTTCATATGAACTCGAATGAAGAAAATATTCATATCAAAATTATAGCTCTCAACATGATCTACAACTTTGTAGTTAGAAAGTTTTTCATTCAAAGTCGTTTATTGTCCTAAAATTAATCTAATTTTAAATTTCATAATCTATAAATATATAATAATATTTTGAGACCCTTAACATTTTTAATTGAAAAACTTTTCAACAACAAGTTGTAGATCACGTCGAGATCTACAATTTTGATATAAACTTTGTCTTCATTCAAGTTCATATGAAAAAGTTATGAATTTTTTTATATGAAGTTTCTAGATCGTCCTGTTTTGACTCGAATGATACTACAAACTTAGTTTAAGGACCAAGATGTCACAAGTGAACAATTTTGAGGACCTAAGCGGGTGGTTTGTAAGTTTAGGAACTGGGATGATACACCGGTACAAGTTTAGGGACCAATGACGTACTTTACTCTGAAAATATTGAAGTAGTGTGTAAAAGACATTGAGTTAGTTTATTCAAAATGTTGTATTATAGAAAAAAAGTAATAAAACATATACTACATATTGTATCCTATATCCTTGTATTACTTGTCATGAACAGTTGAACACAATGGTTCAAAATAACAAAAAAAAAGAGTTAATGGTTTCGAAGATAAAGACGAATAAGCTGCATGGCGCTTTTTCTACCCACAGGCCACAACGGACAAAGCGTACTAGTTCTCATTTAGTAATTGGCGTGAGTTTCATCAGTTCGCTGCACGCATATTGGAGTTGTACAACGATGGACTTCTAGGAGGCTACAGTGAAGCAGAACCTGGGTGTGGGGAGTTTCCAACTGCGGCTGGTGTCCCAGAAGGAGATGGTGCCCCAGACAAAGAAGTGGATGTTTGGCAGCACTTCACCAAGATAAACACCAAAGATCCCGACGTGGTTTATGCAGCGTGCCACCGCTGTGACAGGGTGCTCAAGGCTCACTCCAAGAATGGCACTAGTAGCCTCAGAAGGCATCGTAAGTCCAACACATGTTCATGCAATAACAATCCATCGTCAACCGCCGAGGACCAAGAGATTCTGCGTGAGCTCCGTGCAAACTTTGATCTATATAAGCAGGGGAAGGAGGGAGGCTTCGACTCTCCGGAGCTCAGTGCCATCCTCGGCAAGGTGGACGAGCTTGTTGAGCCGGGAGGTGCACCAGGGGCGCTGGGAGGAGGTTAAGAATAATGACAAGCTCATCGCCATCCGCATCGGTCAGTTGCCGGTGCCACATTATGTTGGGCTGAAGAGGACCCTCCAATTCCACGATAACAATGGCATCAAGTTGGACTGGGTCATGCTCGAATACCACCAAGTCGATGAGTACATGCCCCCTACCCTGCTTCTTGAGGTAAGGATCTCTCACTAACAAATAATGTCGTAATTTTGTAAAAAAAAAATCATGCAAGTAACTTGCTGCAAGTACTAACCATATGGATTTTTTTTACTTAGTTCTGTTATTTAAGAACATCCATGGTACTTACAGAGTTCTTCCAATTACACCACGTGGTATACCATTGCAACACCTTTGTATTATGCTTTCATTTTGATTATGCTTGATGTGTGCTTACTTCTAGGGGAGCATGGTATTTCGTAAGGTATTCCAAATCGAAGATGCGGTCAGGGAGTTGAGAAGGATGTGGGATAAAGACAATGAAGAAGAAGAGTTCCAAAACGGTAGGATGAGTTCAACAGCTTATCCCCAAATCATTCACTGTAGAGAATCTTCAAATTACTTCACTGCATCAACTTAATTGTAGATGAAACTTTGCACAAGCATTAAGTATCAAGACTAACAGTCCTGACACTATTCCTTCCTGTTAGGCAAGCGTGAAGAAGATGTGAATGCGCTCATGGACACCTTGCTCCATGACTGCTTGCGCAGCGTGACTGTTCAAGGTGACAAACCACATACTGGAAAGCGCAAGAGATCAGAAGTTTGGCTGCGCTTCACCAAGATTTACACCACTGATCCTAACAGGGTGTATGCAGTGTGCCACAATTGTGACAGGTGTTACAAGGGGCACTCCAGGAAGGATGGCACCTCTCACCTCAAAAGGCACAACAAGACATGCTCGAGCAAGCACCCAAAATTGGAGGGGGTGAAGCAATCTGGCCATTTGCACTAGTCTTCGGAAACTATGAAGGTAGTGGATTGTTTTTACCACAATTGGCCTGCTCACCCTATTGAACAACTCTTTTCTCTCCGCTTGAACTTGCTCTGTTTTTCTTTTCAGAGAACAGGAGAAGAGAGAATGTGCTGAAGCTAGGAACAAAGACCTAGGTGATTTCTATTGAAGTGTTCAGAAGATTGGATGAATTGGTCACTATTAAGAAGCTTTTCTTCGTGTCACCGCTTCCTTTTCTTAGTTCCTTTTAGGCTCGATCTATCCTAAAAGTAGCGTCTTTCTTTCAAAAAAGAAAAAAAAAGCAGTGTCAGTATGGCTCAATAGTCGAGTTCTATTCTATCATGTCACTGTACTCAGTGTTAAATTCTATCGGAGGTCGTTGCACTTTTTGTGTACAATGATGCCTGTGTTAATCTATGATTGGCGATCATAGGATTAATATCTTCTAATTCTATAATGGAGGTTGATTTAATAGTAAGATGGAGTGGAGATTGCACTTTTGTAGGAACACTATTGCTCTGCCTTTTCAGTGTGATGCTTCACAAGCTGCAGACTACTTGTTCAGTTACCACTCGTGCTTTGTGGACTGATGATAGGCATCTGGGGGACAAGACGACAAGCAGAGGTTAGGATAAACGAGAAAACTGATCTGCTTTGAGTTAAGCTGCTATGTGCAATCTGCTAACAAGATCAGAAACCTGATTGGTGTCTATACAAAACCTCTATGGTTGGGTGCTGCAGCTGATCGGTAGCTTTGTCCTCCCTCTCAATATATTGTCATTCCTCCGGATATCTAGCAAATGGGTTGGTTAGATGCGGATATCCTTTTCACATTTGATCTGGGCACTGAATCCACGTACATCTCGATGTAATGCACAAAACAATTTCTTAGTAGTAACATTAGAAGCTGGAAAATCAATGTGCTTTTAGGATCCTGCATGCAATAGGTTCCATCTACCAAACACTCTTGGGGCTGGATGGATCCTATTCTTCTGTACAACTCCAAAATGTTTGGCAAATGGAGTACAAGTCAGCCGTAAGCCAATTAATAAACTACATAACAAGTTTGGCGTGATCCAGCAACTCCCTCTGCAATCACCTCCATGACCATGATCTCGCTACATATGTTGAGGCAGTAAGGCTTGTCCGATCCATTGCCATGTCTTTCTTTTCGTTTATTTTTTTGTCAACAACGAAACTAGAAAAGCCCTCACCGCCGTCTGATGCCCGGCCTCATTATTTAAGTAGTATTTTTTTTAGAAATGGAAATATATTTTAATATTCCAGCCTCTGCAACGACTGGTGCATGTAGCTGTTCTTTATTTCAACCTCAATCACAAAACCGTAACAAAAGAGAAAAGCCGACATATGTCTAGACATAAGGAAATCTATTACTAAAACACCATCCATTATTAGCAAAGACTTTCATCGATGTGGTCTCAAGCATATGACAACCCCAGATTACTTGAGGACGTTCCTCCTCCTTTTGCAGAATTGACCAAACCCACAATTTAAGTAGTACTATATGGATACCTTTGTCAAAACACCTTATCTGTTCAGACTTCAGAGGCCTTGCGAAATCAAATGGCGTGGAGCTAGGCCATCACGACAATCCGACATTGAGCAATTGGCTTTAGATCAGTCCTCGTCCACATCTGGTCATCAAGTCAATCAGCAAAGGCCGGAAGTGGGGACAGTCGGACGGGCAGGCCGAGCCCGGTGCGGCCGATAGATATTCTTTGCAGTTTACAATGAGAAAGGTTCGAAACGTTGATTTGAGCCACTGATTAGCCCCAACACGGTTTCAATCTTTTTCCACGAAGCTTCCAAAGAGAGCTGAGAATAAAACTGAAAGCGGACTGCTGTGAGATGAGCGAATATCACGGAAAAGCACTACTGCGGGCGCGCGGGCCGTCAGGACCCGGCCGCCGTGGCACCGTGTTGCCTGGCCTCATTTTATCGTGGTTGTGGATCTCATTTTATCACCAATGATTTCAGTCTTTCAATATGCGGCCAAAGTTACAGCAAGACTAAGCCAAATAGTCCATGCATGGCTCCAACCAAGCACCTACGGACGAAACTGGAAAGCATTGGGCACTTTCCTCCTAGGACCAGGAGAAGTAAGAAAAACGGTGCAACCCAGCTTTGTTGAACTGTGCGGCAGAGAGAGACAGCTGAACTGAACTGAGCACTAGCAAAGGAGTGCAGGAATCAGGAATTAATGTGGCCATGTGGTGTGGGAGTGGCACGATCGGTCGGTGCCGGCCGGGCTGGGCTAGCCCGACGACGTGGTAGATGCGAAGCTCCAGCCACTAGGAAAGGGCACGATAAAAGGCTTGGGTCGCCACGCCCCCAACTCGCTCATCAGGCTAAGCAAAGCAAAGCAATACCTTCCGATCTTCTCCCTCCCTCCACCGTACCATCACCTTTCCCCTCCAACGCCTTCCAGCCTCCGGCGATCTTGGCCACCACGGCACCACCCAAGACTCGCTAGCTTCGATTCCAGCAGCTCGATCGATCACACCCCAATCGACCATCACCTCCATGGAAACCGCCGCCGCCGCCACCATACACAACACGATGTTGGAGGTGCTCCACAGAAGCACATACAAGACGAGCTGGACCATCAAACAAGCGATGAGGGACATGCACAACGGGCAGTGGGAGAGGCGTTGTCAGTACTACAGCAAGTTGCAGGCGAACGCCGGGCTCGCCGAGGTCGACCCATGGCATCTCCCGCCCTACTTCGCCATGCCCAATGAGGATCCATGGAACTTGAGCCCGCTGCGGACGCGTTCTGGGTACTGGAAGGTGAAGGAGACAAGGCTCACCGCGATCCGCGTCTCCCGAGGGAAAGGCTCATCCTCGCCGTCCCTTTTTTTTAGCGACCGTGCCTTGGCACGCGTCGTCGTCACCCTACCAAGGGCTTAGGAGGACCCTCGAGTTTTACGAGCATGACGGTACCAAGACGGACTGGGTCATTCATGAGTACTATCAGTTCAATAATGTTGTTGAACACAATCAGATAGTCCTGTATCTCCAGGTACAGTACACTTTTTATATACGACCATCCTAAGTAATGACTTTGATGAAATATATGCCGTCTCAAGCGTGGATTAATTCGCCCCTACACACGTGCTTACTTGTAGGAGAATGTGGTGTTTCGTAAGGTTTTCAACAAAAGCCAAACAGATCAGGTCCCCTCCGTGCCTTTGGACGCTGGTACACTGATAATACCTCGTTATCTATGATTGAATCTCCTTAAGTTTTTGTCCGGTAATTTAGCTCTTTTACAATGATTGATAAGTACCACTTGGTACTACCATGTATTTGTAGGTACTTTAAGTACTTTTCCTGGTACTTACCGGTACTTTAACTAGATTTTTTTAAAAATAAATAAATAACAATAAGGGTATATTAGTACTTTCATATACCCTGATTAGAATATACCCTCCCACAACATATCACGATAATTTTTTCCCACCGCCTCCACTCCCACATCAGCGGAAAAGACGTATATACCCTTTCTTTTTAATTTAAAAATAAAATAAAATAATTAGTTGGGCCCATTTATCCGATACTTGGTCTCACAATTTTGGTACTTTTGGATGGGTATTTTTAGGTACTAGATATTTCTCCCCCCGTTGGATTCTATATCCTGGAAGTTCCATGGTGCTTGCCAATCATTGTAAAAGAGCTCTTATAATAAATAAGAATATCCTTGTACCCGTTTCAACTTGCATTTACAAGATTGTTTCAAACCCGCATATTTCTCTTGATGCAAAAACCTAGTGTTCCTCACAGGGTTGTTTAACCATCACAACTAAAGAAAATGGTTCATTTCTCCACCTCCAAGTAATACCGGTTATGTCGCACAGTGCGCACAGGGACCATTTAGTATCAGGTCACAATTTAGTACCGATTGGTATTATGGCCCGGTACTGAATGGCCCCCAGGGCCCTGGTGTATTTAATACTATTTTTTTTGAGAAATATTTAGTACCGATTTTTAACATCGTCTGGAACTAAATGACACAATTTAATTAGTCCTAGGTTGTGTCAAAAACCGGTACTAAATGGTCAACCTCGCGATATTTCAAAAAAAATAGCATCTCGAACCGAGTCACAAACTCACAAATGATGTGTAGGTGGGATGGTAAGGAAGTCTTATGCGAGACAGAACGTCATGGATTTGAACCCACCGACCGCAAAACTTCTCTCTTTTGGTTTTGCTTGGGAAGAAAGTTAGACCTCCACATTTTTTTATTTGATGTATTACGCACTGCAAGGTTGCCTCATTACAAGGAGCTGCGACGACGGCAAATTAGAAAAAAAATTATTAGACTAGTAAGGGTATTGTAGGATTTTTTTGCATGTTTAATATTATTAACTCTTCTGCAGCTGAACAATCACTACGTGGGGATGGTGACTTGATCGCTACTGTTCTCCAGGATGAAGCAGCAAAATCTCTACTACCGGATGATCTGAAGCTTTTTGCGTTCCTTGAATATATATCGATGTACGAGGCGGGACTGCAGGAAAGCTGCAATGACGCAGGATCTGCGTGTGGGGAGTTCCCAACTGCATCTGGTGTCCCATGCGAAGAAGCAGATGTTTGGCAACACTTCACCAGGATAAACACGAAAGATCCCGATGTGGTGTGTGCAGCGTGCCACCGCTGTGACAGGGTCCTCAAGGCTCACTCCAAGAACGGCACTAGTCACCTTAGAAGGCACCGTGAGGCTAAGGCATGTTCCAACAGCAATCCATCGTGCACCACCGAGGACCAGGAGATCCTGCGTGAGCTCCGTGCAAACCTCGATCTCTACAAGCAGGGAAAGGAGGGAGGGTTCGACTCTCCGGAGCTCAATTCCAGCCTCAGCAAGGTGGATCCATGGGATCTGCCCCCAAGACACTTCACAAGCTCGTTGAGCTGGGAGACACATCAAGGGCGTTGGAAGGAGGTTAAGAATAATGACAAGCTAACCGCCATCCGCATCGGTCAATTACTGGTGCCATATTACGTTGGGCTGAAGAGGACTCTCGAATTCCACCATAGCAATGGTACCAAGATGGACTGGATCATGCAAGAGTACTACCAGGTCGATAAAGACATGCCCCCTACCTTGCTTCTCGAGGTAAGTGTCTCTCAAATAAAAATAAATTCCTGCAAGTAACTAACAACAAGTACTAACCATATAGATTTTTAAGTAAAATACATGGATGGTGTTTAAACTTGTATGACCATATCACTTAGGTCCCTATGGTACTTCCAAAATTCATCCAATTAAACTATATGGTATACCATTGCAACACTTTTATATTTTGCTTTCATTTTGATTACGCTTAATGTATGACTACTTCTAGGGGAGCATGGTATTTCGTAAGGTATTCCAGATCTACGAGGAGTTGAGCAGGATGTGGCATAGGGACGATGATGAAGAAGAGTGCAACAATGGTAGGATGAGTGCAAAAGCTTATCCTCAGATCATTCACTACAGTGAATCTTCAAATTACTTCATTGCATCAGCTTAACTGTAGATGAAACTGTTTGCAAGCTCTAAGTATCAAAACTAATAGTCCCCGGCCCAATTCCTTCATGTTAGGTGAGCGTGAAGAAGAGGTGAGAGCGTTCATGGATACCTTGCTCCACGACTGCTTGCTCATCTAGGGTGTTCAAGGTGACAAACCACATACTGGAAAGCGCAAGAGATCAGGAGTTTGGCTGCACTTCACCAAAATTTACACCACAGATCCTGACAGGGTGTATGCCGTGTGCCACTGTTGTGACAAATGTTACAAGGGTCACTCAAAAAAGGATGGCACCTCTCACCTCAAAAGGCACAACAAGATATGCTCAAGCAAGCGTCGGAAACCAGAGGGTATGATGCAATCTAGCCATGTGCACTAGTCTTGGAGAATTATGAAGGTAGTGAATTGTTTTTACCACAGTTGGCCTGCTCACCCTATTGAACTATTTTCTCTGCGCTTTAAACTGAACTCTGACTTGCTCTATTTTTCTTTTCAGAGAACGGAGAATGTGCTGAAGCTGGGAACAAAGACCCAAGTGTTCAGAAGATCGGATAAATTGGTCACTATTAAGAAGCTTTTCTTTGTGTCATCCTTAGTTCGTTTTAGGCTTGGTCTATCCTAAAAGTAGTGCATTTCTTTCAAAAAGAAAAAAAATAGTGTCAGTATGCTTAATAGTTGTGTTCTATCAGAGGCCGCTTTACGCAATGTTGAGTTCTATTCGATGTTGTTTTTACTTTTAGGTACAGTGATACATGTGTTAATCTACGACTGGAGATTAGAGGATTAATTAATATCTTCTAAATCTGAAAATGAAGGTTGATTTAGTAGTAACATCAGATGGGACTGGAGCTTGCTTTGTAGGAACAGTATTGCTCTGCTTTTTTGCAGTGTTTGGGCTGTGGAGGTAGACTCTGGATGGCCGGGAATGTTATGCTCACATGCTGCAGACACTGGATGTTCTGCACGATAAGCTTAGGATAAATCAGTAACCTGATATGCTTTGAGGTAAGCTGCTAGCTGCAATCTGCTAACAAGATCAAACATGATTTAATTGGCGTCTTAGTTTGGCACTGCAGCTGATCTGTAGCTTTGTCATCCCTCTGGATATCTTGTGATAAATAAATGGGTTGGCTAGATGGGGATATCCTCTTCACATTTGATCTGGGAAACAAAACATAATGAATGTGCATAACAATTTCGTAGTAGGAATATTAGGGGCTAGAAATCTATGCGCTTTTAGGATCCTGCAAGCAATAGGCACTATCTACCAATTTTTGAGCTGGATGGATCCTATTCTTCAGTCCGACTCCAAGAATGTTTAGCAAAAACAAGTCAGCCGTAAGCCAATTAAACGACATTAACTCTTAAAAACCCTGCCATCTAATTTCTAAATTGTGCTTGAAAATAAGAAGTCAGCAATGCGGCAGGTCCCCATTGGACGAGATGTGTTCCCTGGACATCGTCATTTCGTCATGGTCGATACTGATGCTCCTTTGCTTAAATAAAATTTCAAAACGAAATCCCCAAAATCCCCCAAACTAGCTCTGACCTACTAAGTAGACACAGAAAAGAAGGGAAAAAAAAAGTGAAGATACCTTCAACAACGTTGGAATCGATTCCCCCCAGTTTTCCCAACTCAGATTACCGATTTTGGGGTAGCGGGGGTGGCGGTTAGAGGCGAACTACCTATCTCGGCCTAAGGGGAGGAGGGCGAGAGGCGAGAGAGGGAAAGAGAGGAGAAAGGAGGGCCCGTCGTTAGGCAGTTTGTCGCGATAGCACCTGACCCAGTCAGCGTCGTGCTGCGTGTGGCCTCTATAGCTATGCCAGTGTAGCAGCGCTGCCATGGCAACGCCTACTTGCCTCACCAGGCATGACCAAAAGGTCAGACCGTGCAAATAAATGGAGACCTCTCCCAATATGCATCGGTCTGAGAGTCCATCGTTCTAGCATTGTCTTTATCGATCGACATCTATTACTAAATAAAAAAACTCCTCACATTTGTCCGTCCCCTCATTTGCCTTTGGGACTAAAATTTTATGCATAGGTGTTGTATTTAGGTCTCTGTAGAATACCACACAGATGCATGTCACCTGTCTACCATCACCTCAAAGCAGCTCATGCACGGCTGATGCCAGACGGCTTGCTCGTTTGTTTCACAGGGAAACCAACTGCCTCGGGGACACGTGGCACAAGGATGAGGGTGCTGCATAGGAGGAAGTATGCATACGTGGCGCAGAGAACTTTTGTCCGTGCCTTCCTATTCCTCCACTTGTTTTTCCTCCATGCGACACCAGCCACCGCCTCGCCAGCGCAGACCACCCTCTTCTCTATCTCTCTCCCCCCTACTCATCCAGTGCCTCTGCTACCGAAGAGTCGAAGACGACCCCAATACCGACTGTTTCGCCCACATCCTGTCGGTTACCTATAATAGGGGTACCCTAACTTGAGCTCAGAACTACTCGATAACAAGGCCCACAAAAGAAGTTGGCCTGACACCGTAGCCCAACAAAGGCCCATCACGACAAACTTCACCACGGCGCTCGTCCCGCTTGAAGACCCTCGAGCGGGGATGTCCGTGACGTTCGAAGCTCAGCAGCCAAGCTCGAGGGGGACGTTCACCCTCGAGCGGGCGTCTCCGTCACGTTCGAGGCTCAGCAAGCTCGAGCTTGCGGGCCAAGCTCGAGCTTGCCACGCCGGGAACAGCACCCGGTGCTCTGCGACCATTACCACCGATCATAATGACTCTACGGTAAAAAAGAAGGATTCACTACACCACGCCACCGCCCACGCTGCGGAGAAGACACCGGTCAAATCCACCCGGCACAGTGGATTATGATCCGACGCTGCACAGGTCGGTCCTGGCAGTGATACTGTGCCAACCACTCCTTTGACTTTGCTCGCCTCGGATGCGCTACCATCCTCGAAGGCAACCCTCGAAGGAAACTACGGAGCTTCGATCCGGACGCCGTGCTCAAGTTGCCACCCTCGAAGTCCTAAGCTGTCACGAGAAGAACATCACGTCAACCACTGCCATGTCGTCAGCCGGAGTTGGAAGGCGCGATTCCCGCTCGCATCGTGCGCGGCATGGGCATCACAGTGCACTTAGCAGCGTCAGCACCACGAATACATGTACTCACGCCCTCCCCCTTAGGTCTATAAAAGGGGAAGGGAAGCCCATGCAAAGAGCATCGAGAAGAAGGCAGAAGCGAAGCAAGAAGTAAGCCAAGACGCACAACCGCACACACACGAAACACTTAGCCAACTACACCTACAACTCAGGGACTTAGAGTTCATCTCCTTCTCCCACCTTGCTTGTAACCCCCTACTACGAGCAACACGAAGCCGGTGCTCCGCACCACTGCTGGACGTACGGTCCCGTGCCCGGAACCAGGATAAAACTCTTGCCTCTCCACCCGCCATCGGGGCAACGAGTGGTTAGCATCGCAATCACTTGTTTGTGCCGGTGTGACCAAAACAGGCACCGACACATCCCGACAAAGAATATTGTTGGATGAGAAGGGCCTATCTATTTTTTGTTTTGTTGGGCCTTGCTACAGTACTCCAATTACTTCTTTGGGGAGGTAAGACTTCAAACAAATATGTGCTCTTACTTTTTAGAAAAGTATGAACTGCTAATAATTAAAATATTTAGGAAACAAGAAAAAAAGTCCCGGTAACCTCTCCTTTTCTTACTCTATAAACATGTCAATCCATGCATACGTGTCACGTAAATCTAGCCAGCAAGTCCTTTGGTATCGAGGAAATCTTTTCTTTCTTCACTTGGGTGGTTCCTACAATGCCGTGTTTCAATAAAGAAATCACGGTAGGATCTTAATCATGTATGTATGCATATTAGCTACATACACGTATAAATGGACGCGTGAAAAAGAAAAAGTAACAAACCAACAACGGTTTGTTACTTCTTGCGTTTTTCTGCTTCCTCCGTCAAATCGGGAGGGGCTGTTGGGTTAAGTCGATGGACAGCCCTTTACAATTTAGAATTTGCGTTTTTTAAAATCTTGTTATGAAAAAGAGTTAAGATTTTGTTTTAAAAAAATCAATAGCCGGGCGGGCCGACGGCGGCCCGTGCGCACACCGGGCTCGGGGATGCCCGAACTGGGAGTTGGACCCACCCCTCCCCCAACCACACGGTGACACGCGGATGGAAAAAGACGCCACACGGGCGCCCGATCGATCGGGTCGCCGTAGCCCGGTGGCGGCGCTGTCCGGCCATTGCTTTAACCCCCACATCCACTATGCAGGCATATAAGGGGCGCAGGCTACCTCACCTGCTCCTCGTCAGTCCTCTCCTCCCCGCCCACCAACCCAAGAGAATTCAGCTTGCAGCTCCCATAAATCCCATCCATGGAGGAGCACGACGCTGCCACCGACGACTCGGCCGGAGGAATCGGCCCTTTCACCACCAGCAGCGGCCATGGCTTCCTCGCGCAATTAGAGGAAAGCTACGAGCAACTCAACATGGAGGAATTATTGCTGGATGGCTCACTAGGCGTGGGCGGAATGGCGTTCTCCGATCAGCCATTCTTGGGGGACGACATCGGCGGCCTGGACATGGAGCTTCCTACTCTGGAGCCATTGTTCCTCCCAACCGACGTCGACAACGCCGGCGGCCTCCTCCCGCCGGACCCAGACTCGGCAGGAGACATCCCCGGTATGGCGACCTTTCTTCGGCTGGGGTTCGGCCCGATCGAAATCAACGACCCTTCAACGAGCGGGTTCTTTGCGCTGGCTGCCGGCATGGGCATCATCACACGCTTGGAGGAGCATAATGCTTTGCTGCTGGGATTGGGCGGCCTGAATTCGGACCAAATGTGCCTATCGATACTAGGCGCATTTCGCAGAGCCTTGGACGAGGAGGAGCAGATGCCGCTTCAGTGCCACGGGAGCCTTGCACACATGGACCCAGCAGGTCCAAGTGATTATTCGGAGCGTGGCGCCCGTCGTCCGTCACGAGCTCGTCGAGGACAGACGGGGCGCGGCGCAGTCACCGCCGGTCGTCGTCAGAGAACCTTTATCGAACCAGCCAAAATAATGCTACACGGCACGTATTAAGTTGTTTTTAGTTTTTTCGAAAACGTTAGTGGGAGCGAAAGATCTTCACCTGAATTGTATTAGAAGTGTACCACTTGTGCCAGCAAGCCAAGCAATCAAAATGCAGCATCTCTCTATGGCTCTGGTTCCTACTGTAGCACGGAGCACTTTGCTATTGCCTAACAGCAGGACGGCGGTGAAATATGCGCGTTGTTTTTTGTACCAGGAAAGCTGAAATAATCTTTTCTGGCTTGCGCTGTGGTGTCACTGGTGGCGGGCTTGCACAGCCCGGCCGCTGGTGGACGAGCAGGATGTTGATCACAAATACTTCACAAATAGTAGTGAGCAGCTACCTAATTATTAGTCATTATGACTTTTTACCGTATTCTTGAAATTGCTATAAATTTAGACAAGTGTATGTCTAGGGGCTTTTTACCATATTCATTGAAACTGCTATGAATTTAGACAAGTGTATATCTAGGTTCATCTAAAATATAATAAATTCAGACACTTATAATGACACTCAGGATGACTAATAATTGGGAACGGAAGGAGTAGCTTGTATAACTAAAAGCTTCTAGGTTCACAATTTTAACAACGGAGTGTCCTCTCTCTCAATTATTTATTTATTATAAATCGATTTTTGACTGATTGCTAGAGCTTACCAATGTATACATTTTTTCCAAACATCTCAGCGCCAATCGGTATGAACTTTCATTTTTCTTCTTCTGCATCTTCAATGAGTAATATGGTAATTTTGCCATTTGTTTATCAACATGAAAAATAGCTAATGGCATGGAAATGCCTTTGATGTATATATACAAAGGGTGCCTCATACCAGTACGCAAATGATGGATGGTCTAATGGACAAAGAACTATCGTATTGCGATTTTCGGATAGCAATTGTACATTAACCAAAAATAAAGGTCACCCTAGCAACAATTCGGATAGCAATCAATCGATGCCACTTTTGTATATCGAACATTCATATAATTTGCCCAATTATTGATTAGTTTCGTTTTTCTGTAAAGTTTGCCTTTTGTGAAAACTGAATGCACTTTTGCATTGGTTGCACAACATAAAACATTTTAGTACACTTGATTTAAAGCATGCAGTTCAGGTTAGTATGGTATGCTGAGTAAGTTATTAGGGAGAGAAACCTGAACTCGCAGTATCCAACGGCTCATATTTCTTCGACGTACCTTCCCCCAACACGTCTTCGTTCTTTTTTCCCAAAGCACCCAACCGAGCTGAGAGTAAAGCTGAAACCGGACTGCTGTGATATGGGCGAGTGGCATGGAAAAGCACGACTGCGGTACGAGTGTATAGCTTTGTGTTTTTTTTTCTCTCTCGAAAGACCTAGATAGATTGTCGGCATGAACTTTTGATTTTTTTTCTCTCCAAAGACAAAATGCAGACGCAAGAAGGTAAGAAAAGGAGACCTATTCAGAGAGAGGTTCATTGTTGGGCGTTGACCAAGCGGTGCGGACCGTCGCGACCCGGCCGCCGTGGCACCATGTGTGCACGTTGGGTTGGCGGTGCCCAGGCCTCCGGTCACCGGACAACGATGGAACGGTTGAATGGTAAGATGATATAATATATACTATATAATGAACGGAGCATCATATACAGCAGTAGAAAAACGATAATCGAGCGGGCAGGCAGAGCCCGGACGGCGCCGGCCGGGCTGTGGTTGCCCGATGACGCAGCTACAAAAAACAATAAAAGGCTCGCTAGCGCGCCTTGAGAGCTTGCTCATCAGGCTAATCAAATTAGCAAAGCAAAGCTGCATCAGCTTTCCGGCCTTCGATCATCGTCAGATCCATTCCATCTCGATGGAAACCGATGACGCTGCCGCCATCCACAAAGCGACGGAGGACTTGCGCAGCTGCAAGTCGGAGCAGCGGCGTCGGTTATACCGCGCGCTGCAGGATAACGCCGGGCTCGCCGAGGTCGACCCATGGCATCTCCCGCCGTCCTTCGCCATGCCCAAGTGGAACTTGAGCCTGCAGACGCGTTGTGGTTACTGGAAGGAGAAAGGTTTTTTTTTTTTTTTTTTTTTTTTTTTTTTTTTGTGAATTGCTACCAAGGGGTTAGGACGACCCTGGAGTTTTACGAGCACAGCGGCACCAAGACGGACTGGGTCATTCACGAGTACCAGCTGCTCAATCCCGACAAAGAGGACACCTCTGCCCTGTTTCTCGAGGTATCGACCCACATCGCTGCATCTGCATGCTGACCATCCTAAATAACGACTTTGACGAAATGCTGTCTCAAGAGCGTGGATTAATTTGCCCCATAGTACGTACTTGCCTGTGTGGTGCTTCGCAGGGTTTTCAACAAAAGCCGCACATATGTCCCCCTTTGTTTTCAGGGTATATATTGAACGAATCCCTGAATGTTATCGGAGAAAGACAAGTCAACGATGGTAGGCCGATGATACCTCGTTATCTACGATGATTCTATTTAAGTTTTTCTCCAGCAATTTTTAGATGCAACCTTAGGTCAATTGCAGGTTGTTTTTTTTTAATTTTGGAATATCTTTTTAATATTATTAACTTTTCTACAGGTACAACAGCTGAACATTCACCACGGTGGGATGGTGACATGATGGCTATGGATCTCCGGGATTTAATGTCACTACAGGATGTCGTGGAGTTTCCTATAGTCAGCTTCTGCCATGGATACATATTCATATTCATGTTGTACATGGAGGAGAGACCCAGAGGCTGCAGTGAAGCAGGATCTGGATGTGGGGAGCTCCCAACTGCGTCTTGTGCCCCGGATGCCCCATACGGAGAAGAGGACGTTTGACAGCACTTCACTAGGATAAACACGAAAGATCCCGATGTGGTGTATGCAGCGTGCCACCGCTGTGACAGGGTCCTCAAGGCTCACTCCAAGAATGGCACTAGCCACCTCCGAAGGCACCGTAAGTCTAACACATGTTTGTGCAGCAGCAATCCATCGTCAACCGCCGAGGACCAGGAGATCCTGCATGAGCTCCGTGCAAAGCTCGACCTCTACAAGCAGGGGAAAGGAGGGAGGGTTCGACCCTCCGGAGCTTAATTCCAGCTTCGGCAAGGTGGATCCATGGGAACTGCCACCAAGACACTTCACGAGCTCGTTGAGCCGGGAGACGCATCAGGGGCGCTGGGAGGAAGTTAATAACAAGCTCACCGCCATTCGCATCAGTCAGTTGTCGGTGCCACATTATGTTGGGCTGAAGAGGACCCTTGAATTCCACCATAACAACGGTACCAAGATGGACTGGATCATGCTCGAGTACTACCAGGTCGATGAGTACATGCCCCAGACGCTACTTCTCGAGGCAAGAATCGCTCGCTAACAAATAATCTGGCAATTCCATAAAAATATTCCTGCAAGTAACTAGCAGCAAGTACTGAGCATTTGGATTTATTTTACGTACTTTTGTTATCTAAAAACCTCCATTTTACTTGCAGAATTCTTCCAATTTAACCATCTGGTATATAGTTGCAGCACCTTTGTATTGTGCTTTCATTTTGATTACGCTTGATGTTGTTTACTTCTAGGGGAGCATGGTATTTCGCAAGTCATTTCAAATTTACGATGCGGTCAGGGAGTTGAGCTGGATGTGGGATAGATACAATGATTAAGAAGAGTGCCACAATGGTAGGATCAGTTCAACAACATATCCCCAAATCATTCACTGCAGAGAATCTTTAAATTACTTCATTGCATCAACTTAACTTTAGATGAAAACTTTGCACAAGCACTAAGTATCAAGACTAACATTCTCGGAACTATTCCTTCATGTTAGGTGAGCGCGAAGAAGATGTGAAGGCGTTCATGGATACCTTGCTCCATGAGTGCTTGCTCAGTGAGGGTGATCAAGGTGACAACCCACAGCCTGGAAGCGCAAGAGATCAGGAGTTTGGCTGCACTTCACCAAGATTTACACCATAGATCCTGACAGGGTATATGCAGTGTGCCATGGTTGTGAAAGGGGTTACAAGGGTCACCCGAAGAAGCATGGTGTCATACCCGGTTTTAGAAAGAAAACCGAGTATATCTCATATGTGTGCCAGGATCAAATTTCACACATATGATAGACCGTGAGTGAATAGCAGAAACAGTACTCAAACGAATATTTAATAAATAAAGTATTTATTACACTCACGAATATGGCACAAAGGCCAAAATAAACTGGTTCACACGATAACAAAAGACGATATCTCCAAAAGCACTCCACAGGCATCTGACTGGTGGAACACATGCCTAGAACTCATCAAGATTGCTGAGGTACTCCGCTCCGTTATTACCTTCTGATCCAATATAAGCAAGGATGAGTACACTTATGGTTGGTACTCAACAAGTGGGGGAAATATGCAAGCTATCAAGGAGAAGGCTTGGTTTGCAGCGGTTAGCATTTTAGTTGGTCAAGTTTTATTGACAAGCAACTATTTACTAAGATATAAGTATATACCACCCCATATTAACAATAAGTAAGCATAAAGTAAATCATAAACATAACCAATAACATATGCATGCGATGATTTGATTTCATGTTTCGATAGATTAATCACGTGAGGGTTCAGGCCGTTCATTACCGCGAACACGGCTGTTATAACAGTTTTACACTCTCAGAGGTTGTACACTTTCACCACAATTCGCGTAAAAGCTCCGAAGAACTTTGGACCCAACCATGCAGTGCGGGCCAGGCACGTACCACACTTCCGAGGTGTGACTGCATAGGGACGCTACGAGGCCTTTACAAAGATTCCCTAGTTAGAAACAATCCGCTAAGGTTTCCGGATCGGAAGCAGGCATAACCCTCCCTAACGGGTATAGTGTCTTAGCCAAGCCCACTTCCCGAGAGAACCGGGCTATACACCGTCAACCGCCACCCCCCATGCCCTTTCGGTAAGATCATTCCTAACCAAGGTTTCTAATTAATTAGCCAAGACCAGAGCCATATAGTATTGTGGTTGTACGGTTAATCCTGGGTGGTTCTCCATGTTCCGATTAACATGGTGATCTTGTATTAACATAACAAGATATAAATAATAAGGATATTCATCAATGTTGGATAGAACCCATCATGAACCAAGGTTAAGCATCTAGCATAGCTACCCAACATAAAGTAAACCCGGTGTATCAAGGCTTAGGTATAAAAGACTAGTCATCCTTACATAGGACCCATCAAATTAATGCATCACGAACATAAATATGAACTTTGTTGTCATGCAATGTGTATGGGTTCAAAAGAGTATGCAGAGGGGGAAATCCACTTGCCTTGCTCAAAGTACTGCGGTGGCTCCTCCTCGTAAACTTGATCTTGATCTCCCTCGAACGGACCGTTCTCTACACGATTCGCACAAGCATTCAATCAATAAAAGCAAAACAATACACCAAACAACTTTGAAAGACGCAAAGACGTATCTAGAACTATTCTTGATGAAGAGACGATCGCGTGAGCGCAAAGATCACTCAAAACGGATTTAAAACGGTCAAGATATGGCTAAAACAAGGTTTAGGGGCTTCTTTGAGCTAAATCTAACCTTCCAGGGGCTTAAACAGAAGAAACCAGGGACCTAAAACGTAATTTTATATAAAAACAGAAGGACTTTTGTGAAAAACGACGCGACAGGACGGCGGGTTAGATTTTTAGAAAGATCAGGGGCTAAACCGAAAGAAACAGGACTTAGATCTAATTATTTTTGAACTGGCTTGGACCGCGGGTTGATTTCTATAAAACCGAGGGGCTTTTCTGCAAAACAGCAAGGCTGACCGGTACGACTCAGGTCTGACTCGAGTCGGGCTCGATCTGGACCGTTGGATCAAGATCTAACGGCTCAGGATCAAAGGGCAGCTCCGGCGACCGAGAGCGGCGGCGCGCAGCGGCGCTCGGCCGGATCCTCGCCGGAGACGAGCGAATCTCGGGCTACAGAGCTCGGAATCTCGCCGCGAAAGGCTTAGGAGAAAGCTGGGGACGTGGGGAGTCGGTTTTGGGGGATCTAAACGAAGGTTAAGCAACGGAGGGAGGCTTATGACGGCGAGAGGCGGCTCGGCCGTAGCGGCGACGCGACGAGACCTCGAAAAGGCGAGAGAGAAAGAGATTAGAGGCTTGACGGGTTCCTCACCTCCACGCGAAGCTTGACGGCGAGCTCAAAGCGACGAAAACGAACTTGAAAGCTCGAATCGAGGCGGCGGCTCTTACCCTAGGGTTTAGGCGGCTACGGCGGCTAAAGCGAGGCGGAAGCGAAGGCTTGGGTTGAGGGATTCAAGGAGCTCGGGCGGCGGCTTATAAAGGCCAAGGAAACCAAGGCTTGCGCGCCAAGAGAAGGCGAAACGGAGTCGCGCGGCGGCCGGACTCGACGGCGAGTCCTGCTCGAACACGAGCTAGAAGGCGAAGCTGACAGCACGGGCCCACCGGCAGCGAGACAACGAGAGAAGAAAGAGAGAGAAGGAGAAAACGGACGGCTGGGCTGAGCTGGGCTGCGCGCGCGCGAACTGGGCCGAGAAAGACTGGGCCAAAACTGGGCTGGGCTAGAAGAATAGAGGGAAAAAGAAAGGTTTTGAAATTAGTTTAAACTTTTGCAAACCTTTTCAAAATTCAAACAAACATTCAAAAATCTATGCAACAGCATGAATGCAACAAAGACTTTATTGACTCTAATTTAAAGGATGTTTAAATATTTATGGGCCAAGATTTGAATTTGTAATTTAATAATTCCTAAAAACAATACTAGGGAAATTAGTTGCCTATGTAGATTTTAATGTGATGAAATTAGGGTGTTACAAATCCTACCCCCTTAAGAAGAATCTCGTCCTCGAGATTCGGAAAGATCAGAGAACAACTGAGGGAATTCTGCACTGAGCTCATCTTCTCTTTCCCATGTAGCCTCATCTTCTGTATGGTGACTCCACTGTACTTTGCACATCTTAATCACTTTATTCCGAGTAACCCTTTCTGCTGTCTCCAATACCTTAACCGGATACTCTGAATAGGTCAAATCATCCTTCACACTGAGTTCCTCTAACTGCAATTGCTCCTCTGGTACCCGTAAACACTTCTTCAATTGTGACACATGAAACACATCATGAACATCTGACAACTGAGCTGGCAACTCTAACTGATAAGCTACCTCACCTTACCTTTCTAATACCTTGAAAGGACCAATGAAACGAGGTGATAGCTTTCCTTTGACTTTAAATCTACGAAGACCTCTGATAGGTGATACTTTGAGATAAACAAAATCTCCAACTTCAAAGACCAATTCTCTCCTTTGGGTATCAGCATAACTTTTCTGCCTAGACTGTGCAGTCCTGAGATTCTCCCTGATTAACTGTACCTGCTGCTCTGCATCTTGAAGAACTTCGGGTCCAAACACTTTACTTTCCCCAGTCTGGCTCCAATATAATGGTGTCCTGCACTTCGTTCCATACAATGCTTCAAAAGGTGACATCTTAAGACTGGCTTGGTAACTATTATTATAGGAAAACTCTGCATATGGCAAACTCTTATCCCAACTACGACCGTGTTTTAAAGCACACGCTCGAAGCATATCCTCCAAAATTTGATTAGTCCTCTCAGTCTGTCCATCTGTCTGTGGATGATAAGCAGAACTGAAATTGAGTTGTGTACCCATTATCTCATGTACCTTCTGCCAGAAACGTGACGTAAACTGAGTACCTCGGTCAGACACTATTTTCTTCGGAACTCCATGTAGACACACAATCTTGGACATATACAGCTCTGCTAGCTTAGCACTTGTATATGTTGTGTTGACTGGTATGAAATGAGCAGACTTCGTCAACCTATCCACAATAACCCATATAGAGTCATGACCATCACGAGTACGAGGTAACCCGACAATGAAGTCCATACCAATTTCTTCCCACTTCCACTCAGGTACTCTTAATGGTTGAAGCAAACCTGCTGGACGTTGGTGTTCTGCTTTAACCTTCTGGCAGACATCACACAAAGCCACATAAGTAGCAACATCCTTCTTCAAACCATACCACCAATATTTCTCTTTCAAATCTTGGTACATCTTAGTACTCCCTGGATGAATGGAATAAGGTGAATCATGTGCTTCCTTCAATATGAGTTCTCGTAGCCTATCATTTTCCGGAACACATATTCTTTTTCTGAACCACACTGTTCCTTGTTCATCCTCAGTAAAATCCTTAGTTTTTCCCAAACGGATTAAAGCTCTGAATTCCTCGATCTTCGGATCTTCTAACTGTCCCTTCCTGATATCTTGCTCTAGTGTTGACTCTACTTCCATAGTCACAGCTTCTGAATGAGCACAGATACCCAAGTTAAGCCGTTCCATCTCCCAACATAATTCTTGTGATATCAATCTCCCAATGACTGAGTTAACTTGACTCTTACGACTTAGAGCATCTGCAACAACATTGGCCTTTCCAGGATGATATTGAATATCCAAATCGAAATCATTGATTAATTCTAGCCATCTGCTTTGTCTCAAATTAAGATCCTTCTGAGTGAAGATATACTTTAAACTCTTATGATCAGTGAAAATTCGACACCGTTTTCCAATCATATAGTGCCTCCAAATCTTCAGTGCATGAACAACTACGGCCAACTCCAGATCATGAGTAGGATAATTCTTCTCATGTTTTCTCAATTGTCTAGAAGCGTAAGCCACGACTCTGCCTTCCTACGTGTGAAGCGTCACAGTACACGTCGAACCCTTTCTGAATATCAGGCATCACTAACACTGGAGCAGTGGTTAATTTCTTCCTTAACTCCTCAAAACTCTGTTGACAAGTATCATCCCACTTGAATTTTCGTCCTTTCTCTAACAACAAAGTCATGGGTTTAGCAATTTTGGAGAAACCTTCAATAAATCTGCGGTAATACCCTGCCAATCCAAGGAAACTTCTGATTTCTGCAACACTCTGAGGTGGTTTCCAATTCAACACATCCTGCACTTTACTCGGATCTACCATGATTCCACCATCTGTTATGACATGTCCAAGAAAAGATACTTCTTTCAACCAGAACTCACATTTACTGAACTTGGCATACAACTGATGCTCCCGTAACTTCTGCAATACTAGTCTTAAATGCTCCTCATGCTCTTCCTCATTCTTGGAGAACACCATGATATCATCGATGAATACCACCACAAACTTGTCAAGATACTCCATAAATACCTTGTTCATCAGATACATGAAGTTTGCAGGTGCATTTGTCAAACCAAACGACATCACCAAATACTCATAAAGACCATATCTACAAGTGAATGCAGTTTTAGGAATATCCTCTTTCTGAATCTTCACTTGATGATAGCCTGAACGCAAATCAATCTTGGAGAAAACTTTTGCACCTCTCATCTGGTCGAACAAAGCTTCTATTCTAGGCAGCGGGTACTTATTCTTGATAGTCACCTCATTAAGAGCTCTGTAATCCACACACATTCTTCTAGTACCATCCTTCTTATCAACAAATATAATAGGGGCTCCCCATGGAGACGAACTAGGTCGAATATAACCGTTGGCTAAAAGTTCATTTATCTGTTTCTTTAATTCTGCTAAATCTTTAACATCCATCCTATATGCTCTTTTCGAAATAGGTGCAGTACCAGGTACAAGCTCAATGGTGAACTCAAAGTCTCGGTCAGGCGGCATACCTGGTAAATCATCAGGAAAGACATCCGGAAATTCACACACGACTCTGATATCTTCCAGTGACTTTCCTTTCAACTGATTGATTGTTGCTTCTTCTCGAACAACTGGACTCATCTGAAACTCCATTCGATCTCCTTGTGGACTTGCGAACAACACTGACTTTTGGCACACTGAATAACTCCATCATGAGCTCCCAACCAATCCATTCCAAGTATCACATCAATTCCCTTAGACTTCAAAACCACTAGATTGGATGGAAATTCTACTCCCATAATATCGAGTCTAACTCGAGGGCACATATATCTAGCTTTCATTTCACCATTTGGGGAATTTACTAAAAGCATATTTTTCATGGGTTGCTTAGGTATGTTATGCACAGACACAAATTGTTCAGTAATAAAAGAATGCGATGCTCCAGAATCAAACAATATTGTAGCAGGTGCTGAGTTAATGGAGAACATACCGATGACCACGTCATTGGCGTCCTGAGCGGCTTCAGCTGTCACATGGTTGACCCTGCCTCGTGCATAGTTCTGCTGTCCCTTGTTGCCTTGCTGGGAAGAAGGTTGAACGGACCTCTGGCCATCGCTCCTCTGAGCTTGGGGTGTCTGGGGGTTGCGCTTGGGACAATTGTTAGCATAGTGACCCATATCACCACATTTAAAGCAACCATTGGGTGGTACTGGCGTGACTGGATTGTTGGTCCGCACTGGCGGGATACCATTGCCAGAACGATTCTGCTGCTGGTTAGGAGTACGGGGTGTCTGCTGAGAATACCTCTGAACCTGTTGACCAGAACGTTGTGTCTGTTGTCCCTGTTGGTAATGTCCACCATTACCTCCTGAGCGATTCTGGAAACCTTGTGAAGAATTGTAGCGAGGACGAGTGTTGCTTGTCTGCCCTGACGACGACGACTGGAACTTCCTCTTCTGCTCACTCATCTCCTTACGTGTATTCTCACAACCAATGGCCTTGTCTAACATTGTCTGGAAGTTGGGGAAGGTGTGAGTCTGCAGCTGGTACTTGATAGGCACAATCAAACCTTTCAGGAAACGACGTTGCCTCTTCGCATCGTCATCCACATCATGAGGTGCATAACGGGATAGCTGAGTGAATTTGTCACGATACTCACACACGCTCATGTTTCCTTGCACCAATGCACGAAACTCCTCCTGTTTTAGATCCACCACACCTGCTGGAATATGGTGTGTGCGGAAAGCATCCTGAAACTGCTGCCATGTGATGGTGTTGGGAGCGTTGTGCGCATTAACGTACGCATCCCACCAATCAGCTGCTGGGCCTTCCAATCTTCCAGAGGCGTACAAGACCTTCTCACGATCAGTGCACTGAGCAATGTCTAACTTCTTTGCAACATTCTTGAGCCAATCATCAGCATCCAATGGGTCTGCAGAGTGAGAGTAGGTAGGGGGATGCTGGCTCAAAAACTGCCTGTGATGATCCCTGGGCGGCTGGACTGGTTCTGGTGGCGGTGGTGGCTGCTGGTTCTATTGTGCCTGCAAATTGGCCAATGTCTGGGTGAGCTGCTGAATGAGTTGCGTCTGGGTTGCTAAGAACTGCTGCATTGCGGGATCCATTGCGGGTTGAGGCGGTGGTGGAGGGGGTGCTTGATTCTGCTGGTTCACCACGCGATCACGCCTCCGACTAGGAACGTCTCTACCTCCTCCGATCCTGGTGTTAACCATCTGAGTGTTAGACAGATATGATTCAGAGAATGATACTCAGATAGACAAGAGTAAAGGAAAGACACTCTACTGCGAGAGTATAAGATAGCATTAAAGTTAAAAAGGAAGAACAAAGTAGAGGAAAGTCAAATATTCATCATCACCCAGATTCTGTCCTCCCTAAATATTCATCCATAACTGTCAATTCGTGCATCCAAAAATTATACCAAAATTCCAGAACAATACTCATAAAGCTATGAATCCAATCCAACTGGAATCACCTCAATCGGACCTCGGAAACTCCGCATACAAAATAATCAAGCTGCCTGTATCAAGCTGGAAAAACAGATTCTGTTCCTGAAAACTTTTGGTGTGTTTCCCTCGACACAGATTTCCAAAAATTATGGAAAAATCACAGAACATCACTCATCAAATTCTGAAACTAACCCCACTGGTTTGAGGTCAAACGGATCTGTGTAGCTCTCGAAATCGTCAAAACAGTACTGCTGTCTCGGATATCGGCGCGAGCAGATTTCCGCATAGAGAACTTATATGCCAGATATCCTTGAGATAGATAAAAACTAAGGCAAAGGATAAGAGGGGACTAGAATTAAACTCAAATAATATTTTATTAACATAATTCTTTAATTGTGGTCATCACTCCACAACCAAAGACACACAAACAAAGATTCCAACTCACACATTTATCCAAGCAACAAGCATTAACAAACGATCGACCTCACAAAACCGTACTAACGATAAACTTACAAAAGAAACCTAAAGGTAATCTATTCCCTAAACTGAGTGATGGAGAAAGGGCCTCCATAGCGAAGCTTCTTCCGAGGCGGGGACCAAGCATTGGCCATCCTCTCATCATCATCCTCTAGACCTTGTTGCTTAGCAAGTTGTTCTTCAAGTTCTGCAATCCGCTCCTAGGCTTCGGCAAGCTCATTAGTAACACCTTCCAAATCAGTATTCAGTGCTGCACTGACTCGGGCAAGAACATTGAGACGAGGATCTGCTGTTGGTCCTCCTCCCATGACAACGGTTTGCTCAGTTCCTAGACAGCGACGAGGCAAATGACGGTACTCTGTGCGAGACAGTTCTACCCGAAACTTGTGGCTGATAGACGTCACTGCCCTCCTGGCGGCGTCACTAACTGCAGCTTCATAGGAAGTATGGAGAAGGCTCGACTCATGAATAGACCAAGTCTTGAAGCGAGAGGCATTATCCATTTGCTCCCTAACATGAACCTGAGTATGGTAATACTCCTGGTAGTTTGCAGCGGAACTATAAGTGGTTATGTAGAGTGGCCTGGTGTAGTTGCCCAATGCTTCCAACACATCTTCAAGCACGAGTGGGAAAGCATCAAGCTCTGTTATTGAAGTGATCATCTCCACTTTGGGCTCTTCTTCATCATCCTTTTCATCATCATAGACTTTATCACCCTCATCTTCAGTACCATCTGGATTCCCTTCAACATTTGCTGTGGGTGAAGCAGAATCAGGTATATCCTCATCATCAGAATAGCACACCCACACAGGATCTCCTTGTACATCATCATCCATCTGTGGTGAAGGAGGGGCTGGCTGCGCTGGGTCAGTCTGGAAGTTCTTGGCCATCTAAGCATAGAGAGAACCTTAGTAAAAAAATAATTGAAATAGAGGCAAAGGTGACCAAAGAAAAGGGAAGAAAACAGAGAATTTTTAACTAATAAAATAAGACCTCTAAAGAAACTGACTTGGCTTGCTAAACTAAATCCTTACTTCGATCATTCTAACTAGGATAGCGTCCTACAGTCAGCACGGCTCTGGTACCACTCTGTCATACCCGGTTTTAGAAAGAAAACCGAGTATATCTCATATGTGTGCCAGGATCAAATTTCACACATATGATAGACCGTGAGTGAATAGCAGAAACAGTACTCAAACGAATATTTAATAAATAAAGTATTTATTACACTCACGAATATGGCACAAAGGCCAAAATAAACTGGTTCACACGATAACAAAAGACGATATCTCCAAAAGCACTCCACAGGCATCTGACTGGTGGAACACATGCCTAGAACTCATCAAGATTGCTGAGGTACTCCGCTCCGTTATTACCTTCTGATCCAATATAAGCAAGGATGAGTACACTTATGGTTGGTACTCAACAAGTGGGGGAAATATGCAAGCTATCAAGGAGAAGGCTTGGTTTGCAGCGGTTAGCATTTTAGTTGGTCAAGTTTTATTGACAAGCAACTATTTACTAAGATATAAGTATATACCACCCCATATTAACAATAAGTAAGCATAAAGTAAATCATAAACATAACCAATAACATATGCATGCGATGATTTGATTTCATGTTTCGATAGATTAATCACGTGAGGGTTCAGGCCGTTCATTACCGCGAACACGGCTGTTATAACAGTTTTACACTCTCAGAGGTTGTACACTTTCACCACAATTCGCGTAAAAGCTCCGAAGAACTTTGGACCCAACCATGCAGTGCGGGCCAGGCACGTACCACACTTCCGAGGTGTGACTGCATAGGGACGCTACGAGGCCTTTACAAAGATTCCCTAGTTAGAAACAATCCGCTAAGGTTTCC
This sequence comes from Digitaria exilis, assembly GCA_015342445.1. Taxonomy (NCBI): domain Eukaryota; kingdom Viridiplantae; phylum Streptophyta; class Magnoliopsida; order Poales; family Poaceae; genus Digitaria; species Digitaria exilis. The sequence goes on along the minus strand of JACEFO010000191.1, from coordinate 3,084,986 downwards.
GGATCGGAAGCAGGCATAACCCTCCCTAACGGGTATAGTGTCTTAGCCAAGCCCACTTCCCGAGAGAACCGGGCTATACACCGTCAACCGCCACCCCCCATGCCCTTTCGGTAAGATCATTCCTAACCAAGGTTTCTAATTAATTAGCCAAGACCAGAGCCATATAGTATTGTGGTTGTACGGTTAATCCTGGGTGGTTCTCCATGTTCCGATTAACATGGTGATCTTGTATTAACATAACAAGATATAAATAATAAGGATATTCATCAATGTTGGATAGAACCCATCATGAACCAAGGTTAAGCATCTAGCATAGCTACCCAACATAAAGTAAACCCGGTGTATCAAGGCTTAGGTATAAAAGACTAGTCATCCTTACATAGGACCCATCAAATTAATGCATCACGAACATAAATATGAACTTTGTTGTCATGCAATGTGTATGGGTTCAAAAGAGTATGCAGAGGGGGAAATCCACTTGCCTTGCTCAAAGTACTGCGGTGGCTCCTCCTCGTAAACTTGATCTTGATCTCCCTCGAACGGACCGTTCTCTACACGATTCGCACAAGCATTCAATCAATAAAAGCAAAACAATACACCAAACAACTTTGAAAGACGCAAAGACATATCTAGAACTATTCTTGATGAAGAGACGATCGCGTGAGCGCAAAGATCACTCAAAACGGATTTAAAACGGTCAAGATATGGCTAAAACAAGGTTTAGGGGCTTCTTTGAGCTGAATCTAACCTTCCAGGGGCTTAAACAGAAGAAACCAAGGACCTAAAACGTAATTTTATATAAAAACAGAAGGACTTTTGTGAAAAACAATGCGACAGGACGGCGTGTTAGATTTTTAGAAAGATCAGGGGCTAAACCGAAAGAAACAGGACCTAGATCTAATTATTTTTGAACTGGCTTGGACCGCGGGTTGATTTCTATAAAACCGAGGCGCTTTTCTACAAAACGGCACGGCTGACCGGTACGACTCAGGTCTGACTCGAGTCGGGCTCGATCTGGACCGTTGGATCAAGATCTAACGGCTCAGGATCAAAGGGCAGCTCCGGCGACCGAGAGCGGCGGCGCGCAGCGGCGCTCGGCCGGATCCTCGCCGGAGACGAGCGAATCTCGGGCTACAGAGCTCGGAATCTCGCCGCGAAAGGCTTAGGAGAAAGCTGGGGACGTGGGGAGTCGGTTTTGGGGGATCTAAACGAAGGTTAAGCAACGGAGGGAGGCTTATGACGGCGAGAGGCGGCTCGGCCGTAGCGGCACCGCGAGCTCGGCTGTTATAACAGTTTTACACTCTGCAGAGGTTGTACACTTTTACCATAATTCGCGTAAAAGTTCCGAAGAACTTTAGACCCAACCATGCTGTGCGGGCCAGGCACGTACCACACTTCCGAGGTGTGGCTGCATAAGGACGCTACGAGGCCTTTCTAAGGAATTCCTATACGTGTGTTTGATCCCAGCTCATACGGTTTCAACAGAAGGCCTAGCCTTCCGATCCCCGCACAACCATATCCACATTCTCATAACCACCCAACAGGCAGTCCAAACACAACATATAGTTCATCCAATCACTTAGCCAAGACCAAAGCCATTATGGTATTGTGGTTGTACGAAAACTCCTGGGTGGTTCTCCATGTTCCCATTAATCATATGGTCTTGCATTACCAAGGTTCATCATCCATATATCATGTTCATCATGTTTAATATAACCCTCCATGATCCAATATTGAGCAAAAGCAATGCTACCCAACATAAAGTAAACCCAGCTGATTCAAGGTTTGGGTGAAAAAGACTAGTTGTCCTTGTTGGGTCCCATCAAGATTAATGCAATAACATACCATAAGGTAAACATGGATTGTCATGACATTTCATAGGTCCAAATAGAGTATGCAGAGGGGGAAACCACTTGCCTTCTTTTGCTAAACATTGCGTCTCTTCCTCGAACTTCTATCCTTGCTCTTCTTCAATCGACACGTTCTCTACACGATCACACAAGCATCGAAAAGCACAAATAAATAACAATACACCAAACATGGGCAACAATATGGAACAAGCATAAAACGAGCTGAGGTTTCGTCAAGGATCGCGAGGGCACAAGAAACGCTTAAAACGGAGCTACGGTTGTAAAGATACAACTATCAGGAGATTTATATCATAAAAGAAATCAAAGACTATATGCTTCATTGATTTTAAATTAAGAAAGGCATGAAATGAATATTTCAAAGAAATATTCAGTATTTTAATTAATCCAAGTTATACTTTTCATTTGAAAAGGTGGGCTAAATCTTAATCAATTTTATTTGCAAAGGTGTGTATATATAAGTAATACCAATTAAACAATTAACTTTAGAAAAAGGAGTTATATATGAACATCTAATCGATTTACTTCCTTATTCGTGTTTAGCTAGTCATATTTTATTTATAAATAAATTATAATAATATTAATCATATTATCTTTATTCATAAAAATGGGGTGCACACCTAATTTGCTTTTAATTGAAAAAGCTAGTTAAATAGTTGTTAATGAAATTAACACCTTTTGCTTATGAAACAAGGGGGTAAAACTCTAGCCATATTTTAGTTATAAAACATTAATTCAATAATGCTTAATCAAATTAATTTTCATTAGAAACACGTAGGTTGACCTCTAATTAGCTTTCAATTTAGAAGACTAGTGTAACAAATATTAAGCAAATTAATATTTATTTTATCTTAAAACATCAAGCTCAGTAAAACCATCCTGCTAGGTGAATCTTACGCTTTTTAGAAAGTTAACATGGCGGAAACGAAGGTTAGACGCGGACACTATCAACTTCTAAAGGCTGCAGGGACTTGTTTGCGGATAACCTGAGATTACAGGGTCCAACAAAGAAGGTTTGCAGGACCCAGTAAAAAGTGTTCATGAAAAGGATGAAGGTCAGGGTTCTCTGTGTAAAGAGGGCGCGGGTTGGACTGGTTTGCAAGGATCTCACACTTTCAGAGGGTTATCTGCAAAACTGCCAAGACACAAAGAATGGATAGATAGTTACAGGTTAGGTCGGGGTCCCTTTCGCATAAGCTTCTCACTGGCCATGGCGGGTGGAGCTCCTGGGCGTTGGCCTCGCCGGTGACTCGGTGGCTGCGGGGCTCGGCCGAGCGGTGGAAACGTAGAGGTTCTCACCGGCGGCGGATTCAGAGCAGGGCGGCCGGAATCAGAGACGGCGGCCGGCTTCTCGGGGCTCCAAGGGGTGGCGGCGTCCCGGCAACCGATTGGGGACGGGGATGGAAGGAACGGGTGCAGCTCGACGAGGAGAAGCTCGGGATGTTGGTGATTCTCTCCGGTTGTCTCCCGTTTTAAGGAATCGGAGCTTGGCCGGCGGCGAGCGTGGTGGTGGTGCTGCGTAGATGGCGAGGTAGGGACGAATTGAGGGCGGCAGGGTGCGTGGAGGAAGCACCAGGGCGACGAGAGCTCGGGCTTCACGAGAGAGGAAGGGGAGCAGAGGGGACGCCGAGGGGTGCTTAATGGAGCTTGAATGGTCACTAATGGCGATTGAAGGAGATGAGGATTAAAACGGTCATTACTGCGGGAGTAAAGGAGGAGGGAGTGATGAGGCGCTCTTGATGGAGGGGGTGATGAGTGCGAGGGCGGGCGTAGGCGCGGTCGGGTGCGGGAGGTCGGATGCGAGCATCCGGCTCGGGGCGATGCGGTGCGAACGAGAGGTGGAAGAAAGGCCTGACGGGTGGGGCCCGCCTGGCGGTGAGTGAGAGAGAGGGCTGTGGAGGAGATAGAGTGCTGGGCCGATTGAAGGCTGTTGGGCCGCGGCCTGGATTAACTGGCCCAAGGCGAGGGAGAGACTGGGCCGAGAGAGAGAGAGAGGAGGTGTTGGGCCACAAGAAAAGGACCGGCTTGGATGGAAAAGAAAAGGTTTTTTTTTAATCAAACAAACACATTTGAATTCAAAACAAATTTTGAATTCACCACTCAAAATAAAATGCACCAGCATGAATGCTCAAACAAAACATGGGCTTAGAATAAATTTTTACTTTTTTTGTAAAAGGATTTAAAGACCTATTCAAAGCAATATTCCTACAAAATTAATTTGAATATGAAATAAATTCTAAAAATTTTCATAGAATTTATAATACAAGCAAGTGATGAATTTTAGGATGTCACAGCTACACATTAACCCATATTAGGTTGTTTTTTTTAAATAAAACGTTTTATTTAGTGGGGACGAAAGATCTTCACCTGAATTATTAGTTACCATTTATGCCATCAAGTCAGTAATGAAAATGCAGCTCTATGTGACTCCGGCTCCTCCTGACATATTTCACTGCGCGAGCACTATTTGCCTAGTGTATGTAGCGCAGAGCACTTTGCTATTGCCTGGCCAAAAATAATCTTTGCTGGCGCTGTGGTGTTGCTGGTGGCGGGCTCACACGGCCCGGCCGCCTGTGCCCCGGACACCCGGTGGACGAGCATCATGTTGATCTGATCACAAATAATTCCCCATTTAAGAAGATCGATTAGCTACACCAAGGTCCAAGTAGTAATAATATAAGAGTTAATTGCACCCACCATACAATAACTTGTCCGGTGCATGCAAATAGGTCCACTAACTTATAAAGTACTCAATTTAGTGCAACAACTTGATATGTAGGTGCGGATTGGTCCAATAACTTGTAAAATACTTAACTTAGTGCAACAACTTGGTAAATTAGTGCATACATGATCCAAATGTTACATTAACATGTATTTGGTCACGGCAAACAACAAATACATGGTATATTTGCATTCAAACAAAAAAATTAACCATTGTGTAGCCATTGATATTCACGTTAACAGTGACGATATATTTATCCAAGACAAGAATCTTTATTATGAAATTTAAAAATATACTCACGTTAAAACATAAGAGATATTTTGTTATCTTCATATAAAATATTTTTCTTGTAAGTCTTACAGACAATAGTTATAAAGCAATATCATATTGATTAATGCCTATTTATGTTTTTTTGTTTACATAAAGAATTTTTTCCCCTTAATTTAAACTGTAATTTTTAATAAATAAAAATCATTAGTTAATTCACTAAGGTAATATTACATCATGCACATGAATATTCAGTTATAAGTACATTTATACGAAGCATTTGGTGTTTTTATTAATCTTTAAAAAATATTTCTATTGTGGTTAGAAGAAAATATAAAAAGTGAAAAATTATAAAAAAATATCGAAGCATCAAATTAAAACGATATGATAAAAATCAGATTAATTTTGGTCATGTTATCGAGAAACATAATCTAGAAATGACACAATACATGCCTTACACCCTCATATCCCTCTGTGCATAGACAAATACATCGTCAAAGTAACATTTAGACTGCATATGCACTAATTTGCCAAGTTATTGCACTAACTTGAGCATTTTACAAGTTGTTGGACCAATATGCACCCATCTACCAAGTTGTTGTACTAAATTGAGCATTTTACAACTTGTTGGACTAATCTGCACCCAGTTATTGTATGGTGGATGCAATTTACTCATAATATAATACTCCCTCCGTCCCAATTGTAAGTCATTCCAAGATTCTTGAGAGTCAAACTATCTCAACTTTGACCGAATTTATATAACAAAGTACTAAGATTTATGGTACCAAATAAATACCATTAGCTTCTTTGTTAAGTGTATTTTTAGATTATATCTATTTGGTTCCATAATTTCTTGTGATTCACTCTATAATTTTGGTCAAACATAAAAAGAGTTTGACTCTCCAAGAATCTTGGAATGACTTGCAATTTGGGACGGAGAGATTACAATTTGGGACGAAGATAGTACCGTACTAATGAATTCTAATAGCAGCTCTCCCTGCTCATGGGCTCCCAGTATACGAGGGTTGATTGCAAGTGGCTGCAGCAGCTTGTGTGCTTGCTGCGACAGCCCACGGGCCTAGCCGCTTCATTCTCGTCCGTTCACTCGGCCTGACCCAAATAGCCAGGTCAAACTCTCCTTAAAAAATGTAACCATGAAGGACCAACCTTAAGCTTTCTTACCATCTTTATATAATATCGTTCGTAACAAGCAAGCAACTGTAGCCAAGGCCATACGAATGGTTCTCATTAATATGTCTTTTAGGAGGGCATTAACAGAGAATAAATTGGTAGAATGGCAACACTTATTTGCTAAAATTTGGGACACAGGGTTAGAAGAAGGCGGAGACACTTTCTCTTGGTCTTTACATCAGAGGGGTTGTTTCTCTACAAGATGGATGTATTTACACCTTATTAGTAGTGGTATTAAAGTATCTCAACAAGTGTGGAGGCTCAAAATTTCGTTAAGAATTAAGGTGTTTGTTTGGTTTTTAAGGAATGGTGTTATCCTAACAAAAGATAATTTAGCTAAGAGAAATTAGAGGGGAAGTACTAAATGTTGTTATTGTGATAAAGTCGAAACGATTCTACATCTTTTGTTTGGATGTTTTCATGCCAAATTCTTATGGAGGGTTGTACACATGGTGCTTGATTTTATTCCTCCTACTGATATAAATAACTTGTTTATGTCTTGGCATCAACAATGCGGGTCAGAATACATAAGTTTGTTTTTAATTGGAGCGACTGCTTTTTGCTAGTCTCTCTGGCTTACAAGGAGTGAATCAGTCTTTGATAAAACCAAACCCAAAACTTTGTTGTAGGTTTTGTTAAGAGGAACATACTGGTTGAGGGAATGGGCTCAGTTTCATCAGCACGAAGACCGGAAGAAATGTATGATTCAAGTTTGTCACAAACTCGAGAACGTGGCAATGCATTTCTTTGCTTTATTTGGATGGCCACTTTTTCTTTAGACTTGGTTATTGATATTTTGAAGTCAGTTTGTAAATGCCTTTATGCTAGTGTTAGTGTTCGACAATTGGGCCCTGTGAAGCGCACACTTTCTCTCTCTAACCCACCACCAAGCCCCTTGTCGAGCAAGCAAATCAAGCAACCACACAAGGCCTGTTGACCCTGAAGCACTTTCAATTTTGAACCTAAGTCAAGGGGAAAAAACATATGAATTACAACCACTTTTTTCCATCGCACCCTAAAATAGTAAAACTATGCTTCTTTTATTACTTCATGTGTTTCGAGACGAATAACTTGTATGGATAAAAAAAATTGATGCATAGCTTGAATGAATATGTAAAAGCTACTAAGTTTACAATGTCAAACAATGAGGAGTCCTCTCTCAATTATTTATTCACTGATTATAAATCAATTGCTGACTAATTGCTCTAGCAATTAGCCACGATAGTGACCAATTCATCTGCTTCACTTCCGTAGCAACCATCTAGGTCTTTCTTCCTAGCTTCAGCAAAATTCTCTTTGTTCTCTTAAAAGAAAAACAAAGAAAGTCAGAATCCAGTGAAAAGTAGAGAAAAGAGTTCAATAGGGTGAGCATTTACAATTGTGGTAAAAAAAACAACTACTTTCATAATTCTTGAAGACTAGTGCAAACGGCCATATCGCTTCATCCCCTCCAAGTTTCGGCGCTTGCTTGAGCATGTCTACTTGTGCCTTTTGAGGTGAGATGTGCCATCCTTCTTCGGGTGAGCCTTGTAACCCCTGTCACAACAATGGCAAACTGCATATACCCTTTTAGGATCTGTGGTGTAAATCTTGGTGAAGTGCAACCAAATTTCTGATCTCTTTCGCTTTCTAGACTGTGGCTGGTCAACTTGAACATCCTCATTGAGCAAGCAGTCATAGAGCAAGGTATCCATGAATGCCTTCATCCCTTCTTCACACTCACCTAATGGGAAGGAATACAGACAGGAATGTTAGTCTTGATATCTAGTGATTGTGCAAAGTTTTGTCTACAGTTAAGTTGATGCAATGAAGTAATTTGAAGATTCTCTGTAGTTAATGAGTTGGGGAATAAACTATTCAAGTCATCCTACCATTGTAGCACTCTTTTTCATCATCTTCTCTATCCCACATCTTGCTCCACTCCCTAACCGCATCTTCATAAATTTGGAATACCTTACGAAATACCATGCTCCCCTAGAAGTAAGCACACATCAAGCGTAATCAAAATGAAAGCATAATACAAAGGTGCTGCAATGGTATACCAGATGGTTTAATTGGAATAATTCTGCAAGTAAAATGGAGGTTCTTAGATCACATAAATAAGTTTAAAAAATACATATGGTTAGTACTTGCTGCTAGTTACATGGAAGATTTTTTTTTTGTCAGTGAGAGATCCTTACCTCAAGAAGCAGGGTAGGGGGCATGTACTTGTCGACCTGATAGTACTCAAGCATGATCCGGTCCATCTTGGTGCCGTTGTTATGATGGAATTCGAGGGTCCTCTTCAGCCCAACGTAATGTGGCACCGACAACAACTGACCCATTCGGATGGCGGTGAGTTTGTTATTATTCGTAACCTCCTCCCAGTGCCCCTGATGTGTCTCCCAACTCAACGAGGTTGTGAAGTGTCTTGGGGGCAGTTCCCATGGATCCAACTTGCCTAGGCTGGCATTGAGCTCTGGAGAGTCAAACCCTCCCTCCTTCCCCTGGCATTGCTCATTGGTAACAATTCTCACTCTCTAATCTGTAATATAATCATATCAATTCAAAATAATGAAAACATAAAAGAATACTAATTAATAACATAATATAGAAATTTTATTTCATTTTTTGATATATTACACTAATGCCATTAAATTACTTTCCTAGATTATCCCTAGCCCACTATACTACCCTTAGATACTACTATATCACTAGGACCATTTTGTATAGTATACAATTAGTCTCAACCGTCGGATCTTTATATACCAGTCCTTTTTAACCGCTAGTATATGGTGGTATTGTGCGCTGTAAAAGACCTCTTCATATGATGGTACAGTAAAAAGGAATAGATTTGACACACAGGCATTGGATGAGGAACATTGCATGAAAAGATAAGCCAGAACATAGTGAGATGCTAGTTGCTAGAGGAACCAATCATGAACAAAATATGGGCAGGGACATAGATATATTTGAGGTATCTAGGATAACACAGTTAGATGCATTCTATGGCAAGACGAAGCAAGCATGAGCTAGAAAAACAAAGTTGCTTTAAAGAATTTGTGCAAACAAACATAATGCATTCCATCAGGTAGTGTTTCTGGTGCTTACGCTTCGCTGGAGAAAAGAGCATCATATTTTGCCAACGATCACCATTAGCTTTGGCCGAAGCTTCCGTCAGCACAGCTGGTTCTTTGTCGGGCTTGGCAGTCACCTTCTCCTCGCTGTACATCCTCATGTCCCACCTCATAGATTGGCAGGTTGAGAACTCCTCGAAGCATTGCATGCATTGTGTTTCCAAAGATAGCAGCGAAGGCTTCTCATCACTGGGACCCAGCAGTGACACAGATAAATCAACAGTGGTGGGAGGAGGCCTAGGTGTGCTTTTTGACTGCATGTCAGCATGCCTGTGGCAGGACATATGACCTCCAAGATGCCTCCCAGAAGTGATTTCCTTGGTGCTCACTTCACACGCATGGTCATCGGGACCTTTGCATTCCATAGCTGAATCAATGTAAAGCAGCAGTAAATTAGCAAGTAGAAGAGCGAGATGAAGCATATAGTCACTTGTTCTTGCTGCTTTGAAGAATTTTTTTAAGCGCAGCTAGCATTTGATCAGATAGGATAGAATGTAAAAAGACTAGGTCACTTGGCAGTTGCCACTGCCTATGAACCGATCATGCAATGCAGCATCAAGAAATTTAGAGATGAACCAGCGCATTCCCATATTATTGCTTCTTTGAATCACAAAATTAGAGTTGTTTAAGGGAAATACTTTCCAAAAAATTAGGTAATTGCAGCAATTTGTGAAATGGACATGGGCACTGCCAAACTGAATCCAAGGACTAAGAACACATGACATACTAGTTGCTAGATAAAGCAATCACCAAAAAGACTTGGCCACAGGTTCGTAAGCATTTGGAAATGCATATCAAGGACTAAGAAGTAAGAACATAGCGGTTACATGCCATAGAAAGATGAAGCAAACATGAACATAGTTAGATTAAGGGAAGAGAACATAGTTAGATTAAGTAAACATGAAAGTATTTGTGCAACCCGCAGAACACATTTGACAATAAAATTAAGGGAAGAGAACATGATGACTTGCTCTAATGATTGAAGTAATTTGAGACTGGGCATCAGCTTTTTACCTTTGAGCTTCTGAGATCTTGGCTCATCTGTATCCATGCAGGGAAGCCTGGGCTTGACATTCAAATATCACAGGAAACAGATTAGTTGGCCGAAGCAGAACCAATCATTACATGAACACTCATCACAAGAATTCCCACCCAAGAGACACCAGTCAATCAAGTTCTGCACGAAATCTCATAATCGTTTTGGTCTAAGAAAATATCAGATTATCAACATTAACATATACCACAAAGACAAACCACCAATTTATGCAGTGCCGCGTGACGAACCATTATTGCATCAGACATTTCAGAAAGAGAGCATATGTGAAACTAAGAATTTCAACTTGTAATTTGTAAATAGACATGCAGAGTGCTTATCTGAATTCAATGCAAAACAGTAATGGTTCAGGGGAAAAAAACAGTTAAGTGAGACACTGATTTCTAAATGAAGCAACCAGCAATTGAGCACTGACTTGCTCAGTTGCTCTGTGAATTGGCAATCGGATATGTACATGAAGCTATCGAGGCCTTTCTTGGTTTTCCCCAAGACCAGATTACAAGAACCAAAAAGCCGACGTAGAGAAGATTACAAGAAGTGGATTAGAGGATGAGCCAGAGCCAAGAACACGACGAACAGAGTCACTGCAGGCCCAAAATTCCCAAACCGGAAACTAATTTTAGATAATTCCAAGAACGCTCATAGCATCACGTGAACTCCCACCCCATAGACTCTACTCGACCAAATACTGCACGAAATCTCAGAATCAACGCCAATATCTAACAACCACACCAAACCAATTCAGAAAGGCAGAAACTGCACAACTAATTATTACAACTTGTGAAATGGCCTTGCAGATTGCTTTCTGGAAGCAATAAGAGGTAGCCAGGATTCATAAAGCAACACCAATTGCTAGAAGGAATTGGTGGTCCCTTGAAGCCATCCGTTCTTCTTGTTTCTTGGAGCGACGAGAAGAGAGAGAGAGAGAGAGAGAGAGCCAAACGGGCGAGACGAGCTCAGAGAAGTTAGAAGAATCGGATTAGCGGATGAACGAGACCCAAGAACTCGGAGAAACGCCTCAGCATCCCCGAAATTCCTAGCCCGGAGACACACCTTGATCGAAAAATTCGAGCAGAGAGATTTTATCACCAAGAACATCTCCAGAGACCCCAGAACCAAGACCCAAAGAAGAACCGCAGAATAAGCCCAGAATCCCCAGCATTGCGTGGAGGAAAACGAACCTCCAATCCCGTGCAACGATCTCCACCTGGCAGTTTCTTGAGCTCGGCGACGGGCCTTGGCGCGCTGGCCTCCCTGCTTGTTCTTTCTTTCGCTCGTTGCTGCGACTTCGTTGGCGGTGGGTTGTTGGGCGGCAGGGTGCAGCCGCGGGGAGGGGGAGGCCTACTTATAGGCGGTGGCAGGCAAGTAATGTAGGCCACAATCATCACGAAGTTCATCACGGCTTACGCGTTCGAGGGAAGCAAGGGAGGGATGGCTGGCTCGCTCTTGCCGCGGCGGTTCCGGACTGGCGCCTGCCGGTGCGAGGGGTTTGCGAGGGAGAGGGTCAGAGGGAGGGTGCGACTGTGCGAGGCGGTTGGCGGAGGCAACTTGATCCGTGCCGTCGAGATCGAGCCACGTCTCCTCATCGGTGGCTAGCATTGCAGCTGCCCGGAATACCAATTTGCAATTCTGAAAAAAAATAGCGTATCAATTTGCAAATCTTGAAAGTAAATGAGGAAAACTTCTGCACTGTTCTGCAGCCAAGAACTGAATTTCGAGTTCTCACTGTAAAAAAAACACCCGCTGAAGGTTGCACGCCGCACTCCTGTCAGAATCATCAGTCTCAAATTTCACACTTCACACCAGGAACTGGAAGCCAAGAACAGCTTGAAAGCATAGTGCAGAAGCAGGACAACCGTTGCACGCCGCACTCCTGTCAGAATTATCAGGCTCAAATTTCACATTTCACACCAGGAACTGGAAGCCAAGAACAGCTTGGAAGCAGAGTGCAGAAGGAGAACAACCATAACGGCAGAGCTAACACAAGCATAGGACTCAAAAACCACCGAATGTTTGGATACTACATCCAAAAGGAATCTGAATAAAAGAGGAAGATTGCACAAATGTTGAGCCACATCTCTTTATTGAACTATTATTTCAAGAATGTGCTCTCTGCTCTGTATAGGTATGCACAGAGAATATCAGTGTAGAGACAAGCAAAATTGTCTGGAGCTTCAGAACAATCACGAGCTCATGCATTGCATTACACCGCATGCTATTGTGCATATTCTACACTGTTTTGCAACAAAGCAGTGACTCAAGATCCTTGCCTTCCCTATCCAGCAAATTTGTTGCTCAAGAAAGTGTCAGTATCAAATCTCTATCTACAGACCAGACGAATTTCTTCCATTTCCTGACTACTAATGAGTCTATGGAATGGATACAAGTGGAACCAGCTTTGACCACAGCCTTGCTCACCACAAACTAATGCTGAGAATCAGATATGTGAACAAGGTCTCCATCAATGAAAGATGGGCGAGTCCAATTAAAAGCCTATGCATTTGCTCTCCATCATAGCAGAATTTGGACACCAAGCAACTCTTTGGTGAAGATTGCACTTCCGGACATAGTGTAACCTCATGTGTCCTCCAAAGCATGCCCTAACCCTAAGAACTTCCCACATACCTTGCACTTGTGTCTCTTAATGTTAGCTGAACCTGAAAGATCTTGGACTTCAAATCCTCAACTTAAATGTCAGCCCCTGGCTTCATGAACTCAGCATCTATATCCAGCCCATAAACAAACATATCCAGAAACACTTCCGTCATGGGTTTCCTATTCACAGTGTAACCTCATGTGGAAACCCAATGTGTACCCTGAACCTAATAACTTTCCGCATATCTTGCACTGATATCTCTTGATGTTCACTGCAACTAAAAGCTTACCAGATTTAACCTTCTCAACTGAGACGTCCGCCTCTGGCTTCATGAACTGTCATTTCCATCCACCAGCCCATGATCAAACACATTCAGTGGCACCACCTTCCCAGGCACATCAGAAGCAAAATTCAAACTGTTTTCCTTATCAGAGTTCATATAAACCCTCATAAGACGAATTAATGTCAGGCTTGGGCCTTGTATTATTCATGAACTCATTACATTGAACAGGCCGATCGAAAGCATTCAGATTCACTTCCTTCAACAAATTGAGTGTTGAAATGTTATCATTGTTATCTCCACCATAGCAGTCCTCAAAAGCAGAACTCTTGTCAGAATAGTCTGCAAGCATCAGGAGATCAGCTGCAGCACACAGCTCTGAATCAAGCACTCGCATACCCCTCTTTGATCGTTTGCACTTCACTGGAAAAAACAGCCTCAAATTGTACCCATGATCACCATTAGCATTGGCCAAAGCTTCCATCAGCCCAGCTGGTTCTTCATCGGGCTTGGGCATCACCCTTTTTCTCACAGTACATCCACATGTTCTCCCTCAGAGGTTGGCAGGTAGAGAACTCCTTTGAGCAGTGCAGGAATTGAGTTTCCAAAGATGGCAGAGAAGGCTTCTCATCATCGGCACCCAGCAGTGACAAAGGTAAATCAACAATAATGGGAGGTTTAGGTGTGCTCTGTGACTGCATGCCAAAATGCTGGTGGTACGACATGTGGCCTCCAAGAGTCCTTCCTGAAGTGAAGTTCTTAGTGTATACTGGGCCCCTCTGGATTGCATATCTGAATCAATGCAAACTTGCAAAGCAGCAGTAAGTAGTAACAGAATGGTGAGATGAAACAATAATAACATAAGACTATAAGAGCACTAGTCACTCGTACTTGCTTCTCTGAGGAATTAGCAGTACAGCTAGCTTTTGATCAAATAGTATAGAAATAAAAGGTGAAAAGATACTTTCACACAAAGCCATTGGAATCATGCAATTAGCAGTAATAAATTTAAAGATGAACCAGATCATTTCATATTATTGCCTCTTTGAATCATTTGTGCAAGCACTGTGTTAGAAACTTAGAATTGTTCAACAAAGGTAAACACTTTCGTGAATAAATAATTGCAACAATTTGTGAAATGGCCATTGGCATAGCAAATTCTAAATTCATTACAAGGTATCAGGGGCTAAGAACACAGTGAGATCCTAGTTGCTATATAACGCATTGAAGATATCAGTGAACAAGTCAATAGATGTCATAGCAAGATGAAGCGAACATGAAGTAAATGTCTGCTGTTACTTCGAAGCATTTGCACAAACACACCGAACTCATTTGATCAGACTATCAGAGAACTACGGTCTACGGGTAAGGGTGATGACTGGCTCTAATGCATGTAGTGACTTTTGTGATTTGGCCATCAGAATTGTACGTGTAAGCTTTGGAGTTCTTGGTTCATCGATATCCATGAGAAGAGAAAACCAAAGAATGTGACACGATCAGGCTGTGCAGTGACGCCTGGGCTTGACACTGAAACATCACAGGAAAAAGATAAGTGCTCTGAGCAGAACAAATCGTTCCAAGAACACTCATCACATAATGTGTATTCCCATCCCAGAGACACCATTCAGTCAAATTCAGCACGAAATCTCAGAATTTTTCTTTAACAAATATCTGCCAAGAACCACGCAAACAAACCACCAATTTAAGCAGAACTATATGACGGATCATTACAATGTAGAGTAGCAGTCACTTCAAAACAGCAACTGGAGTGTGCGTCACAACAAGTTGTCTTGTCTGAACTCGAATTAAATGCATGTATTCAGAGAGTAACAACATAGCAATGCTTAAATGCTGGAGCAGTTTTGTGAATTGGCCGTCGGATTTGTTTGTACCTAGAAGCTATTGGGTCCATTGTTCGTGCTCCCCAAGAGCAGAGAGACCCAAAGGGGCGAGACACGCTGAGGTTGCGCAGAGGAGGCGAGCGCTCGATCACTGAAAACAAGTTAGCAAGAATTAAACAGATTAGCGGATGAAGCATATCGACGAAATCCACGAGAACACTGGCGTCCCATCACCAAAACTCCCAACCGGGAGACACAAGTCGATCGAATTCCGCACGAAATCAGAGAGATTTCAGCGCCGCCAACAGGCAACACCTGATAGCAGAAGACCCAAGAACCAAGTGCCCGGAGAGGAGGCGGAGAATCAAGCCCCAAAGCCACGAGCAGCATTGCCGCAGCGAGGAAAAAGAACCCACCTTTAATCCCGCGGCACCCTGCTCCACGGCGGAGTCCGGCGACTCCTCGTGCGCCCGCCGCTGCTAGTACTACTTATCTGGCGGTGGGTGTGGGGCGGCTGCAGCCGCCGGTAACGGGGGGAAGGCCTAGTCATAGGAGGCGGCGGGCTAGGACTGTACTAGACCGCCGTCATCACCAGGTTCCTCCGGACGGAGAGGTGTGGTCGGCTCCTCGCTCGCTCTTGCCGCGGGCCGCGGCGGTGCGGGGTTTGCGAAGGGACAGCGGCGGGGGACTCGGACCGACCGAGGTAGGCCATTTTCCGACTACAGCCGGTCATCAACAACTTCACCGTTTAGTGAATAAAATTATATACTCCCTCCGTCCCAAAAAGAATGATGTTTTAGGATTTTTCAGACAAATTAAGAGTAGAAAAGAAAGACGCATGTGTCCCTAGTAAATGCCATTTTAGGAGGTAAATCAGTTTCCTTTTAAGCATGCATGCATAAGATATTCCTAATTTGTTATACATGCATGCCAAAACATCAATCTTTATGAGAAAAATTTTAAACGCTAAAACATCATTCTTTAAGGGACGGAGGGAGTATACGCTAGACCTAGCAAAACCCTAACCCAGTGTACTGTTTTGGTATGATACTATTCAACAATTAAATAATTAAGAGCTAGCTTATAGCTTATAGTTCCTTGTTGTTGGAGGAGGCCGTAGATGGTAGTCGACGTCAGAGGAAGGTTCATGCGGCTGCGATGGAGCCAGGTGTCCCATCGGATGGCTAGCACCTGCTGTCCGGGCTATTTTTTTTCTTCTAAAATTCTTTTTTTCTCTTTTTTTTCTACCAGCCAGCCAGGTGTTAATATACTAGCTTACTGGTAGTATTTTGGTCACCACATTCATTCCCAACTCCTCTCTCACCGGCTTTTGCCCTCCATAGCTAGGAATCGAGGCGGAGTGCCCTCCATAGGTAGGAATCGAGGCGGAACCGAGCCATTACCCCCTCCATGGTAGGATATTTAACTTTTTACCATTATAATCAATGCCACCTTCAGATATAGCACTCTTAGAAATGACGCTACGTTTATACTAGTGGAGAGAGGAAATTCATACATTTTTACCACTTTTGTTGAAGTGGTATGCCAACATCACTGTCTAGCGTGGATCTAAGTGGCACTTATAGGTACATTGACCGTCTTGTCCATCCTCTCGTTCTTAGATCTCTCTTACCAGTGGGACCAATCCGTCATCTTCAACCTCTCTCTTTCTCTCGTTTTCTCTCTGAAAAGTGAGGCCCACCCGTCATCCTCAACCTCTGGCTCACGCACGCTAGTCGACTCGACAGTAGTATTTGTCAATGGACTCGGTGGGCGCCCCGCACCTGCTCCTCCTTCCCTGTCTCCTCCTAGCCACCAAGATAGACCTTCATGTCGGTGGCTCAGCTCGGCCTCCCTTCACTCGATCTGAGTACGCAAAATGAAACCTCTCGCCCCATGATGCTACCTGACTTTTTTCCCCATCGAAACGGCCACCGGTCGAGGTCGCCA
This sequence comes from Digitaria exilis, assembly GCA_015342445.1. NCBI lineage: Eukaryota > Viridiplantae > Streptophyta > Magnoliopsida > Poales > Poaceae > Digitaria > Digitaria exilis. Next base: position 3,068,101 of record JACEFO010000191.1, on the reverse strand, counting down.
CATAGCATTGTTGTTGGCTTTCAGCACCGCTCATTGCCGACAAACTCCAACGAGGGCCTCTTGACGATACATAGTCCATTAGGTGCGCCTTGTCGAGTAGAAGTTGTAGTTGCTTACCTTCTCGCCGGGAACCTCACCACAGACAAGCAAACAATAGTTGAACGGCCAACCGTCGTGCCTTGCCCGGTAGGGCCACTGTGTCACACCCCAAAATTTTTATTCCCACACTTGCAGAGTACATTTCAGTGTACTCATTGTTTTCCCTTTCAACCCCTGCTATGTCCCCCACTGCTGTTCAGATTTAGGAGATGGAGTGGAGTGTCCAATGATTCGGATTAGGCTGGCGTACCCGTGGTCAACCGCCTGTGGAGATAGAGTCCTATTCCACTGAAGCTAACAATATGCAACTCTGTAATTTTATTTCAGACCTCGGGTTATTCTTGTATTTTTTACGCTAACTTTGGCATGATTAAACTTTGTAAACGCCACATGTATGAATAAACAGATCCTGGCATACATGTGGTGATCATTCGGTTTTGTTTATAAAATCGGGTGTGATACACTGTGTGAGACTGAAATCCAAACCACGTCTGATCCGACGGTCGTTGCCAGCGTGCCAAGGAAACCCGTTCCATGTCAGCGCAAAACCACGTAACACCAGCACATGTGCCAAAGTTGAACAGTCCATTTATCTGCTTTTGTAGTTGGGGTCAAAGTTAGCCGAAACAATAGTTGAAAGGGTCAAGATGGACTTTTTTTTTCTCTTTGTTACATCTATGAAACATATGTAAAAGTATGAGTATTTTTCAAGAAAAGTCTATAAAGTGACGCTTTCGTTATAATAGCACACACAAAAAAATCTAGCAAAATATTAGAATTATTGCTGATTGGAAGGGCTACAAAGATTTATAAGGGCTTGATTGAGAGGGCCCTTCTTATAGAGTGTAGACTGGGCTAAGAATAGGAAGTTATCCAACCCCCGCGTCCTGCCCCTGCGTCGCCCACAGGGGCGACTCGGGCGGCCGCCGCCGCTGCCAGGCCTTGCCGCCGCCGCCGTCCACGCCTCTGGCCCCCGTTTCCCTCCGTCGCCGGCCTTCTAGCCGGTGGCCAGGGGAGCGGGGGTCCATCCTTTAGTAGATCGAGTCCTTAGTCGAGTCCTCCTAGGTCTAGGGTTTGTTCGCCATTGATGTTTGGTGGTGGAACTAGGGATTGCCAGAGGAGCATGGCTCCTCTGCGGCTTCTTGTTCCTGGTGGCGTCGACGATGCGCCGTTCTCCGGTGGCGATCTACTCCGACGCCAATGGAGAGGCCGGGGAGACTTGTGTTGGAGTCCAGGGCCGACGCATCATCGTTCTCTTCAGGTGATGATGTTGCTGACCTGTTTAATTACGAGGAATATGATCTATGGTGGAAATCCGAGTTTTGCTCGGGTTGCCGGCGTTGGATTTGAAGGTTGCGTCGTGGGGGCCGGAGTTGGCCGATGCACCTGGGAGGCAGTGTACTCGGCATCTGCGCCTAGCAGTAAGCCCTCCTCTGCGGCCTCTACTTTGTGGAGATTGGCTCTGACGTCTAGCGACAATTGAGAAGCTGTTTGGATGGCGGTGACAAACGGATCCGTGAAGTCGTCGAGGAAGATGATTAGGAGTTTTAAACTTCTTTGTAATTTTCTTTTTTTCTCGTTTTTTTTATAAAAGAGCCGGTGTAATATGCTAAGATTACATGTTCCTTCTCAAAAAAAGGGCTTGATTGAGAAATCATGAGGATGAAATGAAGGAGACCCCATTCTAGTTTCATTGAGTTTTATGAGCATCAGAAGCGGTGATCACAAGATTCCATCTTTATAAAACTACTATTTTCTCTCTCTATAAACATCCTACCGATTATAAAAAAAATTGCATGTCATATTTAATGAGAAATATCCGGTTGAAACTTGCAGTTGGAGTGGCAAATAGCCAAAATATAGGATGGAGGCATGGCCAAATTTTAGGATGAAGTCCATCGATTCAAGCACAACTAGTCAATAATAATGAAAAGATTGTCAACAAATCCGATGCACATAAATGGGCATCTAGCCTAGTGCTTAAGTAGCATCAAACAAACCTAGATTTGACTCCCATTGGGAGCGAAAACAGATATAGAATAAAAGAAAAATTAAAAATTAGGTTAGGGTTTCCTATACATATTTTCAGGTTTGTTCTAAGTCAATTCTTTCTAGTTTAATAACCAATAGTACCTATAAACTTACTTTTGCAAATAAAAAGACAGTTATATATTATGATATATATAGTTTCTTCATAATAAATCTAACAACATCATTTTTCTGTTACCAATTTTTTATGATATTATTAAGACTACACGTCAAAAAGGTTTGACACATACGGTTGCAAATCTAATTATTTAAAAGTGATTATATCTGTGAAAAAGAGAGTATGTGCATATTCATTCACATGATCACACGCGCGCGCACACACACAATGATATATGGATGACAAAACTTTGAGCTACAATGGCTAGTATTTCCTTCAGGTCTCAGATAGAAATATGTCGTGCCACATAACGAGCGCTCCATAGCTGACAAGACATGAAAATATAACATGTCGCGTAGGATTAAGAGCGAGGATGGGTCTAAAAGAAAAGTTTAGGGACAAGCCGGGTGTTTACTTCCGTATTTTTATTCAATTTTACTGTAGTAGATTCCGCTATGAAATGTGTTCTGTGAGAGGGATGCATATGAAAGTTGAACTGACTTTTTTGTGGAACTAAAAAACCAGGGACAAGAGCAAACATAAAAGTTAACTATAGAGCTAGATTTCTATTTTTTTAGTCTAAGTATGAAATTGTGTCTAAAAGTAAAGTTTTAAGAACTGAAATAGTCATTTTTAATAGTTTGAGAATGAAGCTAAACATAAGATACTTCATACTTTGATGAAAAAAACTATTCCCCAAATGAAAAAGTAGTCCTCCAGTCAGCAGCGGTGCTACTTGGTGCTAGCCATCCGATCGAGGCACGTGGCTCCATCGCGACCGCACGAACCTTCCTCCGCCTCTTGGCGGCGCTGTCTCCCCTCCCCCCGCAAACGCCCCCGCACCGCCGCGGCGAGAGCGAGCCACCCCCTACGGCATGAACCTGGTGATGATTGCTGTCTACATTCCTAGGCCGCCTATAACTAGCCATCATCCACTTCCCCGCTGCTGCAGTCTCCCACACCCACCGCCAAGGAAGTAGTAGTTGCTGCAGCAGCGGTGGCGGCGGCGGAGGCGGCGGCAGCGCGAGCAAGCAGGGGCAGGCGCGCGGGGACCCAACCCGTCGCCGACGCCGCGCTCCAAGGGACCGCCGGATTCCACCGCGGTTGGGCGCGAGTGACTCGAGGTGAGGTTCTTTGCTTCTTCTTCCTCCGCGCAATGCTGCGGGTTTCGGCTTGATTCGGCGGTTCGTATCCTCCTCTTGGGGGCTGTGGGCTTTGGGTTGTGGGCGTCTTGGGTCTTTCGCTCGCGGGTGCTGGTGGTGCGGAAATCTCTTTGATTTCGTGCGGAATCCGATCGGGTTGTGTTTGTGTTCACCGGGTTGGGATTCTTGGTGATGGAGGTGAGTGTTCGTGGCTCTCGTACAACTGCTAATCTGCTTCTTGCGACCTTGTTTCAGCGATCAAGGCCTCGCCTTCTCCGCGCAACCTGAGCGTGAGGCTCGCTCCTTTGGCTTTCTCTGCTCTTGGGGAAGGGGAACACCAACAAGCGTCTCAACAAGTTTTCAGGTACAAATCAATTCGCAGAACCGCAATCGGCAGAGCAAGTCGTTGCTTGGTTTCTGGTTGCTTCGTCTAGCGATTAGCATCACGCTATTCTGTTTGCTTTCTGAGTCCTCGTTAACTTGCATTGGATTCAGATAAGCAGTCAGCATTGCCATTTCACGAATCACGAGTTGTTGTGGTTTTTAGCTGCACAGGTGCTGCATTTCTGAAGTGATTACTGCATTGTAATTATTGGCCATGTGTCTCTGCATAAATTGGTGGATGTTGGTGTTGATAAAAAATTATGGGATTTCTCTGTGTCCTTGGTAGCTGTTGATAAGAATTCTGAGATCTTCCTTTGTACTTCTTGGTACATGTTGATAAAAATTCTGAGATTTCGTGGAGGACTTGATTGCATTGGGTGGTGTCTCTGCGGTGGGAATTCACGTGATGTGATGAGGGTTCTTGGGAGGATTAGGTCTGCTTTGGCCAACTAGTCTGTTTTCTGCTATGTTTCAGTGCCAAGCCTGCAGGCTTCGCTGAACAACCTGATCGTTTCACATTCGTTTGGTTTTCTCTCATGGATATCGACGAGGCAAGAACTCCAAAACGATTAGCGATTACCATCTCTCTATTCTGTTGCTTTTTGAGTCCTCGTTAACTAGCATTGGATTCAGATAAGCAATCTGCACTGGCATTTCACGAGGAGTTGTGATTTTTAGTTGCACAGTTGCTGCCTTTCTGAATTGATTACTGTGTTGTAATTACTGGTTTGTGTCTCCTCATACATTGGTGGATGGTGATGTTGATAAAAATTCTGGGATTTCTCTTTGTGCTTCTTGGTAGCTGTTGATAAAAATTCTGAGATTTGTCTTTGTGCTTCTTGGTATATTTTGACAAAAATTCTGAAATTTCGTGGAGAACTTGATTCAGTGGTGTCATGACTAACGAGTGTTCATGGGAGGATTGAGTCTGCTTTGGCCAGTAATCTGTTTCCTGTGATGTTTCAGTGTCAAGCCAGGCTTAACAGCACAACCTGATCGTGCCACATTCGTCTGGTTCTCTCATGGATATTGACGAGCCAAGAACTCCAAAGCTTGCAGGTAAAAATCTGATGCCCAATTGGCAAGCCTCTGCAATCATAGAGCTAGTCATTGCATTTCCCTTAATTTTCTGTCAAATGTATTCTGTGTGTTAGAGCAAATGCTTCAAAACAAGAGCAGGCAGTTCATGTTTGCTTCTTCTTGCTACGGCATCTTACAACCTTTGGGGTCCCTGATATCTTCAATCCATCTATGTACTTGCAAATGGTTCAGAAACTGTGGTCAAGCCTTTTTCATGATTGCTTTATTTAGCAACTAATATCTCTTTATGTTCTTACTCCTTAAATTCATATTTGGCAATACCCATGTCCATTTCACAAATTGTTACAGTTGGTTACTTAGGAAAGTATTTGCCTTCCTTGAAACTCAGTGCTTGCACAAATGATTCAAAGAAGCAATAAGAAGGACGGTTGAGTTCCAAATTATTCAAAGAAGCAAGCAAAGTGACTAGTGTGTTTCCTGTACATACATACTTCTGATCTGTTTGTTACTTACTGCGGCTTTGTTTATTCAGATATGCGACCCAGTGGACCCCATAAGCATTGTTGTAAAGTCTGCGCTAAGAACTTCTCTTCAGGGAGGGCTCTTGGAGGCCACATGTCGTCCCACCGACATGCTAGCATGCAGCCAAAGAGCACACCTAGCCCTCCTCCCATTTTTGTTGATTTACCTGTGTCACTTCTTGGTCCCAGTGATGAGAAGCCTTCACTGCCTTCTTTGGAAACTCAATGCCTGCACAGCTCAGAGGAGTTATCAGCTGTGCTGATCGAAGCTTCATCCAACACTAATGGTGATTGTCGGCAAAATATGATGCTATTTTCTCCAGTGAAGCGTAAGCGATCAAAGAGGGTCATGCCAGAGCTCGATTCAGAGGTGTGTGCTGCATCTGCTCTCCTGATGCTTTCTGGGTCTGCTTCTAAGGGTTGCTATGGGGGAGATAACAATGACAACATTTCAACGCCCAATTTGTTGAAGGAGGTGAATCTGAATGCTTCTGATCAGCTGGTTCATTGTGATGAGTTCATGGATAACACAAGGCCAAAGTCTGACAGGAATTCAGCTTATGAGGGTTTCTATGAACTCTCTGAGAAGGAAAACACTTTGAATTTGGCTGCTGATGTTCCCAGTACGGTGGTGCTAGAGAATGTGTTTGATGATGGGCTGGTGGATGGACATGCTGAGTTCATGAAGCCAGAGGCTAACATTTCACTTGAGGAGGCGAAGTCCAGCAGTAACCTTTCAGTTGCAGTGAACATCAAGAGATACCGTTGCGAGGTCTGCGGAAAGTTATTAAGATCAGAGTGCGCATTGGATTTCCACATGTGGTTACACCGTGAGAAGGAAAACAGTTTGAATTTGGTTGCTGATATTCCCAAGGAGGAGGTGCTTCTGAATGTATTTGATCATGGGCCTGATGTAGATGCTGAATTCATGAAGCCAGGGGCTGGCAGTTCAGTTGAAGACTTGAAGTCTGGTGACCTTTCAGCTGCTGTCAAGATTAAGAGTTACGAGTGCAAGGTCTGTGGAAAGGTATTAAGATCAGGGCAGGCATTGGGAGGCCACATGACGTCACACTTAAACCGCGGGCAGGAGAACACATTGAATTTGGTTGCTGATGTTCCCAAGGCGGAGGTGCTTCTGAATGTGTTTGATTATGAGCTGGATGCAGTTGCTGAGTTCAAGAAGCCAGGGGCTGACATTTCAGTCGAGGAGCTGAAGTCCAGTGACCTCTCAGCTGCAGTTAACGTCAAGAGACACATCAGGTTACACTATGTCCGGAAATGTAATCGTCACCAGGGGGTTACTGATTGTCCTAATTCTGCTTTGATGGAAGAGCACATGCAGAAGCATGAACTGGACTCTCCCATCTTTTGTGGACAGAGGCCACATTCACATGGAAGGGAGATCTGATTCTGAGCCTTGGTTTGTGGCGAGGCGAGCTACCTTCAGCAGGCTGTGGCCAAAGCTGTTTCCAAAAGTTGTCTGAAACTGATAGTGATTCAGTTATCAGCAGGCTCATTAGTTGTCGCGAATTTTTTTTCGCGAATAGGCTCATTAGTACTGAGGGAATGAAATAACTCAATTTCATCTGCTCTAGTCTGTGGATAGATAGAGATTTTGATACTGACACTTTGTTGAGAAACAAAAATTTCTGGGTAAGAAAGGCAAGGATCTAAAGTCACTGCTTGGATGCAAACCAGCGTGGAAGTCATGCATGATAGCATGCAGTGTGATGCAAAGCATGAGCTCGTGATTGTTTCCTTAAGCTCCTAGACAGTTTTCTTAGCTGTACATTGATATTCTTATGTACATAAGTACACACAGCATATTCTTGAAATGATAGTTCAATAAAGAGATGTGAATTAGAATTTGTGCAATCTTCCTGTCTTTTATTCTGTTGCCTCTTGGATGTACTATCAACTATCATCAAGGCAACATTTAGTGCTTTTTGAGTGTTATTGTTGGGTTTGGCTCTGTCGTTCTGGTTGTTCTGCTGCACTCTGCATCCAAGTTGTTCTTGGCTTCCGGTTCCTGATCCTGTAACATGACACTCGGGTTGTGAACTGTGAAATCTGAACCAGGTGATTCTGACAAATGGAGTGCAGCAAGCAACTGTCAAATTTGAATCAGATGATTCTCACAAATGGAGCCGGTGATTTCTGAAAGTTAATCGGCAGGCAGCTGCATTTGGTGAGCTTCTGTTGACAAATTACTCAATTGTAAAGGCTAGTTAGGCTGCTGTGGATATTTAAATTACAGGGCACTTTGGTCAAGGAATTCCTGTCATGTGAATACCCCCCCCCCCTCTCTCTCTCTCTCTCTCTCTCTCTCTCTCTTTTCCTGAACCAGCTTTTTTTATCCGGATATATACAAGAGAGGTGAAGTTCAAAGATGGACAACAAGAGCAAAGCACATGCTTCATCCTCAGCCATGCTTCTTGCTAGCTACAAACCTTGGGCAGCTAGGCTTTTCAGAAGCCTCAAGCCCCCCTCCCTCTTTGCTTTGCTGCACGATTCTCTTCGTCGCTCTAGATCACCTTGCCAGCGACTGTGGACGTGCTCCAGCTAGCGAATTCTCAGGTGCCAGATTCGCGAATTCCCCCAAACCTACCTGGGGCTCCTGGCCCTCATCATGCGACTAGCTGCGCCTCTCAACTTTTGCGCCGCTAATTGCCAAATCGGACACATAACTCAGTGGAGTTATGTCCTGATCAACAGTGTCATGGATAGCCAGTTGACATATTGCTATGTTTGTTCTTCAACTGCCACAAGGCACACTGGACGTTCTGGACCGCCGGCGTCAAAGCTTCTTGTGGGCGGGTGACGACGCCGACGACACATTACCTGAACGGCGCGCAATGTCTAATTGACGGTGATTCGGCACGGGCTGCGTGGGTGAGGAGCAAAATTGACCTGGCATCCATCCATGGTGGCATCCACTGGCAGAACTTGTTCCAGTTTACCAATTACCAATGCCATCACTGCCTGCGAGTTTCTGGCTGGATAGGTGGCTTCCTACTGGGAGGTTGCATGGCATTTTCCCTCTCCTCTTCACACCTGTCACTCTGATGCAGCAATGTCTTTTTTTGAAAGGTTTGATGCAGCAATGTCCGTGCGCCGGGTGACGAAGATGGGCTTCAACTGCCACAAGGCTACAGGCATAATTTTTTTTACAAATGACAAAACCTAGTCGGATTCCCAAACATACTCGGAATTCGAAGATAATCTCGATCGATTCCCGGGGCAGGATAAATAGAAGCACCGCAGCTCCGATCCGCCATGCCACAACACTCTCGATCAAGATCATCTATTCATCTCCCATCTGTCCGGCATAATGTTGGGTCCTAATAATAACCAGAAACGCCCCCGGATCTTGGCCGCCACAACAATCCCCGACGACCTGCTGATCGCCGAGGTCCTGATCCATCTCCCGGCCAAGTCCCTCGCGCCGGGACAGATGGAGAAAAGAACAACCCTGGAGAAAAGAACAACCCTCAAAGGTGAAGGTAGTCCGCCACGAGGGAAAGACTAGAGCTAGTACTACACCTTTGGGAGAATATAAACTGTGCAGATGCAGGGAACCATGTTGTCTCTCGGGTGATTTTGTTAGGACAAAGAATCATGAAAAGTCTGTATTGGCGTAGGTAACATTCTACCAACTGTAAAGGCCATCCGGCAATGTATGTCTGTCGGACGATTTTGTTAGTGAAAAGCAGTACATAGGCCATGTGGGCCTTAGCCCATTTGATTGCACGTTTATTTTTCTTTATGAAGACATTTCTCGTGTTTTTCTTTACGAAGACTTTTTTTTTCTCGTGGCTGGTTTGCGCGTTGGCCGCCGTCGTACTCGTATCGGATTATTAGTTGTACTATTCGCATACACAAACCTAAACATAGTCGGATTCCCAAACATACTCGGAATTCCAAGATCATCTCGATCGATCCCCAGGCAGGATAAATGGAAGCACCGCGGCTCCTCTCTCGATCACGATCATCTATTCATCTCCCATCTGTGCGGCATAATGGTGGGTCCTAATAACCAGAAGCGCCCCCGGATCTTGGCCCCCACCACAATTCCCGACGACCTGCTGATCGCCGAGGTCCTGATCCATCTCCCGGCCAAGTCCCTCGCGCGCTGCCGGTGCGTGTGCCGCTCGTGGCGCGCCGGGATCGCCGCCGCCGCCTTCGTCCGCCGCCACCGCGACCTCTCCCGCGCGAGGCCGCCCTCGTCCGTGCTCGCCATCCCTCGCCGGAACATCAACGATCCCAACCATGCCACCACCACGGAGATCGCCTTCCACCGCGTCCCGCTGCTGCTACCACCACACGCCGCCACCGAGGCTGCACCAGAGCTCGTGTTCGAGATGACGTGGCCCGAGGGCATCACGCGCGCCGTCCACCCGACGCACTGCGACGGCCTGGTGGCCGTGTCGACGACCACCGACAGGGTGTTCGTCTGCAATCCGGCCACGGGGGAGTTCGTCGCGCTGCCGCTCGGCACCCACAACGCCGAGCTGGACCACTGCGACTCCCAGCTGGCGCCGCCGGTGGCCATCGGCTTCGACCAATGGCGCAACCGCTACGTCGTCGCCAGGTACTTTTACCGGACGTACGGCGACAGTTTCTTCGACGACGACACCGGCGAGTGGGCGCAGGAATACGACATCGGCCACGAGGTGTTCACGCTCGGTGTCGCCGGTGGTGGATCGTGGGAGCTCACCGATGACCCGCCGCACGCCATCATCGGAGCTCAAAGGCCGATCTGCACACGGCGAGCCTTCTACTGGCATTCCCACGTGCCAACGCCACGGCTGGTACGGTTCGGCCTGCGGGACAGGGCGTTCGAGGTCGTGGCCCGGCCTCCGACGACCGGAGGCGAATGGAACCCGCTCGACGACATGGCCGAACTCGACGGGAAGCTCTGCTACGTGCACGCCGCCGCGGAGGCCGAGTTCCATGTCTGGATGGCCGACGACGGGCCTGATGACCTGCGGTGGTCGTTGCGCTGCCGCGTCCACCTCCCTGACGCGGTCCCCATGCTCAACTACGACTTCTTGCCGGTGCTCGTCGCCGACGACGGGGACACGCTAGTGACATGTATCGGCAACACGCTGTACAGGTGCAGCCTGCAGAGCGGGACGATGGAGCAAGTGGTGGACATGGAGCGCCAGCTGCAATGCGGGCCTTGGTCGTCTACCGACTATGTCGTGCCTTACTTCGATAGTTTGCTCTCGATCACAGCATGCAACTACTGATCGAGCCCACTATAGATTAGGGATGAGAACAATCGAAATCGGTATTAAAATAAGTAATACGAAATCAGTCGGGTCAGATTTTTTTCTATATTTATGAAATATAAATAAAACTAATTAAGCATGGTGAAATACGACTAGAAAAAATAATTTAAAATGATAGCTTTTATGTTTTACGAAAACAGGAATGGTCGGGAAACAACATCATAATAGGGAAATGATATCGGGCGGGTAGGGAATTCTCCATTCCCACTTTCATCACTACAATGGATTGATTGCATGTTCGTTTAGTTTGATGCATGATAAGGGATCGAGTAAAACACTATCATTTTGTCAGAACTCGAACAGTTTCATCGTCTCATCTGCCTCATTGTCACAGCTTTAATTTGCTATGTACATGTAATGAATTTCTTGTTCACTAACCATGAATGCCACACTTCCCGTTTGTTTATGCAAACATCGGTATTCAAAATGTTTGACAACAATAGCTAGGTTTTGGACACGACATTTGGCTATTTGTTTTCTTCAAAAATTAGTGCAAAAATGCAAAAGCAACGTCAAAACATTTTCAACGGTAACACAACAACTGGCACCAACAAAATAATTTCGAACCGACCTAGATCATATCTTAGGCTACACTAGCAAGTGTTCGGAGCCCGCCGGTGAAGGAAGTCCACATGTGATACGATACCAAATTCCCAGTGCTAGATGCCTGTGCCAGAAAGCATTGCAATGTAAACTCTAAAATTCAGAAGAACAGCCTTTTTGGCTACAAGGTAGATGGCATTTCCCTTTGGCACACCATTGTTTGGCAATTTCAATTGAGTGAATGGTTATCCCTCTTCTGCTTGATTTATCAAATGCACAAGAACAGCTATACTTGTTCATTCTGATTTCAGAACTCTCATGTGCTTGTTCCACGCTTTGCGAAACATCACGTCGAGTGATCAGGATGATACTATCATGTATTCAGGTGGAAATGGAGCCCTGATGGCCACCTGGCCCGCACTTAGCTCAATCAGCTTGTAGTGTGCAATTTCCTAGAGGCACAGGCACCTATGAGAATATGAGATCAACCATATTATTCATTCTATTACATTTCTAATGTGCAATTAGTTGAGCTAGTATACCTCTTTATGTGTTATGTGCTTCCATCATATATTTGCATGGTTGTACGAAAGCAAAGAGATTGATCAGGAGACAAAAAAAAACGGGGGGGGGGGGGGGAACCTGGCACTTTTAATATTTACTAGGTAGGTTGACGCGCCATGCGCGTCTAAACAAAACATGTTCACTTGAAATAATAATGAAGTACATATTTATTATCTTACCCCATTCAATTAGATTTTGAATTTTTAGATATTTTTTAATCTTAATGATCATCTAAGCATTGTATAACTCTTTTCTTACGAATTCGTTCACTTTTAGGTGTTAGTAAAAAAAAATATCTAAAAAATTGACATGCTATGTTCAGTGGTTTTTTATATTGATAGAGGGAAAGGTAAAATTAGTAATGAATGATAATTCAGTCAATTTTTTGAATTTACGAATTGAAAGCAAAATAAAAAAAATTAGACCTATTACATAGGAGTTAGTTATTATTTTCTTAAAAAATAGTTATCCTTTTCTATACGAAATTACTTCAAATAATAGAAAAGGCATCATTAATAATTTTTAAAAAATAATAAAAGCGCTTAATAGTATTGTGTGTCCTATTAAGTGGGCCCCACAGAACATGCGTGGGTCCCATCTAAATAGTGTGTGGGTCCGACGTGGGTCCCACATGAAACATGTGGGTCCCACCTTAACAGGACATGGGTCTCACGTGGGGCCCACATAAATAGTGTGCGGGTCCCACATGGTCCCACCTAAATAGTGTGCCGGTTCCACATGGGTCCCACCTAAATATTGTGCGGGTCCGATGTGGGTCCCACCTAAATAGGGCACGGGTCCCACGTGGGCCCACCTAAATAGTGCGCGGATCGCACGTGGGACCAAGGCTCATGAGAGCTCTCCAAAACTTGGAGCTTTATGCCCCGTTTAGATTCACCTACCTTTCCTAAAAATCCACTATTCATCTCAACTTTTTCCTATTCATCTCATCCCCTCCTACTCACAGAACACTATTCATCTACAGTGCATCTCATCCCCTCCTACTCACAGAACACTATTCATCTACAGTGTTTTTTAGGTGAACAGTTTATTTTTGGGGAATCTTTCACAATCTAAACACACCGTATATGTAGTAATAATGACATAATTGCATAGACTACCGATAAAAAGACGACAGCATGCTTTTTCTGAGCGCTCTTGTAGTCTGCAGTCAAAAAGAGCCAGCTGTCTAATCGCTCCTGCAGTCCTCTGTTAAAAAAGGGCCGGACGGCCGTAAATTAGCCGTGTCCATCTCTTTTGTTTCTTGAACATTATTTTTCATGACGTAATGGCCTTTTAATCTGCTGACATAACTTTTAAAATTTAATTCATCTTAATCGGCTGAAATCACGCTATATATAAGTGGTAATCGTTAAAATCAGGCATGACTTAAATATTTTGAATACTTTCACTCAATATTTGAAAGAAAAACAAAAGGTTAAATTTCATGACAATAATGTAAAGCATTTTGAAACAGAACGAGTATAATTACTTGCAGAAACAAATTAACAACTCTGATGTAACCAAAGACAAAAAAAACCAAAAACAAAGATTAAGAAAAAATAAAAAAAATAGTGTCTTTTATATCATCATCATTAATTGTTGTAGTTCGATCAGCTAACTCTAGTAGTTACGAGCCGTGGGCGAGACCAAAGTCTCAACGTAAGGCACCACAGAGTGTACCACTATAGAGTCACGTGGCCGCAACATATACTCCGGTCGCCCGTATTGCAGCTGGCGTCGTATGTCAAACACTTCCTCCATTCTCCCGTCGCGCATGTTGTACCTGTACACCATCTCCTCGACAACGGCCACCAGCGTGTCCCCATCAACAATGACCGTCGGCAAGAATAGTTCGTACAAATCGGAGTCAAGTTCATCATCGGGGAAATCGATGCGGCAGAGTAGTGACCACTTCAGGTCGCCATTCCAGTCGTCGTCGTTGGCTGTCCAGACATGTAGCGATGACGCCTCCGTGGCAGTGTGCAGGTAGCAGAGCTTCCCATCATCCATGACGGCCCTGCCGTCGAGCGGGTTCCATTTGCCGGTCGTCGGACGGGCCACAACCTCGAACGCCCTATCCTTCAGGCCGAAGCGTAGCAGCCGAGGCTTTGGCATGCCGGAGTGCCAGTAGAAGCCCCGCCGCGTGCAGATCGGGGCTTGAACTCCGATGGCGCCCGGCGGGTCGTCGGTGAACTCCCATGAACCGTCCTCGGAGCCGAGCGTGAACACCTCGTGGCCGATGTCGTAGTCCCACCACGACAACGGCTCGCCGGTGGCCTCGTCGTCGAACGTTGTTGTCTTGCCGTACCTACGGTAGAAGTACCTGGCGACGATGTAGCTGTTCCGCCACCGATCGAAACCGATCGAAGCCATCGGCAGTATAATCTGCCGGCGGCGGGCGTAGTAATCGACCTCGGCGTTGTGGCTGCCCCGTGGCAGCGCGACCAACTCTTGGGTGGCCGGGTTGGGTTGCAGACGAGCACACGGTCGATGGAGGGAATGCAAGTGGGCGTGCCTGCGGGCGCCTGCAGGCCACCTGCAATGATCGTCAGCAGATTTGTTTAACCTGCTGGATGCCTGCTAGTACATGCTCTCCTTGCCGCTTCCTCCTGCTGGGCAATGCAGGAACAGGCTAGCAGGTAAGCAGGAGTCCGCAGGAGCCTGCTAATAAGCTAGCTACGGGTGAAAACTCGACCCGTGCTAATCCCTCACCAATCTGCCGTGTGATCACGCAATCCGGCATCAAAAGCATATGGATTCGGAGCAGCGGCAGGGGCGCTCCATTGCGCCGAGCCACCACTGCGCATCACCACGGCGGCCTGTAGTACTCCTCCAACGACGACGCACTGGATCAGATCGGCAGATCCTTCGGTACATGGGCAGGTCGTGCAAGCAGGAGCGCGAGCACCTCCTCTCGCCGCCGGACGCCGTGGGGAGGTCGCCGGCGACAAGGTACCTCCGGTCCATCAAGACCATGCTTCATGGCGACACACGTCGAGAGCCCGTTGGCCACGGCCGCTGCCCTGACGACGGCGACACACGTCTGGGCGAAAGGTAGCCACGACGCTGGCGGCGACGGCGTCCTCCACAGCGGCGGGGCGAACAGGATCATGGACTGCGCCATGAGGGACCGGCGGGACGCATCTCGGCGGCAGGCTGCTCGGTGGCGGTGGCAGCGGTGCCAGCGACGACACGGTCGGGCGTACTGTTTCTGTGGCTGTAGATAAAGGAGTAGGCCTCCGCAGGCTTTGCATGTGCCGCAGGATTACCCATTGGAGCCCACCGGCCTTAGCAGACTTAGGCCCTCCCACAAAAATACACTATTCATCCAACTTTTCACTATTCATCCTATCCTTTCTACTCACAAAACACTATTCATCTACAGTGTTTTTTAGTGAACAGTGTATTTTCGGGGAATCTTTCCCCAATCTAAACGCACCCTTACCTGCGAAAGCCCATGTATAAAATACACGACTCTGCACAAAGTAATTTTGGCAGGCGGGCCGAGCAGGCAGGCAGGTCGGCCCACACCTGCCTGCATTCCTACTGGTCATGATCGTGACGAGGCCGTCGCAGTGGGACAGGTGGACGTGACGTGTGCCCTTGGTCCACGCCATGTCGAACAGGAGGTCAGACTCGACGACGGTGGTTGTGGGCCCCGGCGGTGCTAGTAGTAGAGGGAGGCAGTAGAAGCTCATGTGATTGGTAGTGTATCCGTCGCCGTTGAGCTCGAAGAGGATGGAGAGCATGGAAGACGACGCGGCGGCCTCGCGCGGGAGAGGTCGCGGTGGCGGCAGACGAAGGCGGCGCCGGAGATGGCAGCGCACCAGGAGCGGCACACGCAGTGGCAGCAGACGATGGACTTGATGGGGAGGCGGACGAGGACCTCGGAGATCACCAGGTCGGCGGGGATGTCGTCGGCGACCAAGATGCCGCGGCACATCTTGTCGTCGTCGGAGGAGCCCATCATCGTGCCGGATTGGAGAATCGTCGTGATATAGTATTATTACGTTTCCTATAAGAGGAGGCGGCGCTGCGCTGGGCTGGCCTACGGACTCCGCTTTCTCATCCTCTGTTTGGAATCCGATTAGGTATACAACCACAACTAGGCGGAAAAAGCAAGATCAACCAACTACGAAAAACAACGAATAACAGACAGGATAAAAGACAAAACAAAAGCAAACCAAGAAAACCAGAACGGGGATGAAAAACCAGAAAAGGATTTAGGCATGTACACGATTGTAGGCTACACCAAACTGCTGGATGTCCCCCTTCTTCTTCTGTTAATTTGGATAAGTGGTTGAACGTCCTTCTGCTGCGCTCCTTCCAAATGTTCCATTAAAAATAGATTATTACACCGTCGATTAAAGGTTTGTTCTGCTTGTCAACTCTGCTTCTACATTGTTCCCACCACCCATACAATGTAGTTGATTGTGTGGTTGGTGGTAGGCTTATACCTCCTAGCCAGGTCATGAGCTCGTCGCATGTTTCCTTCTTGTAGTCGTACTCCTTGTAAAGATGAGTCGCTGTTTCTAGTTCTCTGTTGCAAAGTTTACAGAATGAGTCCCTTTACTACCCCCCCCCTTCAAAAAATTGTCGGCCGTTAAAATCTTTTTCTAGAGTAGAATCCAAGAAAAAATACGACATTTGGGTTCAGCTTTGGCTTTCCATATTGGGTGGAACATTGTTTCTCTTGTGTGGACAATGAATTGCGAGTTGTATGTGCTTTTTGTTGAGTATTTCCCGTTAGACGTCCATTGCCACACAATTTGATCCTCAGCATTGCTACCTTTTTCTTGTAATTGGACTAGGTCCCACAACTCGGCAAATTCCCTTACCCTAGTTTCCGTGCTCAACGGGTACCCCAGGGCCACCCAATGGTTATCAGAAAAAGCCTTTTGAATTGTGATGTTTTTTCTTCGAGATTTTTTGTGGTGCTATAGTTTTTGGTGATGAACCACTCAACCAACTGGACTGCAGGAACATGGCCTTATTGCCTTTGCCCGCGTGGACTATTGTAGATGCATGGATGTCGAGTTTTGTCCAAGATCATTCTTCATTTTTTCCATTGATACCAAAGCCATCTGAGCCTGAAGGCTCTTGCTAGTTGTTCAAGGTCTAGAACTCCAAGGCCGCCTAGTTCTTTCGGCGGGCACACTTTCGTCCATTTAACTAGGCAGTGACCTCCGTTTCCTTTTTCCAGCTCATCCCCTTTTCCATAAAAAACTTCGCCTCCTTCTGTCGATCTATTTGATTAGACATTTTTGCGTTGGGAGTACTGTTAGGTGATAGATTGGTTATGATGTGAGCACGCTTTTGGCAAGTGTTTCTCTTCCTACTAATGTTAGCATTCTCCCTTTCCATCCTGACAATCTTTTCCCAATTTTGTCAATGAGAGACTGGACATCAACCCATCGAAACTTACGTGTGTGCAGTGGTAAGCCTAAGTATTTTCCCAGGAATGAACAAACTTTTCCGGGGAAATCAATGAATGCATTAGAAACGACCTCTTCGGTGCAACGAATGGGGAAAATTTCAGTTTTGTTCATATTAACCTTTAACCCAGAGCATTTCCCGAACACCTGTAGCAGCTGGTTGATGCGGCATCATCGGCATACAAGGAACATCTTAGCTTTGCCGCCTTTGGAAGGATCTGATGCAAATTGTTTCGTTGGTCAGCTAGTTCAATTATTCTTTGTAAGGGGTCAATGGCTAGGATGCACATCAATAGTGGTAGCAGATCGCCCTGTCGTACACCCCTAGCATGCTTGAATTTTTTTTTTTCCCGGGGTGCCATTGAGGAGGACTTTGGATGAAGAAGTGACCAGGCATTCCAATCTCTCCATTGCTCGATCGATATCATCATCACATCACATCACATCATCATTGTACCCTAGTAGTTACATGTTATGGGCGAGACCAAAGTCTCAAAATAAGGCAGGATACAGATAAACTCGGATCCTTCCAGCCTCCTGTATTGCAGCCGGAGCTGCTTGTCCACCACTTCCTCCATACTCCCGTTCTGCACATTGTACCTGTTCACTGTCTCGCCGACAGCGACCACCAACATGTCCCCGTCGGCGATGATTGGCTTGAAGTACCTGAAACCAGGCGCATGGACGATGCGGCAGCGCAGCGACCACTGCAGGTCTTGCCCATCGTCGGCTATCCAGAGTTGGAAGAAGGACGCGTCCGCGGCGGCGTGCACGTAGCATAGCTTCCCGTCCATGGCCGCCATGCTGTCGAGATGGCTCCAGCCGGGGGTGGGAGGCCGAGGCACGACCTCGAACTTCCTGTCACGTAGGCCGCCAAAACGCATCAGCCGGAGCTTTGGCATGTCCGAGTGCCAGTAGTAGCCCCTCCATGTGCAGATCGGACTCTGAAATTCGATGGCGTGCGGCGGGTCGTCGGTGAGCTCCCACGACGATCCACCGCCACCGCCGCCGCCGCCGAGCGTGAACACCTCATGGCCGATGTCGTAGTCGCCGTCCTGCACCCACTCGTCGGTGGCCTCGTCGAAGGTGGTCTCGCCGTACGTCCGGTAAAAGTACCTGGCAACGACGTAGCTGTTCCTCCACTTGTCAAAACCGAGAGCCACCGGCACCGCCTTGGCCACGCCGTGATCCAGCTCGGCGTTGTGGGTGCACAGCGGCAGCGCGGCGAACTCTCCGGTGGCCGGGTTGGAGACGAACACCTTGTCCGTGGCTGTCGCGATCGCCACCAGCCCGTCGCAGTGGGTCGGGTAGATGGCGCGCGTGATGCCCTCGTGCCACGTCTTGTGGAGGACGAGATCTGCCTCCGTGGCCATCTGCCCTGGAGGTGGTAGGACGAGCCGGTGGAAGGTGATGTCCGTGGAGGTGGCGTGGCGGTCGTCGGGGTCGCACTCGCGCGGGATGGCGAGCACGGACGACGGCGGCCTCGCCCGGGAGAGGTCGCGGTGGCGGCGGACAAAGGCGGCGGCGGCGATCCCGGCGCGCCATGAGCGGCACACGCATCTGCAAAGCACACCATCGTGCGGATCGGAGAATATCCTCTTGGCCGGCTGAGTGTTACTAGGGCAGTCCCAACCCAAACTCTATCTTTCTTAGAGTCTAAATTCATTTATTAGCCTTGTATTAAATGCCTTTTTAATGATGTGTCAATCAATTATTTGGACTTGTTTCTTATTTGGACTCTAAGTCTATAATTCCCAAGGTATAGACTTTAAGATAGAGAGTCTGGGTTGGGACTTCCCTTACGAAGGGGATAGGATCGGAGGTGCAGTAGTGGCAGTGCTTGTCTTTATCATGGCGGCGCGCTGTCGGATACCGACTAACGACAATTGCTATTTTAGGGTTGTGGTGTCGTAGCTACACGTGCAAGCATGTGGAATTCTGAACCTTTAACATTTTCTTGGATGCATTTCTTCTCCTTTTTGGTTTTTTTTTCATTTAACTTTGACCTAGCATCCCATAATACAGTAAGAGTAGTTCTTTTGCTAAAAACAACATAGAGAAAAATGGCCGTAATAAAATCTATTTTTTTTCTTCAACATTCATTTTTCATTACCTAATGACTTTTTATCAGCTGACATTTCTATTTTACTCAACATCCCTTCAAATAATATTGGTACACCTTTTTTATAAAACTTTTGACAATTAATTCCTCCTAATTATAGATGTCCAAATGGGCCGCCCAGCCCGGCACTAGCCCGACTTGGCCCGGCCCGATGTGGCCCCGCCCGACAAGGCACGACGGCCCATTGTGCCGGGCCACTTGGGCCATCGGGCCAAACTTGCCGGCCCACGCACGGCACTAAGGCCTGTTTATAGTGCTGGGCCGGCCCGATGGCCCGATCAGCCCATCATGCCTTTTCAACCCAAAGGCCCATAAAAAGAGAAGAGGGAGGAAATCTGCACTTTTTGAAGAGACGAGGGGGGAGATTCACGTCGCCAAAGAGATGAGGGGGGAGATTTGCATCTTTGAAGAGAAGAGGGAGGAGATTTGTGATGGGCTGCTAGCAATTTTATCGGGCCACGTCGGGCCAGCCAATTTCGTGTCGTGCTGGGCTAACACGCTGGGCCGAGGAGGCAGCCCAGGCCCGGCCCAACATACGGGGCGTGCCGCCCGGGCCCAAGGCCTCCGTGCCGTGCTGGGCTTGGACCGGGCCAAAATCCCGTGCTGTGGGCGGCCCATGGGCCTCGGGCCATATTGCCATCTCTACTCCTAATCGGTTGACATCTCGCTGTATATAAGTATTACTTATTTTGATATGACTTGTTTTATTATCAAATCAAAGGTACTTCAAGCATGAATTGTATATTTTTTAATACTTTCACCCACTTTTCCAAGAAAAATAATAGGTCATATTTGGTGTCCAAAAAGTCAATAGTGTAAAGCATTTTGAAACCCAACGAGTTCCATTACTTGCAGAGACAAATTAAGAACTGTGATGTAAAACTAAGATAAAAGAAATTCCGAAACGTTTAACTGCATAAAATCAGATGATACGTTTTTTTTTCTTTTTGAAGCGGCAAACCAGCAGATATATATATATATACAATGAAACTGTTCGAGCTCACAAAAGGACGACATGTTGCCTGCAATCATCAAACTGAACCATCAACAAACAATATCAGGGAAAAATAGAATATTCGACATCAACATTGTTCTGGTTCGATCAGCTAGCCCTAGTAGTTACGTGCTACATGGGGGAGACCAAAGTCTCAAAGTAAGGAACCAAAGAGTGTACTGTAGAGTCACATGATCCATCCGGTTGCATGTCCACCGCCATTCCATCTATTCTCCCGCCGTACAACCAGCACCTGTACACCATGTCGCTGAACATCAAGTTGTAGACAGGGTCAGGGATATCGACGCGGCAGAGTAGCGACCACTCCAGCTCAAGGCCTTCGTCGTCGTCGTTGGCCATCCATATATGTAACGACGCCAGCTCCTTCGCGGCGACGTGCACGTAGCAAAGCTTCCCGTCAAGGAAGGCCATGCCGTCGAGATGGTTCGATCCGGCGGTCGTCGTCGGACGGGACACAACCTCGAACGTCCTGTGCTGCAGGCCGAAGCGCAGCAGCTGAGGCTTTGCCACGTCTGATTGCCACTAGTAGAAGCCTCGCCGCGTGCAGACCGGCTGATGAACTCCTCCGATGGCGTGCGGCGGGTCGTCGGTGAGCTCCCATGATCCGCCGCCGAGCATGAACACCTCGTGGCCGATGTTGTCGGCGTAGTCATAGGACGACCACTCGCCGGTGGCCTCGTCGACGAGCAGTCTCTCGACGTACGTCAGGTAGAAGTACCTGGCGACGACGTAGCTGTTCCGCCACCGGTCGAAGCCGATCGGAGCCACCGGGAGTCGTCTCGGCTTCCGGCATTCCAGCTCGGCGTTGTAGGCGCCACGTGGCAGCGCGACGAACTCTTGGGTCGCCGGGTTGGAGACGAACACCCGGCCGGTGGCGGTCGTGATCGCGACCAGGCCGTCGCAGTGCGCGAGGTAGACGACGCGCATGACGTCACCGTCGGGCTCCGGCGACACCGCCGTGTCGAAGGCGAGGTCTGGGTCTACCTCGGAAACCGTGTGCCCCGGCGATGGTAGTGGGAGGCGGGAGAAGCTGATCGCCGTGGTGGTGGCGTTGATCTCGTGGGGGATGGGGAGCATGCACGATGGTGGTGGCCTCGCGCGGGAGAGGTCGCGGTGGCGGCGGACGAAGGCGGCGGCGGCGATCCCGGCGCGCCATGAGCGGCACACGCAGCGGCAGCGGGCGATGGACTTGGCGGGGAGGTGGACGAGGACCTCGGAGATGAGGAGGTCGAGCGGGATGGCGGCGGCCAAGATGCGGCGGCGCTTCTCGTCGGAGCACGCCGTCGTCCTGCCAGATCAATCATATTGATCGATCCAGTGTACACTGTACGTATGGAGGTGTGTTACGGTGTGCCAGTGCTTGTTATTTGTTATGGAGGCCGGAGGCGCGTGGCGCAGTAGGTTTCGAATCCGAGTAGGTTTTGGCTCCTCCGGAGGTGTATACGCGTGTAGTAATTCTACGTGTCACGTACACCCGTCCTATATCAATGTTTTGTGTGTGTGTGTGGCAGTGTGGGGGTGTGTTTATCATGTGGATGAATATGCACACACTATCTATTTTCATAGATATATCACTTTTAGATTATTATATTTGCCATGCATGTGCGAAAAAGCAGGACCACAACCGTGTGGCACACCACCTCTTATCTGCAGCCGTTCATTGTACTTTAACTTTCGTGCTACATCTGCCTCGTGAGCTGACCCGTGAACTTGCTTTTGGCATGCAGCAGGCAACCAGTACACTTCCCCATCTTCTTCCTTGGATTCTTTTCCTCCCCTGCGCCAAGCTCTCTCATCCCCTTCACCCCCTCACCAGATCCTCTTTCCCCATCCTCAGATCGGACAAGAACATCACCGGCGGCGGCGACATCACGGCTTCTGTTCCTGCCATCTCCTAGGTTTGGTCTTCTGAGCTTTCTCCCCCCACCTTGTGACCTTCATCTTCTTTGCAATCTCCGGCGAGATTTAGGGATTCGGGGCTGCTGGGTTCTGGTTGGGGGGTTGATTCTGGTGTCCGGCCATGTTCTCCATTGCCCTCATTAAAAGGAACCAGGGGGTGGAAGGCCGGCCCGGCGGTGGAGGCGGGCGCGGGGGCGGTGAGGCCGGCGGCGGTGGCGCCGCCGGCCGGGTGGTGGTGGATGGCGGTTGGGCCTGGGTCGGGGGGGGGGTGGGGGTTGGTTGTCTACCGCCGACGCCGAGCCTCCGCCGAGACCCTACCACGGCGGCGGCTGGGGTGGCTGGGCGGTGGCGGGGCCGTCACAGAAGGAGTGGATCTGGTTGCTGTAGTGTATCCAATAATCTAGTGTCAGGCTTTCAAAAAACAGTAGTGCATTATCCATTGAGATCCTGTTTTTTTTTCAAAGGTTTTATATGTAGACTCTAACTAGTTTACTGAAACTTCAGAGTTGATCGCGCCATCCTGGTTGTGATAGACGATGGAGTCCGACGGCGTCCTTCATCCACATACCTGAGGGTTGTGGTGGAGGTTGATGTTGCGCCTAGCACAAGAACACCAATGTCGTCTACCGCCGTTAACGAGGACGATGAATTGTCTCAGGAAATGATGGGGTTGTCTCTGGACGCGAGGGACAAGAAATGCACTGCTGATGCAGAAACTATCGCGCGCACCTCTAAGGTTAGTGCTTGTTATTGGTTTTCCATTTGTTGGCCGGGGCTGCATGGTGCTTCACTGATATGGGATTGAATCACCAAATTTCAGTGTTGTGTATTTATCTGAAATATGGTTGCTCTTTTGGAAGTGAGCATTTTACAAGCTATGATCCGAAAATACCATGTCTATTATTTCAGGCAAAAAACACAGATGATGGAATGGTGTCGTCAATGAATGACAAGGAAATGTCTACTGGTTCCAGTGTTGCATCTGGGCACATCCAACTGTCTGATATGGTATAAAGTTATAATGGCCCTTCTGAATTTTGTTTTTGAGCTATGAACAACTGTTATGGTTTAGATAGAAACATTAAGTGAGCTTAGTATTATAATTAGGTAGTCTGATCATGCTAATGTGCCACTTATTGGTTGTCGTTGTCATCTTTTAGGGAAACAACTTCACGGCTGATGTGTCCATGTCTTCAGAACCTAGTGTTGAGTACATTTCTCAAGGAAGCTGTTTACGTGAAATGACATCACAGGTTTAGTACAGTGCCTTCTTAGCTTTCCCAATATACCATTATATTTGACTATTTTTGAGATGCTCTATTAATCTTAATTTCATCATTGACACATGTGCAGCGGTCAAAGATTAATATTGAAATCCCATTGAAGACAATATTCCTCCATGTGTCGAAGTCTCTTGGCATTATCAATCATAATTTTACCACTGTGGAATTCATTGGCTCGTTCCAAGCGCATATTGAGTTTAATTCTGATTTGCCGTGTAGCATCCTAGCAGCAGTTAGAAATCCACGGATTTCAGGAGATGTGTGTCCTACTTCAGAGCTGGCTGAGGAAAGTGCCATAAAGAAAGCTTTTGAGCATCTTGAGTACATGCACAATGTTGATGTGGTTGATCTGAGTACTCATAAGATTGGTGTGTTGAACATTAGATGTAGGACCAAGTACATGCATCTGTTGGAAGGCATTAGCTGTGTTGAGAAAATGTTAGAGAAGTGGTCTGCTTGTTGTGATCTGTTATATGCCGTGCAGAAGATTGCTTACAGCAATGTACAGCCTAGTTCACTTGGTGGTGATAAAGATTTATGTGAGGCTTATTTGGTGAAATTCCGTGAAGACCTGGAGTATATGTATGGTGGCTCACTGTCAGACATAAGGGTATTTGGGGCACAACTTAAGCAACTCATTGCAGAGAAAACCAACTATCAGGAATCCTGCAGGTCCAAGCCATATAAAGGATCTAAGGTAACTCCACAGAAAACTAATTGTTCTATGGTAAACCATGTTCTGTTCTAATTGCATGCCCATGATTTTGGATCTTGTCCAACCTTTTGTTGTGCATGCAGGGTTTTGTTGTCTATGGCAACTTTCATGAAGTGGACATTCTTACCTGGCTTCTTGCCTGGATGGATTTTCCGGAGCCCGAGTACACAACTAACATAAATGAAGATGGATTGTATGCTGGTGAAGTGCTACTTACTATCCCTGACACACAGGACATTATTAATATTGAGGCATACTGTCCAGTCGGAACATATTTAGAAGCTACCAATTCTGCCGCCAGGCAAGCCATCTTATATCTTGAGAGGGAGTTCAACTTTGAAGTTGTTGACTACAATTATAGTGAAAAGGTAGTACTTGAAGCAGAGCTAGCATGTCTGTCTGATATTCATCAGCGTGTGCTGTTCCTTGGTGCAACTGTCAAGCAATTCTGGGGAAATGTTGCCAACAAGCTAAAGGTCACTGCCGATGCAAGCAAAGACTTCCCTGGTAATACTGCTGTGCATAATGGATCTCAAGAT
Organism: Digitaria exilis; assembly: GCA_015342445.1. Taxonomy (NCBI): domain Eukaryota; kingdom Viridiplantae; phylum Streptophyta; class Magnoliopsida; order Poales; family Poaceae; genus Digitaria; species Digitaria exilis. The sequence continues at coordinate 3,043,356 of JACEFO010000191.1, read as the reverse complement.
AACATGGTTTTCATCAACAATTGTTTTGCACAACTCCAAGCAGCTGAAACTAAATTCTCAAAGCTGTTTGAGGCTGCAACAAAGAAGTTTGATGCACTTAAATGAACTTAGTTTTTGCTGCTTTTGTGTAATCCTTGAGAATTGTAGTATAATGCCATCACAATTCTCTAGGAGATGTTGGCATTTTCATTCCACTGATCTAGTAACCTTAGCTATTACATATATTTGCATGTAATGTGTATGTACTAATTGTGAGGACTGTACTCCAGAACTGCTATGCATTGTATTGTGATGTAAGTTACTGAACTTATTTATGCCGACTTCTTTGGTGGAACTGTAACATGATATTGAGTGTTTTCTAACTTCCTAGCTTGAAGAAGACATGTCTTGTTTCCTGACTGCCAAGTGACCAAGTACCAATATGTTGATAGTCTTGAAGTCCTTGAATATTTATTGACTATTAAATAAGATTTACTAACTAATTAACATCATATTAGCTCTGCTAATAGGAACATTACCTGGTATTATTGCTGGCCTGCAGTCTTTACTCTATGTGAAGATGAATACTTTTTTATTTCTGTTTATGTAGATTGGATCCTTCACATCAGTATCCAAGCAAGTCGATGAGATGAATTAGCCTGCCAGTTTCTTTGACAAGACAAGACCAAGGTAACTCAACCACCAAGGGCAGACCTTTTACCCGGTGGACATTCCATGTCTTGCAGAGTCCAACAGATATTGCCCCTACTCTCCTGTCGTCTATTTTTTCCCCCACCAATGCTGCTGAAGTGAAGACAGGGAGAACACCTCATCTTGCATCTCCTCTACTCTCCTCTCTTCTTTGTTTGGAGGCTGCGAGAATGCCAGGTAACTTTCTTCAAAACCTTTTAATCTGCTATTTTTGTTGACACTGCTCCAGTGCATGCTTCTGCTTTTTGGGTATTTTGTCCTCCCCTGGACCTTGTTATGCCAGATATGCAGCACTTTTAAAATTTCTTCTCCTACTTCTCTGGTCTTTTATCCGTTCTTGTTTACCCTTCCGTGCTTGTTATCTGCTTGTTACCCTTCTATGTATGTTTTGCTGCTCTATACTGGTTAACGCCTTGTTCATGCTTGTTTTTTCCCCTGTTTATGTTCTATTTTCCTTCTTAATACGACATTAACAGAATCGTGATGTTTAATTAATTGTTCTGCTACTTTGTGACATGCCTGCTTAAGTATCCAACCCACTGTAGATATTTTTTTTATGATTACGATATCACGAAATAATAGGGTTGTATTCTGTTCAAAGGTGAAGTTGAGGATATTTGCGTGGATGGGTCAAGCCCAGTCTCAAGGAGTTCAGTAACACACATTGCAAACATAGTTAATAAGTTTGATCAAGTGAAGAAGGATCTTGTTAAGGAGACTGGGTTCCATGGCATTCTTGATTTGCCTCAGATACCTAAAGTGGACCGGAAGTTTACTGTATGGTTGTTGACCAAGCTGGATGTAGAGACTAAGTGCATTGTGGTTAATGGCCAGTGTGTCACGGATGTCATTGACTTTGAAGTTTCTAGGATAATGGGCATCCCTGTTGGGAATAGGGTTGTATGCCCTCTTGATAATGATCAAAGGATGTGCAAGCTTGATTTTATTCAGAACTGTATAGGTTCTGAAGAAGGCGAGACCAACAGTCTGGTTGCAGCTGGGCGCAATGTGGCGAGAAACTATTCATATCCTATGAGTGACAAAGAAATTGGTAATTTCAAGGTGTCATTTGTTGTTTGGGTTATGGGACATCTGCTTGCACCAACAAAGAAGCATAATGTTGGTGGTGATGGGTTTTGGGGTGCACTCAAGAATGCAGATGAGATCAAGTACTTCAATTGGTCTGCTTTTGTTTTGGAGGAGCTATTTTCAGCAGCAAGGGATGTACAAGATGAATTGAAACAGAAGAGGGTTGTCTCTACTATTACTGGCTGTGCAATCCTTCTGCAGGTGATTTGTGCTAAGCATGGGTGCATAAACATTACCTTTTCATTTTAATGAAACTTACACTTTCATTATTTAATGCAACAGATTTTATACCTTGATAATGTCAACATGGGCCAGCTGAATAGGCCTAGGAATATTTTGCCTCGTGTGAAGGCATATGATAGCAAGTCACTCAGTCTGATGATAGCTTCAGACAAAGCTTGTTCTGCTTCAAGTTCTGAAAATGCTGTTTGGGGCAGCAATGTGGTAAGAAAGGTCTAATTGTTTTTTTGTTTGTTTTGCAACTGCACCCATGGAATAGCATTCTGAATTTTCCACATTATCATTGTTGGCATAGCTCCATCCTCCAATGGATTTTACTAGAACAATACACCAGGATCCAGGACCTTCAGAGATTCCAGTCCCAGACCAACTCCTCGTCAATGACTTTGGGCGTTTTGTAAGGGATATATTTGGAAATAAGGTAGTCACTTACCTAAGTACTGAGATAATCAACTTACACACATTAAAGATGCACCTGTCTTAGACTCTGAAATGTTGTGTTTTGAAATTATGTGCTGCAGATTACAAGGGAACAAGCTGTTGCCATCAACTGGTTTAATGCTCGGTGTGCCCAGAACGTTCACCATCTGAGACTAAAAATCCAACAAGACACAATTAGGCTGATTGGGAAACTATTTCCTGTAGAACAAACAAATACACATACCCCCCCAGGTCGTGCCAATGCTAACTCTCAAATTTATACTGCAAGGGTTGAAGGTATGATATTTAACTACCCCATGTGCTGTATCATGTCATATGTTGCATGTCCACCATATTTATAACGTCACGTGTATAATCTCATCTCTTGTATGGCTACTAACATATTTAACTCTGGCAGAGGCCAGGCAAGCACATTCTGAACCGCCACGGAGGGTTGCTTATGGACAAACAATCCTTAGGAAGAAACGCTCAGCCTACCGATCAGCAAGCACTTCCGATCAGAATGGTAATTACTTACTAGTATTGGCAAATACTAAATCAAACATATTTGATACCTTACTTTTTCTTACTAATTTTCATGTTGCAAAATCTAAGAAGAAACACCGCTACATGCCAAGAAGTCATCCATATATAGAAACTATTTTATCTGGTGGATTTTGTTCGGAGAATGAAGTTATTCCTGACCAAGTCTCCGACACTGATGGTCAAACGAGCCACCATACTTCTCACCAATCTAAACAATCTACTGCATCCAAAGGTGCGTTAGATTCCTTATTATAATATCAAGTTTCTTGTTTTTTATTCACCATGCCTTTTCTATCGCAGTCTCTGTAACTAACAAGAAAATATTCACAAACTTTATTTTCCTAGGCCTTGGTATGGAAGCCGCCCCCTTTGACCTTTGTGTAGACTTCAGTGAACAAGATGATACTGTGCCTTCCGTTTCAAATGTTCCAGTGGATACGCATCCTCTTTCTAACAATTTGCCAGAACCTAGAACACCAGGAATTGGTTTTAGTACACTGGCAGGGACACCAGCAAGTGGGAAGAACATTAATCCATGCAACATGTTCTCTACACCTGACAACAGAATACACAATTCATCCACTTCTCCAAGAACATTGAGCAAGCTGATGGCAGAAGGAGAGCTTGTTGCTCGTATTACTGATATGGAAGATAACCTTGACATAAATATGAAGCCTTGGGATCATGATTTTACAGATTCTCCTATCAATAAACGTGATGTCGAGCTCGTATCCATTGCAAAATCACCCTGGTGTTATGGCTATACACACCGTCATGTGGCAAAGGATATTGTCAACAAGTTGGTTGCAAATGTGTCTTGTTGTGGCGCTGCAAAGCTAAACAGGTACATTCCGCATGACACATATTTCCTGTTGCCTTAATTTACTTTGTTATGGGTTCCATTTTTTAACCTTGTCTGTTATTTTCAAGCCCATGGATTTTCCATACATCACCGAGAGAGATTCAAGTTTCTGGCTCATGGATTCAATCAGTCTTCTGCTTGGGTAAAACCATGACCTATGAAGTTTGTGACTTATCAGTACGTCGCCTGGTACAACTTGATGATGATATGTATCAGTCTTCCCCTGAAACTCGTTGGCGACACATTATTGAATCTGAATTTGCGGTATGACATATCCATGAGTTCTTTGTATGTTCCATATTAATCCACATGCACAATTTGGTTTATGTCTGGTTATATTTTTGCAATCTGCTGCAGATGCTATCCATTGCTGGTGAAAATACAACTTTCCACAAATCCATTCGATCCCAATTTACTGGAAAGTCAATAATACACAGAATTGAGCAATGCTGTATGGTTTGTATCAATTTCATCACGTGTTCGTATTTATTATTGCACCCCTGGCTTATTTCCTGTGTTCCCTAATTTTGTGTATTGTCTATAGATAATTGTTCCTGTTGCTATCTTGCTCAACTGGTGCTGTTACTTCTTCGATTTCAACAACAAATGTGTACATGTAGTTGATCCTCTATTCAATCAACGCCAAAAAACAGTATTTCAACAAATCCACTCCCCAAATGTTTGTAAGGTTGCTGCAGAGATTGCCAAAACAATTGATGCATTTTTTAATAACTGGAATCATAATATAGCTGAATGGGACACAATTTATGTTGTTCCCCCCATATCAGATGCAACTGGGTAAGAGTTACCTTTGATAATGTTTTCTTCTTGTGAAATTAGTTATAAGTCTACTAAAAATTTTTTTTTGGCTTCAAAGTGATGAGACCGGTTTACTGATGCTTTTCTACATGCGCGAGTATGACGGATCCAAGTTTCATAAAGTTGACCGGGTACGTGTATTTTGTCAATTTCTTAGTTTCCAATATGATTTCCTAAATCGCATAATAATTGTGTATTGCAATTTCAGGAATGTTTCTCTGATTTCAAGAAGCATATGTTGTATGAACTCATCAACTTGGAGAACAACCAGGTCACACCACCGATCAAGTACACTATTTCAATAGATGATTAAATTTCTGTGTTGTTACTGTTGCCATTTTAAGCACTGCCGTTTATGAACACAGTGAACCTTTGACATTTTGCTGTATTGTATGCTGTTGTTTTCCTGGCCTAGTTGCAACTATCTAAGATCTGGCTTGTATTTATGCACTTTCTGTACTATTGTCATATCTTGTGTAATAAGAATCTAAGACTACTGGTTGTATTGTGTTCAAGTGGGCAGTGTGAGTTTTATTATGGTATTTTAGTATTGTATACACTATTGTACTTGGTGTTTGTCAACACCATCTTGCATATTAATATAATTTAAGCACCACTGTTATTCCATTATATTCTTGTGTGAAGTGCCTAGTGCAAAAAGATTTTTAAGAGTGGTTGCCTGTTAAATATAGAAAAAGCATTGTACTGCTGTACTGTGCAATTTCCCTATATTCCACTATGGCCACGAAATGCAGCAGTACCACATAGCTGAGGTCACTGCTTTGGGCAACCCACATCCTGCCTTCCAGTGGGGAAGTTTGAATTTGAATTTGAACTCCAAGGAGGGAAACAGGCAAGCCTCAGCTGCATATATACAGATAGGCGACCACCCCCTGGCAACAGATATATTTGATCACTTCTTCCCTTCTTTCCTAGCCAATCACTATGTCTGATCTCGTGGAGTCAAGCGGTGCTGTTGTTTCATCGATGACAAAGGAGACAGAGCCATCGGTTCACCTGTATCATCAGGTTAATGTATCCTCTCTTAATCTAGCAAACTTGTGTCCTGTTATGCTTTCATTTCTGAAATCTTCTTTCTCCATCAGCTATCTGCATCTGGCTATGATGCTGATGGTGAGGCCAGTCCATCACCTCCTTTGCTTGATTCTACACCGAATACACCATCGTCTTCCTTCTCTGGTGCTGCTGCTGATGGTGATGATGAAACACACGACACTGATGAAGTTTGCAGCCCCCTCTCTCCTGATACACAGGTTGGGCTTTATTGGTGATCAATATCAACAACTTTTTCACCTGTACCAAGTTCCCACTGCCTTATTGGTGCTCATTATCTTGTTTTGGTTTACCTCCTGCAGGAGGGGACTGGTGACTCCTCAGAAAACTCTAGTGATGACCTGTCCCTTCCTCATGCTTTGGATGTAGATGCAGTTTCTGCGACAAGTAGCCCAGCAAGTGTCGTGGCAGAAGAACCACCATCTCCACCAGCTCTACCAGCTACCAGAGTTGTGAATCTTCGTCGTCGTCGCATTGAGGTTGAGACTGAGGCAGAGAAGCGTGCTCGCATGGATCTTTGAGAGCATAGTCTGTTATTGTAGTGCACAATATTTTGCCTAGCGGCCATGGCAGCTTGTGTCTGTTGTGATTTGCCACATGCTAGAGTCCTTGTAAGTCTAGTTTAGTGAGGATGAGTGATGCCTCTTAACTTGTTAAGTATCCCTGCTAGAACCCTTGTTTCATGTACCATCTCCACTACCATGAATCAAAGTTCTCTCTTTTATCCTATTAAATAATGTTCAGATAAATTAATTTTACTCTAGGACCATTTGGTACATTGGTATAAAGTGGACTTATGTGCTAATACACTAGGACACTTTAGCTACCTATTAGAATTTGAAATGTGCCTGCCAAAGCGCCAATGTTAAAATTTTTCCCAACAACTCTGAATTGACTGCCTACTGTGTATGCTTTCGAAGGATTGACTCTCACTGTACAACACTGTGTCAGAATTCCTACTCTGTACTTTGCTCTAGACTTGCCATTCCTGTAACTGTAGCATGCCTACTCACTCCTCCAGTCTGGCAAGTGACATGGCCTATCATCCTGTACACTATGGACTAGTTTAGATTCAAGATATCTACTACTCGCCCCATCACATTCTTTTCCATCCTTTTCTCACTATTTATTGCTACAGTGCATATCTGCTATAGTAAATATCGAACTATCTCCACCAACCAAACACCCCCTATATTGGTTGAAATCCTCAGCAAGGAAAACTAGTCCTCCCTGCCTGCAGGTAGCTTAATAGGACTGCACCGTGTCCACATGCACTCCAATAGAACTGCACCATGTACACATGCCACAGATATATATCCGCATTGACAGGTGACCATATGCAGTCACCTCCCTCTTGCTAATAGTATTCCACCCTATAGTCAAGAACACAACCTTTCATCCCTCTTTTCTCCTCACACATTCCACCCTTCAGCCAAGAACACAACCATTCTGCATCTCTCGAAGAACATGATTTTCCCTCCGTGATCTGCATCTCTCAGAAGAACCCAACCATTCATCTTCCATTCAGTAGTGTGTTTTGCAAGCACGAATCCACTATACCCAATATGTGAGCTGCAACTTATGAAGAGAGCATCCAGCTAAGGTACATTTCCGGGACTGTGAATTTTCCGTTCTATTTTCTTACCATCTCTTTCTAATGTGCCAAATTTTTCTTGGTTTTTTCACGACTTGTTTTCTGTTTCGTAGGCAAGATGGATGGACTTCCTCATGTGCCGAAAGACAAGACTGGGTTCTCAAACTTGGGTCTCTGTAATACTACACACCGTCAGGAGAGTAAAGCACCCGTGTTAGAGGTGCACTCTATGTGTAATCCAGAAAAGGTATCTGAGATCTTCTCAAACTTTAAGGGGCAGAAAGCTGAACTGGTTCGTAGTATTGGCTTTGAGGGTTTGCTTAGGATACCTAAACATCTGAGCCTAGATCATAGCTTGTCTATTTGGTTGCTGAATAGGTTTGATCCTATCAAAATGGAAATATGTTTAGATGGTGATGTTTTGTTGCCAATAAGAGATCCTGATGTCCATTTGGTCCTTGGCATACCATGTGATGGAGATCCTGTTTTATCCAGTGAATTTGTTTCGAGTGATGTGGTCTGTGCTGTAAGGAAAGCTTTGTTCCTGCAGAACAACACAGAGCCATACACTCAAGATCTCCAATCATGCCCCTGTCCATCTTTTTCTTTAGAATATCTGCATCATATCTTGGAGAAAGATTATGGTGACAACATGTCTGAAGAAGAGAAAGTTGCATTCAAGATTGCAACAGTTCTATTCTCCATAGCCTACTTCCTAGCTCCAAGCCAGCCATTCTATGCATTCCCAATGTCTATCTTGAACAACTTTGTTGGTGTGGATGCCCCTAGAAGTCACAACTGGGCACGTTTTGTCCTAATCGCATTAGCTCAGGCTGCAAAGCATATCCAGTCTACAGTCCTTGACCCCAAGGAATCAATCAAGATTTATGGCTGCTCAGTCTTCATTCAGGTGCACTATGTTGTCCTGCTGTGTTTTTCGAAACTGAACATCAATGGAAATTTTTTTTCAACCACCATTTTCTGTTGTCTGTTTTAGATATTTTATCTTGACAACCTTGACTTTGGACCCTCATCAACAATACATATGGATTTGCCAAGGGTGAACACCTTTGACTCATTGACCATCAAGATGTTGACAAACAGCGACCTAGTTGGACCAGACGACAACAATTTGATGCAGTTTGGGAGATCAAATGTTATGTTGCCTGTATCCCTTGGGCTGTTCTCATGGGGCATAGATTTTTAGTCAGTCTTTTGTGAATACACCTTTCAGCCGTTATATTTAAAACTTTCTGTTTTTGCTTGTACTCAGGTTAGAGATGAAGTTGATGTGTGCTATACTCGAGGCTGGCGCAAACATGTGTCACTACTTAGTTACACAGAGGAGGATTATGATAATAATTTTCTAAAATGCTGGGTGAGCACAACGTCTCTATCATAATTCCATATTTCCATTAGAATGGTATAAATTGAAATCTGCCAACTTTAAAATAGGAACTGCTTCGAGATGGTCTTCGACTTTTTGACAATTGTGCTGCTCATACGCGTTCCGTCAATGAGAGTAATTTAACATCTGTACCCCATTTGTTGAATGATATACTCGAACCACTTGATTGTATGAGATCGGATTTCATGGACACTTTGAACAAGCTAGGCCGTAGGGCAGCTGATGAAATTAAGAGGAACAATCTAGTGCTCTTTGATCGTCACATACCACCAGAAGAAAACATTTCATCATCTAAACGAAAAAACACAGGTATTTCACTTGCCATGTATGCAATTGTGTTATCTGCAATGTTCTCACTTACCTTCTCACTATATAATAAACTTAACCTGCAGATACACCACCAGCTGGTGCATCGTCTAGAAAGAGGAGAGCAACTTGTAAGTTCACCACTACCTACTATATTTTTCTCCCCGATAATATTTTTCCATTTAATAAGTCTTTATAGTTTCAATACATATAAAGCTTGTGGTCCAGCTGCATGTGCCAATAGGTGTCATGGTTAGTATATATAGACACGTTGTTTTCCCCTTACTTAGATCCATTTTTTTTAAATATATTTAAATACATCCTACTCTTCTTTATATGTTTTCTTATATAGTTCTTTTTTATGATTTATAATTTTTTTGTATTTGAATACATCATTGAGTTGATACACTTTTACCCTCACTGATGTAATAACATGTGTTGTATCTTCATTTGTTGAATTCAGGTAAAAACATATACAAATCATTGCTGAAGTTTAGAGCAATTCGCTCAGCTAGACAAGCGCATTTCGCACATGGTAATTAATTCTCAACATTATCCATTTTAGAAAAAGCAGAATATGTTGCAGTATTGTTTGTACTCACATGACAAATGATTATGTCCAATAATAGGATCATCTTCTTCTGAGGGTAATGCAGTAGATGAAACTTCACACCAACCTACTTTGGAGTATATTCCCCAGAACACATCGTTGGAATTAGCAACTCATCAAGTTAACACAACCCAAGGTTTCTGTTTTACTGTCTTCTATGTAATTTTATATTTTCCATGATTCCCTGTTTAAATATTTGTGTTCAAATTAATTACAGCACATGTTATTGTGAGGTATATTGCAACTTATTTGTCAAATATACTTTATGTTAGGCCCATCTTGGATTGAGTCAAGCTGTACATCACATGCCCAGCAAATCAGCCCTGTTTCTATCTCTGCTGATAATAGCTTTGCTGCAGTAACACCAATAGAGATCACAACCCATGGTTTGTATTTTATCTTCTCAGTTGCATGGCGTGTGGAAAATACAGCATGACACAACAATCTTCTTTTATACTAATGTCATGGTGTTTGATTTTCCTTTTAGGTGCACCTTCTAGTGTCAGCAATATTTTACATGCAGACGACATCTGTGACAACACCTCAATTGAGTTATCAGACCCTCAGGGAATCACCAGTCAAGGTATGTAATTTTTTTGCCTCATCCACTCAAGCCTTAATAACACATAAAGTCTTTGAATTGTGGCAACTATAATAGTTCCAGCGTTACATCATGTAGGCATGGAACACCCAGTGCATGCTCAACCATCATCTCCAACTCTCGAACTGGATGCTCTGCAGGGATGTCCACTTAAAAAGATTGTTAGAAAGCACTCAATGTTTCCAGAATCACCTTTTTCGCTGGCATTCTACCATGAAGATGTTCCACGTCTGAAAAAGGTGATAGTGTACCGATGGTTGACACAAGCTAATATGCCTAATCAAATTCTGGAAAGGTAGTTCGCTTTGTCTTTTTCTGTATATTTTTAATATTCAGGATTAATCTTTGTACCTGTCAGGTTCTCTATAAATATTCCAAATTCCATTCGTTCTGCAGGATCTGGTTTCGTCATATCAAGCCATATACCATAACTATTTGTGGATATGTGTTAAGGTCATGCATGGTACAGTCTGGAGCTTTCAATGTTGATCTATGTGATGCTATCATGAGGCTCTGGGCTTATCTGGATAGGAGAATGTATCAATACTACGTAAAATATGGCGAAATACACAAGACTTGGCGTCATTTTCTACCAGCTACTTTTGCGGTACACTACTATCATTGTCCTTCTGTTATAACCGAGTCTACTAGCTATTCATTTTTATATGACATATTAGAAAGTCCTAACACTATTTGACCTGCAGGAATCTGTACTGCAACAGCGAGATTATCTGAACTGTGAGAAGATAAGGGCTAGCTTCATAGGAGAACACTTATACTGCGATGTTGAGAATTGTCAGATGGTAATTCATTGATACACCTTCTTTTTGAAAAATTTGTTAATTTGGGGCGACATTCTGATTTTAATGATTTTCTAAATACCCTTTTTGCATGTTTGCAGATTATATTACCTGTTAGGTATCATGACAAGTGGAGTTGCTACTTCTGGGATTTAAAGTACAAGACATTGACCATCATGGACCCGAGTTATATGAAATCAAGCTCACTCAAAGTCAGTTTGCATCACGAGCAGGCTGTGTCTGAGCTTCACCAGGCTTTGCTTGCTTGCATTAACCACTTCTTTGATGGTTGGAGTGTTGATGATAGTGGATGGAGATTTTTCTACCCAACTAATCATGGTCCTAGATGCAAAGCGTATGTTAATAGTGGTTTATATGCTGATGTAGTGTTAACCACTTCTTTGGAAGTTTCCTTGTACACTAACTGATGGTTTTCACATGCAGTGTCAATAGTGGTCTATATGCTGTCCACTATGCAAGAGCATTTGATGGTCGGAATATTCACTTTGATGTGAAAGATACAGGCGAAGTTAGTCTTTCCACTAATTATGCAATGTGATTCTTTATGTTTAGAGGCATTTCAACTTGTATACTAACCACTCATTACTTGATGCACAGAGCAACTTATCTGAAGCTCGTGGAGAGATCCTATACTGGCTATTTATCATGGCTGGCAATATAGGGTACAACCCACAAGACCTTTTCGAGGAGCTTGGTATTTTTACCTAGTCAGCGATCTACCAAAATATGTGCTCAATGGAAGTGGAAGTCATGTCCATAGATTTTGTTGTGTTAGGCTGTTATAAAGTCAGTTATTTGAAACTATCCTCCCTGTTGTGTCGGGATGGCTTTTGTTGTAATAGTCAATCATGGAACTCAGAGTGTGCTTACAACAAACACTACTGGGCCATGCCTCCCACGGTAGTAAAATGAACCAGACTCCATTATGGAATGGTCATTTCATCCTTACCCTGTGTTATTCCAGGGATGAAAAATGTTGAGCCAACAAACTTTGATCGTGTATGGGTACTGAAGTGCGTGTAACAACCATGTAATGTTGTCCTAATCTAAGTGACACTACCCAATGATCATTCAGTATATGTGTAGTCTATGTGATGACATATCCTCTAGGAACGGCATAATGTTAAATTTCTCAAACTTCATGAGCAGAGTAACTTTTCTGAAGCTCGTGGAGAGATCTTGTACTGGCTATTTGTGATGGCTGGAAATATTGGGTATAACCCAGAAGACCTTTTCGAGGATCTTGCTATCTATATATAATCAGACATGTACCAGAACATCATACCGATGGAAGAGGAAGCATCATCCATATATTCTGTTAAATTAGGCACTCAGCTAAGCAGTGCTAGTAGAAACTACCATCTATGTTGTATTGGGTTACCTTTTACTGTATTAGGCAACCATGAAGCATGGCTACATGTGTAGTAAAATGAACCAGACTCCACTATCCGCTGATCAATTAATGCTTAGTATTAATTACTCAAGAAACTCAAAATGTTGAGCCACCAAACAATGCTTGGCTTTATGTACTAATATTGTTTGCCAGACATGGAATCTTGTGCTGAAATGAAAGCGGCACTATGGACGGGTGTTAACGCACAATGTCTAGATCCAACGTAGTGCCAACCTTCATGGCTTTGGCACAGCTTAATGGCATGTTGCTGAGCTACTATGTATTAAAAAAATACAAATGCATTCATGGAGGTTTGCATTATGGAGCATTTATGCACCTTAATTCTTACAACCAAGTACCATGGCGACAGCTGCAGTATTAAACTACATAACACAAATCATGTCCATACAAGCTGATACACTAACAGAATATGCATTAGCACGAAATAAAAAAATGTCATAATGTTCAAGTCGGCCACCAGGTGAAAGTCGTTCCTACTTGTAGAATGCATCATATTCTTCTTCCATCACCAAACACTCCTCATCTGTATGTCCCTTAAGGCCACACTTGCTGCACCGAATAACAGTTTTCTGACTTTTTGTTGGATTTTTCTCACGCCCACAAGTCCTTCTAGTATGCCCTGGATTCCTGCATTTGCCACAAAATTTGCTTTGATAAGGTAGGCCTCTGTTATCTTCCAATGATTTCTGGTCTATTGTTTTGCGCTGCCTCTTCGCTTTCTGTTTGACAGTGCTGCTTGTTGCCAAGTCTTCAGTTCTCTTTGTCTTGGCTGATTTTGTTGCAGACTTTTTCCCTTTCGTTGACAGCTTCTTTGTTGCAATGTCAGCCTTGGTACGATATCTATTAACTCTTGGACGTCCACGTGATCTGTTAGCAATTGGTGCCTTTAGTTTGAGAATTTCTGAATCACTCATTCCTGCACTACTGCCAGAAGCACCATAGCGATTCCCTCTAACACCCTCAATATCAGTCTGGATATCAACTCCATCCTCACTGTCAACACATACTGTACCATTGTCTGAATTTTTGGAAGTAACCTCACTCTTTTCTCTTCTAGCTTCTAATATAGCATCTACTTCTTTAATTGCTGCTATGAAGTGTTTCATAACAACTTGCAATGTCTCAGTGTCAGTGTTACCCTTTGAAACCGCCTCTAACGCCTTTGCATTTAATTGCATTGACTGCATAGCCAAAGGTTTAGTTCCACCACTATCCTTTTGGTGTCCTTTTAGATGATCCGGCAATACATCTTTTGCTTGTCGAGTCCATCTTGTCATAATATGAGCATCAGGAATTTGTCTAATGTCTAAACGAATCATGAGCTGCCAATCAATTTCATAAAGAGAACTTATCAAAACTAGTCTGGCTAGGTAAAAGAATATTAATTGACATGTATAATATTATGAAATGTTGAAAGCTTACCCTTATTGTGTGGCAGCACAAAATACCCAGGTGTTCATAGAAACCACATTCACAATAGTATCTTGAACCATCATCCAGTACATACACCTTGAAATCCACCTTGGCCCATCCAGGTCTTTCACCAGGACTGTTATGTGAAACCACATAAAAGTTCTCTCCCTTCCCACTTACAATATAAGATGCGGCTCTATCCACTTGCTTGCGGAACAACATGAAAGACGCTTCAGTGTAAATTTTATAAGCATGCCTCTCGATCGGCCACATACGGTTTTGTTTCAGTACAAGCTTCAGGGAAATAAAGGAACCCAGTTATATCATTTCCATATGTTAGTAATTAGAATTCACAGAAATTAGACATAGCTATCCGAACCTGTTTGGTCTGGTCTTCTTGCCTCCCCTCCTCCATATCACGATCTTGCAACAACACATTGTATTGGGAGACAAAATGATTCAATGATGAGTTCCTTGGGACAAACTTCTTTAGCATCATGTTCGCAGACTCACTCCTCTGAGTGCTCGTCATCCCTGCACAATAGTGTCCCTTTGCCCATGGCCTTGCCCATTTCATTCTACACTGGAATGTTCTAATCATAAATTCATTTTCTTCAAGGCCATATCTCATACACAAATCTTTCCATGCCATGATAAATTCTTCTTTTGTCAGCATCTCATTGACAATTGTGTAGAACTCATCTCTGAATATAGGATTTTTTGTGTATGTTGGACCCAACCCCTCTCTTATTCTCTTCATAACATGCCACTTACACCATAGATGGAATGTATCTAGCCATACCTCACCTAAAGCAATTGTCATGCTCTTGCACTGGTCTGCACAGAGAAGCATTTGAATTAACAAATGTATGACATCCTTCAACTTATCAGTTCCTTCAATAAAAAAATGGGAATAATACATACCAGTCAACACAGTTTGTGGTGCGCTGCCTCCCATCAGCTTGAGAAATTCATTGAAAACCCACTTGAAGCTCTCGGTTGTCTCCTCTTTCATCAACACTCCAGCGTATATCACAGTTTGGAAGTGGTTGTTCACACCAACAAAAAGACCGAATGGCATTTTGTATATATTGGTGCAGTATGTTGTGTCAAACGTTACCACATCACCAAAGCAAGCATATAGTTCCCTACTCTTACCACTGCACCACATAAGGGTCTTTATTGTATTGTTTTCACCTTTCTCAACACTCCACTGAAAAGCTGGATCATTTGCTTTCATCTCCTTGAACATTTCTAGTGTTTTAGCAATATCATCACCCATCTGTTCTCGTGCTATCTGGGAGCATATAGTGCGTAACGATCTCTTTGTACAAGGAGCATCCTTGAGGCTACCAAACATTGATCCAATTATGCACCGAACTTTGGTCAATGTCACATTATTCTTACGTAGGTATCTAATCACATTTAGTGTGTACGGATCCAATCTCTTATGTGAACTCCACTCTCTTTTCTCAGCATATGTCTCTGCCATTGGATGATTATGCTCTTTCTCGAAAGTTGTTATGTACCATCCTCCATCACCATTACGTAGCAACACTATTCTTGCCCTGCACCTGTCCTTCTTCGTGCCTCTAATAATACGACGGTCAGAACCCTACAAAGGAACATACAATCAGCATTGATATTCAATTAACGCTTATCTCCACATTTTAGTCTATTAAAACATTTTGAATTGACAATTATAGCTTACCCCTTTCTGGCATGTCAATTCTTGCATTGATACATGTTTCTTCCCATCAGATGATCTGCTTCTGTTGTATATGATTCCAAACCCAAGTTCCCATGAGTACATGTTGTAAAACTCATATGCTTCCTCTTTTGAATCAAAAACCATCCCTAGAATCGGTTCAAATATGCTCTCAGTTGATCTGTGGCACCTTGTGCGTATAGCAATTTCTATTGCTCCCATGTCCCTTGCATTGCGACAGTCAGCTTTGTTTGCATCCATGGATTTTCTATTCCTGCATGAATAGAGTGATGACATGGCTTAGTAAGTTTACTTTTAAAATATTATTATTCTCGCTTGCGTATATATCGAACTTTTAGTTAAGATATTATCCAAGGTTAGCAATGTTATTTCTATCTCTGTATTCCCACTTCCACCCTTTCATTCTATAGACAGGACTTATGAGTACACACAACCTATTTAATGAATTGCCCAGTGCACACCATGTCAAAATAACATTACTGCTCATACCAAGTATATCATGTTTGACAATAATTTATGTAAGCAGCCTCATTACCTCTTCTTGTAACCCAGTGAAACTTCTTTAAGATGCTTCTGAGAAATTTCTTGAGCAATCTCTTGGTGCACACAGCCACAGCCACCAAGTATACAAGGACTTATGTTCTGATTTTCTTGCAAAACCAAATCTTGCCCTCGACATCCATTTATCTCAACATCACCTTGCACAGAAATGTCACCTGCATATTCCAGTCTCCCTGGCTCGATAAATCCTATATCTGCATCTGTCTCACCATCAGGATCAGTCATCTCTGTATCATCAATGCCATGGTCTATGGGATCAGAGATGTAATCTCTTCCAGAATTAAAATCTTCTTTGCTTATGGTGTCGTCAAATTGCAGGACATAGTCATCTACAGGATCATCGTGTTGAATTATAGTCTCTGGGTGTTTCTCCACATCTGAGCCACATCCATCCTCCTCTAAATCACTATCTGACTCACAATCCATTGCGTTATGTTCAGATTCTATCCCTCCATAATAATCTTCTTCAGTTGGATGCTCTTCTGCTGCTGAATAGCTTATACCAAAAGAGCTAAACATTTCATCTTGAACACAAAGCACCCCTGTGCTTGCTTGCATTAGCAACTGTTGGAAAGATGAGGGGCTGGCACAGTCTGCAGGTGGAATAATGTTTTATCAATCAGTGTATATGTTTATGTGAACAAATGCATATGTGCATAGTAATCCAACAGCTTGCTCTGCCTCGTTAGCATTCACTTTATCTGAAGATATGTCTACGGCTGCACATCCACTAAATCCTATGGCTTGGGGAGCTTGTTATTAAATAAGTATGGTCCTTAAAAGATGTCCAATGCCTAAGTAATGTAAAATAAATATTCCTACACCCTGTCTCTATCATAATATTTGTATCTTCCATTAGTGGATAAACATAACATCCATCTTATAGCTAATGCAGCACTGACGTGTCAACATTAGCCATATATGTAGCACTGACGTGTCAACATAGCCATATATTTGTCTCTAATGCAGCACTGTATTGGGTTGTCAACATTAGCCATATATGAGTATGAATCCTAGGTCCTAAATCCTCTGAACCTTGTGCTGTTTCAAAATCTGCTGTTTCAAAATCGGGAAAGGAAATCAACACAAATGAAAATCTACACACCACAAATTCGCATTATGCATATATATGGCTAATGTTGACAAATCCTTGTATGAAAGTCGCACGCTGCCAAATACAAAAAGGGCAAAATGCTCACTTCTAGGCATTAAAGATAACTAATGTACTAATCTGCAAGGGAGAATAGTGCTTCAAAATCGCATACCTGTTTGAATCCCATCTGATAAAGTAAAGAGTGGATCTGGTTTCATGGAGCTAGTAGATCCTGTGACCTTGGATGAATCTATTGGATAAGCAGTAGCCCATTGTGTATTGGGAGGAACACTGAACTGGTCTATGTTCTCTTGGTTCCCATCCATGGAGAAAGGGGTCAGCAACGGCAAAGATGACAGAGCTTCAGACCCACCAATGGCGGAGGAGGGAAGAGACAAAGGTTGAGGACGACGGGGCAGAAGTTGGTCTGTGTTCTCTTGGTTTCCATCCATGGAGAAAGGGGGCAGCAATGGTGGATAGGACAGCTTCAGAGACAGGAAAGGCGGAGGAGCTTCACACCCAGGAATGGCGCAGGAGAGAGGAAAGAAAGGTTGAAGACATGGGCAGCTCGGGAGGAATCTGCCTCATGATCCAATGCCCAAATTCTTACCTGACGGCTGCTAGGGGCACCAGGGCGAGGCAAGGAGCAGGCACATGGTGGTTCACTTCACGAATCGCGAAGCAACGGACACCACACGATTATGTGTGCTGGACCTCACGGTAGTGGAGAAACCTCGCTCATGCATGTGTCCAACCTTTTAAGCTTGCACTCTTAATGGTATCATAGGTATACTAGTATTGGTTAAACTTGAAAGAATTGACTTGGAACAAACCTGAAAATACATAGTATACTTATATAGGTATTATTGGTAAAAGATACATGATGTACTTTATCTTTGGGAAAAATCTATTTTTCATCATCTGACTATTACAAAAGTCTGATTTTCAACCCACAACTACAAAACCAGACACCGAAGACCCTCTAACTATCCAAATCATGCAAAATTGGCCCTTTGGGTGGTTTTGAAGGTGGTTTTGTATTTTCCAAAAAAATAATTTTATATTAGAAAAATTCATAACTAATTTATTTTGAATTATACAAATACGAATCCGGTGCCAATATTTTTCTAAAAATGTGACCTATATGTTGGTGCACCATTTGAAATTATTTGTATATTATTTATTTTTATTCTAGCTATTTTTAGAAAAACAATAAGATACTAGTAATATAAACATATAAACTCTAAATAACATTAAATAGTATGCTAATAGGTCGGTTACATTTTAAGAGAACCTATGGCACTGATTTCTTATTTTTTGGGCCCCAAATAAATTAGTTATGATTTTTTAAAAGTTTAAATCATATTTCTGCTATTTCTATAAAATCCAAAACCACCTTAAGGGCTAATCTTGCATGGTTTGGATAGTTGGATGGCCTTTAGTATCCGGTTTTATAGTTTGAGGTTGAAAATCAGAGTTTTGTAATAGTTGAAGGGTGAAAATAGACTTTTCGCTATATTTTTTAAAAGGTCAAACTTGCTATTTTGAAGACAAAAAACTGGTGATCAAAGAGATGTCCAATCGACTGAAATATAGTACTACCTCCGTATAAAAATATTTGTCACCCTCATTTTTTCCTTAAAATTCTTACCATTCACCTTATTCAAAAAAATCTTACAAACCTACAAAAAGTTAAGTCATATTTAAAATACATATAGTAGTAAAGCATAGCGCAAATATAGTAGATGGTCTCATTTTCATGCACCCTGTCCTGTGAGACTATCGCTACGTCGTCATGGTTACAACAACAACAACCCTCCCAAATTCTTTTTAGTTAACAATGAAAGGTTGTTAACAAATCCGACCCACCACGCCTTCGTCCTTCTTTCTACAAGTATACGCACATATTTTCAGGTTTGTTGTGAGTCAATTCTTTCTAGTTTAACCAATGGGTATGTCTCAAGATGACTTAGATTTTACTTTCATGTAATTTACTTTTTAGTCAATGTATGAGCGGCACTCAATACACAACACAAATCTGTAAATTTTTTGGATGACTTATGTTTTGCATTGTCCTAGACCGACGATGGGTTGGAACATTTTTTTTTCTTGCACGTCACAATAAAATTGTTCCACCTCCAAATTTTGTTTCGTCACCAATTCAAATCTGTATTCCCTTCCATTGTCGGACAATCGACTTACCATATACTATAGGAAAACGTAAATAATACTAGATCACGACGATTCTCCGATCCAGCACGATGATGGGCTCCTCCTCCGACGAGATGCGCCGCCGCAGTATCTTGGCGGCCGACGACATCCCGGCCGACCTCTGATCTCCGAGGTCCTCGTCCGCCTCCCCATCAAGTCCATCGCCCGCTGCCGCTGCGTGTGCCGCTCCTGGCGCGCCGCCATCTCCTCCGCCGCCTTCGTCCGCCGCCACCGCGACCTCTCTCGCGCGAGGCCACCGGCGCCGCCATCGTCGTCGTCTTCCATGCTCTCCATCCTCTTCGAGATCGCCGGATACAGGACATACATATCAGCTTCTACCACCTCCCTCTACTACCACCGCCGGGGCCCACCACCACCGTCTTCGTCGAGTCCGACCTCGTGCGTGGACCAAGGACACAGGCCACGTCAACCTGTCCCACTGCGACGGCTTGGTCACCATCACGACCACCTCCACCGACCGTGTGTTCGTCTGCAACCCGGCCACCCAAGAGTTCATCAAGCTGCCACGTGGCACCCACAGCGCCGAGGTCGATTACTACGCCCGCCGCCGGCGGATACTGCCGCTGGTTGCAATCGGCTTTGATCGGTGGCGTAACAGCTACGTCGTCGCCAGGTACTTCTACCGGAAGTACGGAGGGGCAACAACCTTCGACGACGAGGACGACGACACCGGTGAGTCGGCGTCGTCGTCGCCAGAGGACTACGACATCGGCCACGAGGTGTTCACGCTCGGCTCCGGCGACGACGGCGGTTCATGGGAGGTCACCGACGACCCGCCGGGCGCCATCGGAGTTCAAGCCCCGATCTGCACGCGGCGAGGCTTCTACTGGCACTCGGGCATGCCTAACCCACGGCTGCTACGCTTCGGCCTGAAAGATAGGTCGTCCGAGGTCGTGGCACGTCCTCCGACGGCCGGCGAATGGAGCCCGCTCGACGGCATGGCCGTCATGGATGATGGGAAGCTCTGCTACCTGCACACTGCCACGGAGGCGTCATCGCTCCATGTCTGGACAGCCAACGACGACGACGACGACGGGAATGGCGTCCTGAAGTGGTCGCTACTCTGCCGCATCGATTTCCCCGATGATGAACTTGACTCCGATTTGTACGAACTATTCTTGCCGACGGTCATTACTGACGGGGACACGCTGGTGGCCGTTGTCGAGGAGATGGTGTACAGGTACACCATGCGCGACGGGAGAATGGAGGAAGTGTTTGACATACGACGCCAGCTGCAATACGGGCGGCCGGAGTATAAGTTGCGGCCACGTGACTCTATAGTGGTACACTCTGTGGTGCCTTACGTTCAGACTTTGGTCTCGCCCATAGCATGTAATTATTAGGGCTAGCTGATCGAACTACAACGTTTGATAGTGATCTAGAAGACATCACAGTTTTTGGAATTTTTCTTAATATTTGTTTTGGATTTTATTTTTTGTCTTTGTTTACATCACAGTTGTTAATTTATCTTTGAAACTAATTATTACCAAATAGTGAGTGAAAGTATTCAAAATATTTAAGTCATGCTTGAAGTATATCTGATTTGATGATAAAAACAACTCATGACAAAATAAAATCCTTATATATAGCGAGATGTCAACCGATTAAGATGAAGTAATTGTACCAATATTTTAACGGATGTTGTGTAAAATAGAAATGTCAGATCGCTAAAAGGCCATTATCTTGAAAAATAATGTTCAAGAAAAAAAGAGATTTTATTATATACTAGTATTATAGTCATGAATACTATATGGGTTGGGCCGTTACCTCTTTAAGACCCAAGAATTCGAAAACCCTTGAGAAAAAAAAAATTGGTGATCGCTTTTTAGTTTTAGTACCACATCGCTAACGTGACCATACCTAAATGTCCTGATAGCCCGCTCTCCATTATCTCTTTCACACCTCGTGGTAAGCGAGGATTAGCAATTCAAACATGAATTTGAAAAATCTTGAATTGCATAGCACACTACATGTTGCGCTAGGCCTTTTTTAAAATTCTTTTGTATATGCGTATGCAACAACAGCAGGCAGAACACGATGCTGCCAAATGAAATGCCAAATATTATATGGGCCAGTAGTCGGGTCGTGCGAACCATGAATATTATATGGGCCAGACCCGTTACATTTAGACCCAAGCAAGAATGCGACCATTCGGCGATTGCTTTGAGATTTATTTAGTACCACATTGGTAACGTGAACAAATTCTAAACCTACTGATAATCCTCCGTCCACCTTCTATCCCACAACTCTTGGTAAGGGAGGTTAGCAATTCAAACATTGAAATGTGATGAAAATTAGGATTGCATAGCACACTACATGCTTGTGCTTGGCCTTTTTTTTTTTCAATAACAACAACAACATTTGTACATGTTTTTTTTCAATAAAAACATTCAGCATTTGTACGTGCTCACGCAGGAGCAGGCAGAGGAGCACGATGCTGCCAAATCTTTGGATAATGGAAAACAAAAATAGTTACTGCCTTTGTTTCAAACTTAAGCTATGCATCGCAGCATATCCGTCAATCGAGCATTAACAATTCGGATGACAAGATATCACACACATAATTCAGTTACTAAATCTCCGTTCATGGTCGATGAAAACATGCATTGCCACCCCATCCTTTATTAAATCCTTGTCATCCTCAAGCATCTCTAGCTGCCCATAGAAGCAGAGATGTTACCATGTATAGTACATGTATAAAAGATTTTATAGGAGATTTATCACAAACTAGATCGTACTCTATTTAGCTATTTATCACAAACCTATTTATGGGCCGGCCCGTTACGTCTTCAACCCAAGCAAGAATAAGAGTATCAGACAACCAAACCCTTTGGGAAATTCGACGATTGCTTTGAGTATTCAGTACCACGTCACAGACGATTGTCACGAGTTTAACTGAACTTGTAAAAAATACGTGCAATATTTAAATCTTTAAATATTTTTTTTTTATAAAAACTAGATCTAAATGTTTATCTAATGATATTTATGTTGTGCCATAAATTTTAATATATTTTTATATATAATTGGCCAAAGTTATTTTTCGGGAAGTGAGGAAGACAATTATTTCGGGACGGAGGGAGTTATTATTCGAACAAAAAATTGATTGTCGCTGTCTATTTGGTTTGCATGTCATACACAGACAATAATACATACAACTTGTATAGTGGACTATCTATTTGGCTTACTGCAAAGTGTTTAATGATGTACGCATTTATTACCAACAGAGAGGCGGAGCCACCCATACAGCAGCAGGGCAGACCAGCTACTGCCGGAGTAGTACCGCATCTCCCATGGAGTTCTTCGGCGGCCGGATGCGAGCGATGGCGGCTGTGTGTTTTCCGTCATGCAAGCGTTTTTTGGGCCGGCTTCAGTGGTTAATTGTTAAACGAAGAAGGCCCAATAAATATTGGCCCAGCAGCAATCTACCGGCCCACCGTTTTTTTTTCTCCAACTCGCTCCGTCGCTGTTGCCTCGTTCCATCCCGCCCAACTGCCCGAGTCCCGACGCCAGACCGCGGGAGGTGCGAGTGCGACTGTGTGACTGCCTGCTCGCCGGGTGAAGCAGACGTGTCACGTGTGGCGAGCTGCAGGTTAGTTGTTTTCAAGGTCACCAAGACAACTCCCTCCTACTGTAGGTGTAGAAGGACAAGTTAGTGCAAGTGGTATTATATGTCTCGTCATCATTTTTGTTAACTATTTTTTTTAAAGAAACTAATTAATTTTTCCATTCCTCGTTTTTCTTTCAAATGTACAACTTTTGCAGTAGTGCAGTACAGACCCACACACTAATGGCCATACTAGAGGCTTGCACGGACCAAATTTTGATATTAATTAGAAGTATGTTGCAACTTGAGATATATTCTAAATTATGCATTTTCCCCTTCTTTTTTTTTATGTTAACTATAGACATATATGGCCTGCTATAGGTAGTTGAAGTGCTTAGGAATTATCCCTAGGTGTGGAGATTCACAAGCTCCGCCACTGTTGGACAAGTCCGCCCCAGCTAAAATTTTAGGCTAGCTCCGCCAGTGATTACCAAACCATAATTTAGATCTTTATGTGCCATTATTATGTATCAATTCACTTTAGTATCAATTCTCAATCAGAAATTGCATACCCCTCAACAAGGTAAAGAGCCACTATTTATAGGGCCAGATTTCTAATTTCTTGTATAAATTTAGTAGAATTTGAAATTGTGACTCCTCATTAAGCGAGAGTTATATATTTTTTGGAATTATATAAGAGAGAACATACATACTACACAGATTGGTTGGGCGTTGGCTGCATGCTGTGGCCGCCGTCGTAGTCGTATGGGATTAGTACATCGCAGGAGACACGAGGAGCCAAAACCTACTCAGATTCCCATACAAAGTCATAATTCGAAGATCATCTCGATCCTCAGGCAGGATAAGTGTAGAAGCACCGCGGCTCTTGCATGCCATCTAGCAGCATCAAGATCATATCTATCTATTCATCTCCCATCTAGCAGCATCATGGTGGGCTCTGACCTGAAGCACCGCCCGACCTTGGCCACCACAATCCCTGACGACCTTCTGATCTCCGAGATCCTTGTCCACCTCCCGGCCAAATCCCTCGCGCGTTGCAGATGCGTGTGCCGCTCATGGCGCGCCGGGATCGCCGGCGCCGCCTTCGTCCGCCGCCAACGCGACCTCTCCCGCGCGAGGCCGCCGTCGTCCGTGCTCATCGTCGTCCGCCGCCAACGCGACCTCTCCCGCGCGAGGCCGCCGTCGTCCGTGCTCATCGTCCCCCGCGAGTACGACCGTCTCGAATACCGCCCGCGCGCCACGACCACCACAGAGATCAGCTTCCACCACCGTCTCGTTCTACCATCACCACCAGGTGGACAACACATGGCCACGGAGGCAGAGGCAGCAGATCTCATGCTCGACAAGGCGTGGCCAGATGGCATCACGAACGTCATCTTCCTGACGCACTGCGACGGCCTGGTGGCGATCTCGACGGCCACCGACAGGGTGTTGGTCTGCAACCCGGCCACTAGAGAGCTCGTCGCGCTGCCGCTCGGCACCCACAACGCCGAGCTGGATGGCGACGGCGAGCCTAACGCAGTGCCGGTGGCTATCGGCTTCGACACGTGGCGGAACAGCTACGTCGTTGCCAGGTACTACTTCTACCGGATGTACGGCGAGATGGTCGTGGGAGGGGACGCCCCCGGCGAGTGGTCGCAGGACTACGACATTGGCCACGAGGTGTTCACGCTCGGCTCCGGCGACGGTGACGGAGGATCTTGGGAGGTCACCGACCACCCGCCAGACGCCATCGGAGCCCAGAGGCCCATCTGCAGGCGACGTGGGTTCTACTAACACTCGGACGTGCTAAAGCCTCGTGTGATGATGCGCTTCGACTTGAAGGACAGGGTGTTCGAGGTCGTGGCTTACCCTCCGACCAGCGCATGGAGACCGTTCGACGAAATGGCGGACCTGGACGACGTGAAGCTGTGCTACATCCATGCCGTGGCGGACGCGTCGTTCCATGTCTGGATGGCCGAGGAAGAAGACGATGGGCCTGACTTGCATTGGTCGCTACGCTGCTGCATCGATCTCCCTGACGCGGTCCCTAAGCGCCCGTTCGTGTCTTGATGCCGTTGCTACTAGTCGTCGTCGCCGATGACGGGAACACGTTGGTGGCCAGCGCCGGTGACACGCTCTATAAGTGCAACATGATGAAGAATGGGAGTACGGTGGAAGTGGTGGACATGCAGCAGCGGCTGCAATACAGTAGGTCTGATGGATCCAAGTATAAGTGCCAACTTTATCGCTCTGTAATATGTGTCGCGCCTTAGGGTGTGTTTAGATCGGGGAAAGATTCCAAAAAAAAATACACTGTTCACCGAAAAACACTGGATGAATAGTGTTTTGTGAGTAGAAGGGATGAGATAAATAGGGAAAAGTTGGATGAATAGTGTTTTTTGGGGAGAATTTTTTGAATCCAAATGCACTGCAGAGAATCCTAAAAATTTCAAGTGTTTGATATAGTCACCTAGCCATGGTTGGGCTTGGGTTTTAAAATTTTCCCTATAAATAATTAACCGAAGTATATGAGCATAACAATATGAATTTATAAATGAATGTGCAAAAAGTTGGCCAAAGTAAGGAAGTTCCACATATTTCAGGCAAAACCTGAAATTTGTCCACGTCCACAGAACAATGGAATTCGGCCTACTTTGGGTGAAATTTGTGGAGTTTTTGAGCAACAACCATAGTGATGAACCCCTCAGATTTGAAGTTATATGATGAGCGAACATATTGGCATTGTTGAGAAGGAAAAAGGTTTGTTTGGACAATCTAAATTTGAATACAAAGTGGCAAGGATCAAATTCAACTGGGCGTTAACTGATGAAACTGAATGGACCCATGATTCCGTGGTTTGACTCGAGATACAGAGCTCAATTTCGTGTGACTCTTTCATCCTTTGACCAAGCCCATTATGTACGAATTAAATAACAAAGTTTGGGGCACAACTTCGGTATAGTCTGAAAGAAGTAAGTTTTAAATTTGAGAGAATTTTAGAAGAGAAGAGGGCTGTTTCAGAGAAGTTCAGAGCAAAGCAGAGCAACTTGAAAAAAAAAAAAGCAGAGCACATCCTTAGCCTCAGCCATGGCCACCGCCGTGGAAAGCCCGCTACCGATCGTTCATGCTAGGGAGCGCTCTGGTGTGCCTGTGCTGCGTAGATGCTTTAGAACCATGCCACCGTGCCACATCTGGGTTTCGAGCTCCGTAGCTCGCTCCGCCGTTCTTCATGGACAAGCTTAGGACTACTACCAAGAAACCCTGAAGTAGGTGGGGAAGGTCACGGGGAGTCCTGCTTGGTAGTTATCATCTCGGACGCAGGGTTAACAAAACCATGGTTTGATCGGTTTTCGTTAGGAAAAAATCCGGCTAACTGTCAAACCGACCGGTTAGCCGAGTGGTCCGGTTTTATAGTGTCGGTTTAGAAACGATAACCGGGGTTTTTTTGCAACCGGGCCGGACCGGTTTGGTCGGGAACCGGTCCGCCAGATCTGTTCGGACCGGTTCCCACCAGTTTTGTTAACCCTGCTCGGACGACGGCTCGCCGCCGGCGAGAAAAGGGGCAAGGAACTGTGCTTTTGGCTGGGCCCCGCAAGTCAGGGAGAAAGGGAGGGTTTCTTCTGGGGAAATGTTTTAATTTTCTTTAGTTATTTAATTTAAATAATCTATTTTCTTATAAAGTTATTAGAAACGTTCAAAGATTTCGAAGAAAAGTTTGAGAGTTTTCATTTTATTTTATGCTTGAAAAACGTTATGTTATTAGTCGAATTTGAAAGTTTTCATAGGGATCTTTGCAAAATGTACCAACAGCTAGTGATTAAAATGGGCCAGAAGCCCATGAATCCACCTATCAAATGGGCCTTAATTGTTGGTTGGAGATGATGGGCACTTTCGCTATTTATTCATAGAAATTGACGTGTCTATTATGATCTAGTCTAGAATAATAGAATTCATTTGAATAGCACACAGAAATAAAATAGTAATAGTAGCACCCAAGGAAAAAGTTTAATTTCTATGGCACATGATGATTACAAGGAATTTCTCTAAAAAACTAGGAGATGCTTTATTTTATGTAATCGTGTTGTGCTCAATTATTATGTCAAGATCGGAGGGTAACCCTCCATGATATAAAAAGAGTGCTATGTTTCCTATGGACACCTCAGCCTTCTGTAAACACTTTATGCAATACAATGTTTAAAAAATACGTAATTAAGAGACCACTTTCAGCAACCTATCAGTACATCAAAAAAATACTTTCATGGTTGGCGAAAAATCAATCCATGGGTTTGTTATCGTGCTGGTGACTTGTCCGAGCGATTGATTCATCGTCGTCTTCCCCTTCCCGGAACCAACGACAAGCTGTTGGTTTGGTTGTTGCCTGGCGTTTGACCCAACCACGCCACGCGGGACGGGGCTCCGACCCCGCGCCGACCTGACCGACGCACTCGGGCTCGCTGCCGTGCCGTGCCGCCCTGTTCATCGGGTCAAATCCCTCGTCTTCTTCCTCGTCGCTTCCTCCTCCCTCCACCACCTCCTCTCCACTCCTCCTAATCCCCAATCCGGAACCTCACCGCCGCCGAGAACCCCAGATCAAACCCCATCCCTACTCGCTCTCCATTCCCATTTCCGTTCCAGTTCCTCCCGCGCGATCCGCCCTTCTTCCCTGCCACGCCCGAGGCAGAAGAAGAAATCGCCGAGGAATCTGACCAGCCGCGCCGGGGTTTCTTGATCCGGGCGCGGGATTGGTCCCGCCCAGGATCCCAGAGCAAGCCGAATCAAGAACCCGGGCTGGGGAGCAATCAAGATCGCTTCTTTTTGTTTTCTTGAGGGCTGTCAGTTCTGTTCCCCACCCCGCGCGGCAATGCCGGATCCGGCCGGCGGCGCCCCCCGCTCCCACGCCGCCGGGCTGGCATGCCCCGTCTGAGCCACCCCGCCGGCCGCCGCGGCTCCCGATGCTCGTCTGGTCCCCGGGAGCAGTAGAGGGAGCAGCGGCCGTGGGCTTGTGCGGCTGCCAGCGAGGATGCAGATCCGCCTGTCGCCGAGCATGAGGAGCATCACCATCTCCACTAGCCATGGCCTGCTAGACTTTATGAGGCTCAAGGCCGCCGCGCGGCACTTCTCCTACCGCACCGTCTTCCACACCGTCCTCATCCTCGCCTTCCTCCTTCCCTTTGTCTTCATACTCACCGCTGTCATGACGCTCGAGGGCTTCAACAAGTGCTCCTCCCTAGGTATGAACTCCAAGCTGACAGTAGCAACAGCTGCTATTGTTCTTCAAAGTATCCATACAGCTTACTCCATTCCTTTCTTGGAATGAAATTCCGTTATTGAAATGGCGTGTGCTGCAACTTTCATTCCTGAAATCATGTGATGCCGCACAATGTTAGTACTGAAACAGTAAACGTAACGCACTGCCTGGCTAGATATGCTCCTCATGCACACCTTAGCATGAATTGCGTGATTCGGTTGGTGAACAATGGGAAGGCCATTTTAACCTGAATGCTTGTTACGTCACGCGCACATGTAACTGCATGTCATGATTATCGTCGCAGACATTTTCTGCTGCTAGAATCTAGGGTCTCTTTGGGCAGCTTGTTTGGTCGCACACGCTTATTGTGCTGATTAACTGCCAAGTTGCCAAAATGGTCTGCTCAAGCTTGCAGAAACCGCTTATTTTGGCCTATGTATATTAAAGGTGATTCTAGAGGATGCGGTCATAATTGGTTGGTTGCTACGGTTGCTTCTGGAACATGTAGGACTTCCTTTGCTGATAAGTAGTACTAACAGTGAGAAAATCAGGTGCATTTATTGATAGAAAAGCTTAGCAAGTTAACATCTTATGCAATACCCCTACCTCTGTAGTCTCTACACTACAAGAAACCAAGGAGGATAGATTTTGTGCACTTCTTCTATGAAACATTTGTGTAGATTTGAAGCTGCTGCAGAGAGTAATAGCTCATTTTCCATCCTGAATGCTACGCTTGGATGAACCACTGCTTCCAAATGGATAAAAGTTCAAAGTCTACAAGCTATGCATAGTTGGATTTTTAGATCTATTTGCCAGTATTAGTACATTATAATTATAATAAACACATTAATTAATAAAGCGCCTCTTACTTTTATAATTTCATTATATACTTATAAATAAATCTTACAAGAAAGAAGTGTCTATTGTTGTTACTGGTGTAAGGCAATATGAAACCCAGCATGGGATGGGTTCTCATTATTTGTCTATTTGTTGCAACACGCTTTTTATGTTTATAGAACGTAATTGTGTAATATGTATGGTCAACAATTTGTTACTAATCACCATCTGCAATTATCAGATTGTCTGGGAAGACGGTTAGGTCCGCGCCTTCTTGGTAGGGGCAATGATGGTTCCATGGTACTTTGATGCCCTTTAATCTTACATTTTCGTCCATTTTGAGAATTTCTTTTATTTATTCGAAGTTGTATTCTAATGAGCAGAGGCTTGTAAGGGATTTGTATTCGATGCTTGATGAAATAAATTCCGAAGAAGCTCCTGTTGATTTGAAGGTTCCAGAATCTTTTGATGAATTTATCTGGGATATGAAGAGTAATGATTATGATTTAAGGTCATTTGCTTTTAAACTGAAGGCTACGGTGAGCTAGCTTCATTCTTTAACCTATATCATTTAAACATATACAGTACAAGCATTTGACTTTTGGCAGTAAACTGTTCGCTTATGCCTGTCCTTAGTTATTGTGTTTGCGGATGCACAGACCAGGTTGTCGCAGAAACTGTCCTGTTCTCTTGCAATTCGATGAGTATATAACCCATGTTTTGCCGTGAGATTATTTATTGATGTTTTCTTGTACTATTAACATTAATAAAAATATTTGTATACACAATGTTGTCCAAATGTACTATAGGAATGTTTTTTCTATGAAAGGATGTCTTTTCACGTAAGAATGCATATTGTTTATGTGTTTCAGAAACTTGCACCTTTTCAACTGAAAGGTATTTTCATTTCTGATGGTTAACTTGATTGGATGATGTGATGAGGATGTCTACATTAAGAACGAATTATTGGCTGGTGAATGATTCTAGACTCAATCTAGCTGACTCTAAATCTGAAATTATCTTACTACAGATCAGTGTGGCCTCTGCGTAGAAATTGTTAACATTTTTTTTATACGTACATAACATTCCACAAAGCTCGTGCAGTGTGAGCGATCACCAACATAAATTTTGAATATCAGCTAGTTTTTCATGACGACATCCATACAATTTCTCTGCTTAGTTCTTATCAGCAAGCTATAGTTCTTATACACACTTTCTTCAATATTCCACGCAGATGGAGAGCATGGATAAGGAATTGAGATCATCAAGGTTATCAGAGCAGTTAAACAAACACTATGCTGCAATTGCTATTCCTAAAGGCCTTTATTGCCTTTCATTGCGTTTAACCGACGAATACTCCTCAAACGCCCTTGCAAGGAAACAACTGCCACCCCCTGAGTTGGTGCCTCGTCTTTCGGACAACTCCTATTACCATTTTGTTGTAGCATCAGATAACATCCTTGCAGCCTCAGTTGTGGTTAGATCGACAGTTAGATCATCACTGAAGCCTGAGAAGATTGTCTTCCATGTTATTACTGACAAAAAGACCTATCCTGCCATGCATTCGTGGTTTGCTTTGAATTCTCTCTATCCTGCTATTGTTGAGGTGAAAGGTGTGCACCAATTTGATTGGTTAACAAAAGAAAATGTTCCTGTACTTGAAGCTATAGAAACTCAGCGCACTGTCAGAGATCGTTACAGGGGAAATCATCTTGCAAGAACCAGTGCTAGTGACAGCCCAAGGGTCTTTGCAGCCAAGCTGCAGGCAGGAAGTCCAACATATACTTCCGTGCTCAATCATATTCGAATATACTTGCCTGAGGTATTAGAATTTTCTTCTGAATATGATTCCAGTTGCCTACTTTCCTTAGTGCAGTTTTGTCAGCTCTGGCTTGTTTGACGAGCAAGTAAATCGTGCATAGTACTTATAAAAGGATGGGCTGAAACAATAGGAATTGCAAAATAATTGAAGTATTTTAAACTTTGTACTCTCTAAAATTAGCCACTGTGAACCTGTTGTAGACTTTTAGTTAGCTGGTCCTGTTGGGATCAAGAAGCAAGTGATGCTGAATAAATACATTTTTCCTTGTCTAAGATGTTGGAGCTTTCTCTACCTGTAGATGCAAATTTTGTGCTTGGGTGCAAACTTATTCAAAGTGCAGTTTTATTTTTTGACCTACATCCTTTTTGCTGAAAGTTTCGCAATTCATGATTTGTATTATGTAAATGCAGCTATTCCCAAGCCTCAACAAGGTCGTATTTCTTGATGACGATGTTGTTGTCCAGCATGACCTTTCACCACTTTGGGATATTGATCTAGCTGGGAAGGTTAATGGTGCTGTTGAAACCTGCAGAGGTGGAGACAGTTGGGTGATGTCTAAGAGATTCAGGAATTATTTTAACTTTTCTCATCCCCTTGTTGCAAATAACTTTGATCCTTCAGAGTGTGCTTGGGCATATGGAATGAATGTTTTCGATTTGAATGCATGGAGGAAGACAGAGATTAAAGAGACATACCATCATTGGGTCAAGGAGGTAAGATTTTTTTTTTTGTGTCATTTCGTGGTAAACATGCCGGCTGATCTTCTATTAGGAGTGTAATATGGCTCTTATTTGAACTTAGTTGTCTTTTACTTGTTTGCAAAGTTCTAAGGGATAAAAAAAAAAGCAAAAATCAATACATGTTGGCTGATCCACTTGAAATTAAAAGCTTATTGAAAAAACATGTGAGGCTACTTTGTAGCAACCAGAGCTTTATCAGTATTAAGCTCCTAGTCTTTTTTTTTTCTTTTACATTTGGAAGTAACTGATGAGCTTTCATTACTTTTTTGCATGCAGAATTTGAAGTCAAACCTAACACTTTGGAGGCTTGGAACATTACCACCGGGGCTTATAGCATTTAGAGGTCATGTTCATCCAATTGATCCATCATGGCATCTGTTAGGCTTGGGTTATCAAGAAAAGACAGATATCAGTAGTGTTGAACAAGCAGCAGTTATACATTATAACGGGCAAAGTAAACCTTGGCTGGAGATTGGTTTTAAACATCTTCAGCCATTTTGGACAAGACATGTGAACTACTCAAATGAATTCATAAGAAACTGTCATATAATGGAGCCTCAGTTGTAGATTGTCGTGACAATAAATAAAAGCATATATTAAGTGAAATTAAATTCGTTATTTCGAGACCGGCATCAGAGAGTTTGTGAAGGGTAACCGGGGGGTTTAGTAATCCCCCAGACGGCATGTGCTGATGGAGAATATTTGATGAACAGAAAGGAAATGTTTTTTTCACCCATTTACTCTAGGACACCTTTCTTTTAATTTATTCCATTTGTATCATAGCTCATGAAATTACAATATTTTTTAGGATGGTTCTTTTGTATTTGATGGTGCAATATATTAAGTTGCCTGATTTGGCAGAAAGTGATGGTAGCCCCATCACTATTGTAATTGATGAAGAGTATACACAGTTTACCATGTGAGAAGCATGGGATTTTGATTTTGCAAAGGAAACCTTGTAGACTTCTTATTTTGAGTTTTCTTGTTATATACTATTCTATGCCCTTTTTTCTTCTTAACATGATGATGATGATACACCACTCCTGCTTGTTTGAAGAAAGTTTTTTTTTTCTGATTCAATTATCCTGTTATTTTTGCACAAGAAATATGAAATCTGACTAAATTTAATCAGCGGCAAGATCAATGCAGATCTTGACAACAGCATAATTAACACATAAGCCAAGTCTGAAGGGTGTTATAAGCAATTAGATTGATACCTTTTGAAAAAATGAACATTTCTTTCTAGAGGTGTAGTCGAATTGTACATCGAAGAGGCACCAACATGGATCAGTATAAGTTTTTTTTAAGAACATGGATCTTTATAAGTATACCAAGGCAACTCTACTTTTGGGAAAATGTGGCCCAATTGGGGCACAGATCAGAAAACGTAAACACATCTTTACAATGTCCGTGTTCTTGAGAACATGTCTACAGTTGATCATCGACTACAAACAGCCTCGAAGTCAGGGAACACAACGAACGCAATGGTCAGAGGAGCAACATAAATCGGTGAGTTGACTGAAACTTCCACTGGATACAATGGAGGGATGTCACCATCTTCAGTGAGTTCTAGAGGAACTCCATTCAGGAGCATGGTCCGGGCATAGGGGTTCCCATCTTTGGCCGAGAGATGATACTCTTCCCTCTTGGAATACCCGTCTGAAGCTTTGCTCCCAACCCAAGAAACAGTCCTTTTAAGGCCATGGACAAAGACATTGTCCCTTATGATTCCTTGACCCTCTGCCAGATTGACATTGAGGTCGTTCCTGACTGAAATCATGAATCCCATGCTTTGGTGCAGGTTCAGCAAGAGGAGTGCGATGCCCCCCTATAGTAAGAGCATTTTGATAGCAATGAGATCAGCATAGGTTCACTTGAAATCTCAGAATTTCATGCTTGCTAGCAGGCTGACATGACTGAACACAAATCACAAACTTGGGGAATAGGGGTAGAATATACCTTTTGCTTCCCGCAATGCACATAGGTACGCAGGTATGAAGAACCACTGATATCTGTGGAAAGAACTCCCGTACCCATGAGCCGATGCCACAGCAAAGCACTGAGCAAATACTGTGGTTTAGTCCAATGAATATGGGAATTGTAAAGCAAGTTTATGGTGGTGTTTCATTACAGAGACTTGCCTGTAGTAATCTGGGTTTGGTACAAAAGTTTCAGTGTCAAGAAGCCCGTAATTGCCACCAATCAGTGTTTGTCTGCAGTAAACCTTGGTGTCATACTTTGATGACTGCCCAAGTTGATCAAGATACCTAGTTGAAACAGCAAACATGAGAATAATATAATAAAACAACCAAGGTGAAGACAGAACTACTGGTTCATCAGACAAGTAATCACCAGAAGCTATTCAGAAAAGTATTGGACACGAGACGACTGCCACTGTTATATGCGCCACCAGCTTCCCCAACCCATGGAGCAGACCACGGTCCATGACGCTGTATTGTGAGTTGGAGACTTCTGAATGTGTCGGAAGTCCGACTCAAATATTGTGGGTTCAAAATTCTGTTTGGAACTTGTGGATCATTACCTAATCAAAGAATGAAGTTAACAGAATTGGGTCATCTTGGATGTGCAACAGAAAACAGAGATTACTCAAGGAGGTGCCAACATTATGCCTGAAAATCACTCACCAGCACCAAGGTTGTAAATATGATGAGTCATTGCATTGAGAACATTTGGCCCAGAGACCTCAAGAAGATCACCAAACCATTTTTGGTCATAAAATCCTCCTGGGGCTACGACCAGTGGTTTCCTGGAATCTCCATATAACTCGTTGATGATGGTTTGGAGTTCAACGAGGTCCTTTCCATATTGTTCAGCTCCCACACTCGCGCCAATTCCACTTCCACTCAATTCATTACCTATGACAAACGCACATCATCTTATATAAGCATTGCATAAGAATGGAAGATATTACCAACTTTGAGAGCAGCAAATAAGAATGTTATCACATTGCATTACCAAATTCCCAAGAATCTATAGGATAATTCATTGAAACTGTGTATTCCATGAAGTCTCGAGCATTGCTTGAATTCCAAGGACCTCCCCAAACACCTTTGCTTAGCTGCTGCCGTCCTTGAAGTGCATTAAGACCAAATGTAACAACTGCACTGAAGGAATAAAACAAAATAGATTTAGGAAACAGATGTATGGATTGAATATAAGGATATTCTTGATGCAAAGTCATGTTATCATATAATAAGTTCCAAGATGTAGCATATTCAAAAACCCATGATAATAAACATCCTAAAGAAGAAAAAAATGCAGAGGGCAATAAACAACCAAAAACTAGGTGCTCACCCAGTATTCAGGAACAGATCATTAATAGCATCCCATCTTTCCAAGGTTATGCACCCTTGAGAAAACCCAAAAAGGCCGCCTGAAACCTTCGTAAATGGATCGCATGGAGATCCTAAATTTGGTGTGCCATATAACACCTGATCTTGTAAGGAGCCTCCGACTCTGATTCGTAGTGGGCTAAAGGCTATAAGAACAACAGTGAAAACAGAATAAATTCATCACAGAAGGCAAACTACATTTGAGAAAATGGCATTTGACAAAACAGCTTGAATTGTCATCTTCTTCCCATAGATGGGTTAAGATGGGAAAGCCCCTTCATAGTTTAGATAACCATTTGATATAGATGTTTAAATATTCACCTTGAATAGCTTTAGCCAACAGAGGATTAGTCAAGTCCTGGGAAAATTCACAAAAGGAACAAAAAAGTTAGCTCTTTGCTGATACACCAAATGCCACATGACAAAAAGGAATAATCTTGAAACTTACTAAATTTAAGATAGAAGCCCTTCCCCATGGGCATTGGTCATAGTTACACTTCTCCGGGGGCCACCAATCAATGGTGGCGCAAACAAAGTCATCACTGGTCGAAGCAATCGTTTCAGAGCCTCGAACAATTACAGTCACATCTGAGTAATCTTCTGATCGAACCCGTGCAGGCAGACAGAGAAGAGGCAAAAGAAAGATAACCCATAAGCGCATGGTTCCAGAACCTGGAAATGGTGTGGCCAACAAAAAGGACAATTCTTAATTAGAACGGCTCAGACCTACTACAATGTTGTTTAAGGGAAATAGTTGGTAAGAAAAGGTCTACATTTCCACGCCATTGATAGAGTTGAAAGTGACTCCTGCCGTTTCAACTTGGTTGTATTATCTGTTCTTATTTTAGCAGGTCAGAATTCAGTTCGTGGAGCTGTTCCAGCTTCCTTTATTTAACTAGACCACTTTGTTGATGTCTCAATCATGGAACTGTAATTTACCGTATGGCACTAAGGAACCACAATATATCTCAATCTTATGATAGGATTAAGATAAAGCCCTTCGATTTATATCTTCAGGTAGAGTTTGTAGAGGTCGGATATTATCCTTTATCTAAAAAAAATATCTTCAGGTAGAGATTTTTTTTTTTTCAAGGAGGAATTTCATTAGTTGAAGAGGGAAGCAAAATCCTGCAAATCCAGGAAATGTCCGTCTCGGATTGCCGGAGGGCGTGTGTTGTTCTGTAAATCAAATAGACCTAATCTGTCCCCAAATCTAACGAAACCATTTTTAAAGACTCGAATCGAAGGAAACTGAAGAACAAGGTTATTCTCCTACGGAAAGACCGAAAGAAACAAAAGAATGGAGCAAAGCCCAAGAAAAACCCAGCTGAATGCGAACCTCGGATGAACCACGAGCACTCGAATCATTAAAATGAAGTTAATTTAGGCTGGAATTCAAGACACACCACTCAACAGGCAGAGGGCCAATACCTGGACAACCGCACCCAACCCAAGAACGCCCGCCCCTCGGCTCAGCGCCTCCCAAGAGCGTCCAAGAACAGGACCCCCCGTGGCCCCCTCTTCTCCCAATGCGGCGGCACAGATCAAGAAAAGCTCGAACCTTTCGCCACAACTCCAGTCCGCTCCCTCGTCAGCCCGGAACAGACCCGCAGAGTGGATTCTATGATCGCGCGGAGCTCGTGCTCATGGATAAAGAGTGGGGTGGGGGAAGAGACGGGAGATTCTGGAGGAAATCTCGGCGGTGGTTGCCGCTTCGCTTTATACTAACTGTATAATCTCTCCCTTCTAAGCTAATCCTCCCTCTCCTTCACCTTGCAGAAAGCTACGCAGCTCCCTCCTAATTAAGTAGAGGCAAGTAGTGGCATTACTGCTACCAAACAGTGATGGTTTTGTTCGCATCACTCGTGTCCTGAAAAGTGACAGCTGCGTTTGATTTTTTTTTTTCAAGGAGGCTGTGCATTTGTTTTTGAGCAGAGTCGCCGAGAACACGTCGCCTGAATCTGAAGGCAACAGAGCGGCGATTAAATCAAATAATCACGGCAGACCAGGTTGGATTAGAAATTGATGGTATCTGATTCCTGGCGCTGAAATGTTGTTCAGTGCAGTGATGGGATCCAAGGGCCAGAGATGCTGTTTCATTTCCTTTTTGTTTAAATCTGGAGAGAATTACCCATAGACTCATCAAACTTGTGAAAGAATTTGCTGAAATCTGGAGAGAATCTTTCCAAGCAACATTTGTTATGAGATGGAAATTTCTCGGCAGGAATTAGCTAGTTGGGGGCGTGCTGGTCATGGTCAATGGTGACAGCCGGATGGCTCAGACATGTGGGCCCCAAGACGCAACAGGCAAAATGGCAATGGTCCGATCACCTGCAACTTCAAGCAAGTCTTTTTTGTGGGGGTTATTTTCCCGTTTGCTTACTACCAAGATAAGCATATGGTTTACCACATACTAATGGTGAAAGAAAGATAGAGACAGCATCAAAGATTACATGATCAGTGGATGGACTTTCCATCTGTGGCTTGAAGAAACAGCAAGGATTTGGAGGCTTCAGGGAAGTGGATCTCTTGCTTGCTGATGCAATCATGAAGGTCGAGGGTCCAAGTCTCACGTTTGATTCTGTCTCCGGAACGGAGAAGATGAGGCCGAAGCCGTCGTCATGGAAAGTCAGACATGGACCAAATCCGCATCACCATTACCAATGCAGGGCGCCTCAATCCATGGTGCTTTCCTTTCCACTTTCCCCATCGTGCAAATTGGAGCTTGGAAAAGCAGGGGTGGATGTTATGCGGTTGGACGTGTGCAAGACTCTGTTACGTACTACTCACTCCGTTCCTCCCTTCAAAAATAGATGTCATTCTCGTTTCCCAAGAAAAACAGCATCTTTTAACATTAACTGATTATATATAAAATAATATTAATATTTATAATACATCATTAGTATCATTAGATAGAAATTTGAATCTAGTTTTTGAACAAATTTATTAGAGGTATAAATATTACATATATTTTTCTACAAATCGAGTCAAAGTTGAGAAAGTAGCACGTGTACGCATCCCATAACGTCATCTATTATGAGACGGGGGAGTAGTATCTTGAATTATTGATCCCTGCTGTTCTTAAATGCTTGCATGTTATTCAACGTGGTTTTGACCTGACATGATTTGACTTGATTCTCACAGGTGCAGACGTGCAGTGAAGTAACATGGTCCAAGTGGATGCCGTGCCACGTCAGACTCCATTCCATCCAAAAGAACATCATGCACAAATCAATTCATCATAGGATATGATGTTGTGATCCAATCTGGGATTTTGGATGTCTCAACTGCTCCAAACTCGATCGATATGCTGGTTGGTTCCGTGTTGGAACTCTCTGGCTGGCCGGCTGGCTTACCTGCTCCTTCTTCCTTCCAATGTTGACTCTGAATTTTAGAGCACATATAAAAAATACAAATTTTAGCCGGGCATGTCATTCTCGTTCTACTGACTCGCTAGTCTCATTGGTACTCTTTGAAAAAGTCAGTCATTTTACTGTCAACTTCTATGGTACTGTCAACAAGCCTTTTGAGAGGAAAAAACACTGTACTAATCCATATTTAAGTCCTGGTCAACGTTTCATAAGTTTAAAGATCCATGCATGTCCAAAATGACATAGAATCAGACAAGGAGCTCAGCACCTATCTGCTTTGTTTACCCACTTGGAAAGTTTGGATACCTCCATTGCCATTGTTTGCCGCGCCCGACTCACTGTAGAGCAACTGCTCCAAATTGGCAAGCTCCAAATCATAAACCGCCCAATTGCGTTTTGAACTTCTCTAGTTAGCTGCTTCGTTCTTCCCTCTATTTTTTTTTTTGGATAATTCTTCCCTGGGATATTGTTGACGCTCGGTTCATTTTGAAATAAATAAGATGAAACTAGACAACAACAAAGCCACCCAAGCCAAATAGCCACAAACTAGGGTGTAACACTGTAGCAAAACTCCTGTAGATGGAATCATCCAGCGTGTAAGCTACTTTGTGATTCCAGCTACATAAGCTTCTTTGGCCTGCATGATCAAGGACTGCAATAAAGCTTTCTTCACAACTCTAGCCTTATGGGCCATAGAAACTTCATGGTACACTCGCAAGCATGAGTTCTTGAAAAATCCCCCCTGACATTTATGTGCAGCAGTCACCAATTTTGATAGCTCATCGGTAGAAAACATCTTCAAGAAACACTTAAGCCATTACTTGAATGACAATTTCCAATCAAAAGCACAAAACACAGTAGTGCAGTACTATTATGATTTACCTCTTCGGGATAGTTAAAACAAATTTCAAGTCCAGGATAGCATACGATTGTCAAAGCTTTTGCAAGTTTCAGTGAGCACCAATCCTCAGTCTTAATGCAAAA
The DNA here is from genome assembly GCA_015342445.1 of Digitaria exilis. Lineage (NCBI taxonomy): Eukaryota > Viridiplantae > Streptophyta > Magnoliopsida > Poales > Poaceae > Digitaria > Digitaria exilis. Next base: position 3,003,932 of record JACEFO010000191.1, on the reverse strand, counting down.
TACTTCCTCCAGAAGGCTCCTAAAACAGTTCAAAGACTTGGTGTGATTCTTCAGACAAGTTTCAATATCATACAACACGCATGCTGTCTCAATAATAAGCTCATTAACCTGGATACAAATGGCACTGCTTCGTCATCAATAAAAAATTGCAACAATAAACTTTTCAATAAAATATAGAAAATGAGGGATTCTAAGTTTCTAACTCCAAGTCATGAGTGCATATCAAGTGTAAGAACAAAATAGCATGAAGCAATGAAGCAAGAAATATGGGAAAGCAAGTGCTGCACTTACCATGTCTGGTTCGACCTCAAGGCCATAGCCTTTCAGAAATGTTTCCAATCCTTGACTCATTTGAGGACGGTCCTCCTTAGTAAGGGTTTCTTGAGGTAATAAACTCCGCATAAGATTCGTCACACCCAGCATAACCTCCATCACGGCAGGATCATATAGACAGGGTATTTCCTGAAAAGAGCACAAGAAAAAAAAATGGTTCTAAAAAATGTTCAAAAGGCACGCATACAAGGAGCACAGAATAGACTTACTAAGCTTGCTTCAATAATGCTCTTATATTCTGGTTTTCCCACAGCAATTTTCTGTCCAGGGCACAGCCACTTCTGAAGCAACTCAGTAAGATCAGAGTTGATACCAGTATTACTGTTGATAGCATCAGACTTGTCCTTAAAATACCGATATTCCTTCAGCCAGATGACCTATCAAAGAAATGAACAAAGATGGCCATGCTATCAAGAAAATAACAATTAATCAACCTTATGCAACATGCATCTCCTTATTAAAGCAGGCGGCTAATCCGGTTACCCAGTTTACGCCCCTGTTTATCAAATTCTTGAACTGCGAACCAAGGATATGTAAGGAAATTTGTAAGTAAACTACACATGAATAATCCTGAAGCAAGCAGCGTATCAATTCGCGCCACCATCATTTTGTTACGAGGCAAATATTCAATTTGAGCATGTTCCTGAAACAGCTAGCTAGCTTTCTCTATCCTTTCTTTTTTATATGGAACAGGAGGGGCAAAGCCCCTACTGATTATCTATTTTTTTTTCTTTACAGGTACTGATACAAATGGCAATCACACATATCAACAATGCTTAAGCTGGAACTTGTCAGGAAAAAAAAAGAAAGTAGAGAGACTAACACTTTCTGCCCTATGATCGTTCCCAAAATTTGCCCACAAATTATGCAGAAGAAAGAAAGAAACATGTTAGACCACATCACAAAGACAGGACAAAGAAAAAACATCAGCAAACAAAAAGAGAAATAAATCAAGAACCTCCATGGCATCTTGTAGGTAGAGGTAGGCTCCATCAAAATAGAAAACAGCAAAGCCTGAAGGAGCCTCAAACAGCAGCATGATCATCCCACCATTCCCCAAGTCAGCAGCTGAAGACACAAGTCAAGCACAGTCAAGCAAGCAGGTTAATTTCTTTCGGCAATCAAGAGAGAAGAGACGAGGGCAGCTGCAGGCTGGTGACTTACATATCCCGGAGAGCGAATTCGGGGTAGGAGCAGGACGTAGGCGTCGTCGGCGCGTCGAAGTCGAGGACTGAGTGGAGATCGAGTTCGCAGAAGCAACAGGACGCAGGCGTCGTCGGCGCATCGATGTCGAGGACTTGGTGGAGATCGAAGCCGCAGGGCGCAGGAGCAGCCGGATCAAGACGTCGTCGGCGCATCCAAGTCGATCGAGGACGGTGGAGATCGACAAATTGGTGTCGGCCGTGGCCCGTGGGGTAGTTTTGTGGAGGCCTGCAAGGATAGTCCGAATTGGTGTCGTATAATTTTTTTTTTTGGAAAACGACGGTATCGTATAATCGTCGGCAGTACGATCCCGAGGAGATTTGCATGCGGAGGCTAAACTGACGGGCTGCATGCATGCAGGGGAGAAACGACTGCATGCATGCATGCAAAGGGAACCTGATGCAATGGAGGAAGTTACCGAGAAAATTATACTGACACTTACAAAGGGAACCTCCCTTTCTTTTCCCCATAAAAAGGAAAAAAATAAATCGGCATGTTACGAAATACGAGTACACCATAATCGGATTCAACTTCAGAAAGCAAATCACACTTAAGAAAGCACCATCTGAGTAACACTGGAGCGTGGAGGTGAACCAGACGGAGACAATTTCACCCGCGCGCAACACGTACGCCTCCGTGTGGGCGTGGCGTTGGATGAACGCGATCGCCAGCACGGTAAAAAGAAGTCCCCAAATGTAGAAGAATTTGTCCCCAAATGTGGGCCTGGGCCGACCGTCGCTTTCTTCTACCACTTCCAATTCCCATTCATCCAATGTTTGTTTGCTCCAAGACAAGAGCCCATTTGTACATGGTTGGCCGCAGCCAGCATTCAGGCTTCATGTCTTTGGATGGGTTTGAACAGGTCAACCATTACATCTGGGTTTGACCCGGCTACTCTCCAGGGTCAACGGTCCAGTCAAGCCAGCAAGAACAGTACTCTTCAAACCTGAATTTGAGCTTTTGTAAGGTATGACGTCTTAGTGGAACAATGCAGCATGAAGAAGTGGTTTCCAATGTCTGGGGTCAGGGCATGTTGGTGCGGACAGTGAAGTGAAATATGAAACGAACAAAAAAAATGTTAACGCGGCATTGGTGCCTGAACACCGTTTAGGAATAAGGCCACTGAAAACAGAACTTACTCAGTGGTGCCTACATATTTCGTTTTTGAAACAAGCTAGTTTAGCTGTGCATCATCAGAGTTGCGGGTAAATCATCTGCAGTACAACCCTCACAGCCTTGCACAAACACAAAACTGTATACATCTCTACACTCTCCTTTGGTCTACAATCAAGGACGTAAAAACTCCTAATCAAAATTCAAGTTTTTTTACAAGCCTTTCTCTCTCTCCCTCTCTTTTTTTTAGAATGTACGTAGCTACATATTATTGCAGTAACAAGCAAAACAGGGAATAATCACAAAAAACGCCACATCTACAGTCACCCGAAAAAAAAATTGTCCAAACATTCGGATCAAGAAACTTTCATGTCGTCGCCACGCCTGCCGTGGCCGCTGCCGGAGCAGCAGCTTTGCCTGTCTCCTGCAGCGAGATGACAGTCTCGAAGGCGCCAACCAGAGCCTTCACCTTGCTCTTCCTCGCCTCAGCAACGAGCCGGCTCGCCGTCTCCTCGATCACGTTGTTGAATAGCACCTGCTCCTGCTTCTTCGTCTCCTTGCCGTCCTGCCGCCGCCGCAGCACGACGACCTCAGCACCGGTGTCCCTCGTCGCGGCGCTGCTGCTGTTTCTCCTGCCGGTGATCCTGCTGACTCTGCTCCTGGAAGAGCTCGAGTCTGCTGTGGCCATGGCAGGCCTAAAACGGAGCCGCCTGGGAGTGCTGCTGCTGCTATCGTTGGGATTCAGCACCGTGCCCCTCCGGAACGTCAGCTTGCGAGGCGATGGAGCTGGTACCACGGTGCTTGAGGGGGTGATCGTTGCAGGTTTTGGCCTCCTTGTGATTGCAGACCTTGGAGTGATTGCATCAGTTTTTTCTGTAGAATGGAAGCCAGGAAATTGTCACCCTCTTGCACGACAAAAGTGTAGTTTACATCAAAGAAGATTTGTCAATGATCAAAATTACATGTTTGATTTAGAACGAGTAAATATAAAATAAGGGGACTAATTTTCAAAAGAGGCGGTATGGTTGCAGTTTGCACTAAGAAGAGAAATGCACCCAAATTCTGCATTAAAAAGGAAGAAATGCACAGTGTTGTAAATTTGTATAGTGACTAATTTGTTTTGTTGCACACATGAACACCCTCAAAATCAGCATTTAAACTGGAATTATGAACTAACATGCCAACAATATTAGCATTAAATCAAGCAACCGATCATATAGGAAGTAATCATGTGATTGTTCTCGAGATGCTGATGTACCTTTGCGAGGCCGGCTCTCTTTGCT